>CM031239.1:947848860-948482650 GCA_018340775.1 Taxus wallichiana var. yunnanensis | reverse complement strand
GAACTTATTACAAGGTGAGTGTTCTACGGACGAAAGAGAACCTACCCTAAATAGACAAGTCCATGACTCAAAAGTCCTTTTGAATGAGGCTTTTATTTTATTGAATGTAGACCTGATCGATGCGGGAAGTCTGAGGGATAATGATGTATTATTCTTGAGGTCTTCTACGAAGTTGATCGATGCGAGAAGCTTCTGCTGAAGGAAATGTGTATAGCCATTGTCCTTCGAGGAGCAGTCTATTTATAGTAGCAGATATGATTTTAGTGCATAGTTTGTCCTTCAGGAAGATACTATAGAGAATAAATGCAGAATAATTTGGTATATAATTTGTCCTTCGAGGGAGCAGTCTATATTTAATTTAGATGACTAGATGTTCTTTTTAGCGTGAAGCATCTAGTTTAGTAGGAAGTTTGACTCAAGAAAATCCCATAAGAATATGGCTTATTTTAATACGTTGAAGTCATGGACTAGACTAAAAAGGGGAAGGCATCGTTAAGGGGAGGTGAGAGGTGAGCTTGATTTTATTTCGAGATGTAGGAAACAAGTGCATGTGGTGGTATGGGAGCTCAAGGGATGAGCAGTAGGCGGATAAGAAGTGATATAACACTAATTTCAACAATAGAATGGTCGAAGATGCAAGGCATTAAGGGGCTCAGGCTCAGGTTTACCATTAAGTGAAGCTAAATGATAAGTACCAGATCCATAGGTGTGAGTGATTATATAAGGCCCAATCCAATTGGGAGCAAATTTTCCACGTTTGCTCTTTTCTAGTTTGGTTACATGTTGATTCTCTTTGAGGACAAGATCACCAACCTTAAAGGTACGCTCATGAAGTCGCTTATCATAAGCACGTTTAATGCGTTTTTGATAGATTTGAAGGTGATCAAGAGTCGTAAGACGGCGTTCGTCTGCTAAGCTCCATTGGGCTAACCGCTCTTGGCGGAAATCATCGTTGGTGAGAATATCCCAGAAGAGATATTCTAAGGGAGGGTATTTGTATTTCGAGAGGCAAAAAAATTTCAGATCGTATACCAAAGAAAAGGTGTGGCATTAGTAGAGGCACGAATGCTATACGATAAGCCCAAAGGGCAAAGGGAATGTGATCGTGCAATTTCTTCCGGATTCATTGACAACTTTCATGAGGATTTTGGTTAGTGTTTTATTAGAGGACTCGGCTTGCCCATTGGCTTGTGGATAGTAGGGTGATGAGAAGCTAAGTTTGATACCAAAGTTGTCACAAAGGTCTTGCAACAACTTGTTTTTAAAAGATTTACCATTATCTGTTATTAGGCGATGAGGAATACCAAAACGACAGATAATGTGATGGTTAATGAATTCGACAATTTTTTCTTTTTTGATTGAAATGAGTGGAATAGCCTCCACCCATTTTGTGTAATATTCGATCGCTGTGATTATCCAATGGTGACGTTGTGAAGAGGTCGGGTGAATCTCACCAATAAGGTCTAAACCCCATTGTGAGAAGGGCCAAAGATCTCGAGCGACCTGGAGCGGGTGGCTAGGAGTATGTTGAAGGTTGGCATGTTGCTGACACATAACACAACGCTTAACATATTCGTAGCAGTCGTTATTGAGAGTAGGCCAATAATAACCAAGGCGAAGGATTCGTTTGGCCATGGCAAGGCCGCTAAAATGTCCACCACAAATACCGTCATGGACCTGTTGGATGGTATGAGTGGCCTCCGCGCCAGTTAGACAGCGAAGGAGGATGCCATCAAAGCCACGTTTATAGAGGAGTCCCCCCATGACAACATAACGCGAAACACTTTTAAGAAAAGCACGTTTGCAGATTACTTAGTAAGGTCGGTGGAGGACGAGATGTGAAGGTAGTCGTGAAATTGGTGGTACTGTATCCCGTGAACTAGTAGACACGGTATTTATCGTACAAACCACCGGGGGTTGAATAGGATGGGACAAAAAGTTGTTGGACCACGCACGAATAATTCGAGTCGAGTTCACAGCGGCGGGAATTTGAGGCTAAGCAAGCCATAGTGTCCGCAAATTTGTTAGTGGAGCGTGGAATGGCTCAGATAGAATAAAGTGAGTAAATAAGGCTAGAAGTGAATCCACGTAGTGTTTGTATTTTTGAAGTTCCTCATTTTTGCATTGGTAGACGCCCATAACTTGATTGACTACCAATTGAGAGTCGCCAAAAATGTTGATAGATTTGATGCCTAAGTGTAACGCAACTTGGAGACCCAGAACAAGGGCCTCGTATTCCGCTGTATTATTAGTGCAAGGGAAATCAAGCCGAAATGAAAGAGGCATAGGTTCAGCGTCGAGAGGAATGAGAACAACGCCGGCTCCTCCGCCGCACTGGCATTTAGATCCATCGAAGAAGAGGGTCATTTGATACAACTCTTCCCGGAGTGAAAGAGTGGCGATGAGTTCGTCGGGGAAGGTAAAATTGGTAAATTGTTCCCTGTAAAGGGGCCTCGCAAGTTGGTCTCGCAAGAGTTTGTCCTTTGATTGACTTCGTTGTATGCGAATTCGAGGTCAAGGTCAGCGAGAGCGTAAGCCATCGAGCGATACGTTGGTTTAGATGCGGTTTGGCGTATATATAATGAATGGGGTCTGTGTTGGTGATGACAAAAGTTTTGTGATTCGTGGAGGTAATGTCGGAGTTTGGTGGCTACAAATGATAGTGGCAAGGCACAATTTTTCTACATGTGTATACCTAGTCTCATAATCCACGAGGGTACGACTTATATAATAAACGGCACACTGCTCGTCGTGCCGAATCCCGATGTGAGCATAAAGACCTATGCAGCATGGTCGTGGCGGAAAGATAAAGGTAGAAAGGGCGTCGCCGGGGTGGGATAAGCACGGGTGGTCGCAAGAGATAGGATTTGAGAGCTTCAAGGCTTGGTGACACTCCTCACTCCATTGAAAGGCAATGTCCTTTTTAAGAAGGTGATGAAAAGGTTGACACCGATCCGAGAGTTGGGAGATGAAACGTCGGATAGATTGGAGCTTACCTTGTAAACTACGCAATTGTTTGAGATTTTGGGTGGGGGCATTTCTAGGATAGCTTTGACTTTAGATGGATCGACCTCAATGCCACGCAAAGAGACGATAAAGCCAAGAAGTTTTTCGAAAGAGCACCAAAGACACATTTCTTTGGTCAAGGCGACATGTGAATATTGTAACAAAGCGATCAAAAATAATGGTTAAAACATCGAGATGTTCACTACGATGTTTAGACTTGCCGAGAAGATCGTCGACATAATCTTCAAGGATAGTGTGCATAATGTCATGAAAATGTAGGTCATAGCCGTCACGATAGGTAGCACCATCATTCTTAAGGCCAAATGGCATGACACGATAATGTAAGGTTCCCAAGGAGTTATGAAGGCGCTTTGTGTTGATCAGCGAGGCAACCAAAATTTGGTCAGATCTGAAAAGCCATCCATGAGAGAGAGCATCTCATGACTGCAGATTAGATCAACAAGTTGGTCAATGCTAGGTAAGGGGAAGTCATCCTTAGGGCAAGCGAGGTTAAGATCCCGGAAATCGTGCATATCCGAAGTCCCCTATCGCTTTAGTGACAGTGTACGATGTTAGAAATCCATGAGGATAAATAGCAAGATGAAGGAAACAGACAGGAGTCGTTGGAGCTCCTCTTTGACCAAGAGAGTAATGCGTGGATGCATTTTCTCAATTTTCGTTTGACTGGTTTGGAATCGGGGTTTAGGGTGATGTTATGGACGGCGATGGTAGGATCAATTCCTGGCATGTCAGTGTAAGACCATGCGAAAGCTTGGTTACGAGCACGGAGAAAGGTAGTAAAGGTGGCTTGTTCTCGATGTGTTAAGGGATTGTCCAATCTTCACAATGTGAGGATCCTCCTCTCAGTGTGGATGTTGATTTCTATAGTAGATTCGTTGCTCAAAGATGGTTTGGGTTTGAGATGGTAAGGCTCGTTGAATATAAGAATCATCCGCGCCAAGGTAAGTGAGGATGGAGTCGTTATCCCGCATTCAACAACATTAATCAAAGGCTTAATCCTCTTCGATCATGTCTGGATACAAAAGGGGAAGAGAAGATGGGCCCTCATTATCGCGTTGATAAGTGAGAGAACCTATGAAGATAGCATTTATGAAAAAAAAAAGTTAGGGGATGGATTCGGTGGTCTATATATTCTCGTGGGTGATGATGGCAAAGGTGGTGATGATGGTTTGGTAGGGCGACGTCTTCTTCTTCCAGATACAACCGACGGAGGTGTCTCCTGTGTAGGTGTTCGGGAAACCGAGACCACTGCGATCATTATGTTTACGGTAGTCACGGGAATGAGTGTATGTCGGCCTTGTTCGTAAAGGCCAAAACCAAAGCCTTTCCACGCACAAATGAGTCAAGAAGGTGAGATAAACGACGATTTGTCAAGTATTGAAAATCGGATTGGAAGGGAACCACACCAAGAGGAGGTTCGGTGTGGGTAATGGAGGATGCGTCAACACCCCCATACGTTAGGTTAGTGCGGCAATGGGGTGGTCCATAAGAGATTACCTCCCCACGCGACGGTCGAGGTGGGATGTGCATGTAATTGTCCGTACTCTCCGGGGTAGGGAAAGAACTAACGTTATATAGGCGGTACTCCCCGTAAAGGCGTAGGCGGTAAAAACATCTACTAAGGGGAGGAGGTTGGAATGTTAGTGCGGGAAGGGAAGTGGTTTTGCGATGGTGGTTTCATCGACCAAGGCGTAGGCGCGGTTGAGGTGGATGGTTGAGGTACATTTGAAGAGGATGGTCAGTTGAATTTATGGGTGTCTTGATTGGTATAAGCACATTGTTAGGGCGGTATAACATATATCGCAGGTTTTAAAGGGGGAGGGTCAGCTTTTATGGTGTAGGACTTCCCTCGTACTCAAATTTTATGCATCTATGTAATGTTGAGGAACGCATCCCATGGCTCGGATCCAAGGACGACCCAAAGAATATATTATATTGGAACTCTCCCTCAAGACATAGTAAGAGTTCGGGTAAAGTACGTGGTCCTACCGAATGTTGAGGATCACGGTGCCTAAGGTAGAAGTAATAGCGTCATTGAATGACCATAACATGATGGGGTTGGCACACATGCAACTAGAAGGGATATTCATTTGTTGGAAGGCTTTTGAAGAGATGATGTTTAAAGACCCCGCCAATCATAACACGACGACTCGAATGTCCGGATGTAAGCCGAGATGAAAAGAGCAGGTCGGGATCTTACGTACCAAAGTCAACAATTTTGTCTTGGAGAAACTGATCGCAAAGACTTGTTGTATAGAGAGACAAGTGGTTATGGGCAGTGGGTTGTTTGGTGAGAGAAGCAACGTGATTGGGTGTTAGAATGGAGGCGACAGGTAGGGTTTCATTAGGTAAAACCTCTATCCCTTGAAGGATCTCAACGAGAGCTTGTCGATGAGATTCAGAAGTCTGAATGAGATCATACAGTGTCATTTTTATGGGCGATTGGTGAAGCTGTTTAATCATATTTCGGTGGGCAATGCCATTAGAGACGGGATAGGCGGGTCCGCGAATGACCACTTTAGGTGGTGGTGCAATCGGGATGTTTGACGGAGAAAGAGATGCCGCAGGTGTGTTTTCTTTTGCTTTCCCATTGTTTTTCTGCCCTCGAGTAGCGACACTAATCATATTAATCTCGTAGACCTGAGATAAGGAAGATGGTTGGGATAACTCATGGTCTTCAAGAGGTGGGGTTGTAATAATGATAGATCTTGGTGAGGCGGGGACAGATGGTATAGGAGAGGGAATGGAAACTAAAGGTCTCTCCCTTCGTAAGTTGTCTTTCTTAATCTTTCTATCCGGGAGAGGTGACTGTGAAGGATGGTTTTTAGAGCTTTACATCCCTCCACATCATGTCCTGGTATGCGGTGATAAGCGCAGATTTTAGACTCATCGTAACCATAGTTCGGGGTTTAGACGGGTCATAAGGTCTAAGTGGAGGTAGGGAAATGGTCGCATTCTCCACCAACATAGCAAGGATTTTGGCGTAAGATCCTTTGAGTGGGTCAAAATCGGAAGAGGATGAGGGTATTGGTTGTGCGGGTTTTGGTAATGTTTGGGCGTGGTTGGTTCTCACGGGTGGTGGTTTAGCCGAGGGGTGTTGATACGTGGTTTTCACTAAACGTGATTTCTTTGGCGCAGAAGCTATGTTGGATGATGAGGCCGCAGATGATGTGGTATCAGAAAACAACCACGAGGAAATAGGAGTGACCGAAAACAAATCTTTTGATGATGGAATTTGTTTAGGGTTGATAGGTGGACGGGATATGCGGAGCACGGTGGTGTGCTTATACCTCGGAATTTCGTATGGGTGCGGAAGGCGTAGGTTGTTTTGAAGAAAACGCAGGAGGTATGATATATTGATGTAAGGTAGAGGGATGGGGTCCCAATATGGAAGGTAGGTATGACGATGATGGTTTTGATTGTGATAGGGGCACGGATTGAGTTTGTCTCTAGGTGGCGGGACGGATTTATTTTTGGATAGATCGAGTCGCTTAAAGGCGGGTGCGTTAGGACCGGGCATTGGTGAGGTCCCGGCGTAGGGGAAGATCGGTTAAGTTGATAGAAGTGGACGGGGCATTTGGTAGAGGTGAGGGGGTGAAGGTGAGAACAGGGGCATTTTAAGCTTCGTAAACACTTCGGGTATATGGTGGAGACATCGTGGATCACCATTTGCATTTGAGTAGAAAAAGGGGTACTCAAACGTTCCCAGGGCCTCGTCTATCTTCTGTGGAATGACAGTTCTCACGTGTGAATATGAACTTTTGTACGGAAGAACGATGGGTGTGACTCCACCCACCGTGGGTGTGACACGGGAGGTAGATGAGGCACCGTATCGATCAATAGATGTTAAGAGGTCAACCGGTTGTTGGAAAGATTTAGGCGATGAGGGACTAATAGGCAGGAGGGCGTGTTTGAGGGATCCGTCGTGTTTAACGAATGTGGTGATGTCGCAGTGTAAGAGATTTCTGCCTCAAGGATGTCAAAAGGAGTGGCGAACCTTCCTCTTGTAAGCAGCAAGAGCGGTAGAAAGGGACGTTTGGGAAATAGATAAATTAGATAACATCCACTCACGGTCCAGAGGGATGTGGTGTAAGAAGACTCATCGATGAGAAGAGAAGTCCGGGTAGTTAACTCTTTTATGGGTAAAGGAACGATTTCGCTTTGGCTTGATGGTGGTGAAGGAGGTTCAGACTCCTGTATTGGTGGAGAGGCTTGATTCAAAATTTTTCAATAGAGGCTTTTGGCTGAGAATCGAAGACTGCATGGATCTCATGAACACTCTCCTGGCTAAGATATCTTGGTTTACGTTACTGTTGGACGAGTGATTCGGGAATGGCTTGTTGAAAAATTTCAAATTTCGGTTAGCAGGGGCGTTAGGATTATCGAGAGCTATATCCCCTGCGTCAACCATTTCCTGCACTATGTTCTTCAACATCTTGCAGTTTTCATGACTGTGTCCCTTCACGCGGTGGAAGTTACAGAAGTCATTTTCTTTGTACCAGGAAGGTATTGCGCGGGTGGAGTCAAACCCGGAATGAGGTTTAACAGGAGGTAAGGTAATGGCTCCTGCTTTGAGCAATTTGTCCAATATCACACCATATGTTTCTCCCAAGGGAGTGTAGTTGATGGGCTCTGCTTTATACTTATAAGTGGTTTTTGGTGGAGTATTGGACGGTGGTTGAGATTTGACCATTACCGTGTGGACAGCTCCTTTTGACTTAGAAGAAGTGGACGCGTGAGGAGTGGTGGTATTTGGTTTATTGGTAGAATCAGGAGTTCGGAAAGTGGAGTTTTTGTTGCGCAACCGCAATTTCTCTTCCTCTAAGGCTCGAATTTCTAATTTTCGAGCCATAGTAAAGGCCTCGTCGAATGTACGGAAAGTTTGAATTTGGAGGGTAGGGGAGATGTGCTTAGCAGGCCCGCGTAAATAGTTCGATAAGTTCGGTTTGAGGTAAGGCATATGTAAGTTGGTTGATAAGGCCCCGCCATCGTCCAACGAAATCTGCGATAGATTCGTCTTCGAATTGTCGGATGGCATAGAGGTCCGTGATAGATACTTTCTTGGCAATGTTAATGGAGAAATGATCCAAGAAAGATTGGGCTATTGTTAAAAGAGAAGATCGAGTCTTCGGGTTAAAGCACTTTGCATCACCCAAGCGGGTCTGATAAGGACATGGGAAGGTGCGGAGTAACAAGGCGTCATCATGGGCAATCAAATAACAAGCATGTCGAAATGATCGCAAGTGTTGTTGAGGATCCTCTTTCTTTGCATAAAACGAGTAAATTTTGGCAACTCCCATTGAGGAGGATATGAATGAAGGGGAACAGAGGGTGAATAGGCTCTCGACAAACTTGCTCGTATGTCAAGGCGCTACGACTTCCCAAACGCAAGCCTCCGGTTTTGCATTTTGTCCATCATTTGTTTGATGAAATGCGTGGTTGGATGAGATGATGGTGCGGTTGTGGTAAACGGAGGCAAGTTGGACCAAGGGTTTCCTTTGGACAATGGTGGGGCTAAGTGTTGATAAGGTATGGAGGATGAGTATGTTGGAGCAACAGAATAGGGATGTCCCATATAAGGTGTTGAGGTTCTTTGGATACGTGTATGGGAATGAAAAGGTAGGCGGAGCTTGAGAAGGAAAGCTCATGTGAATAGGTGGCAGAGAGCAAGTCATGAATGGAGTGGTCTGAAAGAGAGATGAGGTAGGGGCAGTTGGTGGTAACGATACGTGAGGTCCAAAATTAGCAAGGAAAAGCCAATCGAGTTGTATGAACCTCTCGAAGGCTCTTCGGATTGGGAGAAGGGGCTAAAGATCTTTGGAAAGCAGGCGGTATTATGAGTAGGAGTGGGGGCTAGATGAGTAGCTATACTAATAGGCATGCCAACAAGGAGCTGACCATCGGGCGTACGGTCAGGGGCATGTGACAAATAGTATTGTACAGCGCTAGGATTGGCATCCAGAAATTTGGCAAAGTCCTTGTCTCCTACAGGAATTTGGGGGATCTCACTGGTGTCCGTAGGGTTCCCTATAGAATGTGAAGGGGGTGATTCAGGCAAAGACACAGAAAGGCATGTGAAACCATGGCGGCGGCTTGCTTCCGAGTGATGACAACCATGGACAAGAACACACAGGAAAGTTTCAATCTATCAAGAACAAAAACAACCTCATAATGATGAATTTGGCAAGTTCTTTGGTTTGTCGAGGTGTAATGATGAAGACAGAACGATATCGGTTTAATAACCGGCAGGTCGGTCAGAGAGAAAACGACGCGTCGGTCGATTAACCGATGCCGGTGTCAAAAGTCTAGGATAAGAAGATATAAAAGGCTGTTAATTTGATTTTTAGCAACGCGTTGAGTATATTTGTCAACTTATTGATCACAGAAGACAAAGTATGATAGAGAAAATAGAATTTGAAAACAAGCAAGATGCACATGCAAATCCAGAGACTAATCCTAGGGTTAATTTTAGTTATTGTGGGCTTATGCCTTTAGACGTAAGATGATATCAGAATCCTAAACAACAAGACCTAGGGGAAATGTCAAGTTTGTTTTGGCTTATAAGGTTACCTCAATCAGGCGGAGGAATACCGCGGAAAAGGGGGGATGTTTGAGCTGTTGTGTTAATTGTGCAGTGATTCGGTATGTGTTGTGCGGTGAAACTAGGGTTAATTTCTGTCACAACACGTGGATATCACCCCCACATGTACGACACATTATTTAATCTATGTTCACTAGAATTTAAGAATAACAAGCAGAATGCAATGCATGTGTTTTAAACCCAAATCGAAAATTATGTTCGATGAAGCAAGAGAGATGACTTTCACTAATGCGAAACTAGGAAAGCAAGACAAATTCTTTACGAAATATATAAAAAAGAAGAACAAATACAAGTATGCTTCCTAAAATGAAAATAAGCAAGAGAAAGAAACCCAAAATGGGTCCCACCAAGGCCAAAATGTTTCACTCGGAAATGTTTCGTTCCTTTTAGAAAGCAGAGATAAGGTTAGGGGCTAGGAGGAATACACATGTAGAATGTCGAGATGGTGTGCGCGTATCAGAGAAAGATCAGGAGCCGATTGTGAAGAACTCCTTTTGTCTTGGAAGGACTACCTGCAAATAAGAACACAAGACCACAAGATTTGATTAAAAATAAATGAGGAAACTGCCTTGGGCCTGTGGAAATATAAAACTTCCTTTCGAAGGTGGTGGCCTTTCCTGTTAATATGAATTAACACAAAAGACTCGTAAAGTATCAATTAAATTGTTTCGTTGAATCTGGGTAGGGAAAGGTTGGTTTTCTACGTTTTGATCGAGGAACCGATGGCGGTATCGATAGCAGTCGATGCCCTTAACATTCGATAGCCGCTTGCGAGTTCGATATCCAATACCGGTGGGTTCAGGATCTTCTTGTAAGTAGCTATGGTGTTTTGTAAGGTGGTTTATGGATGATATTAGGAAACGGGATGATTAGAAGCAAAAGAATAATGAGTTAGATGCAATGACACGTTGGGTAGTAGATTCGAGAGGCAGTTTAGGAGGACCGAAATTCCACAGAGCATAAGAAATATTATAACGAGAGGACATGCAAGATGTGACTTACTCATTTTGACAAAGATGCAAGTTGATCTCCTTGGTTGTAAACACTTTCGGTATTTCCACTTGTCTCGCTCTGTCAAGTGAAGATCGGCCTCATTTTTCGCTCTCGCAATGCTCTCTGTTGATCCAGAAATCCTTTGAGTGATCTCCAAAATGAAATTCGATCCGTTGTTTTGGTTTGGGGAGCCCATTTACAGGGAACCGATGGCGGTTACGTAACCGACGGCATGGTCGAGTAGGAACCGGCATCGGTAAGGAAAAAGTAGGCTATTTTTAGTAAAATAGCCCACCTTCCCTGCTTTTCTCCCGAGAGATCAGTTGCGGGCTTGGTCAAGTGGCTAGAAGGTCGGCTTTGGGTGCGAGTAAGGAGGCATTAGTTATGGATGTGAGTCTAGACCAAGTCATGGGTCTTAATTAGGTTAGTTTAGGGTTAGGGCTAGGTCATGATGAGGTGGCAAAGTGAGGTGGCGGGTAAGGTGATGTGGATTTATCAATTACAAGGTAATTAATAAATAATTGTGTAAGGTTTAGGTGATGAGGTTAAGTTGCGAGATGAGATGCGGGTCACAAGGGGTCGTAAGACACAAATTTGGTGTCTACATATGGCTTTCCTCATCTCATAACAATTATGATTATACTTATGTGATATTTTATTAACTAATTTGGTGGTAGGAATAACTCGAGAAACCTAAGAAAACATACATCCATCAAATATGACCTATACGATTTATATGTTTTTGGAAGTTTCATTCCATTGCTTATAAGTGGTAAAGTCTAAAAGCATTTTGCATTCTTACTTGTATTACTTATACATTTGAACTATAATATTAATGCTTGTATTTCCTATTGCTTATATTTTCGTTTAAGCTCCATTTTTCCTCTTAGTAGACTCCATTTCCCCTTGCATATAGTGACTACATTGTAGTTACAATCTTCATTTGGAAACACCTCACAAAAATTACATCCAAAGTATTTTAGCATTACAACTTGGTGCGACAAAAACTAATAACAAATTGCATCCGTACCATGTTCGCAGTGATTGAAGGCAAGGTAATTCACAAAGGAAACATACATAGTTACGTAAATGAAAAAGGTGCGATATAATTTTCAATTTCAATGTGGTCGATGCTTTAGGTGATGACATGAATGTGACCTACTTTGGCAATGTTGCTACCTATTACCATGAAAAATTTCAGGTTGGAGTGGTTTATTCGATGTCCAAGGGTATCCTAAAATATGTGAAGCCAGTATATAAAGACTCTAACAACTTGTGGGAGGTGATTCTTAACATGGATTCTATTCTGCAACTATGTGTACAACCTACCTCCGCAATACAAGTCTACATTTTTCTATGGCGATGCTCTAGGTGATGACATGAATGTGACCTAAGAATGGTGCTACTTATTACAATGAAAAATTTCAGTTGGAACGATTTATTTGATGTCAAGGGTATCCTAAAATATGTGAAGCCAATATATAGAGACTCTAGCAGCCTGTGGGAGGCGATTCTTAACATGGATTCTATTTTGTAGCTATGTGTACAACCTACCCCCGCAATACAAGTCTACGTTTTCACTTTTCCAATATTGACATGATCCAACAAGTTTCTCTCGGGTCTACAAGATGCTTATTGGTGTGGTTACCTCTTTGTATGATGTTTCTATCATTATTCGATAATATGGGAGCCGCACTCAAGACTCTACTATTACCATAAAGGACCACACATGATATTTTATAACCATTACCTTATGGGGAACACTATGTGATGAGGCCACACAAAAATTACAACCATAACAAGATGAAGCTGCCATACACATGCCAATCATAACTATTAAAAAATCCAAAGTGACAACATTTAGGAAAAGAGGGCTAAATATAGGGCCTAATACGTAATTATTCCTTACACATGTAGTACCAGAAATAGAAACAATCAGTATTTAGTTAGGCACGCCTGTAAGCAACATGCATCTCATTCCCACTCAATGCAGAGGTAAGAGTGGAAAAAACCATTGTTGATATACATGTATGCAAAGTACCCACAACCTGCGCACACCAAGGTTCGCAACTCTTCACCGTTATATACATAAGCATGGACAACTATTGTTATCTTGCTTACTTTCACATGGTTAATGGTAAAAAACTTTGTAAAAACTAAATACGAATGCAGACTCTTCTTGGCATTGTACCAAATGCAACTTGGATACAACTTCATATGAATATAAATATGCATTACACATGATGGTAGAGGATTATACTGACACTATATTGGCGACAACTTTTGATGATGTGGCCAAAGCTCTTCTCGGTTTATCTGGATGCCCTTAAACAACAGAATACAATTGCCAATGACTTGTGGTGAATTATCAATCAAGTGCTCTTCCATACATGCAAGTTTACTGAATTTACCTCTGATGGCAAGGAACAAATATCTTGTACCTTACACAACACAATTGCGTAAACAAGATTCAAACCATGAAAAATGGTAGTATCTTTTCTGGAATCCTCCAAATATAAACACACGTTGTAATTACCACATATATGTACATGTTGAAGAAAGTTCTTGCATCTTTCTGTAATCCTTTAAATAGAAGCACACATTGTAATTATCAATATTTTTACATGTTAAAGATAGTTCCCTTTTAATAAGTTGTACACATGCCCAATAATGTTGATCACCCTTGTAATATGATGTATATATTTATAGCAATGTGTTTACTATCCTTTTAATAAGTTGTACACATGCCCAATAATGTTGATCACCCTTGTAATATGATGTATATATTTATAGCGAAGTGTGTTTACTATAAATAAAGTACCAACCATGGTAAAGTGTACACATTTTGACATTCATGTTGATATCCCTATATATAGTCATACTTCTATATTTAACTTAGATGGTTATTGAAATGCATTCCCCTCTTCACTTCATGGTATTAAACATTTACATTTCTCTCAGTAACCTAACTATTTAGAGTTAATGGTGCAAATACAAAATTAATTCAGTGATATGATAAACTCATAGTGGCGGTTGGCCTACATCCGTAACAACGATGCATTAAATGAAAAATGACGACACATGTACACCCACCAAAAAGACACTTTCAACACAACTCATCGCAATGGAAACAATGCCATGCTCTTCCCCTCCTAGAGGTGAATTCCCTACCCTAAAATATCCCCCTACTGATTTACGTAATGTGTAGCACAATTTCTACACGCGCCTAGAATCCTCGTTCCCTTGTGAAACTTGTCCGATCCGTAATAACTCATACACGGGGATGCGAATCAAGCCCACAACTACCGGCCCTATCTCTGTTTCACGTGCTCCCATGAAAAGAAGGGACACCACTTCTCTTCATGGAACAATATGGACCTCATGCCCCAACCCAAAGAATTGGCCATTTTAACACAAGTAGAGGAAATGTTGATCGCAAGAGTTACCCCACTTTTATAGGTCACCCATGCTTATGGGGGGTAGTACATGTATAGTGAAAATTGCATAAGCTTCTCCTAAGACATTACATCCAAAGTGGGTTTTTAACACCGACACCCACAAAACATAGATATCCTAATACTTAAAAGAGGAGCGAGAAGGTAAATCATATGAGTTCTTTGTAAGTAGAGAGCACGTCCGGGATGCACTCTCATACAAAATCCAACATGACCCATACTATAGTGATGTCATTATAGATGAAGGCACCCTTACAAGTTTACCAATTACAGACGTAGATATCTTTGATAACCTGCCCCGTATAATTGAAAAATCACCTACACCAGTCCTACCCTCCATTCAACTAAATATATCGATATGACCCTGCAACACTAGAGGACACCTCGGTGCTTTCATCATCATTTGTTTCATACCTCCCAGCTCCATGCATATAGTTGACCGGATTAGGTTGTACATGCAAAATAAATGACAAAACAACCCTTCCACAATTGATTGTCCCCAAATAAGTTTATACCCCGTCAATGTATGTTCAATAGAGGGCTTATTTTTATGGCCTTTCCAATTCTTTTCTCATCGGGTGTGCCTATGTTTCGCTAGCCACGACCCACTAAAATCCAAATGCATGAATATGCTCTCCACCTAATGCGTTACCATGACAACCAATTTGGTAGCCACCCTCGGTTATGTTATTTTCTATTAAACTTGATGATGCAACATAGAAACCAAGCCATATCCTCTGTTTTTGCTAAAAAAACATCAAAGACACCTTGCCTACAACCACCGAAAACCTCTCGTACTTTATCACAAACTCTACCAGATGAACAAATAGCAAATCAACTCATGCGATTTGGCTCACACATTAGAGTTACTCAATCTTTTTAGACACAATGCAAAAATGAACTAGCAAACATGGTTATCTAGATGGGTAGCCCAACCTTATTTTTCACATTGAGTGTTGTTGATATTAAGTGGCCTTGTTATCACTCAAAAGTGCACCTGTAGAGAGATGGCTATAGGTATTCTAAGCTTGCAAATTTTATCTCTCTCTTTCGTAGATACATTGAAACACCTTAGGTCTATGGGTATACCTATTTTGAGGTGAGTCTCAAGTATCGAGGCGATTCCTTATTGATTTATCCTAAATTGATTTTATTTCGTTTGAGGGTAAAAGATGATTGTAAAATGAAATTAAAACTAAGGTGATACACCAAACTTGTATGAGGTCTTTTTGAGTACATGCACAATTGATATGGAATGAATTTCGATGCACATGCCAATGAGTTTTGTAAAGATAATTAAGGGTAAAAACTTTGATGTATTGAGGGATAAAATCACAACAATACTACTAAGTTACACATACACATTAATATCATGTAGAAATTATTGAATTTGCAAAAGGGTAAGATGATTAATCGGGGAATTTAACATTCACAAGATTAATGGAAACATACACAAGACGCAAATAATTGGAAAGGTAGAAAATAATTCACATTCAAAGGGAAAAACTGACAGAAAATTTCTTCAAAGACACTCTATATCTAAAATGTCCTCTTTTGTGCTTCACTAAGGCACACAATATATAGCAAAATTAATTCACCCACCCTTCCTAAAAATAGGTTAAAGTTGTACTCGCCCATGCATCCTATTTTTATCCTTTATTTATTAATAAATAAAGGAATAAAATAAAGCAAACTAATACAAAGAGACATTAATAGCCTTTGATTACATCACAATCAAACTGCAGTTGATTGTATTCTATTTTTAAGAAAAGCATGGGTGAATAATTTGCTAATAATAAATCTTACTTGATGAGCAAGTCTCCTTCCTTGTGCATGTAAATTTGTCTTCTTTTGTTATGTCCTTTTGTAAAGGCATGCAAAAATAATCTGCAAGAAAATTAATACTTTTGGTCTGCAAAACTTAGCAAAATTATTCACCTCACTATGGAAACAACCTTTCCGGTTGACCACTAGTCTTCACTTGGTTTGGCCATTCTTGTGGACTTAGCACGTTATTATGTTTTGAAATAAGACAATGGGGAACTTTTGTAAGAGGCCACTATGTCATACTTGGCCACCTTTGATTAAAAGCGACTATGTAATTTCACGTCGGCTTTTAGAGTTTGGATAACACTTGGTGATTATAGTTTTATAACCCTTACCCTTTTGGGTGATCATTGTTGAACATGATGGTCGACACTTTTAGAATATTCGGTGCTCGGACTATAGTGAGATCCCTTTTGATATGTCAAATGCAATAATTTTAAAATAATATGGCCACCCCCTTGTTACGATGACTCACCCCTCCACATGCTTTGTCGGTGACATGGTTAACTTAGGTCGAGTTTGCTTTGATATTTGGTGATCGATTTTTAATCGTTGATCGGTATCCTTTCGATTTGTAGCCATTGATCCTTAACCCATGATTAGTGTTTTGATTTGGAATTTAATGTGCTAGTTATTAATGTGACCATGGTGATTTGCATTGAACTCTGTTGATCGGTTTCCAATCATTGATCTTTATATTGTGGGATCTCAGGCCGTCAATCTTTGACTCATGGTTAGGGTTTCAACCCTGTGATTAAAGTGGTTGGTGGAATTTGATCATGGTGGTTTGCATTGAATATTGTATCCATCTTCAACCCTCGATATTTGCATGGCTTGATCTCTGATTGTCGATCCCTAACTCCTGGTTGAGTTAGATTGTACTGAGGTTAGCGGGCGAGTTGAAAAGTACCCAAGCTCCATCATTTGGTCATTCTTTTTGCTCGCTCCGAGTGGCAAAATACTGAAAATTTGTTTCAGATCACCATTTGTTTATTTTAAGCTCGACTCTCTTACCATATTGGTCTTGAGCTCGATTACATACATCCGTATCTTTATGGTTTTTACTCGTCTAAGTTTTAAGAGCAAGGTAGTCGTGGGTGTTTTCCGTAGATTGTCATGAAATTCGAGCTCTGTGTACTTTGTGAGGTCTCTAATTTCTTGGTCCCGAGCTTTCAAGGTGAAGCATTGTGGTCATGGCCATGTTTTTCTTGTGAACTTGAGCTCGGTTTTGAGGGTTTTCTAGTTTTTGTATCTTTGTGCCTCTTATATATTGTTAACCTCTTTTGCTCTATTAGAACTTTCTGAGTGAATTTGGATAATGCTCGTCATTTTTAAGGTAACCCTCGAGCTCGGTTCTTGAATGTGAATGTGTTTTCCAAGTTTTTTGAAACTCAGTGAGGTTTGTGGACACCATTTTTTCTCCCTTTCGAACCTTGTTAATTTGGCTTTATGAAATAATGGCCGTCATTCATCGGCCTACTGTTAAGTCCGGTTACTGTGTAATTGGCATCACTATTTGATAAAAGATGGTAAGTTTTGATCTCTGAGCATGGTAATTTGAGCTTCATCATTATCAATTTGTCTTTAAGATATTGATACTTTTCTCCTCCTTTGTATATTTTTGTGATTTCGTGAGTTCCTTGGGGATTTCAAGTTAAAACTCATTATGGGTTCTTCTTTTAGCTCTAAAATTGATGATCTTCGAGATTCGTCCACCTCGACCCCTATTTATTTGGTAAGTTCTTGTTCAATCCATGATCCCTTCCCCCTTTTTTGGAAACCCCGGTCATGTTTAACTATGAACCTTGGATTTAATTGAGCTCATTGACTCTCTAAATTTCGTAGATCTGTGCATTTTGAGATATGGGTATTGATTTATCAACGAGTTCCTTTATTCGAGATTCTATGTTCAAAAAGCGTAGATGCCTTCTCCACTAGCTTTTCTTCTTCTTGTGCTATTATATGAAGTTGTGCTTTTATTTTGAGTTTTTTCCTTTTGGAGCTTCCTTGGTTGATTTACCTTGGACACCATTTCTTGTTTGGATGAGTGTATCAGACTCATCTAAAACTTCTATCTCTGAACATGTTTACTTACTTTCTTTGTATATTCATAACAAATTGCTTAAGTCTTGTAACTAAACATTAACTCTAGACATGTTGAAACAATGTTTTTGTTCTTCAACCCATACCTATTTGATTCTTCTGGTAAAACATGACTATTTGATAAATTGAGCTCTATTTTTAATTTATTTGTAATGAACCCGATCTTAATCTTTTCTTGATTTGATTCCTTACTTAAATAGTTGTACTTATTTGATATGGTAGCATTTCTGTGAGCTCATACTTGCTTCATTCTAAATCAGCTGTTATCTTTATCTATAGTGAGAAGCCTGTAAGATATGATTTATTTCTTCTTGGCTGCAACTTGTATCTGCACACTTGATGAAACTTGTTAGAAAATATTTAGGCTTTTGGCCTCTCTTATGTCCATGTTTTTCTTTCTTCTCTTTCTTTCTTTACGATTTGAGTAAATCATATATATTGTTTAATCTTTAATTAATCTATATCTCATGTTATTAAGAGATCCATGTGCACAAATTATGATAGTATAGGAATATGGATTAACACCGAGAGCTCTTAGCTGATAGTTTTCTCTTTTCTATTTTCAGGTACGGTGGTTTCAACAATGAAGATGAAGAGGGAACAAAGTTGAAGATGAAGATGCATCAACCGAAGGATAAACCCCAAGGCAATGATGGGTTCATTCATACTCCTCTATTTCCTCTTTCATGCATGTGTATCTCTTATTTCAGTAGATGTACTTTACTTTTTAGTTACATCCCATGGCTTGTGTGGGAACATTTGAAATTCCTTATGAATAAAACATTGAATTGTGAAATTGAGTTGTGTATTTTTTCTACATTTCTACTTTTTGATATGGATTGTATGATGAACTAAACAACCCAATAATATAATTGAATGTCTTAATCATGAAGGAAATAACATTAAATAATACCGTAACATCCAAAGTAATGAACTCCAATTTCTATAATCTCTGATCATGATTGTTGCTCCAAAACCTAACACTTTATCTATTTTGTGATTGATTGTCTTCATCAAGGCAACACAGTTGTCCTTCGGGGAAATTTTGTGTTTTTCTTGAAGATAGTCATGAAATTACAAACTATGTGATCCGTTATGTTTTGTAATAACACACATAGCTATAGATTTCATGTAATCATTAATTAATTCAATGATAATAATATTATTCGAAATAACCTCCCTAGCTTAGGTATACTTCACCAATGCTACCCATCGTAACGAAGTTTTGAGTTGGCGATTTTTACACAAGTGCAAAAAAATTCAACATTTTTGGCGATCCTGCAGGAATACGCCTACTAACTTGTAAACCGATTGCCTTGCTCTTATCCATTGGGCATGGATTCTAAAACATGTAACCTAAATATGCCTTCTAAGAAGCTCCAACCCTTCCAAAACAAACTAAAATTAGGAAACGATCTAGAGATCACGTCCACAAATGCACTTATTGAATAGAAAAACAATGTAATGTGCAGAAGCGCATTTATTAAAGGGAAATCCTACTCTAAATAGACACTATAATATTTTCAATAACAATGTTTGAGAAATATACCATTCATAGGAATGGTAAGTTCCTCTCCATTCAACCTTGAGAGCTAAAAATCATTGTGTTCTTTACAAGCTAAAATCATGTAAGGACCACTCCAGATTGTATTGAACTTTGTGTGTCTTCCTGGTTTTGCATGATCAACATCTCACTTTAACACAATATCTCCTTCATTGAAGATTTTGAATTTGAATTTCTTATCAAAAGTCTTCTTCATTTGTTTGATTCTTTTCCATGTTTACATGAGCTTGATCTCTTAGCTCTTGTAATTCCATTAATTCTGCATAACAAACCTGCAATGGTTCATTTTCAAGCAACTCTATTTGATGTAGAAAATCTAATGCGGGTAACTCAACTAAAATAAGCATTCTTACTTCTCTTCCGTAAACAAGCTTGTATGGTGAATTGCCAACTGATCTTTTAGGAGTCACTCTATCAACCCAAAGTGTTGAATTCAACATTAGATGCCAAGCTCTCTGGTTATCTTTGAGTGTTCTTCTAATGATCCTTAAAAGATTCTTGTTAGTACTTTCAGCTAACCCATTACCTTGTGGGTAATAATTAGATGAAGAACTTAGATAAATTCCATGGTTAATAGCCCAATCTATTACCTTTGCACCAAGAAATGCTAAAGCATTATCTGATATGATAGTTCTTTGGGACACCAAATCTACAAATTATACCTTCATAAAAGGATAGTATCAAAGTTTCATTAGCATCTTTCTAGGCTAGTGCTTCATCCTAGCATGTAAAGTAATCAGTAGTATCAAAATCCACGTGTGTCCTTGTAATAAAGGCGGAGTTTATCATGCCAATAAAATCAAGACCCCACTACCTAAAAGGTTGATTAACTGAAATAGGTTGTAAAGGTAGTGAAAGGTAAACATTTTTTTCAACAAAGAAATCACATTTCTTACACTTTCTACGATCCATTCAAAATAGTCCTTGAATAAGCTAGGCCAATAGTAACCTGACTTTCATAATTTTTAAGGCTATAGTGCGTCTTTGAGAAATGACCTCCTACAGGTCCTTCATGGAATTTTGAAAATAATTGTTGAATTTTATCATAGTCAACACATCGCTGCAAAATTCCATTTATATCCTTTTTGAATAACACACCATTAATAAAAATATAGGGTAGAGCTTGTAATCTAAAATACATTCATTTGTTCTTGTCCATACCTTTGGATACATGCCACATGTTGTAGATAGTTAACTAGATCAGTCATCCATCTTGATTCTTGGACTTCTTAGCAAGTTCAATGTTGCTGATTTTTGGTTGAACCATTATGTCCGATTGGTGATACGTAATTTCAGCATGTTGTTTTAAATTTTCAAGTTTTGAGTATCTTGTTTTTCCATATCAACAATTAGATGTTCACACAAGCCTTTTCCTCAAAGCTGTCTTCGTAACATGAATATCGACATCATATTCCATGACCTTCGTTATCTAGCTGATCTTTGCTCAATCAATTCTTTATTTATCAAGAAAGCTTTCACACTTGGATGAGAAATAAGAACATGAATTTTTTTTTGTTTGAAAGGATGTACTTAAAATTATTTAGCCCTCTACTCTACTAACTAAAGTACTTATTTTTAGGAAATGTGTACCTTGTTTTGTAATCGTGTAAGCTCTGTCCAAAGAAAGCAATTGGTTGCTCAACATTTTCATCATTAACCTGAGTTAATATGGCTGATATTGTTTCAGCTCCTGCAAGTGCATACATTATGAAATATTTATTAAAATTTGGATTTGTAAGAGTAGGAGCTTGAGAGATGGCTACCTTAATTGCTTCAAACCCTTCTCTCCCTTCGTTGGTCCAAGAGAAAGTTTTATCTTCTTTAACATAGTTGTCAATAGTTTCACCAATGCTGCAAAATATGGAACAAATCTTCTAACAAAGTTGATTTTTCCAATAAAACTTTGTAATGTCTTCTTATGATGAGGTAATGATAGCTGTGATATGGCTTTGATCCTAAAAGGATCAATTGCCAAACCTTGTTTAGAAACAATATGACCAAGCAATTTACCTTGATGTACTGAAAAGATAGAATTTAACGGATTCAAAGATATTCCAAACTATCTGCATAACTGAAAAGTTTGCCTTAGATGTATTAGATGTTCTTCAGATTTTTTTGAGAATACAATAATATCATCTAAATAAACAAGGATGCATTTATTTAACAAGCTACGAAAAGCCATGTCCATTGCACGTTGAAATGTTACACTAGCATTTGAAAGGTCGAAAGACATTCTTTTGTAAGCATAAGTACCCCACTTAGTGGTGAAAGCTATTTTGTACCTATCTTCTTCTCGGACTAAAATCTAATTGTATCCACTATAACCATCTAGAAGAGATAGTCTATCTTGAACCAAAAACTGTTCTCAAAATCTGATCCATATTTGGAAGTGGGTAATGATCTTTTAATGAAGCTTTATTAAGATCTCTGAAATCCACACATAATCTAATTTCTCCATTCTTCTTCCTAACAGGAACAAGATTGGCTACCCAACTTGAATGCTTAACTGGAAAGATAATACTTGATTTGATCAACTTAGATAACTCTTTCCTCATTAGAGACTCTATTTTAGGATTTACATGCCTCTATTTTTGCCTAACTAGCTTGGAATTTGGCTGTAATTCAATAGTGTGTTGTGCCAAACTAGGATCAAACCCTTTCAGGTCTTTGTATTTCTAAGCGAAACATCTTTAAATTCCTTGCAAAGATTAATAAAGGAATTTTTTCAGCTAAGAACATACCTTTCCGAGAAATAAATTTTTCCTTCATCAAATGAGATCTCTTCATAATTATCAACATTTTTTGACATCTTAGTCTTGACATTCCTTAACTGATCGTCAGTGCTGAAGATGTCTTCTAATGTGACCAGACCTCAAGGTAGTTTATTTGTCTTTAATTGAACAATTTGGTCACCATATAAGTGTTGTAATTTATCTTGATTTACTTTGCAAAAAAATCTAGCTTCTTGCTGAAAAACCTCGCAAATTTGATCATCACTTTCAAAAAACCGCAATTCAAATCATTATCGGTATCGAAGGCCTGACAATCAACTTTATATGAGGCTGAATTTTGCTATTTTCAATCTATTCCAACACTTCAAAACTAGCACTAATTGTTGCAAGTCTATCTACATGCTTATTTTCTATTCTAAGAATGATTGGATGTTAATAGCTTGAAATTTTCCATTAAGTCGAAACTCTATATATGTAAGACTTCATTAATAGATTCTTATAAACATTAAAATTTTTACTTGATTGATAACCAACTCAGAATCACCAAAAATATGTAGCATGCTAATACCTCTCTTTCTGGCCCAAAGTAAGCCATGAATTAATGCTTTGTATTTAGCTATGTTACAAGTGCATGAAAATTAGAGACTCAAAGCTGAGAAATACCTTTTGTTTGTTGGGGAAGTGAGCATCAAACCTGCTCCTTGTCCTTTCTTGTTTTTAGCTCCATTGAAATGAAGCTTCCAAATCCCTTCCATTGCATTTTCTATTTTGGACAACAAGGGAATTGGTGTGTTTTCTTCATGCAAGCAATACACACCAAACATATGTTCTTCAACTTCTTTGAAAGGATCATGAGCATGTTCTTCATGTGTCTTTTCATCCATAAACAAAGTTAGAAACACCATCCAATGTTGAAATATGAGCTGTATTATCAAAATCAGACTGGTCTAAGGTTGCATAATTAGCTAATGCATTAGAAATGTGAGGCTCAATGTGAAATTTGGCCAACGGTTTGAATTGAATTGATAGTAACCTTGGTCCCATAACGTGTAGTGAAAAACAAGAAAGACCAATCTGAAGAGAGATAACCTCCTATTTTTGTTGTGAAATATCTTGATAAACATATAGCAAAGTAAGGAGGTAAATCTACAATAGTAATATCTTGTAGAATGGAAACATTTGGACAAGCATACAATGTTACCTCTAGATTTATGATGACACCAATTGTATTAGTTGTAGTTCATCCAACTATAGGACACTCTTTTCTGTAGGTTCATACTGCAGACCCAATTTTTCTGCAATTACTTTTGGCATAATTGTGCTACTTGCACCGCTGTCCACCATACAATTATGAACAAGATGTTCTCCAATAATCAGTGATAGATAAAATGGTGGTGGATTCTTGATGTCATGAGCATTTAAGACTTTTTGAACCATCCATTTAACTTCTTTGATGTGGTCTTGTTCCATTGTTCAAGGACCATGTTTGCTTTCTGGACTTCCTTTTCTGTTGTTTTAGAAGAAATATGCAGCTTAGCTAGTTCATGAGAAAGTAAATCTTGTTGTCCTAGAATACTTAGAGCATCCCACATTGAGATGTTAACATTATGCTTTTTCATTACATCAACAATGTTAAAAGAAGTAATAGTTTTAGAGATAGATTCAACTATTTTAGCATAAGTTTTAGCCAAAACTCGATTCTCGCTTTTGATATCTAAGGTATAAATAACCTTCTTGGATCAGGTTGTAGCTATTTTTGTTGTTCTTTACCAGTTGTAACACTTGTTGTTTTTTGAGGAACAACAACATTGTTAGTTGTTTTTGGGCTTATAGTTGTTTTATTAGTGATGAGGTAGAACATAGCTATTTTGCTATTGTTTACTCTCTGCATGCCTTTTCCCGAGCCCTAGTAAAGAATCGTAATGAAATCATCCTCATTGAAACCGACTAGGTTCTCAGTGCCTTCTCGAACTGAGTATTTTGTTGCCCACCCTCTATTTGAGGCATGAATAATGTCTCAAATTAAGGTTTGCAACAAGACTTATGTTCGTAAAAGTATTTGGGTAACTTGTAACCAAATGAATTTGATTACAGAGTTGACACCACTTTATCTTAATCGATAAAGTAATTGTTAGAATATTTCAATGATATTTTTATGAATAGGATGTATTATTTTCATTATTTCCATGATGAAAATGATAGTGTTGCATATTGGGAAAATGTACTATGTCGTATGTAGTTGTACTTTTCCTATTTAACAAATGTTACTCTTAGTGGTAATGGTGTATATTCTATTAAGTAAATGAATTTGATTGTATCATGTTGATTTGGAAAATAATGTCAAAGAACCCTTCTTTTAGTGTCAATATAAATATAGGAGGATTAAAATAGAACCTTGTCATTTAAAATGTTTAGTGTCATTGTAATTGTGATATGATTGTGCCAGTAAAATTATTAGCAAGTAATTTAAAATGACGTGGTTTTACCTATCTGCTAGTGTTGCAATGACCTAGGAAATCACTTAATATTCAAATAAAAATATCAACTTACATGTGTGTGTGTTTTCATATTGAGTGGAAAGCAACCAAACAAACATATAGCTCAAAATATTTACCCATGTTGAATGTAATGACCCTCTCTAGTAAGCTCCAAGTTAGGCTAGCTCCAAACATCCTTCATAGTCTTAGAGACTTAGAGGTATTGTATGTGTTTGTGTATTCCTCCCTAGAAACCTAGTTGATAGTATTCACATAGGTATGAAAGTGTGTAAGATTCCTTAGTGCGAGGAATGAAATCGTTTTAATGGCATATAAGATGACATGTTGATCTTGAAATCTCATAGTTGTTTTTAGGGACTAAATAATGTTATGATTGGAATGTAATGAATAGTGGGTGGGACCACAAAGATAGTTAGATTGTGCATTAATTCCCTATTAAGTTTTTTTGTAACTTTCCCTCGTTTGGGAACATACCCTCAGGATGTCAATCTAATCATTTCAAGGGTCATGGAGATTACTTGCAACATATTAAATATTTCTTATGATGTGAAGGTGGATGTGAATTGATCCATGCGAGAACAAGTGAATAAGAAAACATAGTTTCCCATTTAAGAATCAAACCTAAAATGTGAATATGATAGGATATTTGAAATTTACTATCGAGTGATATATTTTATTCGAAGTCAAATAAATGAAACAAATCTAATAGAACCCTTTATAATATAAATATTAAACAAAAATGACAAAATGTATTCTTGGAATACCTCGAGTGGCACGAATGCCTTGCAAGACATGGACATTTGATTTCTCTAAATTTCATCTTGTGGTAAGGTGTAGAAACCCGTGAGCACTAATAAATGAAATTTATCGAGTGACCTCTCTTAATGTTATTAGACAAAGGGGATATGATGTAAGATTATCAATGATTGTAAATATGGCTTTAGATGGTTGTGGAATGTGTAAAATTTTATAGCTTTTGCATTTAAACCCTTTTTTCGCTCTTAGATAGCTGTGTCCCTTAGTATGTAGTAGTGGATTGCCATGTGTTTCTCATATGGGGTAGTTTATCCACCATCCTTGAAAAGCTTTTGAAGTAAGGAGATCGTAAATCCTCTCTTAAGGATTTTGGTAAAGGAAACACTAATGCTTATTCACACAACAATTTAAATTGTTCCTTGGAAGGCATTTGAGAAGCATATAGTTGTTGGTTTGTCATGTAATATGCATTTAATACTTGATGGTATAAGAGAAATGAAATGAGTAGTTAGGTGCATGGTCACCACTCCTTGTAGTCATGAATCCCTAAGTGTAAATTACGTATCATTTTAATTTTAATTTTAATTGTTAAAAAAATATCAATAGTGAGACCAAAGTACATTGTAAGTGTAAAGAGTACAAGAGTTAACGAGATTTTGGGTTAGGAATAATGTCATGCTTGAAGTCCTTATAAATCAACTAGACACTTTCATGTTGTTAAAAATAAATATGAATTTCCTCGTGAGATAAAACTTTTGAGAAAACAATATATAATATATATATATTTATATAACTCTAGAAAAAAAAATTCTTGATGTGGAAATGTTGAATGGATTCAAACAAGTTATTGAACTATATCAACTGTAATAGGAAAAATAGGGTACTATGATAGAAGGATGTTTATGGGAAGAGATATCTTGAATCTAAATCACCCTCTTAAACTTTAACATATCTTCCTTGACCTCATGATAGTTCCCATTGTCTAGCAAAGGTAAAGTTTAAACATTGAAAATTTTACATTAGCAAGACACACTCTTTCTTACCGCGTTGTAATAATGGACAACGGCTTGCATCATAGTCAAATGACATATCTCACATTCTACTAACAAGGAGTGTATCGATCCACGAGGACAACTATCCTTAATATGCCCCTCTACCTCACAATTTGTGCACCAAATTCCACTGCGTGTCTCATGTGATGTATTGGCTGATAGTTTCTCCAACTAATTTTTCATTGCTATGATATGAGCTTCCAAGAATGGGATCACTCCAATGTCTATGCTCCCAACAGCCTCAGTGTGTAGAGTTTCTTCAAGTTCCTCACGTGGGTGCAGTATAAGTCTTATGTGCGAGTGCCCTCCTAAACGGCGTAATTGGGCCTTCGATGAGCCACTATGCATGCTGATTTGCATGGATATCATATGATAGTTTAGACATGAGTATTTTGAAATGAGCATCATATTCCAAGACACTCTTAAGTAGGTGCCCTACTTGATGTCCTTGAGTGCACTTATACTTTTCTGCTAGAACTTAGGTATATAAAATTCCTTAATGAAAGCATCTTGTAACGTTGTATAATCCACACAAGTCTGATCAAGGTCAAACTTTTTGTACCAAATGTGTGCACGTCCCTACAATGTAGTTACAAACTAACCGCCTCTTGTGCTCAAGTTTTTATTCCTTTTTTGTGTGCCACAGTATCTCACACATATGCACATGCTCAGTAGCATCTTATATTCCCCTATACTCTGGGAGACGAAGTGACATCTCCATGTAAATATTTTGGGGCTGGTGAGGATCATGCCCACAGATCCAAAACCTCTTATCTTACCTCTTCCTCGAAATCCCAAGTTACATGTTCCACACGACCCTCCACCTATAGTAGGAATTGGACCATAGGATGCACTACCATGTGTCCCAACAGTGGTGTTAAACCAAATTCCTACGGCCTCATGGTTGTGATACTCCCGATGTGAGTCCAAATTTTTATGCGCCGTGTTATGTGCCAATGACGCACCTAAAAAGGTTCCTCTAACTGGTCCTCAAAATAACAGGGAAGATGTCTTCCCAGCCATAAATGCACTTGCTATATGATTCAATCCTAGAGTTGTTGATAAGTCAACTTTACCTCTTGCTACTCTACCACCCAAACTAGTTTGTTGACTACTGGTTGTACTAGAAACTAGAAAACCAAGGGAAAGGGATAGGTGCCGCAGTTAGATTTATATGCATGCCCATGGCCTAAGTTGTCTCTCGTTGGCATGCTCTCATAAGAGGACGATGAGGGTTCCTATCATGCTTTCCCAAATGGGGGAGTTTCAGATGCTCTAGCTCCATGTCCTATGCATGTGCTCTAAATCCTTCATGAACCATCTCTCTCCTCAATGTCATTCATTCTGCAATCTCACGATACTTCCCTAAATACCTCTCGCGTGCCTCATTGTAATTAAGATGCCTTTCTTCTCTTTGCCTCTCTATCCCTAGTCTGTCATCCTTCACCACACCTGCTCCTGCCCCGCTCATGGTGGAGTTTATCTAGCCATCAAATTTTCTTCCAAATTTAGGGTTACCAACAAGATTCTCGATCACCATGGAATGCCTTACGGATAGGTTCCCTTGGTATAACGTAAAATTGAAACTCGGCTACCTCATGGAAAGAATAAGTGGAAATTGAGTAGTCCAAAATATAGTTATTCAAAACTCCATGGAACCAAGTGTCCACAAATACGCATCCAAATAATATTAGCATCATAGAGGGTCTGAAATTATTCTTGTGTCCGTAAAAGTTTGCAAAACCTCTAATTCCTTTTAGATGCGTAAGTAACTAGTCACTTGTATATCTCTATTGGGAAGATATAAAAGAAGGTCTCATATAAGTAGTCATCTGATTCTACTCCACCCACGCACGTGCATCAAACCCGGATCTAGTGCTGAATCTCGAGTGTACTCTTCTTCGGATCTATTTTCCACTCCTCAACACTTGCCAAGGTCAACCAAGTACATCTTCATAACACAACATCTTGAGAATAAGCTGAAAAAGAGGTCCTACCAACGGAACCAATGGTGCAGCCTAGAATTTATAGTAAATGACCCAAGCGTCATCGGGCACACTCTCGCCTAGAGTGAGTGCTCACCCAAAGCACGCAAAGGCACCAGGTCCCTCTTTAGAGTTGCTTGTGTAGAATGTTAGCATGATGATGTTTAAACACATTCAAATTCATAACCAATAATAAACAATCCCACGAGTGCATAAACCAGATCTAGATCTTAGATTATATGGAAGATGAACTAAACAATGACTATAACAAGATTTACCATACAATAACCAGATTCAATCATGTTTAATACCATTATCCAACCAATATTATCCATTCCATTAATACTGTAAAACACATAAGCTTCATACACTGTAATAATATCTCAATGAGTCATGCGCATAGCAAAACCAACAACATAACTCTATAATAATTCACACACATACATACATACTAAACCATGTAAATCAATACATATATATAGGGGTGGGGACTTTCCCTTCACCACCCATGCACTTCTCAAAATAGGTCACATGCTAAAAATATCCACACACCTTTACAATAGATTTTCTATAGTTAACTCTGAGTATAAATCATATTATTAGCTTAAACTATGCATGGCGCTCAACTTTCACTTGTTCCCAAAATACCATTGCGTGGACCACAAGTCTTCATGTCTTTGTATGCTCTACACGATATCTCCAAAAATAGCCCTTATCCATAAAAATGGCTAAGTCCCGAACTCAGTGTTCTGGTGCGCGCTTATTCCGCTATTCTCCCATGCCTCCAAATGCACCTTACCCCAGCATGCGCATCCTCCACATGCCTTCATCTTAGAGAAATATGTTATCTTCTCAACAAAATATTGTAATATAAACATTTATTATTCTGGTTACTTGAATTATTCGTCAAAAGCCAAACTTTAATTTTAGGATCAACCAATGGGACTATTATAAATCAGGTTATATTTCCACACAACTTGCTTATAGGTGTTATAAAAGAGTATCTTGCTTACATAGTGAGAACTATCAAAATGACATCATTTTTAGGTGCCTTCAAATTTGTGTGTTCTTTTCTATTACAATCATAAAAAATAACTACCTAAGAGTTTCAAAAAAGTGCCAAATTTAACTATTTTAAAATAGTAATTTGTCTCTCTTTTGGGTTGTTATTTCAATGTGCTTGAATTGGAAAATCCATATTTTATTTATGTTTTCGTTGATAATTCGGAAAATGCATGAATTCAAAATGGATGAACTTGACATATAAGCTTTGAACTCCATTGTAGTGCCCATTTTTTAGCACTTTCTAAAGTTTTATATGCACATGTGAATAATGTATTTAGGCATATTCTCGATAAATCTAGAAAAGTAATGATCTAATGATGACAGAAATGTTTTGGAAACTAGCATACAAAACTAAAAATGTTTATCATTTTACACACCAAAGAAAACAAAACCGTTCAATATGATAGTTAGTTATTATATAGAAGAAGAAATTTTATTGCAAAATTAAATTTATTTTTAACGTTTAAAAGCACATGGAAACAAATCGTGTAAACATTTTTTAGAAATAAATTCTTGTGTTATGTCACAATTTATTACAAAAAAAAGTGTTTTTATGTGTTTCAAAGTTGGGAATTTGTACATTATATGTTGGAGAATTTTTACTGACTTGTTCCCTTATATGTGTTGATATAAGAAAACAAAATAATTAATGTTTTTAGTGAAAATGAAAAAATATCCACCCTCGTTAATGCTACCATGAAGGGGCATGTGCCTTTCAAGTTGGAAAGATTCGTTGTGTCTTTGAGGAGTTGGTTCCCTATGAGGCCACTTGAAGCGTCCCAAGCTAGACATTAGGCTCGTTCAAAGCGTCAATTTTTTTAAGTTGTCTACTAATTGAATAACCTTCATTTATCTCTTACTTTGTTGTATAAGTATTCAAACTTGAATTTGAACTTCCCTCGAACCTAGTCCTTGTCAATGGAACCTTATGAGTGCTTTCGTAAACTTTACTTAGATTGTTGGTCTCCTAAGTGTTTTTTTTTCCTTTTCAACTTGAAAAAATGAAGACTACAAACATAATTTTCTCTACTCCGGATGTGGCATGGCTTATAATTCTACGAAGATGCAATGAAATGTGAACTTTCCCATAAACTAAATAAAATGGGTGTGCTAATAATAGTAAGGTTTTACACTATCTAAAACCGATTAACTAAAATTAACTAAGTCTAGGTTAGCTAAAGACTAGTTAATTTAATCTAGCGAGACATATAACACAAAGTAAATAAATATACTATGAAAACATGTAAATGAAATAAATAAAGTAAACCAATAAGATCAAACCTAATATGTAAGGAGGTAAGGAAATAACTCGGAGTGATAACGATGACCTGCCATGCATAGATCGATTGGAAATTTTGAGAATAGGAGCGAATGTGTAGAAATCTTGAAAAAAGATTGGATCTAGAGGATACGAGTTGATTGGGCACTTGGAATAGGACAGGGGCACCCACATGCACTCTAGTATGTAATTCGAAAGCGCTTTGATGCGTGAAAAATCTCAGAACTTGTTCGACATGAGTCGAAGGTGGCCCGGAACCCTCACTGCTGTCACATCAAGTTTTTATCCCTCCCGTATGTCACCAATTATTCAAGCTGATGTAGAGACCTAAAAGAAGATAAGGAGTATCAAAACCCTAGAAAAGATGTCGAATAAATGGGTCGGATTTATCTCAGCTACCACATGATAGTGGGCTTACTAAACTAAGCATTACACTAGATTTTAGACCCAAATGTAGTTCTGGTGTGTGTGTGTGTGTGTGTGTGTGTGTGTGTGTGTGTGCATTTCGTGCCCTAGGTGATCTTGTGTCATTTGCACATTTTGAAATAAGAGTAATATCTAGATGTAGAAGATGTAATATCATATGCACATGGAATAGAATAGAATCCCTCCACCTATGAAGTGTGATGCGGACTTCCTATCTTGTTCCTTGATGATGGAGATAAGTGGATGCAAATCTGATAGATGGATGCAAATATAGATGAGTGATAGTAGTAGAATGATGCTAGATTCCTTATTATGGTCTCATAACTTTATATTTATAGGGTTCTCTTTCTATAATTTCATAATTAAGCGCCAAAAGGATGACCCCAAGAAAGATAAATATGAGAAACAACTAGAGGCCCAAAAGTGGTGGGAAAGTGGAAAGAGGCTGGGCGCGCCCAAGTGGGACTTAGGGACCCTAGTATTAAATTTGGGTGCCCCAATTAGGGCTAAAATTACATGGGATGTGTGAAAATGGCTAGGCATGTGGGTGCAATAGGTCACAAATTATGAAATAAAATAAATAAGATGGCCAAATGGACTAGGGTTAATTAGTACTTTCTTCACTTAAGAACCTTCTAAATAGTAGTATGAGACCGAGATAAATAAATGTCTAAAGTGCATGATTTTGTGACTACATTTTTTCCCACTTTATGTTGGTTATCGAAAGCTTCGGTAACATAAAGTAGATAGAGATGCGTACTTGATGTCCATGAAGAGTGTATTAGAAATGTGCCAAAGGACTAGAAAAAGTGTGGAATGATAAAAATATGGAGGAGCATGGAAACTATAGATGAAAAATGTTAAAGAAAAAGTGATGAGAGTGAACCTAGGCGAACGCGTGTGTGTAGCTACTACCATGTGTACCTAAATGGTTAGTAAATCATGTGTGTTGTTGTGGAATGTTGTTGCTTGTTGTTGCCCTCATTTGATTGATTGTTTCTCATATGGCCGGACTACTGAGGAGAAAACAATCAAGTAGTCAAATGTATATGTATGTAAATGTAAAAACGCTATGTAAAAACACATACATATGAAAGTATGTAAAATATGCTAATGTAAATGTAAATGGAACATGTGCACCTAATTCATGTTGATAAAAAGTGTAGAAGGATATCTTGTACTAGGTGGGTTTTTGGGTGATCGTGCCACCATTGGAAGAAGTAATGTAGAGAGGCACCCACTTTGTAACCTCAAGTCTTGTAACTACTCCATAGAAAATATGTGTAGAGATCTTTGTATTGTCTAGGTTTTTGGGAAATCCGATGCCACTTTGGATGAAGTAGTGTAGAGAGGCACATCCATTCAGCCTCCAAGCCTATAACTCGCTTTGCAAAAAATGCTAAAGACACCATGTCCTATAAAATCCATTGTGTATGGGGTTCGTAGACTAGTTTTAACCCACTCGTTGAATGTAAGTGCATTAAATTGAACTGTTGTAAATATGATGTGTTAGTAGAATCCCCCAAATGATGCCCCCCTCTTTGGGGGCACATGCGATGTCATTGAATAAGAGACATGCGGCCCCAAAAGAGGGCCAACCATATGTACACTAAAAATTTCTTGGTAGAGACCAAGGCACACACAAATAGAAGGATATCCAAAGACAAGTGTAAACATGCATGTATGAAGAAAATAGTGTATAAGATACACAAAAGTGTAAAAGCTACCGGGAAATGTAGTAAACATGCAAGAAGACAAGTGGGCTGAAAAATCAGTTGCAAACATGGTACATCACTCACGATGATGCAAGACATGCAAGTCGTCATGACATGCAACATGCAAAACAAGTGTGCAAACCAAACATAAGTAAAATCTTGCATACAACAAAGACAAACAATAGCAAATAATAACAAACAATGTAAACAAATAAGTCTGGAAACCAATATCCCTACATAAAATTATTTGTAGATGAAGCACCACAAAAGCGTGTATAATCAAGTAATGTAAGATCTTTAAGTACAAAATGAAATAATATCACTGGATGAGACAAATGTATATTCCCCAGGTGACCGGTATAGGAAGGGTAGAATGTGAGCATCTATGATGCATGTAGAAGTCTTGTATACGCACTCACAACTAGAAAAAGGCATGAACGAACATGTGTGGATTATATAGATAAATGACATACACACAATCAAACTAGCATGTGTAATAAAATAATCATGAACAAACAAGAGTAAGAAAGAATAAAAGAAATCATATATGCAAGTATGCTATGGATGGATGAAATGGAATGCAAGATGGAATTATAGGAGTCGCATGCCCCCAGTGGATGGAAATGTATGCGGTGGGGTTCATTTTGTTTGTTCCCTCAAAGAATAAAAAATGAACCGTAAGCGAGAGTGATTTTTGGGAAATGGTGGAGTAGTGAGCATTGTGTCTAACACATTGTGATGAATGTGTATATGCATAGTGGTGATGATATGTGACATGTAGAAGAGATGTGTGTGGACCTTATATCCTAAGTGTATACCACTATGAGATGAAATGTGGAGTGATGATTTATCTGAAGCGTATATCACTATAAGATGAGTAGATGAGTGATGATTTATCACTAAGTGTATATCACTACAAAATGTAGGAGGGAGGGTGTGGTGATGCAACCTAAAGGTGTAGACCACTAGAAAATTATAGAATAGGTGACGATTTAGCCTAAAGCATATGTCACTAAACCTAGTGATATCGTGTGATGAAATGTGGAATAGTAAAGGTGTGGTGAAGGGAGGGTCCATTTAATACGTAAACCCTCGCCGATCTAGTATGGATCGAGAAACTAAAGTGTGTCATCGAGGTGATGAGTACAATGCATAGAAAACAATGTAATATTTGTAATTATGAAATGGCCATGTATAGAATATGTAAATATGCGAGTGTATAGAATATGATGTTAAATGTGTAAAATGTATTGTAATTCTAGACTCATATGTAATGTAACCTAGCATAGTATGTAGAATATATGTGATGTAGAAATGCGCAGTGTATGATGTGACTATTCACGTGGACACCCTAAAAATGTATGTAATGTGTAGGATGAATAACATATTATCCTAGACGCGTAGATGATAGAAATATTGGAAAACTAGTAGAAATGTGTGATGGATGAATGCGTAAATGTCAAAAGGTTGTAGACAAAATGTAAAATGTGTGGTGTATGACGTGTGAGTATGTGTGATGAAATGCAATGTATAATTTCTATAGTGCAGGTAATGTGAGGTTCAATGTAGTATTAATCCCTCAACATTCGAGTGTGAACTAAAGCACAAGAGTGTGTCATCGGGTAGTGAGTGCGGCATGTAGAAGGAAATGTAGTGTATGTGGCCATGTGATGAGTTGAATATGGAAAAATGCTATGTGTACAATGCAATGCAACATGTGTAGAATGTGGATAATGTAATGTATAGAATGGCATGTAATGTATGTATATAGGTGATTAATGTAGTATGTAAGATGGTGTAATGCTAGACTCACATATAATGAAGACTAGTAGAATATGTGTATGGTATGTAGATGTATGCAACTAACATGATGTATGAGGTGAAGAGATGCAAGTGACCAAATGTGGTAGAATGTATAACACGTAATGTGTGATGAAGTGTAATGTGTAATACTAAAGGTGCAGTGTGTGGGGTTTAGTGTAGTAATAATACCTCAATAATCAAGTGTGAACTGAATCACAAGAGTGTGTCATCGGGTAATGATGCTAGAATGGATGATGAATATGCCTAACAAGTGTGAAACAATGTAAATAAAAAAATGTAGTTGTGGTAAGACAAAGTGTGGGGGTCATGTGAGCTATTATGCCACCCAAGTGTGTATGCAATGAAAATATAGTCAAAAGGCACTAAGTGGATTGATGTGAGGGTAGTTGCTGATAAGAAAAGGCCCGGATCTAGACAATCCGGGTGGGTGTGGTGAATTACTGGAATAGGACTAGGGTGCCACGGGTGCTCTGGTATGCAATTTTGGTACCTTGGTTTCTGAAAAATCTCTAAAAGTGGTTCTCATAGGGTCATAAGGTGGTCTAAAACCATCGTTGTGTCACATCAAGTTCGTTGTCCCTCTCTCGTATGTCGCCAATAATTAAAGCTAATGTATAGACACTGCAAGAAAATGAGGAGTATCAAAATCTAAAAAAAAATTCAAAATGAATGGGTCAAATTGACATCACATTCCACAACATTGGGCTTACTAAATTGAGCATTGCACTATATTTCGAGACCCATATGCGGTTTTGGTGTGTATGTGCATATCGTGCCCTAAGTGCACTTATGCCAGTCACATTTTTGAAATAACGAGCAATAGATAAATGTAGAAGATGTAATATCATGTGTGCATAGAATAAAATAGAATCCCTCCCCTATGAAGTGTGATGTGGACTTCTTATCTTGTGCCTTGATGATGGAGCTATGCGAGATGAAAATGCGGTAGATGGATGGAACTCTAGAAGAGTGATATTAGTAGAATGATGTTAGGTCCCTTATTATGGTCTCATAACTTTATATTTATAGCGTTATCTTTCCCTAATTTCGTAATTAACCCTGAAAAGGCTGACCCCAAGAAAGATAAACATGAAAAATATCTTGAAAAGGCCCAAAAGTGGCGAGGAAAGTGGAAAATAGACCAAGGCACCCATGGGCACCTAGTATTAAATGGGTGCCCAGTTAGGGCTAAAATTACGCGGGATGTGCGAAAATGGCTAGGCATGTGGGTGTAATAGGTCACAAATTATGAAATAAAATAAATAGGATGGCAAAGAATTTGGGGTTAATTAGTACTTTCTTCACTCAAGAACCTTATAAATAGTACTATGAGATAGGGATGAATAAATGTCAAAAGTGCATAATTTTGTGACTACAAAAACTATGAAATTATCACATATTTATGATCTTAAATATGTACATGCTTAACGCTAGAGGTGTATTTAGTTAAGAACATGGAACACATTTTTGACTCGATTTGTTTTTGTGCGATGTTGCTAAATAAATAACTTTGAAAAAAATGTTCGATACTATTCATGTATTTGGTATTGCACTTAACATATATATTTGAGAAAATAACAAATGATCGATTACTTTGTGAAGTTGTAAAAGATGAAATTGACACACAAAATTTTTATTCCAAAGAAAGAGTATTGACCTTATGTAGTTTAAAAAACCATGACTTTTTATTTTTTCGGATGAGGTGATACTTTAACTTATACATTAAATTTTTTTAATTACTAATAAGATACATTGCTTTATATTTAATAAACTAAAACTTTTGGAATCTTAATTCTTTTTTGAGCATATACATTGAGGAATATGTGAATAGGAACAATATATGTTGTGTGTCGTACATCGACGATTTGTAAGATCCTCCCCTTTTCATTTAAATGTTGTGAATTTTTTTCATGCTATATAGTACATAGAAAAGGTATGTTCTATTAATTAATAAGTTGTGTGACATGTTGTACTAGTTTCATCGCTTGATATTTTTACGATTACAAAAGAACTAAATTTTAGAGTGATGTTTTAAATGACTATATTGAGATAGTTTTTATTTGGGTTGTAAAACAAAAGAAAATGATTATTTTGTCCCTGTCACACTTATAAATGCTAATTTATATCCTGCAATTTCATATTTATCCTTTTGTTCATGATTGCCTTTGTTATTAACCATTGTGATTAACATGCGTGTATTTCTATTCTCCTTTTATGTTTTCATCATAAAATGCACATATCTTTGAATTTAGGGGGTTGCACTGGCTAATGACTTGTTGTTATGATGTGGCCTTGACATCAAGCAACTTCTAAACTTATACCAAGTGTGTTCTTTATTGAACGTAAAACCCAACATTGAGTTGACCTTTTAACGAAGTTCACCTTCAAACAACATTGCTTCCATCCAAAATTTCAAACCTGGTTATAGAGAAAACATGGAAAGAATGCACCATTGTATTCTTGCATAGAGCCATTTGTAGGATGGCAAACATGAAATGTATTCTTCAAATGACGTTATAGTATTGCTGATGTTTTTCTTATCCACACTCTTTCCCCGCTGTAACAATTCAAACTAGTGACATGTATATAGTGGCTGAATCATACCCACAAATTGGTTTTCCTTCTCGGCTTCCAAATCATATTGTTCACATAAAGGCACAAGTGGAATAATATCGGGGTCTCAACAATTTTTTTCCATAGACCCCAACTCAAAAGACCTATGTTTCCTCAAAATTTTCACCAATGCATATGCTTATGAGTGCATTGAATACAACCATGCGGTATGGTCTATTGAGGCGAGCCCTTGCAAAAATACCAATGTGGGAATATAGAAATATAAATGGAAGTGAATTTTTTTGGTGATAAAAAGGTGGATAAATCCATGTCACTTGTTTCAACGAGATTGCTGAAATGTTCTATGGAAAGATAGAAAGTGGAAAATTGTACACCATCTCTAACGGAAGAATTGGAAAAGAAAAATAATGTTACAACAATCTGAACAGTCCTTTGGAAATTCTCTTACACATAACATCAATTGTCTCTCCTCTCAATTTGAACAACGATACAATACCTTTGCATCACTTCCAATTTTTTTTTATCAAAGAAATAGCTAAAAGACATGTCGGGCCTTATGTTGACATCATTGGGATTGTTCATTCCATTTCTCCACGCTCCACTACCCTTGAGGCATGATCAAACTAGAAAATTAAAGAAGACATAATAACCGAAAGACATGTCTAGATATGGTGTTTCCATCTTCATTCGGGGTTTGTATTTTATTGCTCTTGGTGAAGAGATAGATAATATTCTTTGTATTCGTATAAATCACTACTATTCTAAAAGTTGTGTGTGTTTCAATTTCAATGGAGTATCTACGGATAATATATCCGATGCGGAATGGTTTTTCAACCCTTTAATTCATGAAATGAACTCACTTCAAGAATGGGTTTCCTCGGATGCATGGCTTTGTTTTAATGCCATCTATCACAAACAAACTTCAAGGCCCTCCACCAAACTTATCCTTCCTCGCAACAATATCTTAGGTTTTCCAAATGTGAAACATAGAAAAATGAATGGGTCATGCTTTGAGAATAGTAATCATAGACATTACATTAGATAATTTGTTTACATGGATTTCCCTTTCATGAAAGGTGAAAAGCAATTACGAAAGAAAGTGTATGAGCTGGAAAATAGCACTTTGGTTTTCCGAGAAATGTAATGCAATTGTTTAGCTATGTGATTATTGGTGTTTGCTCTAAATTTCTTTGAAGGATGACACAGAGAACTGTAATCTATCACAACATTCCATGAGATTTCTAAAAACAATGGGAATCAATGTTGAATACTTGCACTTCCTACGTATTGATGATGAAGAAATAACAAAGATTGCGAAACACATTATAGGCCACAAATTTCAATTTACCCTTTCCATTAAAAAAACATACCATGAAACAAACTATTAAAATGTGTCATTTTTATCTCAAAGAAAATAAAAATCCAACTTCCCATCCCTAAATTATGTTGATGTAAAACTTTAATAGCTTTCCTTTCATGTTTTTTCCACATATTTCCCTCTCTTAGCTTTTTATGGACTACCCCTTATATACAAGTACCTTTAGAAAAAACAAATACTTACATATACCTTTTGCTTTGCATTTGTTGATGAAATTTACATTAAATGAATATCTATGCATGCCACTTCTATGCCATTAGTTGTAACATCCACTTCAATGATATAAACGTGTTATGGTTGTTTGAAGCTTTCATTTAATGTTACCTTTGTTTAAATGTAATTTTATTGTTATAATATTCCTTTCTTACATTGGAGACAAAAAAATGTATTATTATCATTTTTATCTGCAATAAACAACTTATCTAGAAATATTTTTGCATGTATCAAGAATAAATGTGTTTTTTATTTACTACACACATAACTAAACACATTATCTTTTTCTTCTTATGCTTAAAACTTTATTTTATTGTAAAGAATAATCTATTGTTCTTCATGTCAATGCCAAAAAGTGAGCCCAGAGAAGAAAGATCTACACACAAAACAATTTTTTTAAAATTCTAAGTAGCACCACCATTATCATGCAAGAAAAACACACCCTCTAGTGTTTTTTTATCTCATATAACCACTTGTTTAAACTTTCACTCTCATGTCATGTCTTCCTCGGCTTCTTCCTTAAAAGTCATCCACTTGCGTATGATCTTTGTGCTAGATACTAAATATTACATTCCCTGTATCCATACCCCTTTTAAAATAGATAATGTTTCTAGCCATTCTTTGGTATGGCCACTTCACCCATCGTAAGACCCTCATTGCAAATAGAACCAACCTCTTCCTGTTTCCCCTCATCTTCCATATATTTTCCTCAACCCTCCATTCTTAGCCTTCATTTCCTTCCATAGCCAACCCCTTCACATTTTGTTACACAACATTCCTCTTATTTTAATGCATGCCCCTCACTTGAAGAACATTGTTTTGTCTCACCTTTCCCTTGGCCCCCTCTTATTCAACATTGAATTCTATTGTTGAAATGAAAATGGCGTTCCACAAAAGAATAGATTCTCTTTCTAATATAAAAATGCACTATATGTTTGGATAATTACATAGGAGTTCAAACAAAGTACCATACACAATTCCACATTTGTGCTAGATGTAGGTTAGAGAAGAAATGACACCACTTTTCTTCATGATATAGTATGGATGCTTGGATCCAACCTTCATCCTAAAATATTTGACCCAAGTTGAAGAAATCTTAATAGCACGAGTAAATCCAATTATGCAAGTAATCCATGCAAGAGGTGGGTAGTCCAAATACTCTAGGCACACTATAAGTTTTGATTAACTAAACATGGGGAATATGTGTAGTTAATCTAATCTAGAACGATATGTAAATACAGTAAATGAATGCAATAAATGACTATGGAAAATGACCCAAACAACTAATCTAATGAAACTCAAATCCCAAATATGCAAGAGAAGTATGGAAGTGACTTAGCTGATTTGAGGAACTCGTTGGAATATGTCATAGATTAAGCGAGAATAACTGGAAACCGAGCGAATGTGCATAGGTCTTGAAAAGGACATATCTGGAGTGATTCTCTAGATTGGGGCACCTAGAGAAGGGGGGCACTGTGGGAACCTAGTCTGTAGTATGGGAATTATGGTCTATGTAGGAGGTCAAAATGGAGTTTACTGGTTTTGAAGGTGGTCTGAAACCCTCATTGTGTGTTCCATTAGATTTGTTGACCTTCTTGGTGTCACGAGATAATCGAAGATGATAAAAAGACTGCAAAAACCACAAAAAGTATAAAAACCCTAAAAAATAAGAATGTAAATGAATGGGTGAGACTAATATCAGCTTCCACAATATTGGGCTTACTAACTGAGCGTTGCACTACATTTCACACCCAAATGTAGTTTTGGTGTGTGTGTGTACATCATGTTCCCTAGGTTCTCTTATGTCGATTGCACATTTTGAAAGTAGCTACTTGATAACCATGTGTAGAAAATGTGTGCATAGAAAAAAATAGACTCCCCTCCTACGAAGTGTGATGTAGACGAACCATCTTTGTGCCTTTGTGATGGAGCTAGATGGATGTAAGTTTATCCTTTGATGGATGCAACCTTAGGTGGATGATAGTAGTGACTAGTGCTTGGTCCCTCGTTATGATCTCTTTACTTTATATTTATAGTGTTCTCTTGATCTAATTTCATAATTAACCTTGAAATGGCCAACCACTAAAATATACTGAAGCTAAAACAACTATAAAGTTCCCAAAGGTGGCGGGAAAGTTCAAAAGGATCGGGGCACCCAGTACTAGCATGGGTGCCATAGTCGAGATAAAATAACATAAAATGAAAAATGTTAGACTTTGGGCATGCATGTGCAAGAGGCGGGAATGAAAAAATAAAATAAAGTAAGATGGATAAAAGAAGGGGTTATTAGTACTTTCTTCACTCAAAAAACTTCTAAATAGTAGTATGAGATCAAGCTTAAATAATTTCTAAAGTGCATAGTTTTGTGTCTACATTTGGCCCCACTTTATGTTGGTGAGTGGAAATCTCAGTAACATAAATTAGATAGATATGTGTAGCCGATGTCCATGAAGATTGTAGTAGAAAATGCAGCAAAGGACTAGAAAAAGTGTGGAATGACAAAAAGATGATGGAGCATGGAAACTAAAGATGAAAAAGTGTAAAAACGTGATGAGAGTAAACCTAAGGTGGAAAACGTGTGTGTGTAGATTCCACATAGTGTGGTGTACCTACATTAAAATGTGATGTGTGTGCCATAGTGTATTTCCACATAGTGTTGTTATCAACGTCGTCGTTGTTGCTTCCATTTGATTGCTTATTTCCCATACAGACATGGACTGCGAGGAGAAAATGATCAAGTAGTCAAATATGTATTTGTAAAAACCTAATGTAACAGAGATGCGTGTATATGAATTTAAAATCATGTGAATGTAAAATATGTAAATGAAAAAGTGTAAATGGAACATGTGCACCTAATCCATGTCAAGAAAGAGAGTGTAGAAGGTTATCATGCATCTTGTCGAGGTTTTTGGGTGATCTAACACCATAGGCCGAAGAAGTGTAGGGAGGAATTTCGTTGTATCCTCCAACCTATAACTGCTTCCCTAAATATGTGTGAAGAGATCTTTGTACATCGTAGTTTTTTGGGTGATCTGACACCATTGGCCGAAGAAGTATAGGGAGGAATTTTGTTGTATCCTCCAACCTTAAACTGTTTCCATAATTCTAAGGATGACCATGTCCTATAAAATCCGTTGCGTATGGGGTTTGTAGATTGGCCTGAACCCACTCGTTGTATGTAATAAACAATGTCAAGGGTAGAAAGTGCATTGAACTGAACCAATGTAAAAGCATTGTGTAGTATATAAAACCCCAAATGATGCCCCCTTATTTGGGGGTGCATACGACGTTGCTAATAGGAGAATTCGGCCCCAAAAGAGGACCATACACATGTTCCCTAAAACTCTACCCTGCGGTGGGAAGGGAAAGCACTTGGTAGAAACCAAGGCATGCACAAACAAGGAATATATCTAAATACAAGTGTTAGTACAAAGAATCATACATGTATAAAGTAATGTGTAATCTACGTAAACAATGTATAAGTTACCAAGAAATGTAGCAATGTAAAGACATAAGAAGACAAAGTAATCCACACAAAGTGGGATGCAAATATGGGACATCAATCATGATGTCGCAAGACACGCAAGGCGACATGGCCTAACAAACAAACAAACAAGTGTGCACATCAAACAAAGGGCAATTCCCACAAACAAGAGCAAACGATGGACAAGAAATATAGTAAACAAGTATGGAAGTAAATATCCCTGCATAACATATGTTGCACATGAAGCACCGTTAACATGTTAGAAAGATAACTAGTATGTCAAAAGTGTGTATAACCAAGTAATATAAAGTGCTAAGTACAAAATGAAACAATAGCACCTATGAGAGAAGGATGTGGATGCCCCCAAATATCAGTGTAGGATGGGTAGAAGGTGAGAATCCATGTTTGCATGTAAGAGATTTTTATTTGTGATCACAACTAGAAAAAGACGTGAATGTGCATGTGTGGATGATATAGATAATTGACATACAAGAAATATAACTAGCATGTGTAATAAAGAGACCATGCACAAGCAAACGTAAGCAAGAGAAAAAAGAAATCATAATATGTAGTATGTTGTAGATGGATAGAATGGAATGCAAGATGGATGGTAGGATTTGCATGCCCCTCGAGTGAATGGAAATGTATGCAATGAGGTTCATTTGGTTTTCCACCTCATCATTCAAGAATGAACTGTAAACAAGAGTGCGTCATCGGGAAATGGTTGAATAGTGTGTGTTGTGTCTAGTGTGTTGTGATGAGTATGTATGCATAGTGATGATGATATGTGACATATAGAAGAGATATGTGTGAACCTTATAGCCTAAGCGTATATCATGAAAAAATGAATGTATGAGTGATTATTTAGCCCTAAAGTGTGTATCACTACAAGATGAATAGTAGAGAGTGGTGATGTAGCCTAAAGCATGTATCACTACAAGATGATAGAGTAAGTGATGATTTAGCCTATAGCATGTATCATGATCTAAAAATGTTTCTTGATGAAAGGTGAATGATAAACGCGTGATGAATGTGAGGTTCATTTAATTTGTAAACCCTTGGGAGTTGAGTATAGACCGAAAAACTAAAGTATGCCATAGGGTAGTGAGTACAATGTGTTGAAGATGATGTAGTATGTGTAATGAAGATGATAAATGACCATGTGATGTGTATGTAGTGTATAATGTGATATGTGTAGTTTACCTAAGAGCATATAGTATGTAGGATGCAATGCAAGGTGAGTATGATGAAGACTAGTATGATGTATGATGTATAGATATGAAAAGATTGAAATGGTATGGACTAAATGTAGAATGTGTGAAACGTGATGTGTGGTGTCTATAGTGCAGTGTGTGGGGTTCATGTGTAGTAAGCCCTCAACAATCAAGTGTGAACAAAGCACAAGAGTGTGTCATCGGAGTAACGATTGACACTAAAATGTATGATGAGTAGAACTATGTGAGAATATTGACTTATGTGTAGTCACAAAATCATGAAATCTAGATATTATTTATCTCAATTTCATACTACTATTTAGAAGGTTATTTAGTGAAGAAAGTACAAATTAACCCTCATCTTTTGGCTAGCTTATTTTATTTTATTTCATCATTTATGACCTTTTACACCCACATGCCTAGTCATCATTCGTCACTTGGTGTTATTTTAGCCTCATCAGGGCACCTAGATTAGAACTAGGGCACCCATGGGTGCTCTGGTCCCACCGTTAGTGCCCTAATCCTTCTTGAACTTTCCTACTACTTTTTGGGCTCTTTCTAGCCATTTCTCCTTCTTATCTCTTTGGTGGTGGCTATTTTTCGGGTTAATTACTAAATTAGATCAAGAGAACCCTATAAATATAAATTAATGAGACCATAATGAGGACCTAGCACTAGTCACTATTATCACTCATCTATAGTTGAATCCATCTATTATATTAGAGATTACTTGCATCCACATAGCTCCATCAAAGGAAAAAGGCTAGGAATTCTACATCACACACTTCATAGGGGGATTTTATTTTATTTTATGCACACATTCTATTACATTTTCTAAAGTTAGTTATTTTCTCTACTTCACAAAGTGCGAGTGGCACAAGAACACCTAGGAAAATTATGCACACACTCACCAAAACTACATTTGGGTCTGAAATGTAGTGCAATGCTCATTTAGTAAGCCGTTGTTGTGGAGTTGAGGTTAGATTGACCCATTCATTTGCATTCTTCTTTTTTAGGGTTTTGATACTCCTCTTTGGTCTTTTTCGGGGTCATTTTCATAATCTTAGAATATCGGCGACATCCGAGCAGTGCATCAAAGTTAATATGACAAATATAGTGAGGGTTTCAAACCATCTGCTGAACCTGTGAATATCGATTTGAGCTTTTACTCAAACCAAGGCACCCATTTTGTAGACTAGAGCACCCATAGGCATCCCGGTCCCTCTCCAGTGCTCTAGTCAGCGACAAATACTCCAGATCCATCCTTTTCAGGGCTTCTACATAGTCATTCCTACTTCCATATTCTTGATCACCTCTGCGACATAGTCTCGTGAGTATCTTCTATTCAACTAAGTTATTTCCTCTTATCTCTTTCATATTAGGGTTAACATTTACTTTTCAATAGTGGTTTGTGCCATATTTACATTTTATTTACAAGTATCCATTTATTTTATTTACATTTGTTCATATCTTAGATTAACTATAATACATAAATTCCCATTTTTAGTTAATCGGTATGAGAATGCAAAGATGATAGATGCGCGAGTGTGATGATGGGTGGGGAGATATATTAGATGCTTTCCCCCAAGTATGCATGAATGAATTAACTAACTAATAATCATGAAGGAATATGGTCCTCCATACGAGGCATGTGATGATGAAAGTGTATGACCCTACTCTAATAGTGGTGGTATGGAAGATAGACGTTGTCTTTAGTGAATGAATTTTATGTACATGCGATGGATGAATGTATGACAAATGTCGTGGTGTAAAAAAATGTGTCGGTGATGGAGATCTACATAAGATGGAGTGCAAAGGTGATGAACATCCATGTGGAATAAAACAAGGTGGTGATCGACGTCTAGATGCACTAACTATCCTAGGGATGGGCCTTTATCAGTGTGTAGGACTAGATGAGTAGTAGGTCATGAAGATGATACTCAAGTAGGTGAGTTAGGAGTAGACTGTGCTTTGAGCAACATAGAATGTGATGTGCTAGAAGAAGTAGATGATGTCTACACTTTGTGCGAAGATATGATGACCATGGAGTAAAGGGAGGGGCGTCAATAATAGAAATGACCTGTTTGTAGTAAATAAATTTGAGTCATAAATGATTCATATAAATGATAGATTGAGAGTGACGAAATTCAATTGAGACCAAGAAGCATGTCACATCCATCAACTATGTTTTCAATAAGGCACAAGAAGAGTAAGAGGACCAACCGTAACATGTATTTTGACAATGCCAAAGGGTTTGTTGAAAGGATACTCAATTTACAATTGAGGATAATCAATATCCTTAAGAAGTGAAATAGAACATGCACTAATGGGACATGATTGGTAAACCTTAGTTTTGTTAATGGAGGTCGATCCATTAAATACATTGATATGTAAATGATTAGATATAAAATGTGCATGATAATCGATTTCGGAGAAATAAATGATTTGTGGTGAAGTGTATGGAGTGTTTGGAACTAAGAAATCCGAACTCCGAGATCCGGGAGGAGGTACTCTATGATATGTATGATTGGTAGAAGAGTTATATGTAATCTTTTCATGTTGTTGAGATTCATTATTAGAGAGCTTGAGTTTACCCTTGTTGTGGGTCAAGGAAGATTTAGTAGACTCTGGAAAATCTATTTTGTTGTCATCAATTAAATCTTGGATGATTGTACGAAGTTTGAAACATCTATTTGTAGAATGTCCCACACATCGATGATAATCACAGTGGAAGTTCTCATTATAGTTCCTACCTTTTTGTCATGATGGCTATAACTCAAGTCGTGGGGAAGGGTAAGATTATTGCTCTCGAGAAGTTGTTTCAATATGAGATGTGGAGCCATTGAAAAGTTACTAAACATGGGTCGGGGTTGTTGTGGTTGAACCACTTTAGTAGTAGTGACTATGTTGATGGTTATTTTAGCTTCGGTTGGCTTAGTGGAAGATGGTTTGAAGGGCATTTTATTTATAAAATGAGTAGAAGACGCAAGCTTGTTCTTGATACTTAAGCTTACTTATGGATAGAAGTTTGGTCTCACAAAGCTTAAAAGTATGAAAAATCTGGTCGAACAAAGGAGAGGTTTCAAAGCTAACACTCTCTTGGAGAGGCGGTAAAAGACTCTAAATGAACAAGTCCTGAAGCTTAGAGTCCACAAGCACATTTGTCATCTTAGCTAGATTGTTCTTATACCTCAAAACATAGTTAGTGAGGTGTTCATTTGATCCCTATTTAAGTTTTTCTAGATAAGCATAAGATATCTTAGAGCCAATATTGATGGAGAAATGAGTAAGAAAGACATCAACTATATGTGTGAATGAAGTTATTGAGTGAACAGGTAAGTATTACAACCAATGCATCACATAATCGTGGAGACTACGAGGAAAGATTTTAGCTAAAAGAATGTGATCATCAACGAAATCAAGATAAGCAACATGAAATGATCAGAGATTCTCTTGTAGGCTACCATGCCCATTGAAAATAGGAAGCTTAGGGGTGACAAATCTAGGAGGAAGTGGATAAGTAGAGATGGCAGGTGCGAATGTAGTATGAAATAATAAGGTAGAATCTAAAGATGATGATGCATACAAAGTGGCCTATTACAACTTACAAATTTGAGCTTGAAGGTTGTGATAAAGAGAATTTAAGTCTTCATTTCCAACGCATGAGACATGTTAACATAAAATGATTGGTAGGATTATTAATTGAAACAAGAACAATATAGATAGGTGGAAGAGTGGAAGCGATCGGTTAAGTGGTAACAAAGGTTAGTATAGCTGCGAAAGTGTTGAGTTTAACCAAATTAGTAGCTTCCTCACAAGCCACATGTAAAATTAAGTCTAGATCTTGAGGGTGCTCAGCAATATGATCATCAATGGCCTTAAGATGAGCTTCAGTAAAGGCTTCATGAGATTGAGCCATAACGAAAGGAGAGTAAACCCTAGAATGATAAGGTATGAATGAAGATCCTATAAGTGTAGAGATCGGGTTCACCAAAATGATTAACTAAAATTTGGGAATATGTGTAGTTAATCTAATCTAGAATGACATGTAAATATAGTAAATGAATGTAATAAATGACTATGGAAAATGACCCAAGCAACTAATCTAATGAAAGTAAAAACCCTAATATGCAAGAGAAGTATGGAAGTGACTTAGCTAATTTGGGGAGCTCATGGGACTCGTGTCGTAGACTAAAAATAATAATCTAGAAACCGAATGACTATGCAGAGGTCTTTAAAAGGATAGATGCGGAGTGATTCTCTGGACTAGGTTTCTAGAGAAGGACTGGGAACTTGTGGGTGCCACTGGTCTATAGTTTGGTCACTTTGGTGCATGCAAGAGGTCCAAAATGAGTTTTACATGTTCGTAGGTGGTCTAAAACCCTCATTGTGTGTCACATCAGATTCATTGCACTATTCTAGGTGTTTTGGATAATCCAAGATGATAGAAAGACCTACAAGAAATCATAAGAAGTATCAAAACCCTAAAAAAGAATAATGGAAATGAATGGGTCGAATAACTTCAGTTTACACAATAATGGGCTTACTAATTGAGCATCACACTACATTTCAGACCCAAATGTAGTTCTAGTATGTGTGTGCATCATGTGCCCTAGGTGCTTATTGGTGAGGAAATTTGTCGGTGGAAAAACTTGTGGATTCCTTGCGAATGCTCTAGGAAACTAAGTCCCTATACTTAACCGGTGCAACTACCATATATACATGTGCGAGAAAATGTGGATTTTTGTGGTGGCCTTTCTCTGGGGATCAACAGGGGCACTCCATTGACCTGCGGCAAAGCTTGCGAGATACTTGCAGAGAGAACTTTGTCCGAAAATGGGAAGGGAGTAAGAAAAGAGGTAGGAGAACTAATGTGGCGGAGTAAGAAATCAGATTCTTGCACACACTAGTTAGAAAACTCGTCACATGCATTCATGAGAAGAAATAACCCTGCAAATGGCATTAAGACAAGATAAGATTGCGAACTCAAAGTTTCTAAAATCTCCTCATTAAAGAGGCTACAAAATCCTTCTTCGTGTATAGCTTCTTAAACAGAAAGTGTACATAGTGGAGAAATGGAGGAATTTGATAAGAAGGGGGAAACGAAAGAAAATGGCTATCTCATTTATTCTCTAAAAGTATGATATACTCTTGAGTTTCCAACATCAATTACCAACCCTTTATAATGATGTGAAGAAGCCATTAAATCTCCTCCAAGAAACGGTTACAACTTCTTCTTTGTTAGCAAGAAAAAATTTACAATTTCTTTTCAATCATTCACGTTCGTTCAGATTCTTGATTCGTGAAGAAACGTCAATGGTGGAAAAACCAGAATTTTCATAATGCAACCATTACACTTGTTTTGTAACTTTGAATTTGAACCGTTCATCTTTCCTTTAAAACTTTAAATCTAGAGTCATACACGTGGGAGAAATTTACTGGAGTGGGCGTGGAGGATTCCTTTTGCATTTTGTGACTTTATAGAGATTTGGCATTTTGGAACATTTTGGCCCACTCACCCACTTTTGATATAAGCCTGACACGTGGCTTCACTTGATTGGCAAAGGAGTCACAGGTCACTTTTATAATTTTACCTTTTTCAATGCGGGCTCAAAAACACAAATTGCTCCACAAGCCCGCCTCCTGCTTTGACTCCTTTGATGGCGGGCTCAAGATTTGACTTTTTCCTTTAAGCCCGATCGGGGCTATGGGTCACTTTTTAACTTTTCACCTTTTTTACAAAGAGGCTCAAAATCTCAAATCTCACGGCCTGCTTCCTTGCTTTGAATTTCCAATGGCGGGCTCAAGATTTGACTTTTTCCTTTAAGCTGATTGGGGCTGTGGGTCACTTTTTAACTTTTCACCTTTTTTCAATGTGGGATCAAAAACACAAATTGCTCTACCGACCCGCTTCCAATTAGATATGTCCATGTACCCGTGGATGATGGAGCCAAAATTTTACGGGAAGAAAACACCCATCATTCCTAACTGTGGAAAAAATGCAGAGAAGAAGAAAACTCCACCATTTCGCGCCCAATTTTCAAATTTCTTTCGCAAGCCAAAGAATTGAAAACAATACAAGGTTTGATGATCCATAGCGATAGAAAGATTGAAAATTTCATTCAAATGAGGAAAACAAAAAAAAATCACGCATCTAGACAAGAAAATGAAAAATTTATCAAAACGTGCAACTGGAGAGTTTAAACAACTTCAAAGCATGAATTTCTCTATCTTTTTAGACTTCCAACTTTACTTGAACATATGGAGGGCATGAGCTCAAAATATTTGAATTTTACTTAGAAAATGAGGGGATTTTGAGGGTGACAACAATGCTCTTGTGTTAGTCGGACTTTGTGAAAGTAGTAAAAAAAAGCTGTGTAGAAAATGTAATATAATGTCTGCATGGAAACAAATATACTCCCCTCCTATAAAGTGTGATGCAGATGAACTAGCTATGTGCCTTCGTGATGGAGCTAGATGGATGCAAGTATATCCTTTGATGGATGAAACCTTAGATGGATGATAGTAGTGACTAGTGCTCAGTCCCTCATTATGGTCTCATAACTTTATATTTATAGGATTCTCTTGATCTAATTTCATAATTAACCCTAAAATGTCCGACCACAAAAAAGGTAAGAAGCTAAAATGACTTGAAAGTGCTCAAAATGTGGTGGGAAAGTTCAAAAAGGATCAAGGTGCCCTTGGTGGGACCATGGCACCCATGGGTGCCCAAGTACTAGCTTGGGTGCCCCAGTCAAGGCTAAAATAATGTGAAATGACCAAAGTCGGCGTGGGCATGCAGTGCAAGAGGTTGGTAATGATGTAAGAGAATAAAGTAAGATGGCCAAAAGACGGGGTTAATTAGTATGGTCTTCACTCAAAAACCTTCTAAATAGTAGTATGACATTGTGCTTAAATAATTTCTAAAGTGCATGAATTTGTGTCTACGGTTTCTTGCAAAATATTTCATCACGAAGATTTGGATCTGCTTCCTTGAAAATACCATCTTTCAACTAACTACATATAATGTCTATAGTATTAGATCTCGTGTATGGAAGGAACTTCAATACAAAATTTCAATGATCAATACTATAAAAATATTCTAATTGAAAATGACACGTTTCCTCCCTTCTGTAGAAAAAAAAATATTTCCTCCTCCCTCAACACAATCACATTGGACATTTCACCTTACAGAAGACACCACCATACAATATGTCGATGATGATCCTTCACTCTCGGTAGAAAAAACTACCCGTAGATCTTCAATCATACCTTTCACCCATAACACATGCCTTTGAAGATGAGGAGATCTCACAATTCCTTTTTTCATGACTAAAACATACCCTTTCTTGTGCATTGGCAAGACATAGGTATTCCCCATCAATGAATATAGTATTGAGGGTATTTTTTCAATGGATTTTCCAACAATGTTTCCTGAAGGTAAAGTGATGTTTAAGCAGTCACGTATGAAAGAGTTTAAATTACATGAATATCCCCTTCACTTAATACATTACCATGATGGCCTCTTTGGTTCCTATGCTTAGTTTCAATACTATTTTCTTAACCTCATTATGTTCCATGAGATCCAATCAACAACAATAGTCTTCATGAAACAACACATCGAACATGTAATCCCACCAACTATAGGAGAGATAAGCAAAATATTGTAAGAATTCCCAAAATATTTCTTTTGAACACTCTAATGTGATTTGGAAATAACCTTTGAGGACATGATCCTTCGGGGCTAAAAGTAGAGGAAAAATCTCAGAAATGGTTGAACAATTAGGAACACCAACATTTTTCTTTACTCGAGTGTTGTCGACACAAAAGGACAAATATCCATAAATGCATACCGGAGCTTCTACTTCTAATCCTTTCTACACATAACGGCTCATAAAAATCAACATTATTAATCACCCGCATCGTGTGGATACTTAATTACATCAAAGGTTCACAATATTCCTAGAGGAAGTGCTGCATAAACACCTTAGGACTAAGCATTATTAGTACAAGCACTATTCAATTTCATAAATTTTCTTTCCACTCATAATCAACGTTTTTAACTATCCCATTACTACATGTATGAATGACAACATAAAGGATCCACACATGTACACATATTCTTATGGCTAGAGGATGCCCCTAATGTTGATGCAATTAAAGTGGTTAATAATGCTTTTATTCACATGACCAAACAATACTTCGATAAGTATATCTCATCTTGGAACCTATTGCAGCAAATTAGTGAGAAAAATTTCTACAAAGATCACTCCATCACAATTCATGTTTTCTATCATCAATGCAAGTGTTAGCTTCCCTCCACTAAAAGCCCTGGAGGAGCTTATAAACCAAGTTCGGTGACACACCAAGTGTTCTAAGGGAATAGCTTTACATAAAATAGGTTCAAACCTTAAATTTTTGTACAATACGCCTTAGGAAATGCAACATGTTTCTTCCTTCACCATTGATGACAAATATGCTATTAAATATCTTCCTTCAAGGAATGATGACATACTAAAAATTCACAATAAAGCAATATTATCTATATGGAGAGCCAACATTGAGTGTCAACTAGTACTTTTTACGGCATGTCATTATTAAATACATTCTGAGTATTCCTCCAGAGAAAAGAAATACTCATAGTCATACCACCAAATGCTTTCTAAACTTTCAACAAATGCAAACTTGGATTTCCCCGCATCTTTTATCATACATAAAATGCTTATAGAGACTGTTGTTGATCTTTAAATAAGTGCACAAAAATCTTGTCACATGCTTCTCAAATTTCCTCTTTTTTATGTCTAGCCACCCATTTGTTTCTTTAAATGTAGGGAGAAAAATTCTTAGGCGAGCTTGCTAAATCAGATTCTCAAGCACATGAAAAAAATCTTCTTTTCAATGCATACCTTTTTCATCCTCTAACAATGGAGTCCCATTCTCTTATCCAGGTTACTTGAGATTGGAGTTACAATAAATACATGACTAAAAACAAATGGAAGTGCCTAAATTTCTCTATGATCGTTCGTGCCTATCAAATATTTTATGTTATTCCATCGGAAAATTCATATTCTTTTTAACTTTTATGTTCGTGTGAACTCCTCCTATATAAGCCTTTCCGCAACATCATTTCAGATATTGGTTCTTCCCTACATATTATTTTTTCTAATTAGTACCTCTTCAAGAAATCCTACAGGTCATGGCATGTAAAAATGACAAACACAGACCATGCAAATAGTTTTCGGCTTCATCTTCATCAGAATCGGATGAAGACATCATACTGAGGAACCTAAAGAAATCAATGAATGCCAACTCTGTCTCAACTTCATCCAGAGACATACAACAAGGTCTTGAAAACCTATATATATTGGGGCTGTTAGAAATTGAATCCCTCTATGATTGGTCTTGCCATAACAATCTACTCTAGCTGCAAGACATTGGGCCCTCCTTTATCAAAATAAATAAGATCGAATAGTATCTTCCTCATATAAGTGACTCCACCTCATCCTTGCATTTCCAATTGAGTGAGGACTAACGGTTGGATTTTACCACAATTCTTTGTCATGTTTCTTCCAAGTGAAATCATCCCACCCCTTAAGCTCATTTTTCAAGGCTGTAGGAATAGGAAAGTCCTTACTTATTTACTCTCTCAAGTCTTTTTTTTTCCTCTATCACAACCCCATTACTTCACCCCTCCTTTTACTAGCCCCTACTTGGGTGGTTACTTTCAAAATTTTCACTTATACTATTCATACATTTCTCTTCATTCTTGTTAGAGATTTGAAACCCTTTGAAGGCCAATAATTTTCCTCCTTTCAAGACTCATTAAAACATATCAAATACATTTTGATTGATGAAATGAGTTTCATAAGCCCTAAAATCCTCACCAAAATTGACTACCGTCTTCACGAGGCATTTTTACATTTCAAGACTTCCTCATTTTGTAATAGATCTATCATTCTTATCAAATGTCTTATCCAACTTCTAATTGTCATATAAATTCGTTTATATGATAGAAACTCCTACGGGGCCTCCCTTTAGAAAGGATTTCAAAATTCAATCTCCTTGAGATAACTATTCAAAAAAAGTGGGTCACACTCCATCACATGTTTCATTTCACAAATTGCTTCTTAACATCCGTAATAACATTCCTATTTTTTTAGATTGGGAGCTACAAATATCCCACATTGATTCCTAACTTTGAATAATATATCCTCGAATTCCATAATACTAGCCATTTGTTTGCAAAAAATGATTAGGTTGTGACCACAATCTACAAAATTTGAAAGAACTTAATTCTCCGAGTTTTCATATCCATTGCAAAAATACAAGAAGAAGTGAGCCCATTGATGCAAATGACAACCAACTTCAACACAAATTTCTTCTTTACAAAAATCAAATGATCATGATTTTGTAAATTTTTGGGTTGATACAAGTCTTGTAAATAGCGCTTTTGACACTATCAAAGACATTATCTATTTCTAATCCTCCATCCCACCTTATTTTCATTTATTTGTTGTTGTCAAATTTGATCGATATATTGGAGCTCCTTGGGATACTGCAATATTTCCCATGTTCGATCCTACCAATTACCATAGGTTCTCGTAGAAAGTTTCCTTTAAAAATGGCTTGGGATTTATCTATCCACAAATCTCAAGGCCTTATTCTATAGGGAAGCACTATTGACATTGGATCCACTGAGAGACCAAGATTTACTTTCACTGCATTATATAGAGTTCCTTCCTTGAAGGATATCTGTATTTCTCCACCTTTCTCTTTCAACGAAACTCTAAAATGTCTAGAAGCCATCTCCTACGGTATCATTTAGAAATAAAGATATTCACCTCCATTCTTTTCCTCCCCTCCCTGTGTCTTAAAACAATTTTTTTCCCTTACTCGCACTTATACCCTCACTTCTTATCCCACTCGTAACTCCCTCCTTTAATATATTGTTCTTCCCTCCTTTTTATATATTTCTCTTCACATCTTACTTAATATATTACTCAATTGAGTTTCCTTTTTTCCTTTACTACTTCTCCTTCTTTTTTGCTATATTTCTTTCGCTCAAATTCTTTGCATCATCTCCCTTACTCCCTCTTTGGAATTCACATCACCACACTTTCACTGCGATCACTAGTTATTTAAAAATTGTAAAAATTTGTGTACATTAGAATAATTCAACAAGGAAATGGTGGAATGTTTGACTACAAATATTTTTGTGAAGGAGGAAATTACATAAATCTCATTTATGAGTGGAACATACCTTCTCTCAACACACGATCCAGAAGAGGATTATGAAACTTCTATTTTGATGAAGATTTACGGGAATGCTTCCCAACTATTTTTACTTATCTAGATTATGGGCCCATCGGATAACACAAACATAAAATACTTGAAGAAAATCCTAGTCAAGGCACTTGGAATACTATGTCCTATCATTTGTTGTCATTTACTGGACATGCAATAACATTACGGTGACCTAATAATGTTGTTTCATCTACCACGCCATTGTGAAGTGATAGGTTTAGCAAACTCAACATTTTATTTGCTTTACTTAAGACACACACATATTGATGCAAGGCATAAACCCGAGTAATCATACATGAAATATATGATGTGAAATCCGAAAGGGATAAAGTGAAGAAGTGAAATTGGATGGAAAGGAACAATGGGAAAGGAAGATGGATGTATCAAACGACATTTGACGGTAGATAAGGAAAATGAAAAGTAAATATGAACAGAGGAGTCAATGTTAAAATAAATTTTCTATGAATATCACAACATGTATGTCAATCGAAAGAAGTAGATATCTCGTGTCGGGAAGATACAAATGAAATTATAGAGGGAGATATATAAAAATGCAAGTAGTTGATGGACGATGTCAATATTTTTGTTTGAAATTTCAGTTCTTGTATTTTACATGTAGTTAGAAAATAAATAAAAGCAAGGGAATTCACTTTGGTGTTTAAAGGGTTAAATTACAAACAAGGATATGTGATGAGAACTTGAAATTCTAGGTTAGGGGTTGCATACACAATTACAATTTTAGTGTTTCTTTAGTAGCTATTAGGATAATGAACAATGTTTGTCTCTACTCGTGCGGCACATAGTTTATCCAGGTGTGGGTGATGGAGGTGAAGAACACCAAGAAACATTAAGGGTGATGAAATGTTCTTGTGACTAGGGTGATCCTTGCAATAAGGAGGGAGGACTGTAGAGATTACAACCCAATAGATGGCACTAATCCCTTCAAATCAAGCAAAAGGATAAGTATTAAAAGGAATGTTTAATGAAGGCAAAGATGTGAATTGAAGGTAAAAAATTAAAATTATTTTATGTGATCCATTTTTCATCTCTTTCTGACACGTATTATGCACATGAATACAATTTTCATTTAAATGGAAAAAATGTAAAAAATGAGGACAAACCAATAAACATTTTTATTCAGTTTCAAACTTGATTATCTTTAAGGGAATTAGTGATTCTTGAACAATATGTAACTTTGCTTGATTGATTATTCAAAGGAAGAGGTTAAAAATAAATAGGAATATGTTTCCTATAATATAAGAAGCGGTTAAAAAGATTAATACGTTGACAATCCCTAAATAATATTAGAGAAATATCATACAATATTTTGATCACTTGAAATTCTAACAATAAATTGTGTTGCATCATTTGATTTAAATCTATTAGCATTAATTAATTGGTATGTCTATTATGTTTATTAGTGGGTTATTTGACTATGTTAGTGAGATAAGTTAAATAGGAAATTATCGTAGTTCATTCCCATATGAAAACTAATTATAACTAGCCATAAAAGGTATATTTATTGTTTTACAATAGCCTCATCATAAGAGATCTAATTATTTTTTTTGTAATATGGATTTTCTGAGTATAAGATGCCAATAAATTTTTTGAAATGATTTTTTTTGTTTCATTATGGAGTGCAAAACCATGTCAATGGAATGCACATGTTTCTAAGAACTTTAAATCATCATAACAAGTGTTATTTATTAACCAAAAAGATGTGTGGAGGAGGAAGAGAACCATAGGTATTTTTGTAGATGCTGACATGGCTTGAAATCCATCATAAGTAAATGCATGGCCCCTTAACTCAAATTTGGATATTTTCTCAAACATCATGTATCATGTGTAATGGTGTCTGTTATCCCAAATATGCACCCCTTTTGAATTTGGCTAACTTATCAATGGACTCGGCCAAAATTTCGAGAGACTAACAGTTGCCAAGATGTTTAGAGGTTGATGGATGTTGGGAAGGTTGGAGTGGGTGGCGAGAACCAAATTTAATGTGGTAGCCCGTACGGATGCTATTGACATGTAGCGTATAGGGATGTTATCGGCCAGTAGCATGTACGAGATACTATTGGTTGGTAGTAGGAGCAAAGATAACGAGCAGGTGATGAGAAAGCGAAGAAGAGGCGGACGGTAGCATGTAAAGATGTTACTAGTTGGTAACATGTAGGAATATTACGATCGAACATAAGAGAATATGCAAGCGTTCGGCACCACAAGTTGATGCTACCCGATCGACACTAAGCTTGATTGAATGTAGTCAAGGTAGCTCAAAAACCATAGGTATGACACCCATGTCTTCTTACCAGTAGGTAAAGTACCATTGGGAAACACATTTTTATGGTTTCCCATGACTCTTTGAGAGATTTAATGCATGTTATCGATGGTTGGAAGGCCTTTCTCTATATAATATAAAAATTTCTCATTTGTAAGGGTGGATCTCTCTTTTTGTAACGACACCATGCTTAGAATGGTGGGGACTTCCCTGAAGTTTAAAAATGATAACTTGGTATCTACTGATGTATTCCCACCTTGTGCCATGAATGTAATGATCTATGTATATATTAATCGATAAAATCAAGTTTTGTGGCATGTTTATGCGCCCTTTTCTCATTTTATTGTATCTTTCCTCTCTATTAATTTTTGGCATGTTGTGTGTATTTCCTACTTACAGGTTCCATTTTTGATGTTGTCAATTCGCAAGAAGTCGAGCCTACATGGTTTGGTCTCTGTCACATTTTCTACCCTCTCTCCCATGTTTTCTCTCTTTCCTTCCCCTAAAAGAGATCAATCAATCCCTTTTTGGTCTTTATCACAACCCTTTTAGCTTAGGATTTATTTTTCACTCATCTTTATAACCCTCTCTCCTTCTAACCCTGGTCCCTTGGAATGTTTAGATTAGGATTAGTTAGTTGTATTTCATTTCTAGGAGTAGTCTTAACATTAGATTTAGGTAGCGAAATCAACCTTCTCTAGAGGTATGTCTCAAGCGCAAGTCCCACAACTTAGAGACCGTCCCATGTTGCCTCAAAATCCTTGGTTATCTATGACTCAGAGCAGGGTGCAATTTTTATCTCTAATAGTTTTAGCACACTTAGTGGGATATTTTGAAGAGATTTACAACTTCATATCAGCGGGATCAATATATCCTTGGTGGTATTCACCCTTTGGAGGTATATTTTTAACACATTTGGCAACTCCACTTATCCAAACTACCCATTATCTTATTTGTAGACCTTTCTTTTCATTCTTTCATCCATTTCCTTTATTTCCATCTATTAATTTTCCTCTTTCATGAAGTTGTGCAATCATGGCTTCATTCCCTCACTAGAATTCCCATTTTGAAGAGGAATACCAATTCTCTCCATCCCCATATTTTCAAAATTCTCCTGAGATCAATTTTATGAGCCCTATCATGAATAATGTGCATATAACAAAAACCCCATTGATTCGTATGGTTAAACCATTAACCAATTTTTTTCAAGAACAAGGTTATCCAGGTGATGGCGAATACTTCAAGGTAGATATTGATTTCTAGAGGTTGATTCAATAAATGGAGGTAAATATGGCATAGATCGGGAATACATGTGAAATAAATGCATGTAAAATTGGCTTTAGGGTTCCTTTTCTATGGGTTGGACCTATGCCAAACTTTGTTCATCCCTCAATAGAAGTTTGACTTCATGGTTGAGGTGTTGCCCCAAATTTCAAAATGGGTTGAGTTAATGAGAGCTCATAAATCTAGTGTTAGGCAACCACGTAAATAGTGTAATCCTATAATACCATCTTATATCCCTCCCATTCCTCCTACCAAGCATATGCCATCTCATCCTATTTTCCATGTTCCTAGATTTCTACCGCCCCTCTTGAAGTTTCCACTTCTTCATCTTCTTCCTCTCCATCTCACCTTCGTTTCTCTTTCATCATTCCTCACATTCTTCCCTCTACCTCCCAATCCTCTCCATATGACCAATAAATAAATCGACTGTCCCTCACTTATAGATCATCTCCAAAAATTCCTATCATGTATGATGATTATAGAACCATTAAAGAATGGTATGAATCTGATTGGGAAGATAAAATTGTGCAATTGAACAAAGGTGTGCATCTACTTCAAAAGGAAGTTAGTTAGACTCAGAGGATGTAGTTTTGGAGGAGGAAGAATTATTTGTAGAGAAAGCGAGTAGATATAAGATAAACTTGCAAAGCAGTCTCCACCTTTAAGTGGAAAGTCTGAGGATGACCCCATTCATGGGGTTGAGATTCAAAAGAATGGGAAAATCACAAGGATCACTTTGTGCCTGATTAATTATTTGGCTGGTTTAGATCCAAAGAAGGATTTACAATTAGTCATGCTCATTTAATAACATGAGGATGAACATCAAAGTACCAAAGGTCAGCTTTAAAACCTCCATCCAAATGCATAACAACTTGAGGAGGTATTCATTTTTTTATTACTAATACTTTTAAGAATGAGATGGAAAATTGGATTCAAAACAATTTTCCACTCTTATTAAAGACTATGTTGATGCCAAATCAGTTACATTGTCTCAATTTGTGAGGAAAAGAAGCTACTTCTCCACAATCATTGCAATATTTTTTTGAGTTTCTGTGCCTCATGTTAGATTAGGTTAGTTTAGGTTTTTTTTACAAAATAAGTACTTGTGCACACTCTGCATGTTCCACTTGGGACATGTATGATTTTCCACATTGTACATAGTTTTTGTGCCTTTTGTTGTTACACATCTCAATTTCATAAAAGGTTCCATGGTGGAATAAAATAGTTGGAGTAGTTTCTAAGATTTATTTAGATCCCACATATCCATTTCGGGCTTGAGGTCACTAGGAAATTCCGATTCGGTGCTTAAGTTCATAAAGATTCAAGAGATAAACTTTGAAAGGAAAAGGTCAGTTCCTTAAGCGTTAGACTTGACTCTATGCCCAATGGATGCTTGAAAGGAAAGCTGGTCTCCTTCATCTAAGAGGAAAATTTCCCCTAGAGGTTGCCAAAATTTTATCCTAAATTTTCACCCCTTTTAAATTTGGATAACTTATCAAAATGGACTTAGCCAAAATTTCGAGAGACTAGAGATTTCCATGATGTTTAGAGGTTGGTGGATGTTGTGAAAGTTGGAGTGGGTAGAGGAACCAAATTTAATGTGGTAGCATCATCTGATTCTAATGGCGAGGTAGCATGTAGGGATGTTCGGCGGTGTAGTATGAAGGGATACTACCCGGTCGGTATTATCATGTATGTATCTTACTAGAAGGTAGCTTTAATAGATGCTACAAACCGATAGTAGAAGCAGAGCTAACGAGGCCAAGCCAGAAGAGTAAGTGAAACGGAGAATGGATAAGTAACATGTGCGAGATGATATATGTTGTTAGCATGTAAGAATTCTACCAACCAATAAATGCTACTGACCAAACACAGAGAATATGCAACCAATCGACACCATAGGTTGATGCTACCAAGCGGCCAACACTAAGGTTGATGGAATATAGTACAAGGTAGCTCAAAAATCCATATTAGTGAGGTAAGGTGCCCATGTCTTCTTCTATAGGAAAATTACCTTTGGGAAATGCATTTGTAAGATTTCCCATACCTCTTTTCATATATTTAATGCATATTGTTGGTGGTTGGAAGCCATTTATCTATATAATATACAACTCTCTCATTTGTAAGGGTGAATTTCTCTTTGTTGTAATGGAACCGTGCCAAAATGGTGGTTGACTTCCCACAATTTTAGACCTCTAACTTTGTCTACTGTAATGCATTCTCACCTTCTTCCATGAATGTCTTGATCTATGTATATCTTAAGCAATAAAACTAGGCTTTATGGCACGTTTGTATGTCATTTTCTCATTTTATTATAGCTTTCCTATCTTTCCATTTTTGGCATGTTGTGTTTATTTCCTACTTATAGGTTCCATTTTTTCTCCGTTGGAAATGCGCGTGAGAAGCTGAATCTACATGATTTTGGTGCATGTGGCATGTTTGTCTTCCCTCTCTCCCATGTTTTATCTCTTTCCTTCCCCTTGTGGAGAGTGATCAACCCCTTTTTTGGTGTTATCACCACCTTTTTATCTTAGGATTTAGTTTTATCTATCTTTATACCCCTATCTCCTTCTAACCTGGTCCCTTGGTATGTGTAGATTAGGATTAGTTAGCTACATTTCATTTCCTAGGAGTAGTTGTTGACCAAAATAAGCTCACACTTATTTTGGGTCAACTAACACCATTTTCCCCCTTTTGTGATTCAATCTGAATTTTTACATATTTTAAGCACTTAAGGTCCCTGAAAGCATTTCCATCAGATAGGAAATTTCTTCCCATTTCCAGAAATATAAACAAATCCTTCTAACTCTTCATATTTTGCAAATGGCGTGCCGACGGGCTTGGGAAGGATATTTTGTCAAAAGTGGGCTTGCGAGACTAGGGAAGAATTTTCGCCAAACAGGAAAATTGCGAGACCAGGCGGGGCGGCGGGAGATATTTTGACATTTTGTCACTTTTCGCAAAGGGCACAAGTTATAATTGCGGGCCCAAGCAGGAAGAATTTCTTTTGCTAAGTGGAAAAAGCGGGTCGGCGGGCCCTGAGATGTCTTTTCGCCAAACGTGGAAAATGCGAGCTGAAGGGCCGAGGGATGATTTCTTTTGCCAAAATCAGTGCTGCGTAGCCATGGAGAAATTTTTCCCAAGTGTAAATTCGGGCCGATGGGTCTGTGGGGCATTTTGGAACTTTTTCACTTTTCACAAAATGGCACAGTTTTCAAGTGCGAACCCGCGAGCCCGTAGAGTCTTTTCACCAAATGAAAAGTCACATACTAGCGGAAGCTTCCACGCATCAGCTCGGCGCATCTGCAAAGGTAAATCAAAGGTGGTCTCTAGACAAGAGCAATCTCTCCACGTGTCTAGCGTCCAACAGAAGTCAAATGGGCAACATGACCAAATCAGCTAAGTATAGAAAGAGCCGCGGAGGGTGCCATGTGCCTCATCGACACAACTCCAAGGATAGAATCCAAAATGGAGACCCCAAACAAGCGCCAAGCTTCCACGTGTCGAGGCTGAAAAGGCAGAAGCGGTCATTGAAAAGTCTAAATAGAGGCAGGCCAATAGAAGGAGCCACGTGTTAGCAGCAACTTCAAAAGTAAAATTCAGAGCGGGTTCCTAAATGTGCACTAAACCTCCACGTGTCAGGGTTAAACATATGGCCCCACGAAACAAAAGGGACTTAGCCAAAACATAAAGAAATAGAACAAAGCTATAGGAGCCACATGTCTCTTTGGTGCAATTTCAAAGGTGCGACCCAAAAGGTAGTCCCCAAACAAGTGCCAACCCACCACATTAGAGTCGAAAAGGTAAGGTCGGTCGTTGAAAAGTCCAAAATCCTACGGAGGCCTCCACGTGTCTCATCTGCGCAACTTCAAAGGTAAAATTTGGGGGTAGTTTCCAAATGAGCGCGAAGCCTCCACGTGTCTCGGGTTAGACACAGTGTCTCCACTGCCAACAAGAGGGACTTAGAAAGAACACATAGGAGGACCTGCATGGAAGCCGCCATGTGTCGGTTCAAATGCAATTTCAAAGTAAGAGGAAGGGGTTGAATCTTCAAGATGTGTGGGGCTACCACGTGGACCCTGTATGGATGGACTCTTTTAAATATTGAGAGCCTACATTAAATGCCTAACCTTGATCTTCAGACGACCATATCTTTCGACTAAAAGCTCAAATTTGAGAGGAAAGGACATTTTGGAAATCTCTTGGCACCGGCTTCTCACCCACCACCATTAATGTTTCAACCTACCATTTTGAGGTTGTCAAGTCTTCCACACAGCGCCATGATGAAGAATGGGCCTCTTTCTTGCCCAGTAAGGGATAGCGATGGGGGCATGGGTGTTGTAGCGAGACTCTTCATTGTGGTAGGTGGATTCAATGCTCTTCAGGGGTGGTTGGAGCAGGGTTTGAATTCTTCCCTCCTTTCTCTCTTATTCTTCCTATATATTGTAAAGGAGGGGCATTTTTAAAGGGTTGGTCATTGTTTCTTCTCCTTCCCCCTCTCTCTTTCTTCCTTAGGATAGAATGTGGAGTCTATGCCTCCTCTCTTGGCTTTGTAATGGCGAGTTTCTTGCCTCTTGCCCCTTTGATGATGTCTTTGTGTGAAATTTTGGAGCAATAAAATATGTTTCGTGATGCTTTTTGTCCATCCTTGCTTATTTTGTTGTCTTTTCTTGCCTCTCATCATTGCAGGGTATATTGTGCATACTCTAATGTTTATTGTAGGTTTTGGGAGTTGTGTTTAATGGGTTTTGAAGTGGTGTTCCGTGTGAACTTCATCTCTAGTACTGTGGTGCATCTTTTCCACCCTCTCCTTTTCTCACCTCTCTCCACTTCAGGAAGTTTGGATTTGTGATCAGCCACTTCCTTTTCTAGTGTATCACTGCTTAGTGTAGGCTCTCTTTCACTTTATCTCTCTCCTGTCTCCTTGGAATGGTTAGATTAGGATAGATATGTTTTTCCTGTACTAGATTAGCTTGTGGTAGGTAGTTTAGGAAGCAGAAACCAGCCTTCTCTAGAGTTCCATCTCAAGTACGCAAGTCCCACTGACTTGAGAGATGGTCAATGTTGTGCAATCACATTGAATGTCCCATTTCAAACTCAAGGACATTTGGGGGTCTTTGTGATTTCGCACTAACTGAGTCTTATCATTAGATTTAGGTAGAGGAATTGTCCTTCTCTAGAGGTATGTCTCAAGGTGAAAATCACACAACTTGGAGATAGTCCCATGTTGCCTCAAAATCCTAGGTTGTCTATGACTCAAGGCGGTGAAATTTTGAGCTCTAACGGTGATATAAGGGTGTTAAGGTCAAGAAAAGATTTGCAAGTTTCGAGGTCTCACTTTTTTACACTTGAAAGGTGTATCTCCAATTATAGGTTGAGGCATGGGGATTCTAACACATGCTTAGAAGCGGTAATGGTAGAAAATGAGCGGTAGAGGATGTTGAGCACGAGATCAATGTGTGCCACGGGATGGAGGGAGGTAAGAAAAATAAAAATAAACCCTAGGAGATGGATAATACGAGAAAATTAAAAACCTAAGCGATAGAAAATAGAGAGCGAGTCATGTAGAGTGGTAGAGGAGAGAGGTTGTGGAGGACAAAGTATAGGATAGGATAGAGTATATGATCTGAGATCTCATGTTGAAAGAGTTGATGTTAGGTTTCCTCACTCGATAATCACGAGTTTATTTACTAAAATGAACAAAAAAACCAATAATATCAAGGGTTTGTTATTTTTTACAATGCGTGGTCGAATGAATGGTTAGCTCGAGAAGATGGGTGAAAAGGATGAAATGTACATCGAGGGAGTCTATATTTTATGTCTGGTAGAATTTGTAAAGGATGTTTGGTGTTTAGGTCGTATGAAACTCGATTTCCTCTTTTCCGATTATATATTTTTGGGTATTGTGATTTTTGTGTTGCCTATGGTGGTTTGAAATCCATGTATTCATTAATATTTTGGGTTTTTTTATTTAAGCGGTGTTTGTGCTAGTTTCAAAATATTTTTGTTTAATATATTTTGGATATTTTAATTTATGCACTACATGTATTGGTTTCAAATTTTTGTATTTACAAGGAAGGTATATCTACTTATCCCTATTACGTAATTTTAAATGGATCTCAGGAATAAGTGTTATGGGTGATTTACTTTGAGTGGTTTAGGTTGTCACGATGCTTGTTGTTGTTTTGTGGTTTTATTTTATGGTGGGTTTGAATATTTTTGATGTTTTTAATCAAAATTTCCTTGAAAATAATAGACTAGAATTTTTCTTCTATGTCTACACAACAACTTCTTGTTCAACGTATTCGAGGATCGAGGAAGATGACAATTTTGGCAAAAAAAAAGGATAAAGTTATGTTGGTTTTTAATGTATATTTTTGATGCTGTGATATTAGAGGTTTTTCTTGTATGGAGACAAAGGAAAAAAGGATATCTATTATATTATGGATTTTTAGTATGCGAACAATTGAAGGGAATTTTTGTTAATAGTTTCATGGTTATCCCACCTTTGAAGAAGGGATGGTTAGAAGATCTCAAAAACTTCATATCTTCCTAGTTTCTTTTCTTATCAAAACATGAATATTATTTGATAACCATTACTTGGTATTCACAACATCAATGCATTTTCTCTATGTCTGCTGACACCATGAAGGGTTATGCATGACACTCTATCAATAATATGTTTTCATTTTTGACTTGCTTGTAATGTTAAAAAATACTCACAAATAGTGGGTTCATTCCTTTGTTCTTTTATTTTTCTCTTTTTACTATCCTTTTGACCAGATTTGTCATCCTTCCTATAGACAAATAACATATTGCATAAGACCTAGAAATATATAGTTAATTTCACTTAATTCCTACTTCATTAGGAATCGGTTCTTGTAAAGTTTTCTTGAAAACCAACATATATGTCACTGAAAACCGAGACCAATTCAACTTATGTTGACAAAATATAGGCACCCAAATTTGGAGTTAGCTAAACTACTCCAACCTTGTTGTTCACATTCTTAGAAAATGATATTGTGCAATAAAGACATGACATCAACTATATTAGTAGATTGGAAGTAATTCTATTGAAATCCATTCTCTCAAGAGTCTCATACCTTGAAATAAAGACATGTCATCAATTAGATTATACATAATATTTATCCATTATTATCTATCAATTTATCAATATACGAGTCTTTCATAGTTTAAGCGAACATATATGTATCAAGATAGATTTAATGTATTGTAAATCCCATAAATCCTATTGATCACTTCTAAATTCCATTAATGTCACCAAGCCTCTCAAAAAGATTAGTAAAAAAATCTATTCTAATAGAATAAGAAGATAGAAACATTATAATTAGCTTGCAAAATTATAATGGAGGAGGCTAACTGCAAGTTTTGATAAATTTAAGGGTGTAGATATAAGAAAAGGGAATTAAGTGGACTTATATTACTACCAGAGATAATTCTCTTAATGGGTTGTTAAAATTCAATATATTGAGTTTTTAACCGAGTACATCCTCATGCTTTGAATCTATAATTAGTAACTTTCACCAGTTCAATTCAAATATTAGAGCCAACCATGCTAAACCCATGTCGAGCATGAAAACACTAGTCTATATAATGAATATTGATAAATTATTCTATATGGTATGCAGATTAGTTCGAAGGTGATTTTATAGCAGAAACATATGTGACTTTAAGAACATGGTTTTAGCCACTTGTACATGTTGAAGCATATAAAAAATTATGCTTATAACTTTTATATAGAGTTTACACCACCACCTATGAATAAATTCGATGGCTAATGAATTACAAACTATAAACCTTTGCGGTTCTTAACATTTAGAAAATATTTTTTTGAACCGTGTGTGTGAAAAAAACTCATATTCTTTGAAACCCATCATCAGGATGAGAATGAAGCATTGATGAATTATTTTTTCTTTCCAGCGAGGAAGAAGTAATCTCTCCTTCTTCTTATCTTGACCCTCTCCACTGCCCTTCCCCACATATCAACAAAACCATCCATGATATATTCTTTGTTGGTCTATTGTGACTCCATCTTCCTTTCAACTACTTCTAGCTCTGCGAATTCCATCTCATATAACCACTAGACAACAGTAGTAAGACCATGCAAGAAGGGTTCTTTCTCTAAAAAAAAAAATAAGACAAAAAAAAAACATGATATAATCTGATATGTATACTCTAATGATGAATGAGAATGGTAAATGAGGGGGTCAAAGCATATAATTGTCCCACTTATTGTAGTTTTTGTATTTTCAAAAAAAAAATCGAAAACCAAAACATGACCAAGCACATATTAAATTACCAAACATGTATTTTTAAGACCTTATAAATACCAAGGTGCAGGACATGTAGAATTTACCTGATTTTTTAAAGTTTTTATAGTATTTTTAAATATCTATTTACTAGTAAGATTTTAAAATATTTTTGGCCATCAAGTTGTACAAACTTATATGCTTTGACCTAGGGATGACCTTGAATGAAGTGAACTAAATAGGATAGGTAGTAAATAAATGCTTTTACATCGACTAAATTATCATTGTAGGTGATTTTTCTTTTAATAGTATATTTAAGACCATAGAGAACCTCTTTCACTAATGTTATAAGTTTATTTTTCGTCGCCATTATTTTTTCGTATCTTCACCATTATTTTTTATTGTAATGCGTAAAATCCTTACATGTCATTCAAAGATTCATATTCTTTTCGGCTAGGTTAAAGTAGAGTGAGAGTTGGGTTTGAGGTCATCTACTTAAAACTTAAAAATATGAATATGCGGGATTAACTTTACTATGTAATTAGTAGGTAATTTTTGGCGTGAGGTCTTGAAAATTTCTAAATATTGTCTTTTAGTGCTTGTGAGTTTTATGTCAATGTGATCTATCTTATCTTGCTTTTTTCTTGTCGGTCTTCTCTTCCAGAGTTTAGGGCATAGGTGCATGATGTGTGTGGAATTAAAATGTGTATTTTAGAAAAATTGTAAGCAATCAACTTCATATTGGAAGTAAAATATGGTCCCTTTTTCACCTTACATATTACAAGTACCTTGTTATAGATTGTCTCACATAACATTAACAATAATATCTAGAAGCAGATTGTCCTTTATCGAAATGATTCAAACAATTTGTATTCCTCACATCAATTTGTCTTGCAACTATTTTGGAAACAAATTTGGTTGTACTATGGGAGTCAACACATACTCAAATATGACTCTCAATTGTCTACCTCACATAATGCTGGAAAAAAATATTTGTTTTTTCCTTTTAGTTCATATCATTCAATACACATTTTTAATCTAGAAAAATGTCATGTCTCTCATATCCCAAGAAAACTTCTCCAACTTCGCATGTATTCCTAATATGAAAATTGCACTAGATTTGTTATGAGGAAAAAACATCATACTAATATTTACAAAATCTAATTTTTTTGTGTTGTCTAAAGATAAAAACAAATCTTAAAAATATTATCAAAATAAAATCGCAAAATCTGATTCTATAGGGTAGTATAACAATTAATCTTTATGACCACTTTTTGGATGTATAAATCAATGATTTGTAACCTTTCATGAATTATTAAAAATAAGATTCTATGAGGTAGTATAATGATTAATCCTTATGAGTCTGGTTTGTGAGCATCATTTTCCTGACAAGTTGAAATGCATGCCTTAAACACAAAAATTGAACCCTCTTTGTGGGAAGCTTTAGAGATTGAATGAAGATTTGTAAATCTGCACACATAGAAGAAATAGGTAGTTCCTTATATCTAACTACAAGATGGAGCTCATTAGAGCTCATTAGTCTTCTATTGGTAACCATTAAAATACACATAGTCAAGATGGTAGAGCAAGTCAATGAATCATTTTCTAATTTGAAGCATTGAAACATAAGTGATATGCATCCAACAAGATATATGTTTAGAAAAATAAATACCATAAAATAAAATTAAACTTTTTTCTTTTAGACATCCAGAAAATAAGCCCCGAAACACATTGAAGATTTTTATAAGTGTGTAAAGAAAGACAATATTTACAACTACTAACAAAATTGTCCATAGATTTTACACATTCAAAAAATATAAATATTGTAATCAAATAGGGGAGACGCTACATTAAAAGTAATTTGCAACAAAATATCTTTGCACTTGGGTTTTCTTCTTCATTAGCGGGGATTGAGCATTGTATATTATTGGCTAAAACCTATCTGAGATACCAAACCATAATGTAACATTTTTAATACAAAAAAATCAATGACGTTGTTGCATTTGGAATGAACTTATTATTTAAATAAGACTTGACAATACTTATGCATGGTATGTTTTTAATTCCTCTATCTTTCATTAATCTATTTAAAATATGAACTTCATCCCAATTGGACATTTATGCATAGATGTTTGAAAAAGAACATAAGCTATGACTTTTTAGAATCCAACTCAAAAAGAAGGTCTACCATAAATTTCTTACAAATTTTCCGGACTACTCATTTTCATGTTTTCACACATCATGCACCTATGTCCTAAAGCTGTTGGTGGGGAAGACCAAAAGTCCAAGCGAGATAAGGCGAATCACGAGAAATTTCACAAGGATTTTTCTTTCCATGACAAATCAACTTCATAGGAATCAATTCGGACATAAAAGTGTTCAATTGTGTTTGTGATTTCCAATATCTCATATCCAACAATTTTCCCTGTGTACACATTTATTGGGTTATGCCTTTTTAGTTTTCTTTGACTCGCTTAGATTTGAGAGAAAATGACCATTTTGACGGGTATGGAAAAGAAGAAGTCAAACAAGTTAATTCATTCATTTTTCAACAAATCAAGTTAAACTCGCTAGTAGTAGGAAGTGTAGAATGTTTTATATTTTGCAAATTCCTGTTCCTTGTTCTTGTTATACATCTCAACGTTTATGTTAAAACAAAATTCTTAGTTTTACTCCTAATGTTATATTACTATTGATATAATGGTTCTTTAGAGAATTCAAAATTTAGGGTCAAAATAATATTTTATAAACATTTATTATTTCAATTACTCTAACCATTTGTCTAAAAGCTAAACTTTAATTTTATGTTCAACCAATGGGACTATTAAAAATCAGGTTATATTGCCTCACAACGTGCTTATAGGTGTTATAAAAGAATCTATGGCTTACGTAGTGACAACTATCGAAATGAGATGTTTTTAGGTGCCTTCAAATTTGCGTGTGCTTTTCTATTACAATCATACAAAATAACTACGTAAGAGTTTCAAATAAAGTGCCAAATTTGACTATTTTAAAATAGTAATTTGTCCCTCTTCTAGGTTGCTATTTCAACATGCTTTAACTTGACATTCCGTATTTTGTTTATGTTTTGGCTGATAATTCAGATAATGTATGAATTCTAAATGGTTGAACATGACCTTTAAGCTTTGAACTCCATTATAGTACCCATTTTTTAGCACTTTTTAAAGGTTTATATACACATGTGAGCAATGTATTTAGGCATATTCTTGATAAATTCCAGAAAAGTAATGATCTAATGATGACATACAAATGTTTTAGAAACTAGCATACCGGACTACAAATGTTTATATTTTTACACACCAAAGAAAATAATATCGTTCGATAGGATAGTTAGTTATTGTATAGAAGAGATTTTATTGAAAAATTAAATTTATTTTTGGTTTAAACAGGTACATGGAAATAAACGAGTGTAAACATTTAGAAGAATTAAATTCTTGTGTTATTTCACAATTTATTGCATTCAAAAGTGTTTTTATGTTTTCCATATTCGAATTTGGACATAATGTGTTGGAGAATTTTTACGGCTTGTTCCCTTATACTAGTTGATATAAGAAAACAAAATAATTAGTGTTTGTGAGTGGAAATGAAAAAATAGCCACCCTTGTTAATACTAGCATGAAGGGGAATGTGCCTTTGTTGTTGGATGGATTCGTTATGTGCTAAGGAGCTAGCTCCTATATAGCCACTTCGAAGCGTCTCAAGTTGGACGTTAGACTTTTTGGCGACAAGGTTTTGAAGTTTCTGCCCGATTGAAAAGCGTTCTTTTATCTCTTGCTTTTTGTGTAAGTATTCAAACTTGAATTGAACTACCTCAAGAAATCTGCTACTTGCGGTGTAAACTCATGAGCGCTTTCACAAACTTTGTTTTGATTGTTGGTTGCCTAATTGTTTATTTTTTTCCTTTTCATCTTGAAGAAATGAATGTAGTAATTTACTTACCCTCAATACTTCTTTCTAACTCCAAGCGCGTTGGCCTATCACCCGGCCGGCGTTGGCGCTCACCGAGGCATGCGAGGCATGCAGGCACTGTGGTGACACCGAAGCCCTCTTTTATATGAGCTTTGTGAGAAGGTTCCGCCATTAATGGAGGATTATTTATAGAATCAGAAGTACATTCACTTACTTAAAAAGGTAGAAGATGCAACTAACAGATCTACACATTAATGCATCACAGAAGCTAAATAACATTGTAAGAAGTATAATAAACTAGATCTGAGCCATGATAAGTCATATAACACGAGGGTTTACACCCATAAATAAGCTATACAGAACGAAACCACACATGTATTTATTTAAAAGAGTTCTGGTAGCCACATTACTGTCAAAAGGGTCATCTTAGACCATATATATTAAATGACAAAGACTTGTCTCCTGCAAACCTTCCTGATATGAGATCCTAACTATACTTTTTCCCATTTTATCCCTTATTACAGATCCCAGTACCCATACATATGCTTATGGAATCCCTTACAACCCTCTAGCACTAAGTGCTCTAAACCCTAGCATTATTGCAGCACTTTGTTACTCTATGTATTTATGCACGAGTGTTATCTCTCTCTCTCTCTCTCTCTCTCTCTTCTTCTCTATCTATCTATCTCTAGCCCAAGCATTTCTTTATATAAGATCAGCACCCACCTTGCCATGCCTTCTCTAAGCATAGATCGCGTGCCAAGTGTCGATGTGGTCCTCCATAGGTGAATTTTTATCCCTTTGTAAACCCTCCACTCTCTGTAATGATGTCTTAGGAATATTCCCTGCGGGGAATATCCTTTTCTTGACCTCCAAGGTTCTAGGCTAGCACCTTATCCACTCATCACACCTAGTTGGGTCCTCACGCTTTTCCTCAAGTGCCTCTAGAATGCCAAATATGGCTAAGTCCTTTAAACCTATGTTCTACCTCCCACATGCGCCCTGGTTTTACTTAAACCCTTCTTAAACCCCTTTGTCATGTGTGCTTTCCCTTAAGTGCCCTTCTTCTCATTGGTCTTACGTGCGCACCTCTTGGTACTTAGCCAATATTTAGGGTCCAACATCACCCCACACTACACGTGTTATCCATCCTCGGAAACATCCACGCTCTTCTTCAAAGAATAAAGAATAGTGGAACTGGGAAAATCTGAATAAAGAATGAAAGAATAGAAGAATCTGCTACTGTTGTAGGAGGAGTGGGAATTCCTTCTTCATGGTTGCCTCAATATTTTCCCAGGCATCTACCTCACCCTACACCTATTAAAGTAGGTCACCTACTAGAGTGCTCACTTCATCAAAACTTAATTTGTTGCTCTTAGCATTCAGTGTATCTATAATGCCTTCTAGTTGTTTCTAAGATCGTCTAGTGTGTCCATTCTGCGAGTGACCTGGGGATATAGCTCCTTGCTGATTCTTAATTGAACCCCATGTTAGGAAATAAGGGATAAAATATGGGAGCAGTCCCTCTCATAATCACAATAGTAGAAATTAATACACAAAAAATATTACAGATCTGAAATAAAAGTGCGGAATAAAAATAACACAACACTGAAGAGATAGTATTTAACGTGGTTCACCCAATTTGGGCTACGTCCACCAAGAATCACTTGCTCAGTTTTATTACAAGCCACCGCTCTCTCGATAAAATACACTGATTTGTTTGGAGCTATGCTCAACACACTCTGTAGAATTCACACCCAAATTCAAAACACGTTTGTGATGTTACATGATGCCTACCATATGCGAGAAAACCACATAAGTAGACAATTTGCTTAAGTAGTTTTACAAAACCGTGGGTATCGATACCATGGGCCAAAACCGTCCCATAAACCTATGTATTAAAAATATCAGCCCATATGAGAAAAGTGTGTTTCCGGTATATTGGGCACGTTTTAAGAGAAAAAAAAAACCCAAACTCCGTGCAAGACAATTGTGGAAAGTGTACGGTACTCTTAGTGTTGACCTTTAACACTTTCTCACATGAAAATAGGCTCCACAACCTGACACCCCATAAGGTTTCGATTGCTTCAAACTTTTTCTCAACCTCAACTAGGATCTTATCACACTCCGCCCTGTTTCCTTTTTTATTTTCTTGAAATTCCTTTAGATCCACCTCATGTGTAGAAACCAATATGCTCGCATTACCTTGTCTCTGTCAACACTGATTGTCATATCTGACCTCGGCCATTTTGCGGCGGTCTTTACGGTGGTAAGGAGCTCGAAATACCCGAGTAGTTGTCTCCCCAATATTAAGTTTTCTTCCTCCTTCTGGCACGCCATCACCTCTTCCACTGACTCCAATGCGAGTGGCCACCTTTCCATGGTGAGGATGCGGGTCAATTCTTCCAAGCATTACATGGTTGAATCGTATTTTACTGCTCGGGCGGGGCGAGTCCGAGTGCTTCAAGATGAATTATGGCATCTGAAATAATCTCTATCTTCTTATGGATCTCACACACCTTTGCCTTTTCATCCCTCAGTTCACGCCTTAACTGTGCACTGATCAATTCCTTCTATTTTATCTCCTTGTCTCTTTCATTGATCTCTTCATTTTTCTTCTCAAGCTCTTCCTTCAAGACCCTTATTCTGTCATTTCTCCCAAAGAGCCTTGCCTCGGCTTCTCCGATACTTTTTGAGTGCGTTGCAAACTTGCTCATTAGATAGTTTTGGGCATTCACGGAGGGTTTATTACCTTGGCATATGGTCTTTTCATCCATGTATCCTAGTTGACCTTGAATTTGGGTTCATCAACATGGGACTCAAAAGCCCAAGATAACATTTTCCTCATGCACGGTACACACCCTCTTCATCAAAAGAAGACCATGCAAGGAGTTGGTTTGAAGGCACGTAATTTGGAAACGCGCGTGTAGTACCTTATTTGGATCATTGATGTAAGTCATTTCTTTTCCCTATGCATTTACTACGCCCTTTCCACTGTGTGTGCTACCTTTGGGAAGCTTCTTTTGCTAAGTTGGGGTCTCTACCCATGCTTCCATACTCCTTTTCCACACCTCTGTTGCCTTTGTTATTTTCTTGAAATTCCTTCAAATCCTCCTCATGCATAGAAACCAATATGCTCACTACCTTGTCTCTGTCAACACAATTGTCATATCTGACCTCGGCCATTTTGCATTTGTCTTTACGGTGTGAGGAGCTGAGAATCGAGTAACTATCTCCCCAATATTAAGTTTTTCTTCCTCCTTCTGACATGCCATCACCTCTTTGGCGACTCAATACGAGTGGCCATTCCATGGTGAGGATGCGGGTCAATTCTTCCAAGCATTGCATGGTTGAATCGTATTTTTGCTCAGGTGGGGCCAGTCAGGTGCTTCAAGATTATGGCATCTAAAATAATCTCTATCTTCTTATGGATCTCACACACCTTTGCCTTTTCATCCCTCAGTTTGTGCCTTAACTGTGCACTAATCAATTCCTTCTATTTTATCTCCTTGTCTCTTTCATTGATCTCTTCATTTTTCTTCTCAAGCTCTTCCTCCAAGACCCTTATTCTGTCATTTCTCCTAAAGATCCTTGCCTCAACTTCTACCGATACTTTTTTGAGCGCGTTGCAAACTTGCTCATCAGGACAGTGTTGGGCATTCACCAGAGGGTTTACTCCCTTGGCATATGGTATCTTCATCAATGCATCTCAGTTGACCTTGAATTTGGGTTCATCAACATGGGACTCAAAAGCCCAAGATAACATTTTCCTCATGCAGTACGCACCCTCTTCATCAAAAGAAGACCATGCAAGGAGTTGGTTTGAAGGCACGGTAATTTGAAACACACGCGCGTAGTACCTTATTTGGATCATTGATGTAAGTCATTTCTTTTTCCTGTGCCACTACTACGCCCTTTCCACCTATGTGTGCTACCTTTGGGAAGCTTACTGCTAAGTTGGGGTCTCTACCCATGCTTCCATACTCCTTTCCCACACTTTCACTTTCCTCCATCTCCTTTAGTACTTCTTCGGCATTGCGCTCCACCTCTTGATCCACCAAGTCCTTTATAATGCCTACTACCTCCCTCTATGGCATCCTCTATCTACTCCTTAGTCAAGCTTGGAGTCTTTTGATCCTTCATGTTTACTTCTTCACTTCCCCCTTGTCGTGAGCACCTCCTTTGTCCTCATCCTTCTCTTCATTTACCTCTTCCTCGACTCATGTACATTGTACACAGGATGGTTTTGAGCCTCACCATGCTCTTAATTGTCCTCATTTCACTTGCCCACCTTCATGCTCTCTTTTTCTTCTAATTCCACCTTTTTACTCTTTTCTTCTTCCTAACTGGTGATTCCAATATAGGATACTTTTCTTTTCTTCTTCCCTAGGTGACTCCTTTCTTGCCGGCGATTCTTATTTCGCAGGGACTTCTCTTGCTCTGGCGCTTGTTCCTCGGATGTCTTATCTTTCTCTTCTACGGGGACTTCTTCCTCCATGCATAGGTGCTTGGTTTTGCACCCGACTCCTATGTGCCTACAGATTGCATTGTATGTGTACTTGGTTTTTTCTTAGGGGCCTCCTCTCTCTCCCTTTTCCTTGGCACGACCTTCTTCCTTATGGTGGGGTCTTCTGGGATAGAGACATCATTTTCAATGTAAGCACCTTTCTCATACTTAGGCCTTATACGTAGGTATACCCTTGTTGCGGTCCTCCCAACAATAGGAAATGTCACTAGCTTCAACATATGTACATCATGGGAGACATACTTCTCCACATAGGCATGCTTCTTTGGATATATCAATGTTTTGTGTAGCTCATGTAATCTTGGTCTACCATCTTTGAGGTCAAACCTTAGCTTCTTTTCCTCTTTGAATCAATTGACCTCGGCCTAGAAGTATTGTGTTATGAAGGAGAACAACAATTTGCACCAAGGACCCTTGGCACCATCATTGCAGGAGTAAACCTGTAAATACCAACATATTAGTACATAGAAAAGTCAGCCTTGCCTTGCGAGTAAAATAGGTAACTTCTAAGGTATTATCCATTCAGTGTCGAATGTGTCACACATCTGTTTATACCATTTTTCTAGGTGTGCCTTGTGGGCGGCCATCATGGTGTCACAAGTGTATTGCTCAAATATTTTGGCGGGGGAAGGGTTCTCATCTGGGTATTCCCAAACAAATTTATCTAGCCCATCGGGCACTCCAATCTCTGAAAAGACAATGGTAAGGAGGAAATTACCAAACATGATATTTTCTCCATCGTGTATGGCGTTGATGATTTCTTCTGCTATGAAAGTCGATAGGTTATAGATGGTCCCCTTTGAGATCTTACGGAAAATGTTCAACCAAGCCTTGTTTATCTGTGTCCATCTCTCCTGCCCATTCAACTTTGTGACAAGTGCGCGGCCATCCTCATTACTAGGGTTAGAAATCACAGAAATGTCAAAGTAGCATGACCCATTTTTGTAGTCATAAGCTTTAATGGTCTTCTTAATGGCCTCCTTATCGTCTAAGTCATCATCGAATGATTCTCCTTTGCAAATAAGACCGGTAAACTTAGAAATCATTTGGGAGTTATTCACATCCTTCATCCTGTGAAGTAGAAGTGGTCTTCATGTACGCGTGACATTAACCATTGGTATAGTCACTTAGGTTTTCGAAATAGGGAAACTCATAGAGTTGCAATAACCTTGACCTTCTCCATTTTCACCTTTACCTCATCATCGTAGATAGGCATTCCATCTGGTGTCCTCTTATCTGTAGGGTGAACCAATTCCAATGCCATCTCATTCTCTATGGTGCTCGTTTAATGGTTGTAGTCACTCATGGCCATATTTCTAACATGAGACACCCATTCTTTTCAAGTAATACGTTGTTTGGATATTGCATCTTCGCGTACCATTCTTTATTGAAACTGGTGGAAATAACTTGTTTCCCCTTGCCCTTGCCCTTCTTTGGTGAAACGTTTGTTACTTTCCTTGGTGTCATTTCTCCATTGGGTCACTAAAAGTTATTCCTTTCTCTAATCCTGGCTCTGCTCAACTCTGTGGCTCCACTCCTTTGTGAAAATCCCCTCAATCATGTGCCCTAGCTACGGACCCTAACCTAGAAAACCCTTTTTCCACAAGATGGCATAATCACTCATGGATTCTTCCACACAACCTTCTCCGCTCACACTTGTGTACTCTTTTTCCACTCTAGTTTGCTGATCAAACTAGCTATGCATGCAAATCTTCACAACCCTTTTTCACACAAATTTTCTTCAAGGATGCCCTAGTTCACAAGAGCTCTTTGATAACACAAATACAAGGTAAACAATAATGCACTTGACCTTCTACTTATAGCTTTTTCTTTTTTTGTAATAAATGCCATGTCATCTACCAACGTACTTTTGCATTAAAGGTGGATTTTTCTAATGCCAACCTTGGTAACGCTTCTACCTCCACACCCGATCTTGCGTGAAAACATCTACAACCTTAAGTGCGAAAAACCCTTCTTGATTGAATATCCTTAAGCATGCACTTTTAGTGCATAAGGCACTTCTTCTATCCTTATCTTGATTTTTGACATCGCCTACCTCATGTTGTTCCTGTGCTTCTCACCCTTGTACGTGGTTTTGTAAAGCCTCCTTGACACCACACTCCTCATGTTCACCTTTTCTATGTGCATTCTTCTAATCTACATGGTTTTTATCCTTCAACTCAAGCCATCAAAACCTGACTTCTAGTACTTGTCGCATCACTTCACCCCACACAAAAATAGATGCGTGGTCCTTTGTGCATAGAAAACTTTTGAAATTGTAAGTGGCTATCAGCGCACAAATGCGCACAACACAAAGCAATGAGAAAGGGAAACACAAAGAAAGGAAACTACAACAAAGCAAAACCTAGGCTAATTAGCAATATTGCCTTATTTACAAACATAAAGAATACTTATTTATAGTAGGGATTCAACCTACTCCCATTGAAATGGCACATGTAACCGTGTTCCATCTAGCGCTTGTAACTAGAAAGCACCTGAATCAAGTATATAGGATATAATGTATGGGCCCATCCAATGGACTTTGAATTTCCAGGATGGCACAGAAACTTGGAATCATATAATAGAACCATCTGCCCAACCTCAAACTATTTGTTCTTGATGTGTCTATCATGTCATGCCTTCTACCTAGCTTTTTTGTTTTCTAAATCCAACAAGTAATAACTTGCCTCTCATCTAACTGTATTAACTTATCAATCCTCTCCTCAAGTGTTTGTTCATCATCTAATCCTCATGCATGCATTATATGCAATGATGGTAACATGAATTCAATAGGTAACACTACTTCCATGCCAAACACCAATTGAAAAGGTGTGGCCTTGTTCAGTCTTTTATAAGTAGTCTGGTATGACCATAACACAACAAAACTTTATCATCCCAATCCTTTCTTCCCACATCACAAATATTGGTTAACATGTGATTCAAAATTTTGTTAAACGCCTCAGTAGTCCCATTAGCTTGTGGGTGATAAGGGGTAGTCTTGTGGTGGGCTACCATGAATTTCGCCAACAAAATCCTAATTGTCTCATTCAAGAAATGAGTACCCCTATCACTTGTTAAACTCAATAGACATCCATATCTATTGATTATGTTTTCCGAAAGAGCCTACTATTTTTATTGTTATACGATCCCTTATATGCACTTTATACCCACCTTGTAAGATAATTTGTGCATGTAATGATATAGTGTGAACTTGTCCTTTGTGCGGCTAGGGAAATAGGGCCTACGAAGTCAATTTCCCACTTCTCGAACGGTTCTGCACTAGTAATTGGTCTTAATGGAATTTCATCTATTTTCCCTAGTTTACAAGGCAGAAGTGGTCACAGGCCTTGCAATACTCGATACAATCCTTGTAAACTGTTTCCCACCAAAAACCTGCTAGAAGGATCTTGTGCGTGGTTGCATTCCCTACATAGTGTCCTCTTGTAATTCCACCATGTGCTTCCTCCATGATTGCAATGCACTCATGTTCTAACAAACACCAAAGCAAAACCTCATCATGGCCTAGCTTGTATAAGTCTCCACTAATTAACATGCAGGGCGTGGTATGTATGGCTAAATAATTCCTTTCCAAAGTCTTCACTCCCTCCGGTGCCACACCCATCTTAATAAATATAGTAATGTCTTCCAATTTAGAGGGTGTGCGCCATAATCTAAATTGTTGTGCATCTGGCATTGTATCCTCAATGCTTTGAACGCGTCCTCCCCTGAGTCAATCCTTGATAAATAGCCAAGTCCTAAATTACTCTTACTTGGTTTCAAAAAAACCATAAACTCAAACTCTTGAAACAACAGGACCCACGACATATGCGCCCTTGTAAAATGGGCTTGTTTACCAAGTACTTCAATGTCATGTGGTCTATGTAGAATGTAAAGGGTGTTGCCAACATATACTACTTGAATTTGTGTAGTGTGTAGATCATTGACAATGCTTTGCGCTTAGTAGTAGTATAGTTTTATTCTGCTAGGGTTAACTTTCTACTAGAAAAACACAAGGGGTGGTCAATAACTCCCTCTCTAGGTTGTGCTAATATTTCCCCAATTGCCATTCCTGAAGCATCAACATGTACATGGAATGGCTTATCCTAAGAAGGAAAGTGTAATATGGGTGCAGTGATAAGCTTATTCTTCAATGTATCAAACATCATTTCTTTGTGCCTCTCCCCAATGAAATGCACTTTTATGTTTTAGCAACTTTTCTAATGGCATGGAGATCTTGGCATACCCCTTAATAAATTTCTAGTAATACCCTATATGCCTAAGGAATTCATACACTTTGTCTTTCTGGGTTGTAGGTTCCCAAATCCCATAATAACGAAAACTTTTATAGGATCCACCAGCAAGCCTTCCTTACATATGATATGCCCTAAAAGGGTTACCATATGGAGTAGGAAAACACATTTCTTAATGTTGATGGATATCCTCAAGCTGATGACATCTTACAAACATCAACCTCAGATTGTCATAATAATCCCTCACTAATCCATATACTATCTAATCATTAAGGTAGACTTAAAGAAACTTATGGATGAAGTCTTGAAATGCCTACACCATGTTGGTTTGAAAATATATCGGTTAGATAGGTCGGGGAAGCAGGCCACAGCAGTGTGCGGGGCATAGCCCCTCTTTGAGACAACAAAGCAAAGCTGGTTTATTGCTAATCTATCAGCGGGAATATGTGAAAATGTAGAGGTTTGGGATCTCATCCCGGTAGAGGTAGTTTCGATTGTGAACAAAAATGTAAGAGGAAAGAACGGAGGAGGGTAGATCTAAAGGAAGAAAAGAAAAGAATTCCAAGACAGAAAGGTCGGAAGGTTTATGCTTTGGGGTGGTAGTAAATGAGCCAAACTTACTTGCATAAACAAACAAAGCAAATACTGATGAACATATGACGATAACAAGAAGGAATCCAACAGAATAGAAACATAGATCTAACTTAAGAAAGATCTAATGCAAATAACACATATATTGAGCACAAAGTCTGAACATATATATTAATATCTCTTTTGTTACAAGGAAGCACAAAGTCTTTCTCTCTTCACTCCTTTTTTCATACAAAAAAAATCCACCTGGAATACAACAAGTATTCTAGTATTTATAGAAGAAGAGGAGGAAAGAAGACAAAAACAAACCAACCACTTTACAAAATATCTACAAAATATCTAAAAAGTCAAAAGTTGACTTTGGGAAAGTTTTTGGATGGCAACATCCCATGATGCAACATGGATGATGTCATCGTAAATGCTAACATACTTTTTAAATATTTATTACAAAAACAATCAAAGCGTACATAAGAGGAGAAACTACTCCTCATCATCTCTTGGCTTAAACAGAATGTCTTGCTTCTGATCAGGAGAGGCGATGTGACACTGAGCTCGGTATTCCATAAAATTGCTGATCATTGTCTGAAGTTGATTATGATCTAGACCCTTGAAATGGTAACCAATAACTTCCCAAGTTTCTTTTCAGTCTTGAGCTTGTCAGGTATCCCACATACTCTTCACATGCCTCAATCAAGAATCCAATGAAATCGTGGCAAGCCAGAAGGTTATTGATTGATTCTTGGTCAAAAGTGACCTCTGGTGCCAAACCTTGGGTTGTGATAGCCTTGAAGAGCTGGATTGTATCATCTGCCTCCCTCAAGGTGAATGATTCACTGAGCATCCCTAGAGACATCTTTGTAACCATCTGCTCCATGTTGTATTTTACATCTAGGGCTTCATCCTTGATTTTATCTATCCTCTCCAGGATATATTCCATTTGATCAACCTGGTAATCCAATGCAATGAGAGCTTTGTTATGTGCCTGCGGGTGATCAATGATGCCGACCTTTAATAGGTCATTAGCTGAGTAGTCGACCATTGCTTGGAATGTTTCATGTTGCAATCTGGCATTGTCCAACTCCTCAGAGAGGGATCCTGCTACTGCTTGTAGCTCCTTATTTTCCTGATCTATATCTGGTAGAGTCCTGTGAATTTCTTGATTATTTCCTCACTATCTCTGAGGATTCACTCTATCTAGAGAACACTTGCACCTTGTTCACCAATTTTGGCGTATTCATTTATCTTATCTGGTGAGAAATTGAGTAGGTTGGGTGGCGATTACTGAGGTGGAGCATTGCCCATTCTCTGTAATGCTTGGAGGAGATGTTTGTTTTGCTCCTTAAGTATTCTCTTCTCCTCTTTTTCTTCCGAATATTTTTACGAGAGGCATACCTTGTAGGATTTCAGATGAGTTCCCATCATGACTTGGGTCACTATAAAGTCTGTAGGAGACAAATCTTTCTTTTCTTTAGTGGGATCTGGATATGCAATCTCCATGACTCTCTCTCCTGAAACATTCTTAGAGAAGCGAGTTATATCTTTTTGCTTCTTTGGTCCCTTCTTCGGAATGACAGAGAAGTCCATGGGTGTGATGGGAACCTTTCTCTTGAGTTGACCCAGATGGTCAGAAATCCAGCTTGGACTTATGGGAGAAGGAGTAGAGGGAATGGAAGAAGAAACGAGAGTGAAAGGGGAAGCAACTGAAGAGGCCGCAGGAAAGAATGTTGAGACACTTGGTGGTGGCATCGACAAGGAGTCCAACACATTATTGCTTGTGGGGCCTGGAGTTACTACAAGGGAAGAAAAGGACATGGAGGTGGAAGGGATCTATAATGGGATGGAGGGAACACTAGGTGACAGATCCGCAAGAGAGGAGAAGATGGAAGAGGTGGGAGATGGAAGGGAGGAAGGAAGAGAAGAAGAAACATCCATTGGAATAGATGCTTCAATGACAGGGGAGGAGAAGGAGCGGAAGAAGGAATGGTGGGTACCTCAGTAGTTGTAGTTGTGACCACATCCTAAGTGGATGTATCCATTGAAACTTTGGTGGTCTCTTCTTCTTTACCTAGAGACACAGGTTGACCACTTGCTTCTCAGAAGTAGTAGGAGGGATTTTAGGAGTTTCTTCCTGTTTGCTTGGTTCTCCCTCCTTATCTTTTCCTTTTCCTTTTAGCACTGGGCCGTTCTTGGAGGTGCTCTACCTGAAGGAGAAGTAGTAAAATCTACCCTGAGGTAGGTGAGACCATTCTATTTGCACCAATGTTTGGTGCGCTGCAACGTGGGCTTGACCCTTTCCTGAATGGTCTTGGTGCCTTGGCTCTGTCGATCTCTGCGAATGGCCAATCGTCCCCATCCATGTCAAGGTAAACTTGATCAATTTCTTGATCAAGCTCTTGGAATCCTTTTGGAATGATGGCTACACCATAATGAATGATTTCCTCTAGAGCCATCCGGGAGTGATCCTTTCACCTGATATCTATTTCGTGTGTCAGGTCGATGTAGATGTCCTCGATCTCAGGAACATGGATAGGATCAATTTTTTCCTTTGGGAGGAAACTCCGGCAATCGAAGGTAGGCCTAGCTAGGAAGTTGTGCTTTAGATTCAGTAATTCAAGCTCAACATACATTTCCGTGCTTTGGCCAGTGTGGTGTAGGTGTATCGGCCCACTGTAAGGGGGAATGGAGTTCCTCCCTTCTTTCTCTTCATGCATTTCTCATGGTATGTGATTAGTTGCCTTGACAACTCCAAGAGAATCAGCTTGGGCCCTACATACCTTGGTAGCTTTGTCGGTTCACCTTGAAATTCACCACCCTGAGATATGTGAATGTGGGAAACTGCGTGAACAATGCTCCCCACTTCTTTGTGACAGTGATCACACTTGGGCTAGTTCGACCATGTCTCATATTCGGCCTCAATAGGCAGATCACCTCATAGAAGAAGGCGTCGTTGATTTTTGAGAACTAGGGGATGTTGTTCTTGAGCTTTAGCTCTGGGTAGTATTCATATATTTTGACTTGGGGCCATACCCCATTTTGAGCCAAGCCTGCCAAATCTCTCGCCTGATGCTGCAGCGTATACAACATAGGAATTCATATAGAACTTCCCAGTTGTGAGGACCTGTTGAAGTTGCTGGGAGATGGTGTCGTTGATGATTTCTCCCTAGCCAAAACATTGATTAGGTACATTCTTGCTCATGGTCTCTAAGTACCTCAACATCCATTTATGGAAATAATGGGCATCAGGAAGCCCAAATACTCTATTCAGGAAGGTGATTGTATCACTCAATTCCTCATTGAAGTCACTGTGGTGGATGGTCTGTGGCCATCTACTCACCGACTTTTTGTTCTTAAGATATAGCTCGTTCATCATTTGCATGCATTTGTCTTCATTTTCGTCCCATGCCTTCTTGCAGTCTTCTAGGCTTATGGCGACATATTGCCTGTGATGAGGAATGCCCAGGGTTATTTCAAAATGACGAGTTGTGAGGTCAATGATCATCTTTCCCTCCTTATCTTTGACACATCTTGTGTCCTTGTTATAGCAACGGGTAACCAACATGATAAATTCATTGTTCACAACACTTCTATGACCCGGCCAGTGCAAAGTGCAATCCACTGCCCACTAGTTTGTTCATCTAGGGGCCACTAGTATCTGGTTGGTTCTTGCCCAAAAGTCTTCCATATCAATGTGCCCAAGCTCGGAGTCTCTGATATTGAGATCACTCTCTGCATATGAGTCAGGCATCTTGACTTTTTGATATTTGTACTTCATCTCTTGTTCTATCAACTTTGCTTTTCCTTTAGACTTGGTTGGCTTTTTGCTTGATGAAGACATGTGTGAGCTCGAGGATGGTTGTTGTTGTTTCGGTTTTATAAAGGACGAAGGACGACGTTGGGGTCCACAAGCTTGAAAAATGGCACGCGGGGGTGACAAGGACAACTAACAATGCGTGAGAAGAATACTTTTCACAATTTTCAATTTGTGAAAATGACAGGTGTTGAGTGCCTATTTATAGAAAACCTGGCATTAATTATTTCACCAACTTTCTTTGGCGCACTGATCTAGAGTGTCGACACGGGTTTAAATGCACCTTGGTGCAATTTCATTAGCGTTGACATAATACTCTCAGCGCCTTAGCGCGCATTTCATGATGTTAACATGAGAATTTCAGCACCAAAGGGTATAAAGGGGCGCAATTTTCATGATGTCAACATGATATCTCTAGCGCCTTAGGAAAATTTACTTAGCGCACATTTTGGTATGTTGACATACCACTTCCCGTGCCTTAGCGCACATATTTGGCGCATGTTTAATAATGTTGACATGTCATTTCTTGCGCCAAAGGGGTGCAAATTCATTGATGTTGACATGTGAATTTGGTGCTAAAGAATTTTCCAAGGGGTGCACATTTTATGGTGTCGACACAACATTTCTTGCGCCTAGTTCAAAAAGGCACAATTTTTGGAATGTTGACACCCCAAAAACTGCGCCGGCTCTAAAGAAGCTAAAAATGGCTAAGTTCTAAAAAAATTGATTTTGAAAGGGAGTTTTAGGCCATTTTGAATGTTGTCAGACTTCTTCAGGGGACCAAAATGAAATTTTGGTATGGTTATCTGCAAAATTTCCCTTGTCAATTTTATAGGATAACACACCACAATGTGAGAAAATACAACAGAGCACGTTCTTGATTCAAAATGCATAATTGTGTAGGTAAATATTCCCCATGCGGTGGCGAAATTTGTCTTTTCTTAGTCCTCCTTTGTAATTATAACATGATGATATCCTAAGAATCCATATGTGAAATAATAGATATCGTGCCCTGCATTACTCCTTCCAGGATCTCCTCAGTGAAGGGGATTGGAAAAGGGTCAATAATACATACCGCATTCAAATCCCTGTAATCAACACAAATCCTTATCCTCCCATCCTTCTTAATGTTAATGACCATTAGACTTATCCATTCTGATTCCTCAATGACCTCAATGATGCCTGATGTGATCATCTTGTCAATATCCTCCTTGAATTTGACATGAAGATTTGGATTCATTCAATAAGGTCTCTTCCAAATTGGCGCGCACCTTCCTTTAACTTGATTTTCATTTCTCCCAAGGAGTGGTGAACTCCTTTAATCTCATGGTACCCACATGGAAATAAGTCCTAAAACTTGCACAACAGATTAATGATCTTCGAAACCTCCTTTTTTGTCTAGTAATCTCCAATAGTAGCCTCCTTAGGTTCGGCCTCTAAACTAATGTTAACCTTCTTGGTTTTCAAGGGTTCATGGTAGGCGTGTGCTTTCTCATTAGCACTATCCATAACTTCACATGTACCCATAGTATGGTTAACATCTAAATTTTCCACTTCTTCACCATCGATCACATAGACCAATTTTCCTTTCTCTTTTCCATGCATGCACACTCAAGTTATATCTCCTCTAATTCTTCCTCATCAAAACGTGCTTCTAAGCTAGGTTCACCCAATAATTTCATTATTCTATCCTCTGCTATGGCACTATCTCCCATAGTTAGGTGCTTAATAACCTATAACACCTCATCCATGGATGGCTTAATACTCTAATATTCGAAAGCTTGAAGGAGTTTAACTGTTATCTCCTACCGATTTCGTGTTACGACACATCTCTGATTGAATGTACCATGCATGTGTACAGCCTTGTAAGGTGGAGTACAACTTATGCACCCATAAATAAGGTGGCAAGGCTTCCACGCCTTCCATCCAGACCTTCTCACATGTTTGGACGTGAAACGAGGTGGGTTCCTTCCCATGATAATTTTGTATGATATTAGGTGCATTGCTCTGAACAAACCTAACAGAGAATGCGATTCTCACTTCACTCCACTCTAGAAGATTATCGCGATGGGTCACCCAACGTTCTACGAGTCCCAAGCAAGGTATATCTAAGAATCCTTATCCTTTCAATTTCACATCTCCACTAGGTATCCATTTCTTGCAGGAAAACATGAGGGTTGGATCCCCATAATAACTTGGAAACTTCTTTCTCCCTAGGCACTTGAATAAGCGTGCCTTTGTTAATCTCCTCATGAGCCTCTTAACTACCTTCCGACTAACTCATATGTCCCATGCACCTAATTGTCACATGCCACACTAGTTGTATCACTTATAGATTGAGCGTCTTCCCACTAAATAACACCCTCCTTTATTAGTTGCATAACTTCAGGGTCCCAAATAGTGCACACGTAAATTTTGTCTAGGTATTCTTCTCCTAAAGGCTCAATATAGGGCATTGACTTCCCATCCGTCAAAGGAATGATAACATGTTCCTATTTGTTCTCAAAACTTATATACCCCTTATTGAAACGTAAGTCAACATTGTTCTTATAGCACTAGGCATGCCCAAGTAGAGTTGAAAAGTTATCCGCCTCAACAAGCATTAAGACTTCGAAGTCTCTAGTGAATTTTACCCATTGCATAATGATAACAATATCCTTTAAAACACTAACGGGCATTGCCTTTGTCTTATTGACCATATACAACACATTTGAAGATGGTTTTAATGGGGGACTTCCCATTTGATTCTAGGCATCCATGGTGAGAACATTGAATTTCCGCCCATGTCAATCGAATATTGCTTAGGAGTACCATTAACAACTGCCTTGAGGTAATCTCTTATCGTATTCAAGGCTATGGGGAGGAAGGTTAGCATTCAAAACCTGCCTCTCACTCTCTGCTCCAATGCTTTGTATCTTATCCCTCAACCTTTTTCCTAATAGAGGAATGATATTCTCTTGGCGCATCATCTTACACACCTCCCTGACATCATCTATATCTGATTGAGGGACCTTAGCACTTTTTTTTCCCCAACTTTGTGGATTTCTCCTTTAGATATTAAATTTAGCCTTGAAGGCTTCGATTATATCCATGGTCTCTTGATAGACTTCCTTCTGATGGGTAGGGTCTGGATACTTCTCATACATCACCTCTTTTCTTATAATCAGTGGTTTATGCTTTGGTATCTCCACGATGTGTACAAAACCTCGGCTCGTGTCGTCGTCACTAGTACGAGTTCTAATTTTGACTCACCACCAACCTTGGCATCCACTATGAGTCTACTTTCTTAACACTTACCATCTCGGCGCCCTTTTCTTTTTGTTATTGTTGGTTTATGTGTTCAAATAGCTCTAGGAACTCCTCATACTTATGCTTCTTCCCACACCATGAGCACTGTAGTAGGTCAGGACATTTGCGCTTGTAATGCTCTATGGACCCATAATTATAACAAGTTCCATGAGGGAATTCACCTCTTCCACCTTTGTAATTTCCATGGCCTCTAAATCCTCCATGAAAGCTTCTTCCACGAGCTCCTCCATCCACACGTCCTTCATAGTGACGACCATCATCCTTGGAATTGTTTGCTAACAATAGTCTAGTGCACACCAATATCAATGGCATCATGTATCTAGTCAATTAATCTACAATCCTTGGTGTCATGAGTAATAGAGGTGCAAATATTGTAATAGAAAGACACATTCTAATGAGTCATGCATTGTAGTAGCATACACCCACTTACATCATGATCTCCGTGGAAAATCTCATAGTCTACCATCATAGCGTGTACCACTCTCTGAGGACAAGTATCCTTCGTATGCCCCTCCACCTTACAATCTGTGCACCATAGGCCATTACGAGTCTCATCGGCTGAGTTCCCGAGATAGCTTCTCAGCTGCTTTGCTATTCCAAAGTAATCTAAGCTTCAAGAAAATGACTAACACTAGTATCCTTGCTTCCTACAGCCTCGGCCCTCATGGCAGCCTCCAAGGCCTCCTACGGGTCTGTGAAAGTCTTATGCGGAAGCACTCTCTTGAAAGGCATTATTAATCCTCCAACGAACCATTGAGAATGTTGAGAAGGATGAATATGATAAGACAGTTTTGACAAGAGTCTTAAAATGCGAGTCATACTCCCACACACTCTCTGCCATACCTTATTAAATCTCCTTCACGCTAATGTTCTTCTATTCAAACTTAGGAATATGGAATTCAACTAAGAAGGCATTACACAATGTGGTATAATCTACTACTATCTTGTGGGGGTCATACTTTTGGTACCAACTATGTGTGCACACTTGTAACATTGTTGTAAAACCGACTTACCTTTTGTTATGGGGTAGTGATCCCTTGTCCACCCGACCTAGAACCTTTATTCCCTTCAATGTTGCCTCCACCACCAAATCCACTAGATCCACCTGTCTGTCCTCCCGACCCACCATATCCACCCGAGTCCACCAGTCTACTAGTTCTATTCCACTGACCCACAGATCCACCTCCCGTGGATGGTAAAGGTCCTGAAGTGTTTGTGCCTTATGTCCCCACTGTCACATTGAAATGTATGTCAACAATCTGTGATATTACACCGCTACCAGATGTGTGTCCCACGCCACTTCTAGATGTGATACCCAATCTTTGTGTACCGTACTTTGCCCAAATGTCACTCCAAACAATATACCTCAAACATAGGAAATGATTGTGCAACCATAGATGTGCCAAATGAAAAGTTATACCTCCTAGGTGTTGATCGGTTACTTCCACCAATACCAACTAGGTTAGTAATACTTATATCTAGATTTGGAAAACTAAGTGTCAAGGGTTGGTCACCAGGTGGATTCAGATGCGCACCGATGGCTCTCCTTTCTCCAAGTGATGAGCTCTCATCAAAAGATGAAGATATCTCTCCCGTGCTTTCCAAGATGGGGTAGCACAAATTGTTCGGGCTATATGTCCTCCCCGTGAACCTCAATTCCTTCCCGCAACGTCTGCCTCCATAAATCCATCACTCTTGTAACTTTACATTGTCTATCTAACTCCCTTTCACAAGCTTCATTATACTTGATTCATCTCTCTTCCCTCTCCTTTTCAGCCATGCAAGATATGCCATCCTCCTCCACTCTATCTTCCTCTCCCAACACTCAGAAGAAGCTTAGCCAACCATAGGAAATGCTTCCAAACTCAACATAATGATCAAGATCTTTATAGATAAAGGGATAACATGCAAGAAAAATCCTCTTGGATCCCTCAAGAACTCAAACTCAGCAATCTTTGGACAAGAATATGTAGAAATTACATACTCCAAGGTGTAACTTGTCAACACTCTACTCCACCAATGATCAAAACATGTGTCCATGTCAGATCAGCATCATGTAGTCTTTGATACTCATCTTGGGTCCATATGTGAGGTCTATAGTTTCACTTGATTTAAATGCATACATCGAGAGCCATTTATACAAATCCATTAGAAAACAACAAGATAAGGTCTCATAAAACTCATGATATAGATGCTCTTCTACCTATTTACGTGCATCAAACTTAGGTCCAGTACTAAATCTCTGAGAAAACTCATCTCTCGTGCTTTTAAGCCATGCTTCAAGGCTGCCCAAGGTCAAGTGCTCTATCATAATGCACCATTCTCACAACGACTTCGAAAAGAGGTCGCAACAACAAAACCAAGATGTAGTCATTTACTTACCCTTAATACTTCTTTCTAACCCCAAGCGTGCCGGCCTATCACCCAGTGGGCACTAGGTGCTCACCTGAGGCATGCGTAGGTGTTGAGCCCCTCTTTTATGTGAGATTTGTGAGAAGGTTCCGCCATTAATGGAGGATTATTTGCAAAAGCAAAAGTACATTCACTTACTTAAAAGGTAGAAGATGCAACTAACAGATCTACACATTAATGCATCACAGAAGCTAAATAACATTGTAAGAAGTATAATAAACTAGATTTGAGCCATGATAAGTCATATAACATGAGGGTTTACACCCATAAACAAGTTATACAGAACAAACCCACATATATATTGATTTAAAAGAGTTCTGGTAGCCACATTACTAGTCAAAAGGGTCATCTTAGACCATATATATTAAATGACAGAGACTTATCTCCTACAAACCTTCCTGATATGAGATCCTAACTATAATTTTCTCCAATTTTATCCCTTGTTACATATCCCAGTACCCATACATATGCTTATGGAATCCCTTACAACCCTCTAACACTAAGTGCTCTAAACCCTAGCATTACTACAACACTTCGTTACTCTATGTATTTCTACTGAGTGTCTTGTCTATCTCTCATTTGTCTCTGTCTCTCTCTCGTCTATCTCTATCTCTGGTCCAATAATTTCTTTATATAAGATCAACACCCACCGCCATGCCTTCTCTAAGCATAGATCGTGTGCCAAGTTTTGATGTGGTCCTCCATAGGTGAATGTTTATCCCTTTGCAAACCCTCCACTCTTTGTAATGATGTCTTTTGGGAATATTCCCTGTGGGGAATATCCTTTTCTTGACCTCCAAGGTTCTAGGATGGTACCTTATCCACTCATCACGCCTAGTTGGGTCCTTAAAACTTTTCATCAAGTTCCTATAGAATGCCAAATATGGCTAAGTCCTTTAAACCCATGTTCTACGCCTCCCATGCATGCCATAATTTCACTTAAACCCTTCTTAAACTCCTTTTTCCTGTGTGCTTTCCTTGAGTGCCCTTCTTCCCACTAGTCTTGTGTGTGCACCTCTTGGTACTTAGCCAATATTTAGGGTCCAACAATGAATACTAATAACACAATTGTCTTTGCTCTAGATTTAGCATGGCTTATGATTCTAATGAAAATGCAATGAAATGTGAACCTTCCCATGAACTAAAAAAATGGGTGTGATTGTGAAAAATTATTTTGGAAAAAAGAAAAAAACCTCCAACAAAAATCCCTAGTGCAAGCAAAAAAAAATTTGGGAAAAAAATGATTCCCTCTTCTGTAAGGCCTTGTAAATAAGACTAAAGTTGTACATTATGCAGAAACTATGAAATTATCAAATATTTATGATCTAAAGTATGCACATGCTTAATGTTAGAGATGTATTTAGTTAAGAACGTGGAGTAGTTTTTTTGTCTCGTTTTGTTTTTGTGCGATGTTGCTAAATAAATAACTTTGAAAAACATGTTCACATATTATTCATGTATTTGGTATTGCATTTAACACATATATGTGAGAAACAAATAAATGATCATATTACTTTTGAAGTTGTAAAAGATGTAATTGGCACACAAATGTTTTTTCTAAAGAAAGAGTATTGACCTTATGCGAGTTTCAAAAACCATGACTTTTTCATTTTTTTCGGATGAGGTGATACTTTTACTTAAACATTTAATTTTTTAATTACTACTCGAATACATTTCTTTATATGTAATAAAAGAAAACTTGTGGAATATTAATTATTTTTGAACATATACATTGAGGAATATGAAAATAGGAACACTATATGTTGTGTATCGTACATGACGATTTGTAAGATCCTCCCCTTTTCATTTAAATGTTTTGATTTCTTTTTCATGCTATGGTGCATAAAAAAGGTATGTTTTGTTTATGAATACGTGGTTTGACATGTTGTATGAGTCTCACACCTTGCTTTTTTCATGGTTACGAAGACCTAAATTTAAGAGTGATGTTTTAAATGAATATATTCAGATAATTTTTCTTTGGGTCGTAAAACAAAACAAAAAGTTGTTTTTTGTCCTTGCCTCACTTATAGATGTTAATTTATAGCTTGTGATTTCATATTTATCATATTGTTCATGATTTCATATTTAGATTTGGTAGCAAATTGTATTGTTTTGTTTCTTTTTGTGGTTGCGTTCTGGACCTTCTTCCTTCGAGTTAAGTTTGTTTAACTCGTTTTGGTCCTATCTGCGTTTTTGTTTTATTTTGGTTGTTATCACGATGTATTCTCATATGTAAGGCCTCGGGAATCGATCTTTGTTTTTACCTAATCTAATAAAAACAATTGCCTTTGTTGTTAACCGTTGTGATTAACATACAAAAGTTCCATTTTCCTTTGGTTTTTTCATCATAAAATGGACATAGCTTTGACTTGGGGGTTACACGGCTAATGAATTATTTCTCTAATGTGGTCTCGACATTAAAGCTTCTAAACTTATGCCTAGTGCATTCTTTATTGAACAAAAAAATCAAACATCGAGTTGACCTTTCGATAGAGTTCACCTTCAAACAAACATTCTTTGTCATCCAAATTTTCAAACACGGTTGTAGAGAAAGCGTTGAAAGAATACACCATTGTATACTTGCATAAAACCATTTGTAGGATGGTCAAACATGAAATGTATGTTTCAAATGATGGTATAGTGTTGCTTGACATTTTTCTTATCCACACTCTTTCCATGCGAGAACAATTCTAATTAGTGGCATGGATATAGTGGTTGAAACACACCCAAAAATTGCTTTTCCTTCTCGACTTCCAAATTATATTGTTAACGGAAAATAGACACAAGTGGAAAAATATCGGTCTAAACAATAATTTGTTTCCTCGGACCCAAACTTAGAAGACATATATTTCATCAAAAATTTCACCAAGGCCTATCCTTATAAGTGCATTGAATACAACCATGCGGGTATGGTATATTATTGAGGGAGAGTCCTTGCAAAAATGCTCATGCGGGAATATAGTAATATAAATGGAAGTGAATTTTTTTATTTGATTTTGTCAATAACAAAGGTGGAGAAATATATGTCACTTGTTTAACAATATTGTTGAAATGTTATATGGAAAGATAGAAAGTGGAAAATTGTACACCATCTCTAAGAGAAGATTTGGAAAAGAAAACAAATGTTATAACAACCTAAACAATCCTTTGTATTTTCTTGCGAGATAACATCAATTTTCTCTCCTCTTAATGTGAACAACGAAATAATACCTTTGCATCACTTCCACTTCATTGTGATAAAAGAAATAACCTGAAAGACATGTCATTTCTTTTGTTGACACCATTGGGATTGTTCTTTCCATTTCTCTGCATTTCACTATTCGTAAAGTGATTAAACTTAAACGGTAAAGATGACACATTAACTTAAAGACATTTCTGGATATAGTCTTTCCTTCGCTTTTTGGGGTCATCATTTAAATTCTCTTGGTGAAGAGCTAGAGAACATTCTTTGTATTCCATATAAACCGGTGTTACCGCTAAAATATGTGCATGTTTTTGATTTCAATGGAGCATATATGGATACTATATCAAAAGTATGAAATGGTTTTCAAACCTCAAATTCATGAAACTAACTCACTTCAATAATGGGTTTCCTTGGATGTTGGCTGATGGGTGTCGTTATTCCCTTCATTTAATCAACTTGTGGTTGATGTCATATTAAAACTAGGGGTGTGTTTGAAGCTATATGCAACAAGTGAAGTATCAGGAGAACTAGTAATTGATTGTAGATACTTATTATTTTTATTTTTCTAGGGGGTTTCAAGGTGTCTTAAGATTTCTTGGCCAAAGCTTTATTAAAGCTAAATTAAAAGAAACTTCTTGAAATAAAAAAAAAGTTGCTTTGAAATGAACAAATCTTGCATAATTGAACACACTTTGTTGAAATAAACACACTTTATAGAATTGAACACGCTGCTGAAATAAACACACTTTGAAAATGTTGTTTAAAATGCTTGTAAGGAAATAAGAATGTAACTATAACACTGCGGAGGACAATAAATAACTCCAGAAATAAATTTTAATTGATGAATCAAAAGTACTTTGAGAATTGTCGAATAAAAGATTTATACAAATTACTTGAAAATATAAATACACATGAAAAGAAGATCCTTCTTCTTAGAGGAGTGGGCCCTTGCTCCACCTTGAATCAATATTTAACACAATATGTTGCTCTCAAAATAAAATGGCTATTCTTATTATTGAATTGTTCAGTCTTACAAAAACTTCTTTTTCTTACATCTAACTTCAGTTCTATATATATATATTTTCCATATGAAGATGCATTTACAATCATAAGTGTTCAATAGTTGTATTTCCACCTACATATTCTAGTGAAACCGAATAGTGCCCAAAGTAGATATGAAATTTAGAAAAATAGTTGGATATACAGTTATTGGTCTTACATATGTATATTTGGAGTATGAAGAACTAGAAAATTGTTGGTCTATTTTTTATTAGAAGGCCCATTCTTTTCTCCATAACCAAATTTTGATAAAATAATGAGATTCCCATTAATCTGGAACTTTGGATAAGTTTTGGAACTAAAGGGAAACCTTCCGAAACTAAATGCAAAAGTTTCAAAGCTAAGTAGTGGATTTCGAGCTAAGGGATAAAGTCCCCTGAGCTAAGCGATAGAGTTCTGGAGCTAAGCGATAGAGTTTTGGAGCTAAGCCACATTTTAGCCGACTTCCTCAAAAAGGTGTTGGTTACTTCATAATCACTTATCTTGACCAACTATGACCTGTTTATTCCAAAAAACTAAATTTCCACACAATTTGTTAGGAATTATAGAGTTTTCAGACATTTGAACTAAATCAAACAAAATATGGACAATTACATCGAACTTATATTTAGATCAAAAAAAAGTTATTAAATGCAAACAAACTTGATTAAAAGGAAGTAAAATGAGAGTATTCATTGCAAATTGATGAGGCATATTTTCAAGATACCCTTACACCTCTATTTATAGGATTACAATCCTTTAAGAAGTCCAAAATCCAACCCTAGAAGTTTGAAAGTCATGACCTTTCATCTTCCCATGATTGGAAAAGAAACTGTCATGACCTTTCATCTTCCCATGGCTAGAAAAGAAATAGTCATGACCTTTCATCTTCCCAATTCGAACTCCACACTTCAATACTGATTTGAGAAGACCAAAAACAGGCTCCACACCCCAACAATCTCCCACTTAGAGACTATTCCTACTGAGAAAATTTCTCAACCCTTCATTATCAACCATGAAGGCCAATCAAAGTTGAACACAACTTCAAATTCTCCCTTGTGACCGCCTTGGTCATCATATCCGCAGGATTTTGACTGGTATGAATTTTTTCCAGCTTCAACTTATCTTCTTCCAAAGCTACCCTGATGAAATGATATCTCAGCTGAATGTGCTTCATCCTAGAGTGAAAAGTGGATTTCTTCACTAAATGAATAGCTCTCGACTATCACTGTGTAGTTTCCCAACTTCATGCTTATGACCCAACTCATCAAGAAACTGTTGTAGCCAAATCATCTCCTTATTTACCTCTGTGGCATCAACATACTCATCCTCTGTGGTTGACAAAGCCACAACATTTTGTAACCGTGAAATCCAACTCACCGCTGTATCACCAACCGTAAATACAAACATGTCATGCTCCCCATGCTATCCAAATCTCTTACGTATGTCTCGAATCTACATAACCACATAATGTAGTGTCCAATCCACCGAAACACACTGTTGCCCCATGATCCCTCTCAAATACCGAAGGATCCACTTCACTTCCTACTAGTGCTCACTACTTGGATCACTTATAAACCTGCTCATTGCTCCCACTGCATGGGCAATGCCAGGCCTAGTGCATGTACCATAGCATACATCAAGTTACCAACCAGCGATGAGTATGGTTCCCTAGACATCTGGATTTTATCCTCCTCAGTCTTGGGACTCTGCTCCTTTGATAATTTAAAGTGACCTGTCAAACGGGTACTAATCGGTTTAGCATCCTGCATACTAAACCTCTCCAAGACCTTCTTTATGGACTCTTCTTGAGATAACACTAGCTTCCTCTCTTTCTCTGAGTTATTCTCATACCAAGGATTTTTTTTGCCCCCAAATCCTTCATAGCAAAGGAGTCACCTAGTTGTTTCTTGAGTACCTTTATTTCTTGCATGTTCTTCCCTGCAACAAGCATATCACCACATACATGCAATGGTATGAGTGACACCTAGAGTAGCCTCTGCTCCTGCATAAAACTGTCAAACTTCTTATACCACTATCGTGAAGCTTGTTTTAGGCCATACAAGCTCTTCTTCAATTTTCACACTAACCTCTCCTTCCCTTTGACCTCATAACCCTGTGGCTTTTGCATATACAATTCCTCCTCCAACTCACCATGAAGGAATGTAGTATTCACATCCAACTTCTCTAAGGGTAGGTCTTCTACTGCTACTAAACCAATAACAATCCTAATAGAAGTCATTTTAACAACAGGAGAAAAAAATTTCATCAAAGTCTATACCTTTCTCATGCAAATCCATTAACCACCAAGCTGGGCCTTGTATCTTTTCCGCCTCCATCTTCCTCTTTGATTCTATATACCCACTTGTTCCATGCAATGCTCTCTCACCCTCGAGTAGCTCCACCAGATCCCAAGTCTAGTTTTCCATAAGAGATCTATGCTCTTCATCCATGGTCTCTTGCTCCCACTTCTTCCTATCATCCATTTGCACTTTTTGCTTCCTCAAAGCACTCACGGCTCTCCACTATCAGTGAGCAATAAATAATTCAAAGATGGATTAAATCATTTAGGCTCCCTTCTTACCCTAGAAGACCTTCTCACCTCAGGAGTTTGGGGTTTCTGATGAGTAGGTTCTGAGGCTGGTTGTGTCGGAACATGTTGCACTTAGGATCGGCCCCTTGGACATGTTGCTATCTGCAATGTCCTCTAACACTGTGTATTCTTTCTTTGATTCCTCTTTCTGCTCCTATAACTGATATTTATACATGAATTTTTCATTAAAGACAATATCTCTAGACCGAAATATTTTCTTGTCCTTAAGACTCCAAACACAAAAACCAAAGTCATCCTCACCATATCCAACAAAGGTGCATTTCTCAGACTTATCCTCTAACTTGGTCCTATCATCTTTATCAATATGAACAAATACCTCACATCCAAATACTCTAAGAAATGATTAATCAATTTTCTTACCAGGACCATGCCTCCTCGGGTAAACCTCCATCCAAAGCCATAGAGGGTCCTCTGTTAATCAGGATAAACAACTATTCTTACCTGCTTCCACCCAAAACATGAGTTGCGAGACCCACATGTAACCTCATGCACCTAACACTCTCCATGTTTGTCTTATTCATTCTCTCTCGACACTCCATTTTCCTATGGAGTATTTGGAACCGATTCTTTTCCTGTGGATCCCATTTACCGAACAGTAATAAAGAAATTCATTGTTGCAATACTCCCCTCCATTATCCGACTTGAGACATTTCAACTTGAGACCTGTTTCATTCTCAACCAAGGCTTTCAATCTTTTGAAGGTTTCAAACACATCATATTTCTTTCTAATGCAATATACCCAAGCTTTTCTAGTTGCATCATCAATGAAAGTGACATAATAACATGAACCACTAAATCCAACTTACCCTCCTTCTGGTAGGTCCAACCTTGAGGAATCTCACCGTTCTTTTCCCATAAACACGGTCATCACGAGAAGTCCAAATCTAACTCCTTTAATCTGGACAACCTGTCCTTTATAATCTGCATGCCCTTTTGACTCATATGATTGAGTCTCTGGTGCCACAAAATTACATCTCCATTTGTAGCAACTAAATTACAATAATTAGCACCTTTGGTTAAATATAAAGTACGGATTTCTTACCTCTTGCAACCACAAGAGCTCCTTAGTAACCTTCCAATAATCCGTTGTAAAAATAACCGTACAACCATCACTACCCGTGTGACTCGCTGATATCAAGTTCCACCTCAACTTAGGCACATGCCTAACGTCCTTAAGTAGCCATGTGCTCCCATTCTGCATTTTCACCGAACAAAACATTTCACTACTATGTTGCATGGTTCATCATCACCAAGATATACGTGTCCAAAATCTCCTTGAAAAAAATCATTAAAGTAATGTCTAGGTGGGGTGGCATGGAAAGACGCCCTGGATGTAATACCCAAGATTCAACAATATTATCTAAAGAAAGATTAAGGCATCTTGAAAAACATCACCGCCGCCACATTTACCTCTTTAGTTTCCTCTTTGTTCTTCTTATCTGAAGAGCCCAAAAATATTTCTAAGCATGACCAACCTTCCCACATTTCCAACATTCTAACTTAATCTTGGACTTTGACCTTTTGGAATCATTGAACTTCCCACGGTTACCTTTCCCTTTGTTCTTTTGTCTCCCTCTGCTCTCCACCGTCATAGCATTTGCATAAGTAGAAGAATCTCCGGTGATTTTCCTTCACATTTCCTCGCTTAGGATCACACCTATGACATCCTCAAACTTCATCTTTGAATTATTAGAGACTGAATTACTTACTGACCATAACCAAGCTATCCCAACTATCGGTAAGGAGCACAAAATCAACAAAGTCTTGACCTCATCATCAAAGTCAATTTTTACCGATTTTAACATACTCACAACCATATTAAATTCATTCAAATGAACAGGACCGAGAACCATTTTTATACATCTTCATAATAAATAATTTTTCATCAAAAATATTTTATTAGAGGCAGAGGGTTTTTCATATAACTTCCCCAACGCATTCATAAGACCTTATGTGGTCTTCTCCTGCGATATGTTGAAAGCAACCAAAGATGCAAGGCATAACCAAATTTCCCTAAGTGCCTTTCTATCCAACAACTCCCAATCCTCATCCAACATGGTTGTAGGTTTCTTTGCTTTCCCAGCCAAAGGAACATGGAGGTCCTTTTGATATAAGTAATCCTCCATTTGAATCTTCCACAAACACAAGTTCTGCCCATTGAACTTCTCAACCCTCGATCTTCCCTCATCCGCCATAGCTCCCACTCAAGCTAAACTTTCCCTATGATTTACCACTTCAAAAAAAAACCACCAAAGCTCTGATACCAGTTGTTAGGAATTAGTGAACAAATATGTGGAAACAATTCCTCAAATCACCTAAAAGAGGAAACTATATAAGCGAAGTATATTTGTAGAAATATAACATCATAAATAAATAATGCACAAAAGAAGATAAGACAAGATTTAACGTGGTTCACCCAATGTGGGCTACGTCCACCAAGAACTTGCTTAGATTTTATTATCAACAAGAGTAAAACAAATCTCACAATATTCTCTCAGTTATGAACTCACAACAAAATTTAAAGATGTTAAACCACATCTAAACTGCAATTGACACCCAATTGCTTAACCTTGATCACTCTTGATCACCTCTTGATCACTAAGACTCAAGACCTCTTAAATACACAAGATATCATCAAGATACCCTAACACCTCTATTTATAGGATTACAATCCTTTAAGAAGTCTAAAAGTTGACCCTAGAAGTTTGAAATTCATGACCTTTCATCTTCCCACGGCTGGAAAAGAAACTGTCATGACCTTTCATCTTCCCATGGCTGGAAAAGAAATGGTCATGACCTTTCATCTTCCCAATTCAAACTCCACACTTCAATACTAATTTGAGAAGACCAAAAACAAGCTCCACACCCCAACAAAGGGGTGTACATAGAATTTTTATTTGGTTGTTTCTCTTTTTATTTTTCATCAACCTTAGGGATGGTGAACTAGGGTTCAATCTCATCGACATCTTGGTAATTATAACAATTTGGACTATTAATTATTTTTCTATATCTAGTTCGAATATCTTTATAGTCCATGGCATTAAGATCAATAGGTTTTTCTTGTTCCACTCCATAAACGGGGTTGTTTATTTGTTTTTGGTATTAGCTACTTGGTTGTGTTGGTATTTGTGTTTGAACCACATTTTTAGTTTGTGAACCTTATTCGGGAACCCATTATGGATTGTTTTTGTTGGTTGGGATATGTCTTCCCTTGAGCATAGTTATTGGGGTTCCTTGACCAAGGTTAGGTTTGACATACATGCATAGAGGAAGGGTTACCTTGACTAAACCAAGGTTATTGGTGTCAGCTTGAGCAGTTTACCTTCGTGGTGGATGAATTGTTGGTTTGTTTAAGATGATTTTCAATGAATGGAAGAAGAGAACAAGCATTAACTTCATGTTCTCTAATTCGCATATAAGACTCAGGGATTCCATGTTGGTTGAGGTTCCCAAGGGGGTTGTCCCTAGTTTTTGATACAATTTGTACCTTTGTGGTCTTTGTTTGAGCCGCCCATGACATCATCTAGGGATTAGAAACGGATCTTCTTGAACTTAATTGAACTAAAATATTTGTATAAGCGAATTTGTACCTTTACCTTTCACAGGTCTACCCTCATTCTTGAATAACTTCTACGAGATCTTTAATAGCTTGTCTCTAAGACAAAGTTTACTTCTTCTATCTAAATGGTGGATGAATTGTTGGTTTGTTTAAGATGATTTTCTAATGCAGGAGAAATAGCTATTCTAACCTAAAATTCCAAGGGACCGAGAGAGAGAATGAAGAAGCCTACACTAAAGAGAACAAAATGTGTGAAATTAACTTCATCACCATAATCAAAGAAATCTAGAGAATATTCAAGCAATGATAATATAAGACATATTATATGTTTTATCCGAGAAGATATATCTCTTATTGCTTTGTATGCTTCTTTACAAGATAAGTATCTAGAGACAAATACATAGCTAATGGTTTAGTAATCACATTTAATTTAGCTTGGGTATAATCCATCCATGGTTGAACTTAATTGAACTAAAATATTTGTTTTAAAGTTTTCTAGTTCATCCATAAGTTTGTTCATGTATGGCCGAATTTGTACCTTTCATGAGTTTTCCTTTCTTTTATTTAAATAGGTCTACCCCTCATTCTTGAATAACTTCTACAAAGATCTTTAATATCATTCATTCTCAATTGATTGATGTTTCCACCTCCCATTAAGTTAAGGGCTTCCCTAGATTCATCATCCAAACCTTTAATAAAAATGGTTTTTCTTAACTCTTCTTGAAGTACAAATCCATACCTTTCACTTATGAATAGGAATCTATCTAAATAATCTTCCAAATTTTCATCCTTTTTCTGTTTGATCCTACAGGAAAAATTCTTCCTTCCTTTTTCTTCCCGCTTCTGATAGTCCACGATATTTTTATAAGAAGGAAGTTTCCATTTGCCCAAGTGGTAATGGAATTGGATGTTAATCCCATAAAACACCCCATTGCTTTACATCATTTTGGGTAGACATAAACAACTTGAGTTTTTGATTATCTATTTTGTAGTCATAGGTTTGACATAATACTTTAAATTCAAACAAAAATTGGTGGGGGTCCTCGGATGACATTCCTATAAATGTGGGAAAATGTGCGGGTGAAATATTCTTCATAGGTGTATCGTCATCCTCCAAGTGAATTGGATAAGTAAAGTCCTATCAAGTTGTCTTTCAACTTCTCGAGCCATATCTACTGATGTATTCTAAATCATTTTCCTAATCAACATGGTATGTGATCCACTTTGGTGAAGGTGAGAAGTCAAGAGTAGGAGGTTGATTTGCTTCAATTGAGAATAAAAACTTTCTCTAAATGGGTATTGGGATATAATCCTTCTTCTAAAGGTTCCACCCCTTCTTACGGTGATTGATTGAGGAAATTCCAAAGGGGGAGTTTTGCTCTCTGCCTAAGATGAGACAATGGTGCTTCAAATCTTGCTCGTCTTCCTTATTTGCACTAGAGGATGCGATAATTCTTGTTGAGATATTTTTGGGAGAAATCTACCCTTTGAGTCTCTTGGTCTACTCATAAATTTTATGATAACGTAGGGAATATTTTTCAATTACTAGATGTGTGATTGTTTTCTTGTTGACACCTAATTAGAAAATTATAACTAGTGTTTCCTCGAAACGACGCCAAAAATGATGGGTGTTGTTATTCCCTTCATTTAATCAACTCGTGGTTGATGTCATATTAAAACCAGGGGTGTGTCTAAAGCTATATGCAACAAGTGAAGTCTTAGGTGAACTAGTAATTGATTGTAGATACTTATTATTTTTATTTTTTTAGGGGGTTTCAAGGTGTCTTAAGATTTCTTGGCCAAAGCCTTATCAAAGCCAACCATAAGAAACTTGCTGAAATAAACACACATTTCTGAAATGAACAAATCTTGCAGAATTGAACACACTGTTGGAAATAAACACACTTTACAGAATTGAATATGCTACTGGAAATAAACACACTTTGAAAATGTTGTTTAAAATGCTTGTAAGGAAATAAGAATGTAACTATAACACTGGGGACAATAAATAACTCCACGAAACATATTTTAATTGATGAATCAAAATTACTTTCAAAATTTCCAAATAATAAATTTATACAAATTACTTGAAAATATAAATACCAATGAAAGAGAAGATCCTTGTTCTTGGAGGAGTGGGCCCTTTCTCCACCTTGAATTAGGAATTAACACATTATGTTGCTCTCAAAATAAAATGGCTATTCTTATTATTGAATTGTTAAGTCTTACAAAAGTTCTTTTTCTTACATCTAACTTTAGTTCTCTATATATATTTTCCATCTCGAAGATGTATTTCCAATCATGAGTGTTGATAGTTGTATTTCCACCTCTGATTCGGTGAAACTGAATAGTGCCCAAAGTAGATATGAAATTTAGAAAATGAGTTGGATATACAGTTGTTGGTCTTACATATGTATATTTGGAGTATGAAGAACCAAAAAATTGTTGGTATATTTCTAATTAGAAGGCCCATTCTTTTCTCCATAACCGAATTTTGATAAAATAATGAGATTCCCATTGATTCCGAAACTTTGGAGAAGTTACGGAACCAAAGAGAAACCTTCTGGAACTAACTACTAAAGTTTGAGCTAAGTAGTAGAGTTCCGAGCTAAGTGATAAAGTCAAACTAAGTGATAGAGTTAGGAGCTAAGCGATAGAGTTCTGGAGCTAAGCTGCATTTTAGCCGACTTCCTCAAAAAGGTGTTGGTTACTTCACAATTGCTTACCTTGACCAACTATGACTGTTTATTAAAAAAAACTAAATTTCCACACAATTTGTTAGGAATTATAGAGTTTTTATACATTTGAACTAAATCAAAAAAAATATGGACAATTATATCCCAACTTATATTTAGATCAAACAAAAGTTATGAAATGCAGACAAACTTGATTAAAAGGGAAGTAAAATGAGAGTATTCATTGCACATTGATGAGGCATATTTTAGCCTCATCATTGGCTTTGTTTCAATGTCATCTATCACAAAAAAACTTCAAGGCCCTCCACCAAACTTTTCCTTTCTTGCAACAATATCTCAAGTTTGGAAATTGGGAAACACATAAAAATGAATGGGTTACACTTACAAGAGTAATCACGGACATTGCATTGAATAAATTTTGTATATGGCTTTCCCTTTCATGAAAGGTGATAAGCGATGCTAAAAGAAAGTGCATAAACTAGAAAATGACACTGGTTTTGTAGGAAATGTAATGCAAGTGTTGGCTATGTGATTACAAGTGTGCACTCTGAATGTATTTGAAGGACGACACAAGGTAAGCGCAATCTATCATAACATTCGATGAGATTGCTAAAAATAATGGGAATCTTTGAAGACTTGCACTTCAAAAGCATTGATGATGAAGAAATGATTGAGATTGCAAACCACACTATAGGCCACAAATTTCAATTTATCCTTTCAATCAAAACAAAAACATACCTTGAAACAAACTATTAAAACATGTCATTATTAGCTCAAACAAACTGGAAACTCCGACTTCCCATCCCTAATTTATGTTGATGTAAAATTTTAATAGCTTTCCTTTCATGTTTTTTCCCCATATTTCCCTCTCTTAGCTTGTTTATGGACTTCCCTTTATATATGATACCTTCGAGAAAAAAAAAATACTTACATATACCTTTTTTTTGCGAGTTGTTGATGTAAATTGACATTAAATGAATATCCATGCATGCCACTTCTATGCCATTTTTCTTTAAAATGATATAGTTGTAACATCCACTTGAGTGATATAAACATGTTATGGATTTTTGAAGCTTTTCAAGTAATGTTACCTTTGTTTAAATGTATTTTTTTGTTATAGTATTTCTTTCTTCTATTGGAGACAAAAAAATTGTATTATACTCATTTCTATCTTACTGATAAACAACATGTCTAGAAATATTTGTGCATGTATCAAAGAATACACGTGTTTTTTATTTTCTAAACACATGACTAAACACATTATCTTTTTTCTTCTTACGCTTAAAACTTGATTTTATTCTACAAAACAATCTATTGTTCTTCATGTCAATTCCAAAAATCGAGCAGAGAAGAGAGATATATGCACCAATTTTTATTATATAAACTCCAAGCAGCGTTGTCATTATCATGCAAGAAAAACACACTCTCGAGTGATTTTTGTCGCATGTAACACCTTTGGCTTTCACTCTCCCATCATGTCTTCCTCGGCTTCTTCCTTATGATCAGGAGCACTTGCTCGATATCGTTCTAGATACTAAATCTTCCATTCCCTCTATCCATACCCATTTCTAAATAAATAACATTTCTAGTTGTTTTTGGTATGGCCCCTTCGCCCATCATAGGGCCCTCATTGTAAATAGAACCGACACCTTCCTTTTTCCCCTCATCTTCCATATATTTTCCTAAACCCTTTGTTCTTATCCTTTGTTTCTATCATGATCAACCCCTTCACATGTTCTATTGCACAACATTCCTCTTCTTCTAATGCATGTTCCTCACTTTAAGAGCACACTTTTGTTTCACTTTTCCCTCCCATCCCCTCATATTCAACATTGACTCCTATTGTTCAAATGAAAATGCAGTTCCACAAAAGAATAAATTCTCTTTCTAATATCAACACTTGTTTTATATATTTGGAGAATTACCTGAGCATACAAACAAAGTACCATGCAAGATCCCAAATTTGTACTAGATGCAAGCTAGAGAAGAAAGGATGCCACTTTTCTTCTTAGAACAATATGGACCCTGGATTCCAACCTTTTGTCATAAAATATTTGACCCAAGTTGAAGAAATATTAATGGCACTAGTAAATCCAATTCTACAAGTAAGTCATGCACGAGGTGGGTAGTACAAATACTTTGGGAACACTATAAGTTTCCTGCAAAATATTTCATCATGAATATTTGGATCTTCTTCAGTGCAAAAGAAAAGATTTCAAGAAACAAAATATAATTTCTATATTAGTAGATATCGTGTATAGAAGGCACTTCAATACAAAATTTCCCATGATCCATACTACACAAATGTTCTAATTAACAATGATTCCCTTGCCTCCCTTTCTGTAGAACCAAAAATATTTCCTCCTCCCTTAATACAATCGCAATGGACATTTCACCTTCTAAAGACACCACCATACAAGATGTTGATGATGATCCTTCACTCTCAGTAGAAAAACTTCCCATACATCTTCATTCATACCTTCCACCCACAACATGGGCACCGAAGATGAGGATATCTCACAATTCCTTTTTCCTTGGCTAAACATAGGTCTTTCCCCATCAATGAACATAGTAATGAGGGTCTTTTTCCATGGATTTTCCAACTTTTTTCCTAGAGGTAAAGTGATGTTTAAGTAGTTGTGTATGAAATAGGTTCAATTGCATGAATATTCCCTCCACTTTATACATTACCATGATGACCTCGTTGGTTCCCACACTCCTTTTCGATGCCATTTTCTTAACCTCATTATATTCCATAAGACCCAATCAACAAAAATCATCTTCATGAAACAACACATTGTCCCACCAATTGTAGGAGAGCTAAGGAAAAAAATGAAATAATTCCTAAAATATTGCTTTGAATACTCCAATGTGATTTGGAAATAACCCCAAGAGGACACGATCCTTATGGTCTAAAAATAGAGGAAAAATCTCAGAAATGGTTGAGCAATTAGGCACACCAACATTATTCTTTACTCTCACGAGTGTTACGGACACAAAATGGACAAATATGCATAAATGCATACCCTATGCTTCTCCTTTTGATCCTTGTTGTGCATAACGATTCGAAAATCAACATTATTACTCACCTGCACCATGTGGCTGCTTAATTACGTCAAATGTTCACAATATTACTCGAGAGTAAGTGCCACAGAAATACCTTGGGGGCTAATGATTATTAGTACATGTAGAAAAATTTAATATTGTAAATTTTCTTTCCACTCATAATCATCATTTTTAACTATCCCATTACTACAAGTATGAATGAAAACATAGAGGATCCACACATGTTCACATATTTTATGGGTAGAGGATGCCCCTAACATTGATGTAATTAATTGGTTGATAATGCTTCTATAGACACAACTTGACCAATACTTCGATAAGTATGTCTCAACATGGAACCCCTTCCAACAAATCAATGAAAAACATTTCTATAAGGATCACTCCACGATGATCCATGCTTTCATCAATGCAAGTGTTAGCTTCCCCTTCGTTGTAAGACCTATAGGAGCTTATAAACCAAGTTCAATGGAACACCAAGTGTTCTAAGGGAACAATATTATGGAAAAAAGGTTCACACCTTATATTTTGGTACAATGCACCTTGGGAAATGCAACATGTTTCTTCCTTCGCCATTGATGAGAAAGATGATATTAAATATATTCCTTGGAGGAATGATGACATATTAAACATTCACAACAAAGCCATGCTATCTATATGGAGAGCCAACATTGACTCTCAACTATTACTTTCCCGATATGCGGTTCTTAAATACATTACAAAGTATGCCTCCAAAGAAAAGCAACGCTGGACATACGACCAAATGTTTTCTAAACTTTCAAGTAAATGCAAACCCATATTTCCCGCATATTTTATCATACAAAAATGCTTACAAAGAGTGTTGTTGAGCTTGACATAAGTGCGAAAAATCTTGTCACATTCTTCTCAAATTGCCTCTTTTTATGTCTAGTGGCCATTTGTTTATTTAAATGTAGGGAGAAAAATACTTAGGCAACTTGTTGAATCAGATTCTTAAGTGCATGACACAAATCTTCTTTTCGATGCATATTTTTTGATCCTCAAACTATGGAGTCCCTTTATATTATTTAGTTACTCGAGATTCGAGTTACAGTAAATACATGACTAAAAATAAATGGAAGTGCCAAAATTTCCTTTCAATCATTCATGCCTATCTAAGATTTTTGTTATTCCATTGGAAAATTCATATTCTTTTGAAATTTTTTGTTAGTCTTAACTCCTATACAAGCCTTTCCGAAATATTCTTTTAGATATTGGTTCTTCCTGCATATTATTGTTTCTAATTTGCACCTCTTTAAGAATTCCTACAGTGCCATGGCATGTTAGAAGGAAAAACATAGACCTGCAAATGTTTTTAAGGCTTTATCTTCATCTTAATCAGATGTAGACATCATACAAAAACATGAAGAAATCAATGAATGATAACTTCTATCTCAACTCCATCCAGAACATACAACAAGTCTTGACAACATGTATATGTTGGGCATCCTAAAATTTAACTCCTCTATGATTGGTCCTGCCATAATATTCCACTCCATCTACAAGACATCGGTCCCTCCTTTATTGAAATAAATAAGATTGAATATTATCTTCCTCGTATAAGTGATTGTACTTCATCATTGCATTTCGATTGAGTGAGGACCAACAATTGGCTTTTGACACAATTCTTCATCACTTTTCTTCCAATGAAATCCTCCCACCCCTTAAGCTCATTATTGAGGAACTATAGGAATAATAAAGTCCTTCCTTATCTACTCTCCCATGTCTATATTTTCCTCCATCACAACTCCTGCTACTTCACCCCTCCTTTTACTAGCCCCTTACGAGGTGGTTGCTTTCAACATTTCCACTTCTACTATTCATGCATGCCTCGCATTCCCATTAGAGATTTGAAACCCCTTGAAGGCCAAACATTGTCCTCCTTTCAAGACTCATTAAAACATATCAAATACATTTTGATTGATGAAATGAGTTTCATTGGCCCTAAAGCTGCTCGCCAAAATTGACTATTGTCTTCGCAAGGCATTTCCACATTTCAAGACTTCCTTGTTTGGCAACAAATCCATCATTCTTGTCAAATATCTCAACCAACTTCCACACTGTCATGGACACTACTTTATATGCTAGTAATTCCTATGGGGCCTCCTTCGGAAAGATTTCAAAATTCAATCTCTTTGAGATCAATATTCGAGACAAGAGGGTTCCACTCCATCACAAGTTTCATTTTGCACTTGCTTCTCAACATCCATAGTGGGGTTTCTATTTTTTTAGATTGGGAGATACTAATGTCCTACACCGATTCCTATCTCTTAGAATAAGAGATTCTCAAATTACACAATGTCACCCATCTGTTTGCATAAAATTATTAGGTTGACAACCATAATCTAAATTTTTTGAAGGAACTTAATTCTCCGGTTCTATATCCATTGCTCAAAATACAAGAAGAAATGAGTCCATTTATGTAGATGATGACCAACTCCAACACAAATTTATTCTTTACAAAAATTAAAAGATCATGCTTTCTGCAAATTTTTAGGTTGATATAAGTTTTATGAATGGTGCGGCCCGACACTATCGAAGACATTGTCTATTACCCTTCATCCACCCCACCTTCTTTTCCTTCATTTGTTGTTTTCAAATTTGATCGATATACTAGACCTCTTTAGGATCCTGCATGATCCTTCACATGTTCTAATCCTACCAATTACCATATGTTCTCATTGACAACTTCCTTTAAAAATGGCTTGGGCTTTATCTATCAAAAATATCAAGGACTTACTCTAGACGAAGCACTATTGACGTTGGCTCCACCGCCAGACCGAGACTTACTTTGATGCATTGTCTAGAGTTCCTTCCTTGAAGGATATTCATATTTCTCCACCTTTCTATTTTGAAAGGTACTCTAAAATGTGTAGAACCCCTCTCTTAATGTATCACAAAATGAAGAGCTTCGCCTCCATTCTCTTCCTCCCCTCCCTGGGGCTTAAAAACCAACTTCATTCCCTTATACGCACTTACGCCTCATTTGCTTCTCCTACTCTGCAACTCCCTCCTTTTATATATTGTTCTTCCTCGTCTTTGTATATATTTCTCTTCACATTTTACTTAATATATTACTCAATTGAGTTTCATATTTGTTTTCTTTACTTCTTATCCTTCTTTTCTGCTATATTTATTTCACTCCACTTCTTATACAGTCTCCCTTACTCCCCCTTTTGGCATTCACATCACACATCTTGTGTATGATCGCTACTTATTTAAAATTTGTAAACATTCATGTACATTAAAAGGTTTCTACAAGGAAATGGTGGACGGTTTGATTACAAAGATTGTTGTGAAGGAGGAAATTACATAAAGCTCATTTATGAGTGGATCATACCTTCATCGATGCTGATCGAAGAGGATCATTAAAATTCTATTTTGACAAAGATTTGTAGTAATGCTTCCCAACTATTTTTACTTAATTATCTAGATTATGGTCCCATCGAGATAACACATACATAAAATACAAAGAAAATCCTAGTTAAGGGACTTGGAAGACTTTGTCCTCTCAAATGTTGTCATTTACTGATGACCTAATAATGTTGTGGCATTTACCATGCGATTGTGAAGTGATAGTTTTGGTCAAATCAATATTATATTTGATTTACTTATACGACACACATATTAATGCAAGGCATAAAACTAGAAATCATACATGAAATATACTGATGTGAATGTCGAAAGGGATAAAGTGAAGAAGTAAAATTGGATGGAGAGGAACAACGGGAAATGAGATGGATGTAACAAACGACATTTGATGGTGGAGAGGGGCATTGGAAAGGAAAGAGGAATATTGGATTCAATGTGAAAATAAAGTTTCTATGAAGATCACAACATGTATGTCAATCGAAAGAAGTAGGCATCTCGTGTCGAGGAAGATACAAATGAAATTGTAGAGGGGGATATCCAAAAAATGCAAGTAGTTGATGGATGATGTCAATAGTTGTTGTTTGCAATTTCAATTCTTGCATTTTACATGTAGTTAGAACACAAATAAAAGCAAGGGGAATTCACTTTGGTATTTCAAGGGTTAATTTAGAAACAAGGATATGTGATGTGAACCTAAAATTCTAGGTTAGGGGTTGCATACACAATTATAATTTTCGTGTTTCTTTAGTAGCTATTAGGGAAATGAACAATATTTGTCTATACTCATGAGGCACATAGTTTATCTAGGTGTGGGCGATGGAGGTGAAGAACACTAAGAAACATGAAGGGTGATGCAATGTGCTTGTGGTTTGGGCGATGCTTGCAATAAGGAGGGAGGACTGTAGAGATTGCAACCTGATAGATGACACTACTCCCCTTGGATCAGGAAGAAAGGATGTGTAAAAGGAATGTTCAAGGAAGGAAAAGACATGAATTGAAGGTTAAAAATTAAAATGATTTATGTGATCCATTTTTCATCTTTTTAACATGTATTATGCACATGAATGCAATTTGCGTTTAAATGGACGAAAATGTAAAAAAATGAGGACAACCCAAAAAACATTTTTATTCAATTTCAAGCTTGATTATCTTTAGGGGAATAGGCGATTCTTGAACAATCATTTATAATTGAGCCACTCTAACAGTTAGCCATATGAGCAAAAGGTGTATTGTATTTTTCATTCAAAAGAGGTATTTTAAAATAAAACACATGGGAATTAAATACCTACATGTCTCATGACTATTCCATGACTTGGTAAAAATGTGGGAATTAAATCCTTTCATGTCCCACACCTATTCCTCGATTTAGATCATTCCTACCCAAATAATATATGTACTCTACTTTATACACAAATGCGAAAAGGGTTCTATACATAATTGCGATTAGGGGTTTCTTACGAAGTAGGGATCATGATTTCTATGTAGCTATAAAGGAAAAGAATAGGGTTTATGATCTCTAGCCATGAGACACATAGTTTTTACACGTGTGGACAATGTAGGTGAAGCACACCTTGGAAATGTGAAGGGAAATGGAATGTGTTTTTGACAATGGAGTTTCTTGTTAGAGAGGTGTGTTGAGATGGCAACCCAATAAATGAAATTAATTCGAAGGATAGGTATGCAATGACGCATAAAAGGAATGTTCAAGGAAAACATGAAAACCCAAAAAAATGTCTTATCATTTTCAAGCTCGAGCAAGCACACGAGAAAATTTGGTGCAATAAATTCATCGATATTCAAGTCCTTCAAGTAGTTGGCCAAATGAGAGAAAGGTGGCTCTTATTTTCCATTTGAAAGAGAGATTTGAACTAATAAAACCATCAAATTGTATTGTGTAATGTACAGACGAAAAGAGGTTGCTTATTTTCTTAATTTAAGATCTAATGTGTTTAGTCTATGTTTAAGTAGTTCATGTCTTGCAAATTATAGTCATGGAATAATTAGTTACTAAAAATATGTAATCTATTAATAATATTCAAATTTAAATTAGAGTTCAAATGTGTAAAAAAATGTTAAAACAAATCTCAAAATTCAATTCCAACAAATCTCAAAAATCAATTCAAACGAAACAACTAAATACATACCTAAACAACTAAATCAGTTAGAATGTGGGTTTTATTGAAGTTGATTTGATGAGCTTCAAGCCCTATTTCTTGAAAAAATATGCTCATTGCTTTTGTTTTGTGCTATTATTTGCAACGATGGCATGTATGATGGTATATGGCAAGAATAGATGACTAATAAAGTGGGATTCTAATGGTGTCATATAAATTACAAATTACAAAGTGAATAAGCAAATTTTACAAATCTAACTAACTGGAAAGGCAATGATATATAAGCTCGAGTTATATATATATATATATATATATATATATATATATATATATATATATATATATATATATATATATATATATATGGATGGGACAACTTTATTTCTCATAGATGTGTCATCGAAACTCACGGTTGTAAGGTCCATTCAACAGCCAATCACGAAGAACTTGCAATATATCTTCCACAACAAAACTTTAATAACACAATTCAAACTATGCACTTTTCACCCTACAACAAATAAACTCCCTCTTTTTTGGCATAAGCAAAGTCCCCCTGATCGATGAAGTAGCGAATCCTGGGATATCCATGTGAAAGTGTCTCCCTCGTCAAGGAAGAAAGATGATGCCTTAACAACAATACTGTCATTACCCAACTTAAAGGTGGCGGCGTAATCCCTATCGATAGTCTCTCAAATGATATTAAAAATCCAAACCGCAATGTTTACGACAATTTTACGTGAGGGCCCTTCATTTCTTGTTGAAGAAATCACCATTACTCCTTTCTTGATGGTCATAAATTCTCCCAATGAGATTTGGTGTAATAAGCATAGGATTATAATATAAAAGTCGATATTTTAAGATTTAAATATTTCAACATTTAAATATCTTTGGATCAGTATGTCTCAATATAAATTTATCTATTTTAAAAGAGATTCAAACTAAATATAAATTAGTAGGAATGATAATACATGATTGCAAATTGTGTTGTGTAGGTGAAGTTCACGGTGAAGAACTCTGTAGGATCATGGACTTGAAACACAACATAGGAAATATATCGGTCATTGCAAATGGGCAGGTATGATTTACTTCATAATTGTAAGTTTAAAAATTTAGTGTTATTTTTTAAATTTTGATGTTAAAAGTGTCACAACTTAGTCAAAATATCTATTGCGACTTGATTTTGGATACGTCTTTTTGTGCCCAAATTACGATGACATATATAGTGACAACATATAAACACGGTAACATGTGTTCTCTTCCCCCTATTTCCTTACATGTTTGATTGAGTAGGTAATCAACATTATTTACTATATTTAACTATATTTTATGATGCTTAATTAAATGTAGGAGTAATTATATGCATAAACTATCCCTTAGTCTTGTTTAAGGGGCGTTGGTGGAAGAAATGGTGGCACTTGAGACTAAACTCGTTAATTTTTTCCCTTCTTTGGAATTTGTGTTGATATTTGGAGAGTAGGCCCATCTGAGATCACCAATTTCCCTGGTTGCAACCATTTCCAGCAATAATGATGTCGAACACGAGAAAATGTACACACTATATGATGTTGAACATTAGAAAATGTACGCCCAACAATGCAGTTATATCTCCATTCCGCTTACCGGCCCACTGGTTTTAAAAACCAAATCGTCTGCCCCCACACACTTGACTACGAAATTTAAACACTAAAAAACCACAAAATTCTCTGCAATACCACCCAACGTTTTCAAAAAAACCAAAATTTAAAACAATGAATCCTACCCAATGGTTTCACCGACGTTTTCTCCTTGTTGGGGCGTATAAATTATTTTTGCATCTTCTCTATCTGCCACCCTTTCATTGCCTAATCTTTTCTCTATATCAAATTGAAATTAATCGGATTCTGATCCTATATATTTTCTTGGTGTTTCGAGATCATAGGTTTGGCTCTCTCATGTTCAGATTTAGAAAGGCTAAGATTAATTTGAAGTTGGTACCGTAAACCTGAAATGGCGGAATCAATACGCATTCCTACTGGGCTTAAATTCAACAATCCTTCAGGGGTTTGCCATGATGATTCTTCTGCACCCATCTCGGCCAAGTCCGTTAATGAGTTGCTTTCTATGCAAAAGAAGAGCTCAAATCCCTCCTCTGTACTAATTGCAAGCCATAACAATAAATTGAGCTCCATAAGGTAAGCCGCTTTGGGTTCATTGCTATACAGTTAATGTTATTGTTCATGCAAACACCTGTACTTAGTTTATCTATTTAAACACAGTTTTGGGGTCACAAGTTCAAACAGTGCAGACCCACTTCCCCATATGCATACCTGTAATCACTTGGACACGCACCGACATCCTCACATATCCAGACGCATAGAAGCAAATATGTATGTGTGTATATGTGTGTGCATATGTATACACACACACTGATTGGCATTCCATGGTTTCTTGTAGCACTTCAAGGATCAACCCTTTTCCCACACATATCAATCTGACGGCCATTTCTTTATTTGTTTTATAGTTCCAAATTAACTCCTATTGATTGGCATTCCTCAGTTTCTTCTAGCAGTCCAATTTTCAACGCTTTCCCTATATTACAATCTGATGGGCATTTATTTTTCTAGTTCCACATTAACCCCCACACACTGATTGGCATTCCTTAATTTTTGCAACTGTCCAATTAGTCAATTTTTCTCCCCACATATTACAGTCTGATGGGCATTTCATTATTAATTTTTAGTTCCACATTAACACACATACTGATTGGCATTCTTTTGTAGCAGTCCAATTTTTCTACCCTTTCCCCACATAACAATCTGATGGACATTTCATGAACAATATGATGGACATTTCATTATTTGTTTTGTAGTTCTGCATCAACTTATACATACACACTGATTTGCATTCCTTTGTTTCTTGTAGTAGTCCAGTATGCGACTTCTTCTCCTCATATAACGATCTGATGGGCATTTCTTTGTTTGTTTTGTAGTTCCACATTAACCTCATTTTCAGGGAACAAAGGGCCTAGGCTGATAACCAAGGACCTCAAGAAGGGAGTTCAAAGGCTCCGGGCTATTGCTACTACCTACAATACTACCAAGCACATTGAGGTTCCTTCTACACTTCCAGATGATGTTGATCTCAAGTTCACGAATGTTCTCTACAACCTGTCTCCAGCAGGTAGTTTCTTCTGCTTGTTTTTTCATTAAAAAATTAGTTGCAGATGTTAAATCCATTTTTATTGGCCATCTTAAAATATGGGCGGATTGTAAATTTGACATGATCTACAAAGATGAGTGGATTTTAGCATCAGCACAATTAGAAGTACAAGAGCACAGTTGGCAAATGTTCAAATTTCGGATTCTGCAAAATTGAGGATTTTGATCATAGAGAATTGTTATTAGTATACCTTGTAAATACTAGGTTTATCCTTCCAGAATCTTGTTAGAACTCTTGGTACAAGCCAAATCAATTTCCGGTAGATAAGTTTAGATCAATTCATTCATATTTTACTTTCATTTGCAGAGGAATCTGCACAACATTTTGTTAACAACTTAACTGTTAGAAATTCAATACAATTTGGGTGAGTTGTGTCCTTTTACGATGATTTTGCAGCTACCCTCATTCATGTCTCCCTTTTAGAAAGAGTGGGCACTGATTAGAATTAGGCATGCCCAAGCAAGATAATAACTCAATAGAGGGTACTTCCTTGGCTTCCAAGATCTTGCTTACAAGGAATGCTGGGCCTGTGCATTGAACCTCTCCCTCCTGATGCGAGCTTTGTTGAATTAATGAAAATGTTTTGATGGGATTGAAGCAGAGTCACCCAGAAAATTGGGTACATGGATGTGGACCTGTCCCAGTACCTACATCTACTGGTGACTGTATATTAATATTTAGCTGCACTCATTCTTATGGCTCTATTCCCTGATATGAGCATGTTGTTCCTATCCATATCAGCATACCTGTACCCCACACCTCCCGATGACCATGAATTGAAGAAACTTGCTTTTCAAGATTTAGAACATTTGGTATAAGCCAAATTAATTGCTGGTAGATAAGTTCATTCATATTTTAGTTTATTTCGCAGAGGAATCTGCAAAACATTTTGTGAAGGGTTAGACATTCAATAAAATTTGCATGAGTTGTGTCCTCCTACAATGATTTTTCAGCTGCCCTCATTAATGCCTGTTCCCTGATATGAGCACGGTGTTCCTATCCATATCAGCGTAAGTGTACCACAAACCCCTGATGACCATGAATTGAAGAATACCAAGATTTAGAACAATTGAAGCCAAAATAATCTGGTAGATAAAGTCATTCATATTTTACCTTCCTTCGCAGAGGAATCTGCAAAACATTTTGTCAAGGGTTAGAAATTCAATAAAATTTGCATGAGTTGTGTCCTCCTACAATGATTTTTCAGCTTTGTTGAACTAATGAAAATGTTGTGATGGAACTGAAGCAGAGTCACCCGGAAAATTGGATACAGGAATGTGGACCTCTCCCGGTACCTACATCTACTGGTGACTGTATATTAATATATAACTGCACTCTTTCATATTGCCCTATTCCCTGACATAAGCACAGTGTTCCTATCCATATCAGCATATCTGTACCCCACACCCCCTTGGTGACCATGAATTGAAGAATATCGCTTTTTAAGATTTAGAACATTTGGTATAAGCCAAATTAATTGCCGGTAGATATATTCATTCATTTCCTCCTCATAGGAATCTACAAAACATTATGTTAAGGGTTAAACATTCAATAAAATTTGCATGAGTTGTGTCCTCCTACAATGATTTTTCAGCTGCCCTCATTAATGCCTTCATTTTAGAAAGAGCGGACACGAGCGGACACTGAGTAGCCTGAATGTGATAGGCATGCCCAACCAAGATTAAATAACTCAAGAGATGGTGTTCCTTTGCTTCCAAACCCTTGCTTACGAGTAATGTTATCCCTATGCATTGAGCCTCTCCTTCCTCACATGTACTTTTTTGAATTCATGAAAATGTTTTGATGGAACTGAATCAGAGCCACCCAGAAATTTGGGTTTAGAGATGAAAACCCATCCCCTTACCAACATCTACTGGTGACTGTATATTAATATATAGCTGCACCCTTATTCATATACCCGTATGCCCTTTTATTAAAATGGTGTACCTATCCGTATCCTCATACCTGTACCCTGCACCTCCTAGTGACTATGAATTGAAGAATGTTGCTTTTCAGGGTGATTTCTTATGCTGAATAGAAGATCATGGATGCTTTTGGTAATTCTTATGTGTTGAATTTGAGGCATCTGTCAAACAGTTTAATACCCTTCCGAGCTACTGTTTACTTCTTTATTTTGTTTGGTTTTATGTACAGAGCTGTATGAATACGCTCTCCATGAAGAGGGATCTTTCATGACATCAACTGGGGCCCTTGCAACACTTTCTGGTGCAAGGACAGGAAGATCTCCAAAGGACAAGCGTGTTGTTAAGGATGATGTTGCTGCAGAGGATGTCTGGTGGGGAGAGTAAGTATAAGATTTTTCCCCCTCCTTTGTCTCTTACTTTTGAGCTTGTTTCAGTAGGATGTCTTCAAGCATTCTCATGTTTGAGAAAACAAATCATGCCAAGTCCTTGGTGTCCTGAATCCCAATTAAGGGAAGCCATAGAAAGCTGAACATATGGACCAGTTTGGGTCCTGGTTCAATTAATTGTGTTTGATCAACTATTTTTATTTGTTTCAATATTTATAAGCACCGGATTGCTTAACATGTAATCAAAATCCTGGCCCTTAAGTCACATGTGCTTCTTTTTAGCTATCACACCAAACTTACATTGTCTGGTCTAGCTATTAGTAAGATGAACAAAGAACATTCAAACAGACTAATCTCTTTTAGAGCACGGGATTGCATATAACCTATTTTGTATTGCTATTTTTTATTTTTCTAAAATTATTGATTGTATACCTTATTCTTTTAACAGAGGCTCACCAAACATTGAAATGGATGAACATACATTCTTGATCAACCGAGAACGGGCAGTGGATTACTTGACTACGCTTGATACGGTATGTTTTCTGTTAATGCTTATACAACAGAGTACAGACTGTTAGAGCATATATTAAAGGAAAAGGGCCTTGAAACCCAAATGCCCTTGGTGGTGATTGACACCATCTTTCCTGTAGGAACGGACTCTGACTATCATTTCAGGCCTATCTTGTGATAGATACAAGGAATTCAAAATGTTGAAATCTTAAGCATTTGGTCATTTCGTGGGACCTGCTGCTCACTAGATCAAATTTCTTTCATCAGGAAAAACCTAATATCATTTACAATAGAGATAGTATAGTGCAATGCATTTGTGCTGTTGCATCTAAGTAGATATTTTTAGTACTAGCACTAGGTTTATTTGAGTTAGCTTTCATGAATTTGCAGGGGGATAATTTTTCAAACAAATATGGAAAATGTGTTGTTATCAAATGATATTTTCTTTGCATGCAGGTTTTTGTCAACGACCAGTTTTTGAATTGGGATCCGGAAAATAGGCTCAAAGTACGTATCATTTCAGCTAGAGCATATCATTCTTTGTTCATGCATAACATGTAAGTGGACTCTGACTTTCGTGCCTCTTTTTAGTAAGTCCATGCCACATTAGGAGTATTATTCTGGCTTGATTAGAGGCTAAATATTTTCTTTTTCTGGAGCTTATTTTGCTACAAACTATTCGAGCAGGATGTAAGTGGAATGAGAAACATTAATACAAAAGCAAATAATGTTCCATGAGTTTGCCTCACAACATTTTTTTTTGGTTTGTGACAGGTGCATACGCCCTACACCTGAAGAGCTGGGAAACTTTGGGACTCCAGACTTTACCATTTACAATGCAGGGCAATTCCCCTGCAACCGATTTACCAACTTTATGAATTCCACCACATCTGTAGATGTCAGTATTGCAAGAAAAGAAATTGTAATTCTTGGAACACAATATGCTGGAGAGATGAAGAAGGGCTTATTCAGTGTGATGCATTACCTAATGCCAAAGAAAGGAGTTTTATCTCTTCATTCTGGGTGCAATATGGGAAAGGCTGGAGATGTGAGTCTATTCTTTGGGCTCTCAGGTATTGCACGTTTCAGACCCTAATTATATTTTCAAGTTGTGTATTTCGGTTTGTGTCACTGTAAGTATCAGAAATAACAAAACTTTACTTTGTGAAGGAACTGGAAAGACTACACTGTCAACAGATCCAAACCGATATTTGATTGGAGACGATGAACATTGTTGGAGTGACAATGGCATATCGAATATTGAAGGAGGATGTTATGCAAAGTGTGTGGACCTTTCAAAGGAGAAAGAGCCTGAAATCTGGAATGCTATCAAATTCGGAACTAGTATGTATACCTTTTCTTTGTTTGCTAAACAAACTTCACTATATTACTTGGATTTCAAGTTTCTTGTTTTTTTCAGCTCATACTTAGTGTTTTGTGGCAGTATTGGAGAATGTTGTATTTGATATGCATACAAGAGAGGTGGATTACTCTGAGAAAGCCATAACTGGTATATTATTTAGCAACTTGAAATGTAATGAGTACAGGGCATTTGATTATGATTTTTTTTATTTGCTTGCTATGTCACATGAAAAGCCTATTGAAGAGTGAATAATCAAAGCTTGTAATATTTAGAAAAAAACTTTAAATGTTTTTTGTTGCAGGATATGGAAAAAACCAAACTGTTGTGGTGATAGAAGTTGGATCTAACTGTTTTTTGTATGTTGAATCGCCGTGCCTCAATTGCAGAGAATACGAGGGCATCATATCCTATTGAGTTCATTCCAAATGCAAAAATTCCATGTGTAGGGCCTCACCCTAAGAATGTGATTCTATTGGCATGTGATGCTTTTGGTGTTCTACCACCAGTTAGCAAGCTGACATTGGCTCAAACTATGTATCACTTTATAAGTGGTTACACTGCCTTGGTAAGATTAACTGAACCTCTTTAAATAATTATTTCATCAATCTTCCTGTGGTGATTCCAGTTATTGAATTTCTATTGTTTCAGGTGGCAGGCACTGAAGAAGGAGTGAAGGAGCCGCGTGCAACATTTTCTGCCTGTTTTGGTGCAGCATTTCTTATGCTACATCCAGCAAAATATGCAGCTATGCTAGCAGAGAGGATGCAAAAGCACGGTGCAACAGGATGGCTGGTTAACACTGGCTGGTCTGGTGGCAGGTATGTTCAGAATAGTATTTTATCAGACACACGACAGTGTTTTTTTAAATAGTTGATTTTCTTAGAACTATATTGTACTAGAATTATTACCTAATATTTAGTCCAACTGATGCAGCTATGGAGTAGGGCAAAGAATGAAGCTCGCATATACTCGTACTATTATAGATGCTATAAACAGTGGTAGTATGCTTGATGGAAATTATACCGAGACACCTGTGTTTGGTCTGCATATTCCAGATACAGTCGAGGGTATTCCATCGGAGATATTGCATCCCCATAACACGGTATGTTTCAAAGTGTGTTTTCAAAAAACAACTACCCACATTTCCATCATTTTATCACAAACCGTTTCATTAAGTTTTATTGAACCTTGTTTTTATTATTAAATTTTCTAAATGAGTTGCATTCATGTTTGAACTTTCTTGCAGTGGTCTGACAAGAAGGCTTATGAGGAAACCCTTCAAAAGTTGGCCGGCCTCTTCAAGAAAAATTTTAAAAAATTTGAAGGTTATAAAATTGGCAACAATAAGAAGCTCACTGAAGACATCCTTGCAGCTGGACCATATTAAGATTTACCATATCCTATTATGACGCTATTTGAGCTTTACATTAAGATTTTCTATTGCCCTGCTTCAGGGAATAGTTTCTTGCAGACATCGTCGATAAAATCATACCTACCAAATATGGTGGTTTCGTAGAGATTTACCATATTTCTTCATTTTTTTCAGTCCTTTGTATAAAAATGTGAAACTGCGATGTTTTGTTGGAAGTGTTCATTTTTTTTTCCCTTGGTAGCTCTGAATTTCTATATTGTACAGGTTTTTTTAAAAAATGATCAGAATATATTTATAGATGTTCACGTAGTTTAGTGAATTCTTTTCTGTACTTCTTGATCTGATCTATATGGCGTACCTCCCCCACCCCACCATATCATATAGATTTAGGGAGAGCGCCGGGGGAAGCAGGGGTCCCTATATGTATATGGCATAGCTCGGGCCCGGGCCGGGACAACCTAGATTCTAATCTAATGGCACCACCATCCGCCTCACATAGATATAGTTCAGGGTAGGGCGTCCACCTCGATATCTAGATAGGGCGGGACTATCTGATCAGGGTGGGGTGCCGACGGGACTTTCTAGGATGGTATAGTAGGGGCACCTACGATTGGGATTGGGATTCACCCCGGAATGGATATAAGAGGTCCATCGTATAAACACTCTGTATGAAAGTTGCTACCTTGCTTAATAAGTTATCTTGCATTTAGATTGTTGTTACTCTCTCTTATTTAACCCAGAGCAGTTTACTCTCAGCTGGGTCTGTTGAAGCTACCATGCTTATGCTTGATTAGTATCCAGCTTAAGTTTATGCACATGTATTACCGCTTTGCAACAAAATATATATGCTTTAATCATGTGAACAAAGAATGGAAGGGCATCCCACATTTCGGACTGGAAGAAATCACTGGAGTTGTTGACCTTGTGGCTGTTAACTTCTATTCCTAATTAAATTAATTGCAACCAATGAAAATGCTGTTGATTTACCCCCTTTAACTTGTCCAGCTGATTTCAGTAAAATTAGAAGTCTGATATCAATTGTTAAAGTTCAAATTGGATTTATCAAAAGCTTGAATTACAAGATGATACTTGTCCAACAGAAAATTTTGAAAAGTATTACTTTAGATTGGGTGTAAAGACTACAAAAGGTTGAGGAAATTAAAATTGGATATTTAACAAGGCGAACTCATATTTTTATTTCATTCCACATTAGTTGGCAGGCTTGGTCTTGGTGCGTGGCATCTTTATGGCAATGGGCATGAAGCCAAAATGGAAGTAGGTCTCCGACTTGTTATCAGCTAATTTTGATACGCAAAATTGTCAAAAAAAGACAATGGTTCATTGGACTCCTTGTGATCGTCTTATTTTTGTGATCGTTTCGGTCTTCGTTTCGTGATTTTCGGGCAAGAACTCTTCCCGCCAGGCTATAAAACGTATTAAAATACATTAAAATAATTAATTAATATTTAATTAATTAATTGCTCCTTGTTTGATTAAATTAATCACTTAAGGAGTATTTAATTAAATAAATATAAATTAAGATTCATCGACAAGTTTTGGTGCCGGGAAGTTAGCTTTTGTTTCCAATCAGGGTTGGCATCCCAAACCCGGATTTCCACTTTCTGGCAATTTCCTTCAAATTTCCGCACGCAGCGGAGTTTTCCTTGCCAATTGCCAAATCATGGATTGGCAAGCGGGCATAAAATTCCCCAATTTCCCACATGGGGAAATTGGACGGGATGCTGACCCATTTTGCCATTCCGTTGGCAATTGCCGTTACTTTTCCCATTTCCCTGGCGGTTAAGCCACTACCCGGGATGAGAGGAAGTCGAATTAATCCTCGTAACTTCCTCCATCAAACCCGGTGGAAAAAAAAGTCGAGAAAGAAAATATTTTGTTTGACATTATGTAAGAGAAACCCACGCCATTGTGAAGGAAAAGGAAGAAATTGAAGTAAAGGAAACAAAGAAAAGAAAGAAGAATTAAGGCAAATATATGCGCATTGTTTAAATAAAGAAAGAAAATAGAAACTAAAAGAGAACACATTTTGCTATACATCTGTGCGGCGTTTGATGGAGCGCAAACTTTCCAAGCATTCAGGTCAAGCGCAAAGTTTAGGAAGCATCGCATGAGCAGGGCGCGATTAAACATGAAAAAGCAGAAAGCTTTCCACGCGCCGGTGAAAGAAGAAGCGCCGAACACGCGCTTTCCGACGGCAAAGAGGATGAGAAACTGGCAGAATGCAATGTTTAATTCAAGTTTTAAGAGCAAACGTGAACAGTGCGCGCCCAGCCATAAACTCCACGCGGAATAAAACTCCAGTTTTAGCACCCACGCCATGGGAATGTTGTTGAATGTTATTCATCTTGTGCGTGAACAAAGCCCAAAGCAAGAAAAACCCACGCGTGCAAAGAATAAAACCCACGCGGTGATAGCGCGATGGGAATGTTGAATGTTATTCATCTTGTTCAATATAGCACTATCATGTGCCTTTGCTTAAGAAACTTGCTCCTGAAAGCTACAGGCAATCCTACAATAATGCAAACAGTGTGGTGCGAGACGCAAGTTTGAAGAGATGAAAACGTGAACAGCGCGGTTGATGCGAAACGAAACATACGGGACAGTGCGTGATCCATACTCTGAAGAATATCATCGATTGATCCTGCGCCAATACTGTCTTTACTGTTTGCATTATTTTGGTTTGCCTGTAGTTTTTCAAATAAAATAAAAAACGCGACCCAACTGAACCGTGGGCAAGTATGTTTGAAAAAATGAATTGTTTTTGCGACTTGTTATATTCTGCATTTTCATCGGCCTTCAGAAAGAATGCGTAATATTGCGATGGATTGGAGTCATGCTATTCAAGGCTTCATAAAAAATTCCCCGAATCAGGAGATGAAGGTTATTACGGTGCAGAATGAAACGATTCATATTGCTCAGCATTTTATTTTTATTTTTCCCCCTGGAAATGAATTGAATGTGAAGGCCGACTCTGAAAATACCTGGTTGGCCGTTTCGTGTACTACATCCTTGTTACTTGTAAATGATCTCTTTGAGAAACTCTAAAGGGCAATAGGCAATATTTATACCCGTCCATTATGTACATCCAATCAGACAATAAAAAGTATTCTTTTACCAGGTTCAGAGAAACTTGTTGATTGGAGCCGGGATTGCAGAATCCACTGCCAAAATACCGAGGAGCTCTTTGGCCAAGAATCAGTCTTAAGGGTGTCTCTCGACATGCCGAGGTCTTGAACCTGGGTCATCATCATGGCAGCATTAGGTCTTTATTGGTAATGGCATTTTCTCATCGTTTGAAAGGGACAATTGTGCTTATTATGGCAAAGCCAAAACATTCTTACTACAAGTGTTATATAATAAGGAAGAACCGTGAGCATTGTGGTAAAACCATTCTTTTCAAAAATGTTGGGTTAAGCTCGGTATTCAAGTGAGTTGAGCCAGAGAAGAACTCAGGGAGTTCGGTTCTGGAAAGAAGGTAAGACGACACGAAGGGCATGGATCGCCATGGGAGTTCGAATTCAAGTTGAAAATGCATGAGCTCGTAATCAAGCTAGGAGCGATATGATTGAAGGCTCATTCGTGAGTTGAGTCGTCTAAACACCTAAGTGAAGAAGGAGCACATCTCGAGAATTTCTCATTCCACTCATCATTCGTCTTTGCATGATTGCCCTAATTCTTCAGGCCTAATCAACAACACAACACTATAATTCAAAGCATTGGTTCATGCGCAAGCACCTGTAATCTATATCACACAATTTCTAGAGGTGGAACTCGTTGATGAAGTACCTCAAAATATACCAGCCCAACTTGTGGAAGTAGTCACAACTTCTCAACCAAAAGTTGATGATCCGGTTCTTTCACTGCCTGCATTTGAAGAATCATCACAAATGGAGAAAATGGCGACAACATCTTTCTCACAACAAGAAGATCCAATTTCAGCAACACCCAAAGGTGATCCCCTTCAGCGTGATGAAGATCAATTCCCAACGAACACGAGAACCATGTACAATGAGGTACTTGGAGAGGTTCCCACCTGGCTACATGATATCCTGATGAATTGAAAGAGGGTCATCAAGCCAATAGTGATAAACTTGGAAGCGATTGCGTAAATGTTAGAATCCATCATTCCAAAAAAGACCAAATACTACGCTAAGGTGTGTGTCAACGAATTCATAAATCACTTCGATGATTTTTCAACACCACTCGTTCATAATGGGGAAAAGGAGATGGATTTCCAAGACTCTGAAGTCTCACGAATTCTGCTCGGGAGATCAACACTTTGGGATGGTGACAAAGAAAAAGGACATAACTCCAGGCAGTGAATCGCAATTTTGGCTATTGAAGATCTTCCCAATGGCGAAAGACCAGAAGCTGGATTCTGATAAACTAAGGTGGCGTAACGACTACGGTCTCGTGACAAATGAATAATTCACCATGGAAAGGTACTTTGAGCATGTGGAGAATTGTGAATATGAATACGAATGAAGACAAATCTTCTCACACCAGGATATTGCTCAGATAGAGGGGTGGATGAATTGCTCAAGTTTCAAACTCAGCACTCTTTTCATTTGGAGGATTGCAGAGCACAGTCAATGAGTTCATTCCCGTACGATCGGGATAGGCGGACTCTTGGCCCAATGGATAAGGCACTGATCTTAGGTGTCTTGATCTAGGTGGCACATTGCTGACTAGGATGTCTACGTGTGCATACAAGTCATTTAAGTGGGGTCCACATGTACCCATTTCTTTTATTTATGTATTTTTCCTTAAATGACCTTTTAACTTAAGTGGTTTCTATTTTTAGTCACTTTTTAAAAGTTGGTTAGAAAAAGTCAAAGGTCACTTAAGTGCCTTATTTAATGATCATATTAAACCCTAACTACTTTGTAACCAACTTTTGGGTTATAAAAGGAAGTGAGGGGCTCATTTGTAAGGGTGACTTTGAGAGAGGAGAAGAAGATACTTTTGTGCAAGCTTTGTTTTCAGAAGAAACTTTGTGTTCTTTGTGAAAAACATTTTGGAGTTAATGGAATAAGAACTTTGTGTCTCATTCATTGTCTCTGGTAACATTTGGTGTTCTTATGTTCATTAGATGTTAGGTGTTTAAATCTTGCATGCAAATATTATCTTTGATCTTATTGTCAACATTAGTAATCAGTTGTTCTAGTTCACAATGATCAAGCTCTGACTATCTACTTGCTCATGTGTGTTCCCTTTTGCATGTTCTTGTTTGGCTAACTCAAACTCCGTTTTATTTGTGTTGGTTATTCATCTTTTCTCTTCATGCAATATTAGGCTCTGTTTTTACCTAACTCTTGCATGTTCTTTCAGTCCATTCCATTCCACTCCTTTCTTTCATTTCATTCCATTTCCTTCATTCACTTTTCTTCCATTGATGTTCCAAACACCCCCACATACAATTTTGAATGTACGAGATGTAAATACTGTTTTGGCTTTCAAAAGGCAGCCTCACCTTCATTGAGGAGGGACTTCGTTCCCACACTGTTGCATGTCATTTGCATGCGTGCAAATCCATATGCTACTTGATTTTGGCGACTCATTTGGGATTGAAATCGTTAACTAGTGCTTGGTTAAATCTTTATGACTATCCCCTCTGCACTGCAAGCTCAGTTCTTCAACCGAACCTTGTGCCCGACGAAGATTTCAAGGAGATATGCTGCCAACCTTCGAATAGTAGCTTGGGAAAACCGTGAAAGCTTGCAGCAATTTGTGGCTATTGATAGAGCCATTGACAGAGAAATCTACATCGAAGACCTTAGAAGAAGAGCACCCGCACTTGTGGCCAGGAGACCTCTTGGGCACGTGTTGATAGTTGTTCACCGACGCGGCCCTCTTCCACCAGGTAATAAGTTGTATGACCATTATAGGTAACCCACCTATCTTGCAACCAAATCTTGTTTTTGCAGATACTCAAGAAGACATATCATCAGATTTGAGGCAAGCTATTTGGGAAAAGCGCACAAGTAACCATCATTTTTATCTCGCCGCATCAGTACTAGATAACGAAGAAGAGAAAGCTGCGAGAGTTGTTAGAGTTATTCAGGCGCAAATAGCTCAAGAAAGAGAGCAAAGAGAAAAGGCTAGAGCTGGTCGGAACACGCTAGTGATCTCTTCACCATAAATATTCCAAGACTGGAAGGAAAGAGGTTTACGCGAGGAGAAAAAGCTAAAGGTCGATCTGACCCTACCTTTGATTTTCAAGGAAAATTCGGTTTCAAGTTATCTCCTCCTAAGAAGAACACACCTCGTAGATCTGCAAGCCTTGCATCAAGTCCTGAAAGAGCAAGCAAGGAAGGAATCACTACCAGTCAAGCACTTGTCCTTGCTCACATTGTTTTACCTACGCATACCACCTTTTCTCCAATGGCAGCCAATGTACCATGGGAAATGCCATGAAGAAGCCCATTGCCTTACGCTCGACATGAACTCCCACGAGGATCAAGAAAGATTCTTCCCAAGTTCGACGGAGATGGGAAGCGTCACCGAGAGGATCATATTTCGCCTTCTTCTGCTGTATGTGCTGTTTTGTCGGTAGAATACGAAGATGAATATGAAGAAATTATAGAAGATATGAATAGTCAATCCTGCAGATTGTTTCACACGCTCTCGTAAAAGGACCAAGATACCGCGAGGCAAGTTGGGAGATATGAGAAACCAAGGAAACTCTCAAAGGATCCAAGATAAAGGAGGCTCTAAAGAGTGAGACATACTCTGAGGTTTCAAAGGTCAAGACTATCTTAAAGAAAGGAGAGCCTTTGTTAGATCAACCCATGAGGAAGTAAACCAATTACGAAGAAAACTTCTTCTTCCACATCCGGGATTCGTCCCGAGACCCGAAGGACAAAAATGTGTGCCATCATCAAGTTCGAAAGAACTCATATACGAGACTTCAAGTGCAATTACTTTGCCTAAATTTGATATCATTGATCATATCAATAAAACAAAAATTTCCATGTCGCATAGAAATCGAAGTACTTAAGTCAAGCGAGGAAAATTCGAGAAGTTGGTCAAAGGTTTATCAAAAGCGACTCTACGTTTATTCATTCCTCTAAAGGAATTCTAAAAACTCCCAAAGATGGGAAAACTCAAAATATTGTAAACCGGCTACTACACCAAAGATGAAAAGATCGAACCTTTCTTTGTGTCTTTTCTTATCAAGGATGCTGAAGTTAAGTAATTGCATTATAGACTCTGGAGCCTCGGATAATGTGATGCCGGAAAAAGTAGCACATGCTCTTGGTTTGACTTGTACGAGAACATTCGGATCGTGTTACTCTATGGAAACCAAGCAAGTTCCTCTGATCGGGCAGATTAAGGACGCCCAAATGGTTTTAGCCCAATTTCCTCAAAAGCGAGTTAAGGTAACTATTTTAGTTGCTGATATCCCCGCCTCGTATGGAATGTTGTTGAGCAGAAAATTTTGTAGGGATTTGGGTGGTGAGATTCAAATGGACTGGTCTCATGCCATGATTCCTATCAATGGAGAAATGAAGAAACTTATGCCGGAAGCTCAGGCAAAGTTCACGGTAACTAAAACTGAAGATCCTCGCGCACAGATCCTTTTCCAAGGCTCAAGTATGGGTAATTATATGATGACTACAGAAGTTCATACCCCTGAGATCACTTGCCAAGATTCCAATGAGATCTGGACTCTTGAGTTCGATGGAAGTTGTTGCTCAACGGGCTCTGGTGCAGGAGTGGTGCTCATATCTCCAAATGGTAAAATCTTTCCTTTTTCCTATAAACTCGAATTTTCAAATACTAATAACACTGCAGAGTACGAGGCATTAATCCTTGGCCTCCAAGTTGCAGAAGAGAAAGGGATAAAAAATCTGGAAGTCTTTGGAGATGCGGAATTGATCGTGAAACAAGTAAGAAATCAGTTCCAGGTAAAGAACGATCGTCTGAGACACTACAGAAATAAAGTTTGGGATGCCATAGAATTTTTCGACGCTTTTTCCATTAAATCTGTCCCTCGTGAAAAGAATGACAAAGCGGATTCTCTAGCAGTCTCAGCGTCATTAATGATTCCTCATTCAGATTTTGATCAAGACAAATACACCATTGAAATGGTCTTTAGGCCAAGTGTTCCTGACAATGCAGAAAATTGGCAAGTATTTAATGATGATCAACAAATTATTGCCTTCTTGGAAAAGAGAGAAAATTTTGAACAGTTGTACTTTGAAGGAAGTGATTCGGCATTTCGCGAATCAACTACCTCACCCAATCAGGAAGGAGTTGAGAACGAAGATCCTGGTGATGGCATCATTCAACTCAGAGGAAATAAAATTCCCAAAGGGTTGGTTTCACTCGAAGAACTTTTTGACAAACATGACAGGTTTATTAAAGAGAAAGAGCAAGCAGGACTGCAAATTCTGCCGACTATGAGCAAATTAATATCGGCACCAAGGATAAACCTATCTTGATCAATATTGGTAAATGTTGCTCGCTTGAGGAGCGCAGGAAATTCATAAATCTCCTTACCAAATATTCTGACGTCTTGGCATATTCATACGAAGACTTGAAGTCTTTCCAACCCAGGGAAATGGAGCATGCCATACCCTTGAAGCCTGGCGTAATTCCATTCAGGAAAAAGCAAAGACAATATAATCCCAAGATTGCAGGGACAATATTTCATGAAGTTCAAAAGATGCTAGATGCACGAATAGTTTTTCCTATTCGACATTCGACCTGGATAGCTAATATTGTACCGGTTCGCAAGAAAAATGGAGAAATTAGGATTTGCGTGGATTTCCGCAATCTTAATCAGGCTTCCTTGAAGGATAACTACCCACTGCCAGTCATGGACCATATTGCATGCAGGCGATAGCTGGATCGGAAATGCTATCATGCTAGATGGTTTCTCGGCTATAATCAGTTGAGGTGGCTAGAGAAGATCAACATAAAAGCGCATTACTACCCCACGGGTACGTTCGCATATAGAAGAATGCCCTTCGGTTTGATCAATGCTGGTGCAACGTTTCAAAGGGCCATGGATATGGCGTTTGCAGATTATAAGGACAAGATCATTGTGATATACCTAGATGACTTGACAGTGTTTTCAAAGAAGCGAGAAGATCACTTAAGAGATTTAGAGAAAATTTTGCAAAGGTGTAAACTTCATAAGATTTCTCTGAATCCAAAAAAATCTGTGTTTGGAGTTACGGAAGGTAAACTCCTAGGTCATATTGTTTCTAAGGAAGGAACTAAGATCGATCCTGAACGCGTTCAAGCTATAAAGAATCTTTCCTTGCCTACAAGTAAACCTGGAGTCCACTCTTTCTTTGGAAAGGTGAATTTTTTGAGAAGGTTCGTGCCAGATTTCGCCGAGCTGACTAAAGAAATCGCTGATATGATGAAAGGAAAAGAATCTTTCAAATGGTCAAAGGAAGGTAGAGAGGCATTTGAGCAAATCAAGGGTGCTATTGCAAAAGCTCCTACATTGGTGTGTCCCGATTTTAAGAAGGATTTTATAATTTATTGTTATGCTTCGCCACACACAATCTCTGCCATTTTGACTCAGCACAATCAAGAGGGGATTGAATCTCCTATCGCATTCATGAGTTCGGGATTCAAGAAACATGAACTTAATTACACTCCTCTTGAGAGACATGCGTACGCGGTGGTAAGAGCCCTGAAACACTTCAGGTATTACGTGTTGAATTCTCACACCAAAGTCTTAGTTCCAGACACCGCGGTGAAATCAATGTTGACACAACAGGAACCAGGATCTAAAAGAGGTAATTGGGTCTCCAAGATCCAAGAATATGATCTGGACATCAAGCCTACCAAGTTGGTTCGAGGAGAGGACTGCGCGACTCATTGCAGAGAATGAACCACGAGATAACTCCGAAGAAGAACTAGTTGAAGAAAATTTACCATTGGTAGTTTTTGTCAGTACCACGGATGAATGGTATTATGATATTGCCTACTTCCTCACATACGGTGAGTGTCGAGAAAATCGGCGGACTAAAAGAAAGCGAGCAATCAAACTAAGAGCTGCTGAGAATCGTCATTTGGGATAACACGTTGTTCAAAAGGAATTGATGGCATGTTCCTCGGATGTGTTGATAAAGAACAACAACCTAGGTTCTTTGGAAGCCTTCCACAATCATGCTTGCGGCGGTCATTTTCTAGCCCGATGTGGCCCATAAAATTACGAGAGCACATTATTACGGCCCACTATGTTTTCGATGCTCGAAATGGGTGACCAAATGTGAAGCTGTCAACAATTTGTCGGAAGACCGAAGTTGGCGGCACTTGCCTTTGAAGCCGATTGTCATTGAAGAACCCTTTCAACAATGGGGTTTAGATTTCATCGGGGTCTTGAACCCTAATTCAGTGTTGGTCATACCCACGTACTCACTGCCCATTTGATTACTTTACAAAATGGGTAGAAGCTATCTGGGTGAAACAAACATCTCTGCAGTAATTTGTGATTTCATCAAAGAAAACATATTGGTTCGTTATGGAATTCCTCACAAGATTGTGGTGTGATGCCTCAAATTTTTCTTCTGCGAGAGATGATAGGTTTTGTTATGGATATGGGATATCTTTGTCTCATTCATTGATTACTACCCAGAAGAAAGCGGTCAGTTTGAATCCGGTGAACAAAAACCTCATTACCATTGTCATGAAGTTAGTCGAAGAAAATCAAAGAACTTGGCACAAAAAGTTATACGATGCATTGTGGGTGACCGCATAACTCCCAAAAGGGCAATCGGGATGTCTCCATTTCAACCTGTATGGGCCCGATGCTCAAATTCCCGTCACATTGGAGTTACCGGCGTTAAAATTAGCTCAGGCAGTTGATGATGAATGCTTCACCAATGCATTAGATAAAAGAGTCATGTTTCTAACCAAGCTTGAGAACAAAGAAGTCAAGTGGCCAACAGGATCAAGGAACATCAATCAAGGTAAAGAAGTTGTTTGACGGGGAAAACTAAAGAGAGCAGGTTTCAAATCAATGATTTAGTTCTTCTCGGGATAAAAGACGTGAGCCGAAGGGAAAGCATGGGAAGTTTGACTCACTGTGGCTGGGACCGTTCAAAATAAGACACTTTTGTGGAGATAGTACCTACTACTTGGCATATCCTGATGGAACTCATTTGCCTTTGCCCTACAGTGGGCAGTATCTCAAATATTACCAGAATTGAAAACGGGTTGTTCCCCGTATGTACATAGGTAATTAGGATTTTGGTTTGTTTGTTTCCCTGTTTTTCGGTCTCCTCTCTTGTGTCGCCCCATTTTTGTGCCCCATCTTTCTGTGATCATGTTCATGACTATTTTGGTCTGGGTCCGTTGCTGCGTCCATGAAGTCCTTGTCCCCAATCAGAGCCAGCTGTTATCAACCAATTTTGACTGCGTAAAATTGTCAAAAAAACAATTAAATAATTAAAAATTAGAAAATTTTGAAAAGTATTACTTTGCATGGTTCATTGGACTCCTTGCGATCGTCTTATTTTTGTGATCGTTTCGGTCTTCGTTTCGTGATTTTCGGGCAAGAACTCTTCCCGCCAGGCTATAAAACGCATTAAAATACATTAAAATAATTAATTAATATTTAATTAATTAATTGCTCCTTGTTTGATTAAATTAATCACTTAAGGAGTATTTAATTAAATAAATATAAATTAAGATTCATCGACAAGTTTTGGGTGTGCGGGAAGTTAGCTTTTGTTTCATTGTGCCGGGTTGGCATCCCGAACCAGATTTCCACTTTCTGGCAATTTCCTTCAAATTTCCCTTGCGTGGGTTTTCCTTTGCCAATTGCCAAATCATGGATTGCAAACGGGCATAAAATTCCCCAATTTCCCACATGGGGAAATTGGGCGAGATCTGACCCATTTTGCCATTCCGTTGGCAATTGCCGTTACTTTTCCCATTTCCCCTGGCGGTTAAGCCACTTTACCGGGATGAGAGGAAGTGAATTAATCCTCGTAACTTCCTCCATCAAACCCGGTGGAAAAAAAAGCTTCTTTTTCTTGAGAAAAGAAAATATTTTGTTTGACATTATGTAAGAGAAACAACCCACGCCATTGTGAAAAGGAAGAAATTAGTTTGAATGTTAAAAGAAAAGAAGAATTAAGAGCAAATATATGCGCATTGTTTTAAATAAAAAATAAAAATAAAGAAAACATATTCTTGACAAAACAGCAGCATACATCTGTTTTTAAAGGAAGAAAAACGAAAGGTGCGCAAGCATTCATGGTCTAAGGCAAAGTTTTAAGAAGCATACGCAAAAGTGCGCGACCCAGGAAAAGCAAACATGTCTCAAGGAAACTTTCCACGCGCCCAGAAAAAAAGAAACCTCACGCTTTCCGAATATGAATAGAACAGGATGCAGCAGCAGAACAAGCATTCGAGGAATGTTGAATGTTATTCATCTTGTTCAAGCGTTTGATAAAACTCCACGCGCAACCAAGCATTCGTGAGAAGTCTGGGGTTTAAGGCGAAGTTTTCAAAAGGCGTGCAACCCAGCGAAGCGCCCGCGAGTTTTAGAACCAAACGTGACACGCGAGTCGAGGCGCACATTGATCAGGGAATGTTGAATGTTATTCATCTTGTTCAATATTAGCACTATCACGGCGCACTGCTTAAGAAACTTGCTCCTGAAAGCTACAGGCAATCCTACAATAATGCAAACAGTGTGGTGCGAGACGCAAGTTTGAAGAGCAAAAACGTGAGTGCGCGGCGACAGAAACAGGAAACATACGGGACAGTGCGTGATCCATACTCTGAAGAATATCATCGATTGATCCTGCGCCAATACTGTCTTTACTGTTTGCATTATTTTGGTTTGCCTGTAGTTTTTCAAATAAAATAAAAAAAAACGCGACCCAACTGAACCGTGGGCAAGTATGTTTGAAAAAATGAATTGTTTTTGCGACTTGTTATATTCTGCATTTTCATCGGCCTTCAGAAAGAATGCGTAATATTGCGATGGTCCCCGAATCAGGAGATGAAGGTTATTACGGTGCAGAATGAAACGATTCATATTGCTCAGCATTTTATTTTTATTTTTCCCCCTGGAAATGAATTGAATGTGAAGGCCGACTCTGAAAATACCTGTTGGCCGTTTCATGTACTACATCCTTGTTACCTGTAAATGGTCTCTTTGAGAAACTATAATGGCAATAGGCAATATTTATACCCTTCCATTATGTACATCCAATCAGACAATAAAAAAAAGTATTCTTTTACCAGGTTCAGAAAAACTTGTTGATTGGAGCCGGGATTGTAGAATCCACTGCCAAAATACCGAGGAGCTCTTTGGCCAAGAATCAGTCTTAAGGGTGTCTATCGACATGCTGAGGGCTTGAACCTGGGTCATCATCATGGCAGCATTAGGTCTTTATTGGTAATAGCATTTTCTCATCGTTTGGGAGGTACAAATGTGCTTATTATGGCAAAGCCAAAACATTCTTACTACAAGTGTTATATAATAAGGAAGAACCGTGAGCATTGTGGTAAAACCATTCTTTTCAAAAATGTCGGGTTAAGCTCGGTATTCAAGTGAGTTGAGCCAGAGAAGAACTCAGGGAGTTCGGTTCTGGAAAGAAGGTAAGACGACACGAAGGGCATGGATCGCCATGGGAGTTCGAATTCAAGTTGAAAATGCATGAGCTCGTAATCAAGCTAGGAGCGATATGATTGAAGGCTCATTCGTGAGTTGAGTCGTCTAAACACCTAAGTGAAGAAGGAGCACATCTCGAGAATTTCTCATTCCACTCATCATTCGTCTTTGCATGATTGCCCTAATTCTTCAGGCCTAATCAACAACACAACACTATAATTCAAAGCATTGGTTTCATGCGCAGCTTTTGTAATCTATATCACACAATTTCTAGAGGTGGAACTCGTTGATGAAGTACCTCAAAATATACCAGCCCAACTTGTGGAAGTAGTCACAACTTCTCAACCAAAAGTTGATGATCCGGTTCTTTCACTGCCTGCATTTGAAGAATCATCACAAATGGAGAAAATGGCGACAACATCTTTCTCACAACAAGAAGATCCAATTTCAGCAACACCCAAAGGTGATCCCCTTGGCGTGATGAAGATCAATTCCCAACGAACACGAGAACCATGTCTGATGAGGTACTTGGAGAGGTTCCCCACAGCTACATGATACCTGAAGAATTGAAAGAGGGTCATCAAGCCAATAGTGATAAACTTGGAGGCGATTGCGTAAATGTTAGAATCCATCACTCCAAAAAGACCAAATACTACGCTAAGGTGTGTGTCAACGAATTCATAAATCACTTCGATGATTTTTCAACACCACTCGTTCACAATGGGGAAAAGGAGATGGATTTCCAAGACTCTGAAGTCTCACGAATTCTGCTCGGGAGATCAACACTTTGGGATGGTGACAAAGAAAAAGGACATAACTCCAGGCAGTGAATTGCAATTTTGGCTATTGAAGATCTTCCCAATGGCGAAAGACCAGAAGCTGGATTCTGATAAACTAAGGTGGCGTAACGACTACGGTCTCGTGACAAATGAATAATTCACCATGGAAAGGTACTTTGAGCATGTGGAGAATTGTGAATATGAATACGAATGAAGACAAATCTTCTCACACCAGGATATTGCTCAGATAGAGGGGTGGATGAATTGCTCAAGTTTGAGCTCGGCACTCTTTTCATTTGGAGGATTGCGAGAGCACGGTCATGAGTTCATTCCGTCACGATCGGGATAGGCGGACTCTTGGCCCAATGGATAAGGCACTGATCTTAGGTGTCTTGATCTAGGTGGCACATTGCTGACTAGGATGTCTACGTGTGCATACAAGTCATTTAAGTGGGGTCCACATGTACCCATTTCTTTTATTTATGTATTTTTCCTTAAATGACCTTTTAACTTAAGTGGTTTCTATTTTTAGTCACTTTTTAAAAGTTGGTTAGAAAAAGTCAAAGGTCACTTAAGTGCCTTATTTAATGATCATATTAAACCCTAACTACTTTGTAACCAACTTTTGGGTTATAAAAGGAAGTGAGGGGCTCATTTGTAAGGGTGACTTTGAGAGAGGAGAAGAAGATACTTTTGTGCAAGCTTTGTTTTGAAGAAACTTTGTGTTCTTTGTGAAAAACATTTTGGAGTTAATAGAATAAGAACTTTGTGTCTCATTCATTGTCTCTTGTAACATTTGGTGTTCTTATGTTCATTAGATGTTAGGTGTTTGAATCTTGCATGCAAATATTATCTTTGATCTTATTGTCAACATTAGTAATCAGTTGTTCTAGTTCACAGTGATCAAGCTCTGACTATCTACTTGCTCATGTGTGTTCCCTTTTGCATGTTCTTGTTTGGCTAACTCAAACTCCGTTTTATTTGTGTTGGTTATTCATCTTTTCTCTTCATGCAATATTAGGCTCTGTTTTTACCTAACTCTTGCATGTTCTTTCAGTCCATTCCATTCCACTCCTTTCTTTCATTTCATTCCATTTCCTTCATTCACTTTTCTTCCATTGATGTTCCAAAACACCCCCCACATACAATTTTGAATGTACAGATGTAAATACAGTTTTGGTTTTCAATAAAGGCAGCCTCACCTTCATTGAGGAGGGACTTCGTTCCCACCTTTGTTGCATGTCATTTGCATGCGTGCAAATCATAGAGGCAAAATATTAATTACATAATTTATTTTAATTGCATGATATATATATATATATATATATATATATATATATATATATATATATGAAAATTAAAATTTCCCAATACTAAAATATGGAAAATTTTAAGTGGCCTCGATACCCCGCTTTGCCATGACAAACCCCACCTAGGTTACTCTTTGCTCGCCCATAGTCAATGCTCGTCGGCTCGCTTAATCAATGCTTGAATATTGCTCTCCAGGACTTTTGTTTGGAAATGTTGGTTGAAAAAGAGATTGGACATTTCCTATTGAGCCCAAAAAGCTCATTTTTGTGGTGCGTGTTTCCCAGGGCTCCCGCAAGGAATCAACCTAAGCATATGGGTCTTAACCCCATCTGCCTGGTCTGCCACCAACCGAGTCAATCAAGCATATTTTTTGGTTCTGTCCTCATGCTCAATCAGCCTAGAGATGGATTCATTCCCTTTTTCAACCCTTCTCTCTAGATTTCTTTACCTAGAAGATGGTTCTTTTGGGGGACTCGCCTTGCTTCCTGCAATTTACAACAAATTTTGGCACATATTCAAAACTAATATTCTATTTCATCTTTGGAAAGACAAAAATAATGCCATTTTTAATAATGTTCTTATGGATAGAATTTTCTCTATTACTAATAAAGTGGCTACTCTCTCCATTGTGATGCATCAAATTGAACGAGAATGAGAAATTTTGGTTGGAGGTCGAACACCTCCAGCGCACTGCTTCGACCACTCAACCGCCACTCCTGTGCGCTTAGTTGGGTTCTTCCCGATGCTCCTACTCATCCCACTCACCACCTCGGTCATGTCGCTCCCCCTCCACCCCTGGGGGACGGGGGTTTCACATGCGATGCTCGCAGAGCCTCTCTCCTCGCCGTTGGTGGTCTCCCCACTCTCGGCCTCCGTCCCCCACCCATGGCGGGGCTTTTGGTCGCCTTGGTGATTCTGGTGGAGCAGGTTGGAATGCCTCTCCACATAGACATAGAAAGTTTCTTTCGTTGGCCCTTGCCATTTCTCCCTCTCGGCCGTCTTTTGATAATCTTGAGCAATAGCAACAATAGTAACAACAAGATGAAAGTGGATAGGAGCCCATCCCTGACTTAGCTCACCCTGGTTCTAGCTAGGGTGATAACCCGATAGCCCTCCCGCCTCGTCCCCCACCGCCATGTTACGTTGCCTAATTTTCTAGCCTTTTGTTTTGTTCAACCTTTTTTGATTGATGAATGCACTTTTATTGTAATTTTGATGTAATTAGCCTCCTTCTCGAGGCCTAGATGGCTCGATATGATTGGCATTACGTGGTGTGATTTTTCCACCCGTCTTTTGTACGACCAGCATTGTATATCTCGTTTATATTAATAAAAGTATGCTTTTTAATAAAAAAATGTAATTTCCTATTTATGAAATGAAAAAACTGCCCATCCATTGGTTTTCTCAATCCCTCCGAAATGGTCCCTTGGAACAAGTACAAAAATGTTGAGTTAGTATTTATTGGTTTTATGAGATGCTCATTAGTGGAGTATTCATTAACGAGTCTCTATTGAGTCTCGCTTTAGACTTGGCAAACCATTGACTTAGGTTGGAGTAAAGAGTCTTGCAATTATGGTATTGATAGTAGAGTTTCATCTCCACACTATTGGATGATTAAAAGACAATTTTCCATTGGATGAATTTGGATTGAAGCTGCAAGTTAATCATCTCTAATATATTTTGACACAATTTTGCAATTAAAAAAATGTTTGAATATCATTTGGAATAAAAATAGAACTCTATAAAGAAAGCTTAAAATTGGTCATTGCGAAAAGGAACTTGATGGGTATTATAGTATATAAGATGGAGTTGAACTTATTGGTGTACTACTACACTCTTTGACAATCAATTGTTGTTGTTTTAGGAGATCCAAAAAGTAGATCTTAAACCTCTACCCTACCCAATTGTTTGTGTCTTTGTCCAAATAAACAAAATCCTTGTGATTTTTATCATCTAGACTCTCTCTAGCCATACAATACCCCAAACTCGCAACTTGGGTCTTCTCCAGCCTAGAACCATTACATTTAATCCTACAATATAATCTTGATGTACGAAGCGGAGGATTAAGCCCTAGCAATCTAGGCAATTGCTAGGGCACTTGTATTGAGGGGGCACTTTATTCTTTAGATATTGTAATGAGTTGTTTCATATAAATTTAGTATTATTGTATATTTATGTTCAAATAGGTAATGTTAACACAAAAGTTAGCACCATCTGCATAATCATGAATGAAAAATAGAACTTTTGGATAACATGAGACTGTCTCCAAGTTGTGGGACTTGCATCTTGAGATAGACCTCTAGAGAAGGTTGATTCCTCTACCTAAATCTAATGTTAAAACTACTCCTAAAGCTGAAAACACTACTCCTAATATAAGCATTCACATGGACTAGGGAGAGAGAGAGAGATGAGTTAGAAAGATGCATATAAATTAAATCTTAAGCCAAAACATAGGTGATTGCGAGTATCAACCAAATTGTATTTGTCACCCATCACAAAGCACAACAAAATGGAATCCCGTAAAGGAGAAATACATACAAAAATCACAAAAAGAAGGGGGACTAAATGCTCTCATTGATGGAAAAAGGGGCAAGGAGAGAGGAGTCTACCATTTTTAAATGAAGTGGCATATACACGAGTATCATAGACCAAATTGTATTTAATAGCTCCATTCTTCACACAAAGCACAACAAAATGGAACTTGCAAAGGAGAAATACATGCAAAAAATAATACAACAATAATGGAGAGGCAAGAAATGCAAATAAAACACAAGCTAGGGTTGAGAAAACACCACAAAACCATATTTTATTACAATAAAAGTATGCATAAACCATTATATGTGAAGTAGAAGGCACAAATAACACATTGCCAAGTTCAAATGAAGGCCTCAACTCATAAACACTTACTGACCATTTTGGCATGGTGTCTTTGCATTATGAGAAAGTCTAACCATTTTTAAATGAAGTGAGTTACATATATATAGAGTTATGTCCCTGAAAATGCACATGGGCACCCTTGACATGCCATTTCTACACATTATTCAACACGCAAAAGGAGATGTGAGCACCATTCACCATTAATTTTGGGTGGTTGGAGTGGTTGGGCATTTTAACAAGCAAAATTGCCCCCATTTTCACTTGAACATGTGTTTTCCCTTTAGACCCCCAAAATTCCATCAATTTTTAAATTTCTTGTCTCCAAAATGTAGCCCTTGGAGAGATCTTTCCAATGTCACCAATTTTGTGCAATTTTGTGCGTTGCATCAAAAGTTATCTACACAAAACCCTTGCTGCCTATTCCGCAACTTTTCCCATTTATTTACTTTGTTTCGGGAGTTTTTTGAATGTTTCGTGACATATTCATGTGTTTGGAAGGTTTATTGTTTTCTTGGCGGGTTTTCATATGTTTGGATGATGTTGCAAAGGTCTATTCCTTCGTTATGTGGCTCTTGGATGCTCATTGACATCTGCAGAACACTACTCACGTGTTCCACGACCTTTATCTTGTTTGCACCCAAATTTTTCTAAGTCATGCCTTCCCATGATGTCGCGGAATCCTTTGCTTGTGTTGTGAGACAAATTGGACGCGTGGCCAAATTCCTTTGTCCTGTGGACTTGGAGAGTCCGCAGAACACTAAAAGATTTTAAAACCCGCAAAACATTGACATAGTGTTTCACGGCTTCAAACCTTGACCACCTCCAAACTCAAATTTTCGCTTTCTTGTGGCTTTTGAATTTCGTAAACTTACATCACGACCTCCATAAAACAAAACCCATGTTCATTTTTTTTTGATTTGGCCACTACAAACTTAACTTTTGCCTAAGTCCTTTTTTGGCTATTTCCTTTGTTTTGTGGGTTAAGAGAATCCATGAACACTATGTTCCTTTGTTCCATGGAACACTACAAAACAAGTTGTTCCATGGATTTTTGTCACAAAATTCCTCTAAGTCCAAAAAGTAAAAATGCAAGTTACCAAAATAACCTGGGGATTATTTTGGATAACAATTGGAGACTCATGGGGATATATGTTTGCTAGATAAATGATCAATTACCTCCTAAGCATCCATTGGGCATGGAGTCGAGCCTAAAAACTTGAAAAATTGATCCAAAACTTGAAATTCTTCCCTGTATCTGCATGAAGAACTACATGGACTAAGAAGCTGTTTTTGGAACTCGCTTGTTCTTGATCTTCAAAGTGACTTCTTTGATTCTTGACCAAACTTGCAAACCTGTTCCAATAACACTAATTTTTCTAAGTAAGGAGTTTAGAGAACTCGATTTGCAATGAATGAATAACTTCTAAAAAGATGCCCCAAAATACCTTGTTTCCACTATGTAACCTATTCTCAAATCGATTGTGCAATAACAACAAAGGTCCACAAAAACTATGTACACACATAAAAATCATACATGTTCCAAATGGAAACATGCAAAGTGTGCATAAGCACTTATTTTGCAATAAACAAACCTAATCTAATCCTACTCTAACCAAAAACAAATGAAGCTAAACAAAACCAACATCTGATTGGGAGAAATAACTTCCCTTACAAAATGCAACCATGTGATTACTTTTGTAACAAAAACACATGGTGGAAGTGAAAGCATAGTCCACATTTTCTTGCAACACAAAGTATCAGCTAAAAAATAATATATACCTCCTCAAGTTACTCTGCATTTGGTTTTGGAGGTGTTGAAGTTGACCTTTGGTGTTTTGATGCTCTTCCTCGTGCTATGAAGTGAGCATGACCGGTGCAACTCTGTTTTGGCTTCAAACTAGCCAAATATATGATTAGGCACACAACCTTGGGAACCAATGGACTGATCCTTGTGGTTTTCCTATCTTCTTTAAGCTCATCCCCATAAATGGGGTCATCATGCAAACTTTCCTCATGGTGGAGATTGTTTGCAAGTTGGATTGGATTTGGTCTTTCTTGCTATTGTGCAAACATCCTTGTTTCTACATTTGTGCTCTCATATTCCTCTTTTTCTCATCATCATGAAGCATGTTTGAAAGTTAATTTATACTCTTTTTTGCTTCTTCAAACAACTCTGTCTCGTCCATAATGATTTCAAATTTAGCAATGGGTTCATCATTCACCTCTTCATCTCCAAGATTTTTTTTGGAAGATCAAACTCTCCCTCTAACACATTATGAAGTAGCAAATCTGATCTCTTCTTTGACATGCTCCTCTTCATGATTTTCCAAACTAGATTAAGTGGAAAGAGGCAAGAAAAATTCTACAATTTCACCATCAAAAGAGAGAAATAAACTCTCTATGATCTCTTTTGTGTCCGGGGCCTCTAAATCTGATTTCTCATCCTCCATTTTTGATTTTCCTTAAGACAAATCAAGTAATCTCCAAGAACATGGTGCCAACATGCACACTACATTCAGAATAAAGAGATTGTTGAATATCTTCCTTTAGTTTTTAGGAAAATTCAACCTTCCTTTTGTGCTCTTCCAACTAAGCCTCCAATGAAGGTTTAACCAACTAAGGAATTTGTTTGGCCTCAAACTGTGAGCTCCAGTGTTTCAGATTTTGCATTAGAACTTCCCTTCTTTGCTCTTCAATTAGCTTCCCTCCTAAGATGGTTTTTTGATTTGGTTCATCCAAAAATGGGTTTGAGAATGTGACAAGAGGGGGAGATTGATTTTCTAGTTGATTTTGTAATGTTTGAGAAGATGGTGGAGGTGTAATGTCTTCTTGTGGAGGAGAAGAGATGAAAGGATATGTTGGCATGCTGTTGCATAGGTGTTTTCATTGATGCAAAACCTCATTAATGAAAAAGTGGATGATGGTGTAGGGTCAGATGATACTCAGAGTGATGTTCTCATGGAGATAAAGGTATGTCCTCGGTTGCACAAATTGATTCAGTGAGGATTACTTGTTCTTGCAAGCCTATTCAGGTGACCTAGCTAGCCTAGGTGATGGTGTATGGAGGTTGTAGCTTCTTGGTAGCTTGAGAAACATGTTGACATGATGGTGAACATGATTAGAGAGTGCTTGGGCACTCACATGAGCGTCAAGGTGCAGATACAAGTTGGTGACCATGTTACAAATGCTCATTTAGAGCATGTATGAATGCTAGGAGGTATGAGGATGAGCTATGGAGATCTATCGGATAATGGATTCAAGTATACAGTTGATTTATGATGTACCTAGTATGTTAAGATCATTTGGAGTGTTTTCATGACGAGTTATATTTTTCTTTCAGTTTACCCTAGCCTTTACAGTGTAAAACCCTAAGGGATAACTATGCAAGTCTCAATGGTTGGAAATATTGAGAGGTGCTTATGAAATTTTGATGATTTGAGATATTATTAGGGTGTGTCCTTGTGTTGTGGAAAAAATTCAGGTTTCCATGATGAGTATTTTGCATGTTATGTCATTTTTGGTGAAAAATGGTCAAGAACAATGCCATTTTCATCTGAATTGGAACTTTTGATGCGAACCCTATATTGTGTGATTTGTATGAGACCTCATGTATTTCAAGGATGTTTCTACATTGAGTATATAAGGTTTCACAATAATAATGAGGTCATTTCATCATTGTCAGGTTTTTCTGAACAAATGTTAAGAAGGTAAACAACTTGTTATGAGTTTGAAACCCTAGCTTGAAAGTGGTTTGAGAGATTTGATTCCTCAGTGGCTAGAATCAATTCCTAGTGCATTGATGATTATTTAAACAAGTAGATGGCTTCTTCAACTTTCCAAAAAGGTATTGTAGAGGTTTTGGTGATGATTGGACCCCACTCAAAATGTCGGTTTGAAGAAGTTTAGTTTGGGACAACGTTTTCCAAAGGAGTTGAAAAATAAATGGACATTCTTTTGAGTATGTGAGTTTTTATTGATGTCAAAATAGGTTTCAGGTCACAAGGATGCATAAAAATAGAAAAGTGTGCCCTATTTAGGTTGATTGGTCAAAGGGCAATTTTGGGGTAGTTAAAAATAATCTTGAAGAAATGGACATTGCAAGAGTGTAAGAGGCGTTATGAGGCGATTTAAGTTGTGTTAGAAAGAGAAGTCAAAGATATTTCTAGTGATAATTTTTTTTTTTCATGATGATGATTTTTTATATGGTTTCAGGTCAATTTGTGGACAAGAATATTCTTGTCTTTTGAGGACATACTGTATTTTTGAAATATTGAGTTGGTTGGAGCATGAGATGGATTGGGTGATGCTTTCTATTACCTAGAATGTGAAGAGGGATAAATTTGACATCCAATGAATCCATTTGGATGTCTTGAAAGTCTTAGGAAGGATGGTTAAGTGGTTTTATGTTTTGAATAAGTAATATGAAATCTGATTTAATTTTGTAAGGACTGATTCATCCTCCCTCTCAGTCCATTGTGATTCTAACAATTGGTATAGAGTAGGTCCTTTTGGATAAGTTTGATCCCTTGAAAGGAGATTCTTGAAACATAAAATGGAAAGTGGTTTAGTTATTGGCATGACAACAACGTTTGATGGTGTAAACTATGCTTTTGGAGTATAAGGATGAAGACTTATATCATGTCCCAAGGGTTTGATGTTTGGAAAGATGTGGATGAAGGATACACTCCTCCTACCACTCCTCCTACTAGTAAAGTAGATAAGGATGCATATGAAAATAACTCAAAGGATTTTAATGCTATCATTCATGGTCTTGGAGAATCTGAGTTGGGAAAAGTGATGCATTGTAAGTCAACAAAAGAAGCATGGGAGAAACTTCAAGTTTTGTATGAAGGTGACTCAAAGGTAAAAATTTCTAAGCTTCAAAACTTTAAGAAATTAGTTTGAAATTCTTAATATGAATGATAATGAGTCTATTGCTGCATATATTCTTAGAGTTGATAAGGTTGTCAATAACATGAAAGGGTTAGGAGATGATGTGAAAGAAGAAGTTATTGTTCAAAATGTTTTGAGGTCACTAACTCCTAGATTTGATTCTAAAGTATCTACTATTGAAGAGGAAAAGGATCTAACTACTTTGAAGTTGGATGAGTTGCATGGTACCTTGACTACTTATGAAATGAGGATAGGTGATTCTAAATCATCAAGAAAGAGATTGCATTCAAATATGAAATGAAAGATAAATGCAAGAAGGTGAAGGATGATGATGTTGCTCCTGAAATTGAAGATGAAGAGCTCTTTTTCATGATGGCTAGAAGATTGAAGCTTGGATCTGGTAAGTATAGTGGTAAAATACCATTCAAATGTTTCAATTGTGGTGAAGTAGGTCATTTTTTTGCTGCTAAATGTCCTCATAGGCATGAAAAGGAAGATGATGAAGATGATGAAGCTGGTCATAACAATAAAAATCACAAGATTAGTAAAGGTAAGAAAAACTTTAAAAATTTTAACTACAAAACAAAGGACAAAAGAAGTTTTTATACAAATGAAGATGATGAATTATCTAATGTTGTAGTGGTGTTTCAGATTTTGAATCTAAATCAAATCATGAGGATATAGGAAATGAGGCTTTATTCATGACTAATGATGTAAAAAGGTCTTCTAGTGATGGCTCCTCTTTGTTAGGAGATTTTATATCATGTTAATGTAGTTATTCGATGAAGATGATGAGGATGTCAAAGATGATTTTGAAGGCATTCAAAAGGAGTTAAAACATGCTAAGAAAGAGAAAAATAAGCCGAGTTTGTAGGTCAAGGAATATGAAAATCAAATTCACAAGCTAGAAGAGAAGTACAAGGATGAGTCAAGCAAACAAAATGAGTTAATCATATTGTTAGAAGAAAAGGTAAAGTATCTTGTTTCAAGTTTACAAGATAAAGAAAGTGTGTGTTCAAAATTTGAAGAAGATATAGAGTTCTTAAGGGATGAGCTACTAGAGGTTAGCAAGAAGACTATGTCCTTTCAGAAGTTTGAGAAAAGTGCAAGTGTGTTATGTTTGTGGAGCCTATTTTCATGTTAGAGTGTGGTACACCTTCTATGTGTTACACTCGGGTATTTTTACAGCGGTCCCGCTCGCCGGTGAGCGGGTCGGGGGTTCGGGGGTGAAGCCCCCCCGATGGATGGGGCTCGGGGGTGAAGCCCCAAGCAAATTTTCATGGGTGGTTTATTAACCCATGGGTAATGGGTAACTGTTATGGGCTGTTTTTGGGCCCATGGTTTTTTCAGTACCCATTGTTTTCATACCTACGCTTTTTTCTCCCATGGTTTTGATACCCACGGTTTTTGCCCATGGTTTTGATACCCACAGTTCTCGTATCAAACTCGCTTAAGAAATTTTCTATTTATATGATCTTATGCATATGATATATAGACAAGCAAATGTATTGCAGATGGGTTTTGAATTCGGGTGTGAATTTCGTGAGAGTTTGTTGAGCATAGCTCCAAACGAATCTGGGTATTGTATTGAGAGAGAGGAGGCTTGTAATAAAATATGAGCAAGTGATTCTTGGTGGACGTAGCCCAAATTGGGTGAACCACGTTAAATCTTGTCTCTCGTGTTGTGTTATTTATTACGCACATTTATTTGAGATCTATAATATTTTCGCATATTAGTTTCTCTTGTTGTGATTCTCGTAAGGGATTATTTCGCATATTTTATCTCTTATTTCCTAACAAATTGATATAGAAGATTTACTTGAAAAACAAAGATCAATAGATGATATAGTTGGTTTGGGCTTCAAATAAGAATCTAAAGGAAAGGAAGTGAAGCAAGAAGACATGGTTCCAAGAAAGGAATTATGTGAATCTAGAATCAAGGAAGAGAAGAAGGTGACTCTCATCAAAGATAATGTGAAATCAAGGCCAATTAGGCAACCTAATGCCTCAAGGTATGAAAGAAATTTCAATGGATATTGCTATAATTGTAATGCATTTGGTCATAGGGCTAAAGAGTGTAGGAGATATCCTAGAGATACTCATCCTTGGAGAGACAATAGAAGTGAATATGTAAAGAATGTTGTATGCTACAAGTGCAATGAGGTAGGCCATGTTGCTAGATTTTTCTTGTATGATCCACCTAGTCATGATGAAGGTTACAAGAGGAAGAATTCAGTGGTATGTTACAACTATAATGAGATTGGTCATGTGGCAAGGGTATGCTTTCATGCTTATTCAAGAAAAAATCAGCGTACTCAAGGTTCTGGAGTGCTAGGAGGTAGCTTTCAAAGGCCTATAATGCATAACAAAAGCCAAGATAGAGTGTCGAACCTAGAAGAGATCATGGTGTTTCACCAAGAGCAAATGTTGATTGAAGGAAAGGGATAATTTAGAGTTAAGATCAGATGTAAGCTGATGAAGGAATCTTTCAGGTGTCTAAAAGGGATTGAGACCTCTTCAATACCTTATTTTAAGTCTTCATAGTGTTCATATACCTCTACTATGCTTCTTAGAGGTGTATTAGTTCATATGAAGCATTAGAGTGAGGGGGAGCTGTCTTGGTCAATATATGTGTCTCCTCCTTGATGATAAGGTATGTCATTTCATGTTCTATTGCATGGTTTTTTGAGCTCATCAAGTTGTATTTGTTTAGGTCTTAGTCCTAGTGTCTTATGTGGTGTATGGCTGTGCTTATAAGTCAATGTTTTCTTTACCATGATGATTTGTCAATCCCAAGTTGTCTCAGAGGGTGTATGAGTCATAATGTGGTTCTAAACATGGTTCATGATGTCATGTCATTCATATGAAATGTATAGTTTTGGTCTTTGTCAGTAGTTGAAGTTGTTGGTTGTGTTTGTGGTCTATGGTGATTCATTGTGACAAGTCTAAGTCAATTGAAGTGTCTCAAGGTTGTCATGAGTTTTAAATGACAGTATCATGTATGTCCAATTTTTATGATAAAGTGAAATCATGAGAGATATTAAATGGAAATTCATTGTGTGAAAAATTCTCTCAATGTCTCTAGGTTATTCATTGATGTGTCTCAATCACCTAAAGGTGTGTTAAGACAAAAAGGTCTAAAGCCTTGATTTGCATGTTGTGTTCACAATGATAGAAGTGTTATGTTTCTTTTTGAAGATGGTAAGTGCCATCAAATGATGATTTGATCAGATTTTTACTTCCAAAAGTGGACTATAGTAGTGATATGGTCATCACATGTGGATTCATGTGTAATTTAAGATGGTTCAGTGTATGCTATTGGCATTCTTGCTCTTAAAACATGTATAAGTGGTGCTCAAGAAGATGGAAGATGTTTCTAAAATGGTGTCCTTCAAATTTTAAGTTCATAAAAGAAAATTTGTGAATTTTAGATGCTTCTCTGCCCTGATTGTGTCTTAATAATGCTTATTGAAGTGGTGTGAAAGGAATGCGGTGTTTGAAGGTATAAATTGTGAAGTCCAAGGCCAAAATTTTGTACATATCATCTAGACAAGGAGATCTCGAGGTTTCAAGAGGTTTGAGATCATAAAGTTTCTTAGATTCTTGGGAATCTATGAAAGTGTTCGGTTTAGTTATGTATTGGTGCTAAAAGGCCTAATTTTTGGAAGGTGCATATTGAAATCGGGCATGCTTTCTTGGGAATGTGCTCTCAAGGTTTTGGAGGTGTTTATTGGTCCAAATTGGTATGCAATTTAAGTAATATATCCTCATAAATTCTTGCGTATAAAAAGTTATGTGTGATTCTCTTTGTTGCAAGGGATAATAGGCATTATTGGTGTAAATTGATGGTGAAAAGTTGGTGTAATGAGTTCACAATTTATCTAAGTGATTATAAGTCATAATAAAGTGTGTGTGGACCACGAATGAGTGCAAGTTGATGATATAAATTCAAAATATGTGTTAATTTTCTCTTTATGCACTCTTGAAGCTTCAAGACTGTATTAGTGAATGAATACACTATCACAAGATCAGTAGGTGACTCATTGAGTGTTCTAAGTCTTCTCAATGATCTGTCCATGAGATTAATGAGTTTGATATAGCTTTTTGAGCCATATATAATAGATCCAAATGATTCATTATACTCAAATGTGGAAATCACTTTGTGAGGGCAGGTATGAAACACTTCATGACTGAAATGAGGAAGAATTGAGTATCTATAGGTGTGAAATGTTTCTAATAAGTTTACAAAGGAGTTTTGACAATAATTTGATGATATAGAAGGTGTGGATTCTATAAAAAGAGTTTCATTGTGTAACAAAGAGATTTTTTCTTTTTATAGTTTGTAAAATTGGGGTCACGATGAACTCGGACTATAAATGAAGAGCTACGGGTGTAGAGTATTCTTAGGAGGCAGAGCATAAGTTTTCACAAGACTCAGTATATATGATTTGCACCCTCATGAATTTGTTGTTACCATATCATTGTCAAGATGGTTAAATGATCAATGATTGATTATAAAAGGTAAAGGTTGGTCTAAGCTTTCTTATGTGTGTGTCTTAAGCCAAATATCCATCTACGGTGGTTGAAGAATGTGAGAAGAGCTACCTATAAGACTATAGGTGTTAGTCAAGAGATATTATGATATTTTTGTGAGTTTCCTCAATAGTTGATCAAGTTGGTTGATTGTGGATTTGAAGTTTCCCATGCTCATTAGCTATTCTTGAGCCAAATAGAAAAGTTGAGTTGTCATAAGGATTCATGCAAAGTGCCACAAAGGTGGTCCATATAGTTACTTCTTTAGGTGGATGAGGTGTATGAGCTCAAACAAGTCGGAGCAAGTGAGAATGCTTCTAGATAGTGTTATGAATATCTTAAAAGAATACAAGGTATGAAGTGAGTGATTTCTTGAAGGTTTAATTGATTTTGTTTTATGATTTCATTATTCCATCCAAAGATGACTGTCAAGGACCGAGTAAGGGATTTAGGATTGTGTTGAAGTGTTTGTCATCCATCCATGCCAAGGATCCAAGGTAAGAAGTTTTTTATTTTATTTTCTACTAGATATGGTGGTCTTGAGTCCAGGGGGGGTGATAGGGTGTTGAGACAAAGGATGGATTGCTCCTTGTAGTTTGTCAAAGTTGGTCCATAATGCATTGAGATGCTTGTTTAGGGATATGAGTCCATGAGACATTTGAAGAGAAGAAAGATAAGAGACAAGCTAAATTTTTGCCTAGTCAAGTAATGAAAGTCAAAGAATGAAGGTAAGGTGGAAAATTCTATCTTGTGTACCATTTTTGGCATGCACTTGAGATGATTGCTTCTGTATAGGTTTGATATAGTGGTTTTCATGAAGGCAAAAATAGAGATTGAGGTGTGAAATTGCTAATTTTACATGCTTTGTTGGTGGATGATGATATTTTAGCCCAAATAAGAGGTATGATGATGTTTTATTCATTATTTTTGGTATGGATATGAAATTTACATTCTATTCCCAGGGAGAGTGTCGTGTCTACATGCTTGAAAAAAGGCAAAAAATAAGTTTTTGAGGGCAATTTCAAGATTTTGAGCTTATTTGAGATCTTTGATTGATGTTTCTAATCAAAAGGTGATCCTATGAGGTTGAGAAAGATGAAGAAAATGTTGGTATAGGTATTCCTTTTACATTAATGTAAAAATGGGGAGAAGTATAGGTGGTTTTCCATCAATGACAAAGGGGGAGATTGTTGGCATGCTGCTGCATAGGTGTTGTCATTAATGAAAAAGTGGATGATGGTGTAGGGTTATATGATTCTCATATTGATTTTATCATGGAGATTCAGGTATTTTCTTAGTTACACAGGTTGATTCAGTGAGGATTTCTTGTTCTTGCAAGCCTATTTAGGTGACCTAGCTAGCCTATGTGATGGTGCATGAAGGTTAGAGCTTCTTTGTATCTTGAGAAACATGTTGACATGATGGTGAGAATTATTAGAGAGTTATTGGGCACTCACATGAGATTCAGGATGCAGATATAGGTTGGTGACCATGTTGCATGTGCTTATTTGGAGTAGGTATGGATGCTAGGAGGTATGAGGATGAGATATGGAGATATATGAGCTCATGGATGTAGGTATATAGTTGATTTATGATGAACTAGGTATGTTGGGGCCATTTGGAGTGTTTTCATGATGATTTATAGTGTTCTTTCAGTTGACCCTATCCTTTACAGTGTAAAACCCTAAGGGCTAGCTATGAAAGTCTCGGTGGCTGAAAATTTTGAGAGGTGATTATGACATTCTGATGATTGGAGATGTTATTAGGGTGTGTCCTTGTGCTATCAGGTTTCCATGATGAGTATTTTTGCATGTTATGTCGGTTTTAGTGAAATAGGGTCAAGATCAATGCCATTTCGACTGAATTGGAACTTCTGATACTCACCTTGTATTGTGTTATTTTCATGGGACCTTGTGGATTTCAGATATGTTTCTACATTAATTCTATAATGTTTCACAAAAATAATGAGGTCATTTCATCGTCATGTTTTTATGAACAAATGTTAAGAAGGTAAATAACTTGTTATGAGTTTGAAACCCTAGCTATAAATAAGTTTGAGAGATTTAATTCATAAGTAGACATAATTTCTTCCTAGTGCATGGATGATGATTGGAAAATGTAGATTACTCCTTCAGATTTATAGAAAGGTATGGTATAGGTTATGGTGATGAGTGGACCCCACTCAAACAGGTTTCTGAAGAAGTTTAGCTTGGGAGAAGGTTGTACAAAGGAGTTGAAAAATAAATGGACATTGTTTTGAGTATGTAATTTTTATCTATTTATAAATAGGTTTCAGGTTATGAGGATGCATAAAAATGGAAAAGTGTGCCCTATTTAGGTTGACTGGTCAAAGGGTAGTTTTGGGGCAATTAAAAGCAGTCTTTAGTAAAATGGACATTACATGAACTATAAGAGGAGTTAGGAGGTGATTCAAGTTGTATTAAAAAGATAATTCAGAGAGATTTCCAGTGATATAATTTTGTTTCATTATGATGAGTTTTGATATGGTTTCTAGGTAAATTTTTGGACAAGAATATTCTTATATTTCGAGGACAAAACTATATTTTCTAAAAGATTGAGTTGGCTAGAGCATGAGATGGATTGTGTGATGCTTGATATCATCTAGAATGTGAAGAGGGATAAATTTGGCATCCAATTTGTAAGGATTGATTCACCCCCTCTCGGTCCATTGTGCTTCCAACATGATAAACTTTGAAAAAGCTAGGAACTTGGAGCTTTGGATTATATGGTTAAGAATGAAAAGGAGGGAGCATCATATATTGATATGGTAGGTATGTGGGAACACCCGATTGACAGGGATCCTCAATCTCAAATTTTCTACCCTCCAATGCTTGTAATGATGCAATAAAATACACCATTTTAGTAAAAGATTCACTTATTACCTCTAACCTTTGTTAAGGACTAAACCAACTAGGTATATGAACTCCCCATGGGAAGGGATGCCTAAAAACATGGTGTTCAACTTGTAATATTTGAAACTACTCCTTGATTTCTTACATGATTTCTTCCATTATTTGACCTTGCCCTTCAAAATCATTTTTAGGTGTAGAATGGCCTCCAAAATCTACATATCTTTCTTCTTAAACAACACCATGGATAGTTGAATAACCAGATGGACTTTTATTTTCATTTTCATTATAGGAATATGCACATTCATTCTGATTTTACTCATAAAAATGGTTTGGAGGCGTGCTTTGATAGTTTGAAGATGGATTTTGGAAACATGGAGGTGGATTTGAATGATATTACTATTGGAAAATAGGATTCCAGTGAGGAAATGAAGTCATGATTGCACAAATTCATGGAAAAGAGAAATAAAATGATGGAAATGTGGTCTGCTGATTGAGAAAATGGGGTTTTTGGACCAATGGAGTCACCAGATGTGTTGAGAACTACCTCAAAAGCTACCTCCAAAAGATGAATACCATAATGAACACATCACTTGCTAGAATGAAGTTGTAAATATCTACATCCTTGTCCCACCGAGCGTGCCAAAACTATTAACACAAAAGTTATCACCCTTTGCATAATCATGAATGAACAAAATAACTTTTAAATACCATGATACTATCTCCATGTTTTAGGAATTTCCTTTGAGACATACCTCTAGAGAAGGCTGGTTCCTCTACCTAAATCTAATGCTAAAACTACTCCCGAAGTCGAAAAACACAACTAACTACTCATCTAAGCATTCACTATGACTAGGAGAGAGAGATGAGTTATAAGGATGCACATAAATGAAATCCTAAGATAAAACATATGTGACAACACCAAAATAAGGAGGAATATACACTCTCTATGAGGGAAAAATGAGAGAAAATAGGCAAGGAGAGGGAATACATGAGTGCCATAGACCAAATTGCATTTAACACTTCCATTCTTCACATAAACCACAACAAAATGGAACTTGAAAAGAATAAATACATGCACAACATACTATAGAAATTATGGAGAGGCAATAAATGCAAATAAAACACTTGAGCTAGGGTTGAGAAAACACCACAAAACTAGATTTTATTATGATAAAAGTATGCACATACCATTATATGTGAAGTAGAAGGCACAAGAGCACATTGTCAAGTTCAAATGAAGGCATGCAACTCAAAAAACTCTTGCAACCATTTTGGCATGGTACATTTGCATTATGATAGATTCCAACTGGTTTTAAATGAAGTGAGTTACAAATATATAAAAAATGGGAGAGGAAGAAGGGGGGAAAGAGAGGAAGGGCATGACAATTTTGAACCCAAATACCAAAAATGCATTAAGTATATGAAAACACACATGGGAACCTCTGACATGCTATTCCTACATGTTATTAAACATGTAGAAGGAAATATCGGCATCATTCACCATTAATTTTGGGTGGTTAGAGTTGTTGGGTGTTTTTACGAGAAAAAATACCCCTTTTTTGCTTGAACTCGTGTTTTCCCTTCATACCCCTAAAACTCTATCAATTTATGATATTATTGGATCCAAAATATATCCCTTAGAGAGATATTTCCAATGCCACCAATTTTGTGCAATTTGGTGCGTCACATCAAAAGTAATCTCTAAAAACTCTGCTACCGCTTGTTTCATGATTTCCCTGTTTGTTTAATTTGCTTCATGAGTTTTTGATTGTTTGAATGTTCCACGACATCTTCATGTGTTTGGCAGGTTTACTATTTATTTGATGGGTTTTCATATGTTTGGGAAATGCCGCAAAGGTCTATTCCTTCGTTGTGTAGATTTTGGATTCTCCTTGACATACACAAAACACTACTCACGTGTTTTGTGACCTTGTCCTGTTTGCACCAAATCTACCTAAGTCATGCCTTCCCCTCATGTCATGGAAGAATTTTGATTGTGTTACACAAAAACATTGGACCAAAGTGGTCAAATTCCTTTGTTTCGTGGACTTGGAGAGTCCGTGGAACACTAAAAGCTTATGAAACCCCAAAACACTACCATTGTGTTCCGTGACTTCAAGCCTCAACCACATCCAAACTTAAGACTTTCTCGCTTCCTCATGGATTTTTACCTTCTACAAACTTGCATCGTAGCCTACATAGAACAAAACCCATATTTTCATTTTTGATTTGGCCATTTCAAACTTAACTTTTTCCCGTTATTTCCTTTTTTAGCAAGTTAGGATAACAACATAACACTAAGTTCCTTTGTTCTATGAACCACTACAAAATACCACAACTTTTTGCCACAAAATTCCTCTAATTCCAAAAATTGAAAATGTAAGTTACCAAAATAATCTGGGGGTTATTTTGGATAATAGGCAAATCAAAACATTTTGGATAGTTTATTGTTAACACCATTAACCATATTAAACATTAAAATAATTGTCATCATTATAATCTATTTGGTTGGAATTGATAAGTAAAATATTTCAATTTTAGTCTAATTTATTCCATACATTTTTGTAACTTTTTTTAGTTGTTATTTATTTATTTCTTCCATACCTTATATATTATATATAAATAAATATATATATATATATGTATATGATATGTACTAATATTTAGCTATATTCTAAACATATATAATAAATGTTGGAATAATTACATATTTGGAGAGAGAGAGAGAGAGAGAGAGAGAGAGAGAGAGAGAGAGAGAGAGAGAGAGAGAGAGAGAGAGAGAGAGAGAGAGAGAGAGAGAGAGAGAGAGAGAGAGAGAGAGAGAGAGAGAGAGAGAGAGAGAGAGAGAGAGAGAGAGAGAGAGAGAGAGAGAGAGAGAGAGAGAGAGAGAGAGAGAGAGAGAGAGAGAGAGAGAGAGAGAGAGAGAGAGAGAGAGAGAGAGAGAGAGAGAGAGAGAGAGAGAGAGAGAGAGAGAGAGAGAGAGAGAGAGAGAGAGAGAGAGAGAGAGAGAGAGAGAGAGAGAGAGAGAGAGAGAGAGAGAGAGAGAGAGAGAGAGAGAGAGAGAGAGAGAGAGAGAGAGAGAGAGAGAGAGAGAGAGAGAGAGAGAGAGAGAGAGAGAGAGAGAGAGAGAGAGAGAGAGAGAGAGAGAGAGAGAGAGAGAGAGAGAGAGAGAGAGAGAGAGAGAGAGAGAGAGAGAGAGAGAGAGAGAGAGAGAGAGAGAGAGAGAGAGAGAGAGAGAGAGAGAGAGAGAGAGAGAGAGAGAGAGAGAGAGAGAGAGAGAGAGAGAGAGAGAGAGAGAGAGATCTTCTGTAACAATATTTTCTTTCATTTGTAGTTTTCCTTGCCAAAAATATTTTTGTTCATAATTGGTAGTGTTAAATTATTTAAGAAAGTAGTCTTTTTAACATTAATTTTGTGTTTCTACAACTTCCACTATAATTTTTTTTTAAATTTGAGGCATTACCTTCTAGTACTACCTAGGCACTTAAAACCCTTAATCCAACCTTGGATGTCTCAAGCCATTCTAGAGAGAGAGAGAGAGAGAGAGAGAGAGAGAGAGAGAGAGAGAGAGAGAGAGAGAGAGAGAGAGAGAGAGAGAGAGAGAGAGAGATTTTATCTTCTCTACAATATTTTATTTCGTTTGTAATTTTCCTCGCCTTTTTTAGAAAAATATTTTTGGTCATAATTGGTATGATATTTAAAAAAATAGATAAAGTTAATAAATGCAATTGTGTTTATTTTGTAAAAATCCTAAACATAAAATTAAGTTGTGTTTAATTATTTAAGAAAGAAATATTTTTAACATTAATTTTGTGTTTCTAAAACTTCCACTATAAAACTTTTTAAAATTTGAGGCATTACCTTCTAGTACTACCTAGGGCAATCAAAACCCTTAATCTGCCTTGGATGTCTAAAGTCATTTATTATTCCTAGTTCTACACCTCTATCAATATTTTTAGCAAAATTTCTTCTCCATGCTCACCTTCAAGGCCATGGATCCACCTATCACCACCACTTCTAAAATATTAAATCTCATGCCCCTTGAATAACACACATCCTAATTACATTAGGATAGTTAGATGGATCTCTTGCCCTTAAAAATCCTTGATCACTATAAGACAACATGCGATAGTTAGATGCATCTCTTGTCCTCTAAAATTCATCACTATATTGCCCCAAATCAAGCATTAAGATGTAAAGCCTACGAGCCCTATCCCTACTCTTTCCATACTCACTCTTATTTATCAAGACCCTATATCTCATGAAAATATGCATCCCATTAGTGGGAACTGCAACTTGTAAAAGTTTGCACCGAGACAACTTGTTTGCAAAATATTTTGTGGCAAGGTGAAATGATTGGTTTTCATAAATGGTCATGGGACTAGATCCCTCCTTTTTGGGAATGGGGAGACTCCCATCTAGTAAACACAAGAATGAATAAAATTTGTGGGTGGCCGTAAGGCTAGGGATCACATAGGAATACTCCACTAAACCTATGGAAAATTACTTGTATGGAATGAATACAATTTTTGGGTGGCCATAAGGCTAGAGATCACATAGGAATACTCCCTAAACCTATGGAAAATTACTTGTATGGAATGAATAAAATTTGTGGGTGGCCGTAAGGCTAGGGATCACGTAAGAATACTCCATAAACCTATGGAACATTACTTATATGTAATAAAAGGGAGGAATTTTCCTAACAATAGGTGAAGGGGACAGAGGGAATATATAGAGGATTAAGTTTGTAAGTAAGAACTTGAAAATTTCACAAAAACTAACCAAAGTAGGTCCACATTGAATAGGAAAGAAAATAATGTGTAAGAAATAACAAGATTAAAAAATCAAAGACACAAAGTTCTATTGATTTATTCCTCAAAGATACAAAGTTCTTTCTTAGTTGTTCAAGATTACAAAGCTTGCATAGTTGAAAAGTAGGAAGTAGAAGAACATAGACAAGGAAATAGAATAAAGTAGCTTCTTTCTTGTAGTAGTAGGAGAAAAAAGTAAACCCTTTGGAATGGAGAATCCATCCCAATATATATCCTTACAAAGTGTCTCTTCATCTCCCCAAGTGAATTTTCATATTCCTACCACTTATGACCTTTCATATTCCCGTAGGAATAAAAATTCCTTTCTTATTTATGAAAAGAAAATTACAATGCAAAATTAAAAGGTCACTTAAGTGAATAAGATGAAATAGCCAAAAATTAAATTCCCAATGAATAATTAGAATGTAGAGAGAGAAGGAAGAAGAGAGAAGTGATCAATCTGAAGATGATTCAGAATGCAATTATGATTTTCCTTAATTGTAGAGATAAATGTTCCAATTGAGTAGAATCTTCTTGTACTTCTTCTCCGATCAAGGAACATCTTGATTGGGACTGAGAAATGATGTTCCACCTCTTATCCAGAATTATTACCTTTGGTCATGCTTGGGAAACTCTCTTTTAACTCTCCATCCTTGTAAGAAATGGTAGGTTACACAAATCAACTCTTTGTCATGAACATGATATCTTATCACTCACATGATTGAACACTCATCTTATAATCATCATGAAGAATGAAATACAACCAAACATTCCCGGAATCGATAACCATGAGCTCTCTTGGATTTAATGGTATAAAAGATTCATGAGAATCCTTGGTTGAAACATGAAAATCCTATGAAATGGAAACACTTCCTCTTTGTGAGATGACACCAAAAAAAAACTGAATGGATAATGGATATCCATCAGCTTTGAATAGCCCACTTGAGAGCATATTTTTCTCCACATCTTCACAAGGTTCTCTCAACATCCTTGTTTTTAGGTCCTCTAGATCCATGTTTGTCACGTCATTGTCACCCACATTAGGATACTCAGTGTTTAATGTGGAAATTGGCTCTAAACCCGAGTATTTGAACTTCATGGTGACAAAATCTAGTGAAATGGATGGGAGATGAATGGGTATGATAAATTTGACCAAAATCCCAATACTTACTATTTTAGCAAGTCCTACCCTGGATGTCTATTTTTAGTAAGTTTCTCAAATTGGCACTTTTGAGTGTTTTTGATATGAAAGGAGTGATGGTGACTCAAAAAGTGACTAGTTTTAGATAATTACTATTTTTAGCATATGAGCACATGGTAAAAACTATTTTTAGAAAGTGGTCTTCGGGGTGTTGAAATGAGATGAAAGTGGTATCAAAAGTTTAGGTTTTTTCTCGGGATGCTTTGCTCCAAATTTCAGAGGTTTTTAATCACCAAATTTTGGCATATCTGAAAAGGTAAGTGCAATGGATGAAATTTTCTTTTGGATGTAAAAATCACTTAGAACATCAATTCCGGTAAGATTATACTCAAGCATGATGATTTTTTTGCAAGGAGGATCTTGGTGAAATTTCAAGGAATTATGAGGCATGTTTTAACAGCTTATGAGCAAATTTGAGTTTTCAAACATGGGGGTTCCTAGAAATTGTAAGCAACATAAAAGTTTAAAAATGGATTTCGGAGGGGGAGGAAGAATAATGCATTTGAAAATTATAAAATTGACTAAGTGTTTATACTTAACCATTTCACTCCTTTGTGCACCTTAACTCACCTTAAACTTAGTCAAGATTAACCAAGGTCGGGTTGGGGTTAGAGGGTGAGTTGCACCCACAAAAATAGGGGACATATGAGGTGAGGGGGTAGCATGGAAAACAAATCACTCTTTACACCATATTGTGCCACGTGTCACAGTGGGAAAACATGTGAGAGAGATAGAGGGGATTAAAATGAGTCTTAGCGGACTTACGAGAGCTTCTGCATGTGACTAGAGATTAGTAGGAGAGGTGAGGAAAATTTTTGTGTCCCTATTATCCCCTTATTTGTTGGGAAAATGGGATAAAATAAAACAAACCTTGAAAAGTGTGCCATGGGTGTATATTCATATGAGGAGGGGACCAAGTGAGTTAAAACACACATTATAACCTTCATATCAACTTACATTGTTAATTAAATGTACGAAACTAACTCCACCATAGGGGGTGCAATTTTGTGTCCCCATTGTCCCTTTCAACCAACGAACATGGGATAAGGAACATCTAGGGTGAAAAATTGCGCCAAGGGGTCATGTTTTTAAGTTGTGAAACAATCCTAGGAGCCAAGTTGCAATGTTGTAAGTGATGAAAAATAACTCATCAATATGGGTGAAATTTTGTGTCCATATTTTCTCCTTACACTAAAGGAAAAAGGAAAAGGGACAGAAGATGTGAATAAGTACACTCAAGCTTATAAAACATGCCGATGTCACCCCCGTGAAGGCGAGAATAGAACATAAAAGTTACTTTTTCCACGCTAAGAGAAAATATTGGATTTACTAGGCCAAACCTCATATGATTTTGAATCCAAAAAAATTTATGAGTTCATTCCAACAATTTTAAACATCGTATATTTCTTTCAATTTGATTTTCAGGCCTAGTCACTCTTTTAACACAATGGGAAAATGATAGTGACCATGACTATCACATAAAATTTTGGGGTCAAGGATCAAAATTGTTATGTCCAACATGTAGGGAATCCTATAAATTTCCATCGACTATTTGTTTAGCTTCCAAATACTCCAGTTGACTCTCATAATCTTCAGGACAAGGTCACTTTCTTTGTTGAAGTTTGCATTCCCCATACTTGAAATGATTTGTTTTTGATTGGATGGTGTAGACACTAAAATTAGGTCACACTCCCCTTTGGTCCCTCGACAAATAAACACCCTTCATCACATTCACCTAGCCATGACCCCTTTCACCTCACTAATATTAATTTAATTAAATTAATTCATTATCCTCACCATATTTATTATTTAAATATCTTAATTTAAATAATACCCACACATACAATTCACTTAGACACCTCATCAAGCCAACTCAACCTAAGACCTATTCTTAGTAAGTTACCATAACTAACTAAGACTTTCCCAAACCCTAAAAATCGATGCCTACATTCCCTCTAACCACATTCCCGCTAACCACATTCCCGTATGATTACAAGAGGCTCTCAGCCTAATTTGTGGGTTAACGACATGAAATCCGAGGAAATAAAAAGGATCTCCTAGTTTAGTAAACCTAGAAAATCCCACATGTTGTTGCAAATCAGCAACACCCCTGGATGCAAATCAAGGTTCTAAGTTGATGTTCGGGGCATCCCAGGTGTGATTGCATAACATTGAAACCTCTCTCCAAGTGTAGGAATTGCAAGATGAGAGAGGAATATCTAGATTAGAGGCTCGTTCCTCAAACTCCTTGATTAGATCTATATTTGCATAAGCTCGCAGAGGTTCGATCCTAATTTTATCCTAATTGTAAGGAGACAGGATAAGAAATGCAAAAATTAAAACTAAACGATAAGGGTGATACACCAAAGGAGTGGTGAGCACTTCTTGCTCATGCAAATTGACACAAATTAGAAATTTCAACATAAAACATCATGCACAAAGTTGATAAGATGTAATCAAGGGTTTGAAATGAAGAAAACAACACATACAAAGGACTGAAAGCATTCACAGAGCCTGCATTGTGATTTTCAACATCAAAATCCTTGTATTCCAACACCAAAGAGGAAGAAAACCTATTACAATCCCTGGAAGGTCTGATACTTGCCAAAATCACTTGTTGAAAGTGAAAATAGAAGCTTGTTGTGCAAAAAAGTGTTCCACCCTTGAAAAATGAGCCAAATCTAGCTTTTACAGTGCATGGGTCGAGCCCAGGAGAGAGAAAACATGAAAAAACGTGGGAGCCATTCCCCATTGACCAAAATGCATTAAAAACAGCATGGAGGTCCTTACAAACCCATGCCTAGAATTTTTGACCATGCTGGAGAAGAATGTGACCCATTTTGCATTAAAATTGGTTGTTGAAACGTCAGTTCTGTCCATGGGCACGTACCAGAAGTGTTTTTGATTTTCTCCCTCCAAACTAAACCAAAATTCAAAATTTACCATGGAATATTATAGAGAATTTCACCATCTTTCCATTGATATAAAGAACACGAAAATCTGAGCTTTGGATCGAAAGTTATGGCCATTTGAAGATTTAGGGCAAAAATAGGCCCAAAACGGATCGGCGGAAAAAAATTCGAATTTTACCTCTTTTTTGCATTTGGAATTTTTTTCAAAAATCCCCGTGCTCCACAACTTGGATGCCACGTGGCATGATGTAATTGGCCACGGGCTCATCCTTGAAATTTTTCTTACGGGCCCTTCCTTAAAATTTTTTGCAACATGGACACGTGGCGAGGTTTGATTAGCTCGCGCCCCGGGGGCGCAATTTTACCTTTGAAAATTTTGCATTTTTAACTTTGGAAAAAATTTCATTTTCCCCCACATCCCGCCACTCTGGGACATGTGGCACATCCTGATTGGATGGAATTGGCCATGGGGCAAACCTTTCCCTTTGAATTTTTTGGTGAAACTTAGCCAAATTTTGAAAATCTTTCCCGAGCTCCGAACTCCCCTGGGACCACAGGACACGTGTCCTATTTTTATTGGGCACGGGCCCTCTGCCCCAAACTTTCCCCTTTAGAAATTTCACAAAACACTTAGCAAAATTTGCATTTCTACCTCCGCCGCCCTGATTGGTGAAGACACGTGGCGTAACCCTATTCGCTGCGGGCCATGCGGGCCAATTTTTTACTTTGGAAATTTTGGCAAAAACTTAGCCAAAAACATGATTTCTCTCCGACGCCCGCCACCCTCATTTGGACACGTGGCAGCACCTCATTGGCTGCGGGCCAAATTTCAAAATTTTTCCTGCGCCAAACACTTAGTCAATTTTTTCACTTTGCCTCCTCTCCCGACACGTGTCACGTCCTGATTGGCTCGCAGGGCTCCCGCAGGCAAGAATTTTCCTTTTGCAAATTTTGACCAAAAATTAAATTTTTTTCTAAGTTTTTCTCTCTTCTCCGCCACCTCCTGGGACACGTGGCAGCTTCCTATTGGGTTGGCTTCCAAAGGGAAAATTTCCCAAATAAACTCCCCCGAGCCATAACTTGAAAAATATGAGGAGTTGGAAGGAAAACTTTACCTTTCTGGAAAGATGAGAAAGAGCTCTATCCAATGGTGTCATTTCCAGAAGGTTTTGAGTGTCTAAAAAGTAAAAATTTATGACTGAGGCACAATAGAAGGAAAGAATGAAAGGGAGTTAGCCAGAAAATGAGCAGGGGGCACATTTGGATAACACCCACCTTGACCGACGCCTTTGGTTACCCCTAATCGTTGTCGGTTAAGCTGGAACCGCTGTCAGTTACCCTTTTAACCCCAAAACAACCTTATTCTCAAGGTTGGAAGTTGAAAAAAGAAGGTTGGCAAACATTGACAGAAGGTTGGTGAGCATTAACACATCTCAGAGAGATAACACATCTTCAGAGAGCGAATTCCAAAGAGAACACACATGCAAGGAAGGAGATCAAACATCTTTTCCTGCACAACCATCCCAACCAGGATTTGATCTAACCAAGCAAAGAGGAATGTACATACAACCCATGCAGTAAGATTTCCTTCAGTTGGTGATCACTTGCAGCCTTCAAACCTCTCATCAGCACCTCCATCCCTCACTCACAGGCATCCAGGACTAGAATCCAAGTAAGTATAATGTTATACTTCTCTGGTTTATTTCATTTCATCATTATTTTATCATCTATTGTTTACCTAGCCACCTATTGACCTTCACCAAAACTTCCACCTCCATATACCCATTAAAATCTTCACCAAATCCTACCCAAGTCACCCAATACCTCATCCCGACTAACAAAATCCTTTTGTGCAATCACAAAGGAGACCAAAATATCATTATGTGGCATTCCTAGAACTCCACAGTAACCAGCACCGGTTACACCTAACCACCATTGGTCACCCTTAACCGACATCGGTCTTTGTATTTTCCCATACAACCCAGAACAGAGACCTACCCACCTAATTTCACCTCACCCTCATCCACCTTTGATTTACCTGAGACCTCTCAGACATGCAGAGACCCAGAACTAGTTACTTGACCTTCGGATCCTATTCTAACTTAGCTGTTAGATTAGATCTATTTCTTATTGTGTTTTAAGTGAGATACCTAAATCATTTCAAATTACAATAGGATTTACTTTGTTTACAACATTAAATTGTTTAAAATAGTGGATTGACAGCCATCTAGGAAGTATCACACTTCCGGATCTAGCATACGCTAGGTAGTTCACTGCACATATTGTTTAATTCCTTCTGGTGGTATTTCTTTTATTACAGGTAGTTCCTCCTAGCCAAAAGGAAGCTCTCACAATCAGCTGTGGATTCAGAATTCATACGCACACAACAACCCATCAACCAACATTTGAACAAGTATTCCTCCTACACCCGTTACCCTATTTGTTTCATTAATACTTCAAAGAAATGATCTAGAATCAGGTGAAACATTTTGGCACGCCGGTGGGACCCATCTCGGGGTTCCTTACATTTCATTCATTCCTAGGAAAAATTGTGTGTTTGTTTCCCTTCTGAAAAGCATACACATTAATCTTCTTCCTTGGTAACCCACCTTTTCTTTCTATTTGCTCTAAAGGAAACCTTTCTTTTGGTGTAATTAAAAAGAACCATTTCTTCGTGTTTTTTGCATTGTAGTGAAAGAGCATCCCTCTTCCTCTTCATCTTATTGTGTCATCCAACTTCACACTTGATTTGGGCTTAAAAATAAGTGCATTACATTTTGATTTATCGCATTAGCTCACATTAATTGAGGGCAACCTATACGCTGGAAGTCATGACCAGCTGATGGTTGACAAATGAATCGTAGAAAAGCACTTCTTTCCTTTTCTCTTTCTCTGAGTCTTACCAAACCTCACAAAAAATTCAAAATATACACATTCTTAAACAACATCCTACCTAGAAGAAGTTGTAGGTGATCACATGATCACGTACAGTGGGCACCCAACTCTCTGCTCTGTCGAGTCATACTTCAGAGCGAAGCCCACCCCCACCATAACATACCTGAAATCTCACCTTTTAGATCTCCTTTTTTGTAGGAAGCCATCCTCACCAAAAACTCTATTTCACAATTCATGTGTCAGTCCTTAAATAACATAAGCTAAACAAACATAATAGAAAAGGCACTCCTAGGATTGCATTTTTCTTAGTGTTTTTGCTTGGCTTGCATTTTGAGGTGAGAGATCATGTTCTTCATTTTTTTGTTCATCCTTGCACACTCCTCATCACAGCTGGTGTATTCTAGCTTCACCTGAGTGTGCTTGGGCCATATCATCATCATTCTAGAATTCTAGGTTTGATTCTACATCAGATTTTAATTCACAACCACTTTTCTTTCATCATTGTTTCAATTTCACAGTAACCATCGTTGGTTACCTCTGACCATCGTCGGTTATACCCAATCGACATCGTTCTAGGTCCTTTTGTTAACCTACCCAAAAGGACATTTTATTCATTTTCTTCCACTTTTCACAATCCCTGTCACTACCATCATTCCCATTGACATTGTAAAACACCATTAGATTTGGCATACCTGTCAGATTTGACCTTCTACTTGGTTTTTCACTCACTGACCATTTTTTACAGTGACCGGCAGTGGTTACCCCTGACCGGCGTGGTTTTTCCTAACCGGCATCGGTTAGCCTGTTTCACATTCCAACCACCATTTGGTACCTAATCCACTTTTTACCATTAGATTCACCTGTTCCTGCTGTTCTCTGTGTCATTTATAGAGAAGCACCCTACCTGATCAAGATAGTACTATTTCACATGGTGTTGACCCAAAGACAAGCAAGTGCACTTCATGTTTCACGCTAGTTGTCAACCACTCCCACCTAGTCCTTCACCACCTTCCATTTTATCACCAGCCATGGATCCCATCCAACCTATCACTATCACTACTACGGAGATGAGGAGTTCACACGACTCCTTGACCAAAACCCCGCTTTGTAGTTTTACTTTCCCACTCATCCACTCGAGATGCCTGGGTTAGTTGATATACAACATGCCCATATCTATCCCCCAACTCTCACTCCCACTCCCGCATCGGCCCCATCTAGCTCTATGTTACCCACATCTACCTTACCCCTAGTTGTTTCATAGCTAGGTCCTATACCCGCTATGACTGCCACATCTGCCATCTCCATGGCACCCGTTACATCCACCATACCCAAAAACTACCCCAAACACAACCTCATCTACCCCTAATGTCTCACACATACCCGTAGCTACATTACCACCTCCCGTGTCGGTGACCCCTACCCCATTTAGAATGTGGTCCTTTCCATTCCACAATCGTTAGCCCTATTGCCACTAGGGTTACCACGACCCTTCCACCTCCCTATACATACTACCAACAACCTCCCATTTCATCCATTATTCACTCCGGTACGTACCCCATTTCACTGCCTTCTTCTCAATCAACCTACATGGCAGCCCATACACTGGAGTGCCACCCCTGTTATATGCCCAAAACCAACCCTCTCACACTATAGGAGGCACCCAATCATCACAACCCACCAATGACCTAATTAAATTGATGTTGGACAAGATGCAGACATTGGAGGCATCGGTTTTAGGCTCTCTCGCAACACTCTCACCTATGATGAGATTTGCAATGAGCCCATCCACCCATCCATTCCTATCCGCTCATACCCCGTGCATTGGGAAATGCCTAAATTCAATCATTTCAATAGCAAAAAGAAGATGCATAGCAGCATTTGCGGTCATTCAAACATGGGTGTTATCTGATCGCTCATGATGATGCCTTGCTCTTGAGAACCTTTCCCATGTCCCTCACTAGACCTGCATTAGATTGGTATAGTGGGTTACCTAGACACTCTATATTCTCATTCAATCAGGTAGCCCAAGCCTTCTTGGATCATTTCTCTATCAATATCATCAAGAAGGTTACCATGACCGATCTATACTCCACACATTAGTATGAGGATGAATCTATCGCATAGATTTTGTTGCTCGTTGGCATAGCTTGATCAACCAACTCACCTTCCAACTGCCACAAATAGAACTCATCAAGCTCTTCACATGGGCTTGTGCTAGACATATCTCACCGACCTTGTAGGTCCAAACCTTCCAAACATTCGATGAAGCATTCACTATGGCACGAAAGTTAGAGATTCGGGCCATCGAAGAGAAGAAAATCCAATTACGCAATAAGAATTTGGCATTCAAGTCGAATGATACCTCTTCTTCTTCCAAACCACAAAACAATTATTCAAAAGCTAAGGGCACCACTAACGCAGTGGTACTCAAGGATGGCCAGCTCATCCATCAAATTAGGCTACCCCCTCATCTAATCTCTCACCCATCCAAACTTTTCAATTCAAGACGAGAGCAATGGAAATATACCCCAATTGGGGAACCTTACTCTTCTGTCTTAGAAAAGCTTATCAAAGCTAGAGCCATCACCCTTCCACCTATAAAACCACACATTGGTTTTGACCCTGCTCGCCCCATGCCCGCATGGTATAAAGAACATGATTTTTGTAATTATCATCGAGTAAAGGGTCATAGTGATGGAAACTGCATCACTTTCAAAAATATTGTCCAAGAAATGCTCAAGAAAGGTGAGTTAACCATGGATAATCCTAATGCACCCAACCAAAACCTACACATCTTCAAGAAACCATTTCCCAACCATGCCCCTTTATTTGATCAAACCGGTGAGACCTCAACTCATGATACCCATACCCGCGAGGTTCACGCTATCTTTAATGATGTACTGTCACCTCCCAATTACCCCATATTCCTTCCATAGAGGAAGATCCTAGCCCGAAATCCTCCTTCCGCATCGAACCAACCTCCCCTGTTCCTTCACCCATAGAGGAACACCTTTCATCTCCTTCATCACCTACAGAGGAGTCTTCGCTAACATCGAGACCATCTCACCCTTGGCTTCTCCACTTAGAGAACCTTTACCCACAGTACCTCCTCCACCCATAGAGGAGCACCCATTACCTCCTCCACCCATAGAGGAGCACCCATCATCTCCTCCACCTATCATAGACCCAGTTGAGATACCTTTTCCTCTTGGTGAGCATTCTCCATCCGCTACCCAAAATCCTGCAGACCTACTTTCGGCTCTCTTACCCACGAAAGCTGAAGCTAGCCAATTTCCCATCTCTAAGACACATTTTATGGGAATTTCCATTAGGTCCTCATCAACTCCACCTACAGACGTGCCATTCTCATTTTCCGATCACTTAGATTATGTGGATAGAGCCTTACTATGGGGATGCCTTTTGCTTCTGTCTCAATGCAGATGCAGAGGTCACTTACTGATACCTCCACTATCTACCCAAAAATATTTTGACCAATCAAACCAAACACAACCACCTCTATCATAACTCCTTCCATGACACCTGTTATAGCTCAAACCACACCCTTACCCATAACTCAACCTACACCTAAACCCAAACCCATACCTACAACATTTCCTCGACTAAACCTATTACCACTTTAGGGGTCACCCCGACCACCAGCCTTACTCATCCACCTATCAAAATGGATTTAGCTACATCCTCCAAAGTCAACACCATACCTACTCCTACACCCAAATAGAAGAACCAAACCCATCGACCTCATACCCCGGCTGCTGCCAATCACACCTACACCTATCCCATCCATCTTAGGATCTCAGCTTCCCACATGGTCAAGAAACCTCCACCCACCAATAAACCAAAAACACAACAACCCATTCCTTCCTCACAAACCTCTAATCTCCCCAAATGCCCAACATGACTTACACCAAAGCACCTGCAACATCTTTACCACCCATACCTCCAATACCCTCAGTTATTGCTTCACTACCCACTACACTTCAGTCGTTGTCTCTCACACCCCAAGCATGACCCGTGTCATCTACCTTCACAACACCTGTTATCCCCATGGGTAACTCACCCTCTTCCTCCATCTACTTTTCCTTCTAGACCTCATACACCCACATCACCTTTACCCAAGAAGGTGCAACCCAAAAGAAAAACTCCACTACCCCACAACAAGGTAGTCAAAACAACCACACACCCTCCTACCCATCCATCTACTATACCCCTACCTAAACAAACATGATCAACACCTAAAACCACACCAACACCCAAACCCATAGCTCGATCCTACTCCTCCTCTTCCAAAGACCATTCCTCAACAATCAACCACACCTACACCCAAACCCACATTCACTTCCCATTGTGATCCACTAGCAGGGTCCTATGCCAAAATTTTAACCAACCTCCTTGAGACTTCTATCATCACATTACCGCCACTCAGACCTTATGACCCCCTCAAACCCAAGCCAAAAGGTTTGATGATACTAAAATTTTTGCATACCATCATGTGCTAGGGCACGATGTGGAGAACTATAAGGCCTTGAAAACCATCCTTATCCAATTGTGTCCTCCAAAGCCAACTTTGACGATGATGACCTTCTCGACGAGGATCCTGCTTCACCAACACCCATTCCCACACTACCCACTCAACAACCACAACCTCCACCCTCACAACTCCTAGAGCCACCCCCAAATTTGAAATTAACATGGTTCGCATCAGAGAACTTCCACGCCACCACCCAAATGTCGTTGTGCCCAACTCACCTCATAGGGTTTTTCTCCTCTCAGTAGGTTTTTTCCCATCATGTCGTTATACCACTCACCCTACACCTTCTCCATTTTCCAACTCCCCTCAGATCAACATGATACACGTCACTACACATGCTCAAAAGGATAAGGGCAAAGAAAAGGCAACTGACCCACCAACCAATCCTATACCCAACATACCATCTACACCCATACCTAAAATCACTATCCAGCCCCACGTACCCCATTTCTAATGGTGTCACACATCGCACCATGCTCAAACAATTACATCAATCTCCCTCAAAATGTCCTATATGACCTCATTCAAACCTCGGAATCCCATCATCAAGCTCTCATGGAGGTTCTTCAATCTATTGAGGTTTTACCCAATGACCCTACACCGTAGCCTCCATTATCACACCCCATCATGTAGCCTCTCTCACCAAATTACCACCTTCATCTTCACCCCACCCTATTCACCAAGTGGCCTCCCTTAGCTTCTCAGAGGAAGAGATCGCACCACACCAAAATGATGACCCGGACCCAACCCTCTTCATCTCTATCCACATCGATGACATATGGGTACGCCATGTGATGATTGATGGGGGCACTAGCATTAACATCATTTCATCCCATGCATTCACTCAAATGTGCATACCTGAAATTGCATGCATAAACATCCGGTCATGTTACATTCATTCAATGATGCTATCACCTCTACACTAGGCACCATCATCCTCCACATTCGTGTGGGCCCCCACACTATTCCAAAATTGTTTTATGTCTTAGAGGGGGAATTCCAATATAACTATTGCTTGGAAGACCCTGGATCCATGTCATGGGTTGTGTTCCTTCCACTTTGCATCGTTGTGTAAAGTTTGAACATGAAGGACACACTTATACCATTCCAGCTGACCCTCACCTTTCAAAACATGCAACATGCTTTACCGACCCAATGATGTGCTCATACCTATTAAGCCATCTACCTCCACAACCACTACTTCTTCACCTACACCTCCACCTACCAGTACAGCCGCTACTTCTACCGCACATACCTCCTCCATTCCTACCACTACCATAACCTCCACAGCTGACCCATCAGCTTCCCAATCCATTAACTCCACCTCCAGCATTGACCTCCGACACTTTATCCATACCAGCTACCTACATACCAACCACTGATCCCTTGGAAGGTGTTTTTCAATGCCTCACTCTGGGGGAGTACTGCTTATATAGTGTCAACACATTCCTTACTCCACAAGAGTATGGAAGCCTTCACCAACACCCACGTTATGATCACCGTATAGGAGAACGTCTCCTTTATGGTCCTCCTTACCTTCGTACTAGTCTCACCTATGGGGGACTTGATACTACCACTTACACACCGAACCACCGCCACAAACCTCACCCATTTTCTGTTGACTTCCAATCACTTACCAATCACCATTTCACCCACACCTTCCTGCACCGATGTGCATGGAAGGGTTTTGGTTTTGGATTTTATGAGCAAGGCCACCATACCATTATTCCATGTACCACCCACAAACATAATGACCGTAGTGGTATCGGCTTTCCCGAACCACCTACCAAATAGGCCCGCATTGAACTCATTAAGGACACTAGCTCTTCTACACCTTCTTCACCCACTCCACCTTCATCACCACCTTCACCGATGGAGTCGATGGATCCTAAATCTATCCCTCCTAACTTTTTTTTTTTTTTCATAAACACCATTTCCTTGGGGCCTCTGACTTATCAATGTGAGGGCGAGGCCCTTCCACTCTTCCCTTCCTGTATCCTGAAATGATCGATGATGATACACCTTCAATTAACATCATTCAATGTCAGGATGATGAATCCATACTCACCTACCTTGGTGTAGAAGACTCATATATTCATCGGTCATTACCTTCTGAGACATAAACCATGTTGAATGAATCGACTATCGAGATCAACATTCATACTCAGGATGACCCGCACATCCTAAAGATCGGACAATCTTTAGATGTTGCTGAACAAGAAGCCATCACTTCTTTTCTCAAGAGATCATAACCATGCTTTTGCTTGGTCTTACATAGACATGCCAGTATTGACCCCACCATAGTGGTCCACAATATCGTAACCATTCCCGATGCCAAACCCATCAAACAAAAGCTGAGGAAAATGCACCCTCGCATTGCTCTTCTCATCAAAGAAGAACTTCAGCACCTTCTTTCCATTTCCTTCATCTTACCCATTGATTATCCTTGTTGGATTTCTAACATTGTCCCTATCACTAAAGCAACTAGGGGACTCCGCATTTACATGGACTTTGACCTCAACCTAGCCTACCCGAAAGATGACTTTCCCTTACCTAGTATTGATCAACTGGTTGACCTTACCGCTGGCCATGAGATGCTATCACTCATGGATGGCTTCTCGGGTTATAACCAAAATTGCTTGCCCTAGAGGATCAACACAAAACCTCATTCATCACCCCTTGGGGGACCTTTCTGCTATCGAGTCATGCCTTTTGGCCTTAAAAATGCTGGTGCCACATATCAACGGGCTATGACTTACATCTTCCATGACATCATGCATCACATATTGGAAGATTACGTGGATGATCTCTTGGCTAAATCTAAATGCCACTCCGAGCACCTAACCATCCTCAAAACCATCTTTGACCACCTCATTAAATATTACATCCGCCTTCAGCCTAAGAAGTGCATCTTCATGGTTCTCTTAGGAAAGCTCCTAGGATTTATTGTTTCCCTCCATGGTATAGAAGTTGACCCTGCTAAAGTCAAGGCCATTCTCAAAATGCCTCCACCTACTAACCTTAGACAACTCCGTAGTCTGCAAGGTAAGTTGTAGTCCATTCACCATTTCATTTCCCAATTATCTGATCGATGTCAACCATTTCATCATCTGCTCAAGAAGGATGTCTCCTTTAAATGGGATGATGACTATCACAAAGCTTTTGAGGCCTTAAAACAATACCTTCTCCAACCACCCATACTCATTCCACCTAAAGACGATCAACCTTTTTACCTATACATATCAGCTACCGATCATTCCTTGGGAGCCATGCTTGCTCATCGCGATGAACAACATAGGGAGCAGGTGGTTTATTACATAAGTTGTACTCTTTTGGACTATGAAACCCGATACACCCATCCCAAAAAACTTTTCTTAGCCTTAGTTTTCATTGCCACCAAACTCCGTCATTACCTACTCAACCACAAAACCTATGTTATGACCAACACCGACCCCTTACACTTCATGTACGCCAAACCTTATCAAAATCAGTATGCCACATGATGGCTTATGCTTTTAGCTGATCTTGACCTCAAATTCATTCATCAAAAGTCCATCAAGGGCCAAGCTATCGCTGACCAATTGGCCGACACACCTATTTCTCGGGGATCAACCCTCTAATTTTGACTTTCCAGATGAGTCAATTGCTACCCTTTCCCTGGATGAACCTCCTTACCAAATGACACTCTTTTTGATGGTTCCAAGTGTCAGCGCATGGGGGTGGGGCTGGTATTATCCTCATTCCTCTTGATGGTGAACCCATGCCTTTGTCTTTCAAATTAGATTTTGAATGTACCAACAATATTGCTGAATACGAAGTGCTCATACTAGGTCTCCAAGCCACCTATGCCCTAGATGTTAAATCAATCAACATCTTTGGTGATTCTCAATTGGTCATAAACCAAGTCAATGGTATGTACCAATGTTGTAATGAGATACTTCAAAAGTATAAACATCATGTAGACATACTTTTGACCACCTTTGATCATTACACCCTTCAAACCATCCCACGTTCAACCAACAAATTTGTAGATACCATGGCCTACTTAGCTTCCCAAATACCCACTTCACCGCCGATTCTACAATCTTTGTCACCATACAATGACTCCAATCACCTTCTTATTTACCTCATGATGTTTACTCGATCGAACCGCTACCCCGACCGAGTGACCTTTGGTATAAACAATACTCCGACTACCTTTCTCTCTCCATCTTACCTCTTGATCTCACCCGTAATGGACAACGCGCCTTCCTTAAAAAGGTCTCTCATTATGTCATCTTGGGGGACTCCTCTATAAGTGTGGATTTGATGGTATTCTCTTATGATGCCTCAAGTTCTGAAATTCCTTATACCATTAAGGAGGTTCATGATGGCATATGTGGAGGTCACTTCAGTGGCCTTGCTGTTGCTAAACGTATTTTTCACCTAGGCTATTACTGTTTGACCCTTAACCATGATTGTTGTGACTATGTCAAACATTGTGTAAAATGCCAACAACATTCCAATCTCATCATACACCCAGTCATGCCTTACAAGTCACTCGTGACCTTTGGCCCTTCTCTCAATGGGGTTTGGATCTTGTCGAGAGAGATCAATCCTCATTCATCCCAACGTCATCAATGGATCATCACTACTACCGAATATTATACAAAATGGGTGGAAGCCATACCACTCATTTCCATGAAAGTGGAGAAAATATGTGAGTTCATTAACCACCACATTATTTGTCACTTTGGTGTTCCTCATCGCCTCATCACTGATAATGGAAAACAATTCAAAAATAAAACATTACAAAAACTTTGTGATGCCTTCGGCATTCATCTTAGTTTCTCATCACCTTATTACCCACAAACCAATGGCCAAGCTGAATCCACTAACAAAACCTTAAACAAAATTCTTATGAAAGTGGTTGATGATACTGGGAAGGATTGGCATACGCACATTCCTTTTCCCTATGGGCATACCACACTAGTATTCACACTTCCACTGTGGCCACACCCTTTTTCTTTGGTCTATGGTACAGAGGTAGTTCTACCTCTCAAAGTCTAGATCCCTCACTCATATTTCTCTCCATGACATGCTCAATGATGATGAATTTCATCAGGACCATTTAGCACAACTAGAGTTATTAGATGAACATCGTCTTAATGCTCTGGATCACCTTCAAGTTTACCAAAAATGTATCAAATGTGCCTATGAAAAATGTGTTCATGAATGAACCTTCCAAGTCGGTGACCTTGTCCTAAAAGAAAATCAACACGTAACCAAAGTAGAAAAAAAGTAAACGGGAAAATTTTCTCCTAATTGGCTTGGACCATACATCGTAACTCATACCTATGGATCAGGAGCTTATCATTTATCTTCACTCGATGGTAAACCCGAACCTGAGCCCCTTAATGCCTTGCATCTTGACCATTCTATTGTTGACTTGTCATCCTACCTCACCTTTTGTCTCTTTCCATGCTCATCCCTTGAGTGCTATTCACTCCATACACCTCACCAATGATTAAACAAGAATCATGTGAGTACCATCACTAGTTATCTTCTCTTGAATATGTGTACCACGGCGCTGCACATAGCATGATTCTCATGGATACTTTTCATCTACCTTTAGATGAGATCCCATGGTCATTTCTCCTTGCCTTTTGAACAAGAGTCCTATCCTTCACCTTGGTCTTGTCCATGACTGCAAAGACCTCACATGGGACCAAACTCCTTGAGTCAAACTTCTAATAAAAAGATGACTCCCTCAAAAGGACATCTTCCTCTCGACAATTGCTGCTATAAATAGATTGCTCCCTCGAAGGACAAGCTATGTAAAGCTCTAAAAAAAAAAAAAATGAGAGCAACCAAAGCTTCCCGCATCGATCAACTTCACGAAGACCTCAAGGAGTTCAATTTTATTTATCCCATATAGACTTCCCACATCGATCAGTCTATCTCAACTATAGTCAAAAAAAAAACCTTTTTGTCATGGACTTGCCCATTGTGACCTAGGATCTCTTTCCCAAGGGCATACTACCTCATACCATATAAAAATTAACTACCTTTCACCCTTCTTACCATTCCCACTCCCATTTCCTCATTGCCTCAAGGGACTTCTTGGAACTTAGACATTTGGTGATCATGTGACTACTTTTCACCATAGAACAGTCAATCATGCAATGTCTTTAGGGTCTTATGTTCATCACCTCCTCCAAGGTATGATCTACTCGGTATGATCCTACCCAATCAGGTGGCTTTATTGCCCCCTCTCATCTTTTAACCATCTTTGCTTACGTTTTGATTACCTTATATAGGACTTGGTCCTCGACGCTTACTTTTGGGGTAATCTTCTTCTTTCGCCACAATCGACCCCACCTACATCACTTTACCTATAATCCACCCACACCTACCAAACCTAAACCCACAACATGCCCAAAAACCTACCACCTCATTTTCATACCTCCTCATATTCTTCCCTAGCTCATGGGAGAACTACATCGGCCTGAGGTCCCTTTTCACCGGGACTATGTAGGCAGCACTCCGAGGGCATGGGGCCCTTGGAGGTTAGCTCGGCCATCCTCTACCCTAAACAATTCATCTTCCATGTGCCTCACATTACATCACACCTAACTTAGTTTCCCTTTTATACCCAAAATTGGAAATTAAACCACATACATAACAAGTTGTTTCATATTTTAAACATTATCACAACATACATTTATTATGCCTACCATTTCTCTATCATCACTATGCATAGATTATACCACATCTCACATATGACCCATAGTATCATTCATTGCAAAAAATAATGAATCACAACTTCACCAACATTCTAACAAACCAACCATGCCTAACAAAAACTCAATCCATGCCTATAACCTGACTCAACCATGCCTAAACCAACCTAACTCAACCATGCCTATAACCTGACTCAATCCATGCCTAAATCAACCTGACTCAATCCATGCCTATAACCTAACTCAACCTATAACCTAACTCAACCATGCCTAAACGACCGACTCAACCATGCCAAATAACCAACCGACTCAATCCATGCCCGACTCAATCCATGCCTACTCAACCGATCCATGCCATGCGACTAAACCATGCCTAAATCAACCCGACTTGATCCATGCCTAAACCGACCTAACTCAATCCATGCCTATAACCTGACTCAACCATGCCTAAACCGACCTGACTCCACCATGCCTAACTCACCTAATTTCCATCCATATCAAAACAATAAATCCATATCTCATCTAACACAAGCCATAAATCAAAATCTCATAAACACATCAACAAATCAAAAATACCATGTATCTCATCATATAAATAAATAAATGTGTATCTCAAATATACATGGCTATCTCATCATGTCCATCATCTCAAAATGTGGCACGTAGGCCGATATACAATACAAAATGTCATCGGCACGCAGGCCGGTCTCATATATACAAAAAAAATAATGAAATAATACAAAATCTCTTTCAGCACGCAGGGTATATACTCAAAATATACAAATCACTCATACATCCTCACTATTCTTTCAAGCACACAGCCGATATGTGATAAAAATACAACTATTTGACACACATAAAGCCGGTATATATATCTCAAAAAATAGCTATCATACATCAAAACTAGGTGACCACATATCAGGCATCTCACCGGATGTCCTCCATCTCTGTGTCACCTATACCCTCCTCCTGTGTCCCTGCTAGCACCTCACCTAGAGCTGGTCTCTCGTGTGTTGGTGGCCTCTCCCTGATTGGGCCTCAAAGCTCGCTGACCTCTGTGCTCTCCACACTATGAGTGTGGGATCTCGTCCTCTCATTGGATGCCTGCTGTGCCCTATACTTGGCATAGGATATGAAATCTATCCGGCCGCCATAAGCTGGTCCTGATAGTATCTCGCCTCACCTAGGGCATCCCGTAACCTGGATATAGGCATGGTCTATGGTGGTCCCATAGGTCTCGGCCCCTGTACCTACTGCCCTGCAACCCGCCCCATGCTTTGCCATGAACTCGGGACCTACTCCCAGTGCTGTGGTGGTGCCCCCTACCCCTGTGCTATATCTGGGCCTGTAGGGCCCCAATCATGTGCCTGGGCTGTGGCCAACTAGCCCTAAACCTACCACCGAGCTCGTAAGGCCACCACCACCATCCCCCTGACCATAACCATCTCCATCTCCTCCATCATCACCATCTGGGCCTGCAGATTGGCCACCTGTACATGTAGCTCTGCTACCTCTACCTCTCGAACCCTCTAGCTATGTCTGTAGTATACCCAACTATGGGTAATCAATGTAGCTACCTACCCCTGTAGGGTGTCTCTCTACACTGTAATGGTAGCTAGGTCTGGCTGCCCCAGTCTGGGTGGTATGGCTCATAACTGAGCCACCCACCACTTGCACTGTACCTGTCTGTACATCCAGCATCATCTATCCACCGATCCACTGGCTGCTCCTCCTCCCTGTGGGCACTGTAGGCTGTGGTAGAGGTAAGGGCCTCTCCATGTCATCTCTCGATACTGTGGGAAGGGTGGAGGAATGTCTTGTAAGAGCCCGAACTACCATCGAGACTCTATCTACCGGGATCATCTCATCCTCCCCAACATGGTGACCCTGTATCCACCTCTCTAGCTGGAGCTCAACTAGCTCCTCATGCATATGCCTATATGAGGGGAATCCCACATATGGCCTCCATATAATGTCCACTCTAGACAATCCCTCCAGTAACTACCAAAAATGGGCCACATCATCATGTGTCACCTATCCGATCTCCGCTCTCCTATCATTGGCACCCATCTCCTGTATCCCCACCCACACAAATCTAGGTGGGAATGCATCTTCTCGAGGCATCCCTATAGGCCACACATAGACTATGTGCTCATAGGCCCAATAGTGTAGTATAAATGTACAACACATGCTAAACCTGTGTAACCACCCATATGCCCATAGCTCTGTATATACTACACCAAGAATGTTGGTGCCTAGGCAAAGCAGGTCTCATGCACCATCATGTCGTGGAGTACCCCCATCAATGATTAGGGAAAGCATCCACCCTCTGCATCTAGTAGTGCATAGCAACACATTACCTCCATCAACAGGACCACTAGCCTCGTCTCCTCTAGACGGGCTAGGTACATCTCTCCATAGCTCAAACTAGTGCTATGGAATCTCAGATCAGCTACCCCCTCACCAAAAATAGTCACAATCAACTCCTCTGAGGCCTCAGAGGAGATAGAATACACCTGGGCACCCAATATGGGTAACTGAAGAATCTCGAGAACACGTCCTCAGGGTGATAGTCATCTCACCCGTCGACAGGTGGAACATGTTGGTCGTGGAGTCCCATCTATATCGATGAGTGTGACCATCAAGTTGGGCTACCAAAAACATGTCTATAGTGGAAAACCCCACTCAAATCCCACTACCTCCACATATTTGCAGCTCTAATGGGGTTCTTTGTGTTGCACATGTCGTCATTTGCCAAAGTAGCAAAGGTGGAACCCTATCCCACATATGTAACTGCACTCTCCCCTGCATCCAATACAAACACAACATTAATTTACCTGTATCAATCCCTATTCACCAATTATCATTTTCCTACACCCTATTTTCACCCTACCCATCTCAACCACCTAGCCCACATCACTTTTGGACCCTTGTGCCCACTAATCCAATTGGTACCGATTCATCCTAACCGACCTCGATCACCCTTTAACCTAAGACACACATGTGGCCACTTGTTTGGTGACCGATACTAGTTCACCCTTACCGACCATGGTTACCCCTTAATTAGCATTGGTCACCTGTTTGGTGACCGATACCAGTTCCACCTAACCAACGCCAACCACACTTGACCGATGCCCGGTCATTGTCACGGAAAAACCCGTGACTTCCAAAACCCCCTTTTCTAAAACCCCCCCTACCCCTTTTACCCCACCTACAATGACCTAAACTACTCCTGGACCTCTACCCATCCCACCTATACTATTTACTACCCTCCCCATTCCTCCTTTTACCCAATATTCCCCATTCCCAAATTCCATTTTTACCCACCCACAAAACCGAAAAACCAAACAAAACCTAAACCAACACTATAATAATCCTCTAATCTATCAAATCAACAATGTAAGAGTAGGGCACTTACCTCATCACACTACTATCAAAAACCATTGTAGCTAGCTATTTACCCCCATGTAGGGAATCTCTCTACCTATAATGGTAGTTAAGATACCCTTGGCAGTGGGTGGTATGGCTCGGAACAAATCGAGCCACCCACCCCTACCTTTAGCTATCTTTACACCCGGTGTCATCTATCCGCTGGTCCACTGCTTTCTCCTCCGCCTATGGGCATTTATAGGTTGTGGTAGAGGTAAGGGCCTCTCACATCATTTCTCTTCGATCTATGGGAAGGGCAGAGGAATGTCCTGTAAGAGCCCGAACTACCATCGACTCTTCTACCATCTACAGGATCATCTCATCCTCCCCAACACGGTGACCCTGTATCCATCTCTCTAGCTAGAGCTAGCTAGCTCCTCATGCATATGCCTATATGAGGGGAATCCCACATATGGCCTCCATATAATGTCCACTCTGGATAATCCCTCCAGTAACTACCAAAAATGGGCCACATCATGTGTCAGCCTATCCGATCTCTGCTCTCCTATCACTGGCACCCATCTCTTATACCCCACCCACACAAATCTAGGTGGGAATGCATCTGCTCAGGGGCATCCCTATAGCCGCACACACACACTATGTGCTCGTAGGCCCAGCAGTGTAGTATAAATGTACATCATAGGCTAAACTGTGCAACCACCCATATGCCCACACTCTCTGTATAGCTGCACCAAGAATTCAAGTGCCTAGGAAAATTGGGTCTCATGCACCATCATGTCATGGAGTACCCCCATCAGTGATAAGGGAAATCATCCACCCTCTCATCTGAAAAGTGCATAGCATAGCAAAGACATTGCGTCCATCAATAGGACCACTAGCCTCATCTCATCTGGATGGGCTAGGTACATCTCTCCATAGCTCAAACTGGTGCTATGGAATCTAGATCAGCCATCCCCTCTCCAAAAAACAAGTCACAATCAATCAACTCCTCGAGGCCTTGAGGAGATAGAATACAAACCTAGCACCCAATATGGGTAACCGAAGAATCTAGAACACGTCCTCCAGGGTGATAGTCATCTCACCCATCGACAGGTGGAACGTGTTGGTCGTGGAGTCCCATCTATTGATGAGTGTGACCATCAAGTTGGGCTGCTAAAAAACATGTCTGTAGTGATGAACCCCACTCAAACCCACTACCTCCACATGCTGCAGCTCCAGCTCTCACATCAGTTAGGTCACACATCACCTGCACGCTTGTCACCAAGAGGGAACCCCGTCCCGCATATATAACTACGCACTCTCCCCTGCATCCAATACAAACACAACATTAATTTACATGTATCAATCCCTATTCACCAATTATCATTTTCCTACACCCTATTTTCACCCTACCCATCTCAACCACCTAGCCCACATCACTTTTGGACCCTTGTGCCCACTAATCCGACCGGTACCGGTTCATCCTAACCGACCCTCGGTCACCCTTTAACCGACATCAGTCACTTGTTTGGTGACCGATACCATTTCACCCTTACCGACCATGGTTACCCCTTAACTAGCATTGGTCACATGTTTGGTGACTGATACCGGTTCCACCTAACCGATGTCGACCACACTTAATAGCGACGTTGGTCATTCACTATCGGAAAAACCCGTGACTTCCCAAAACCCCCTTTTCTAAAACCTCCCCTGCCCCTTTTACCCCACCTACAATGACCTAAACTACTCCTGGACCTCTACCCATCCCACCTATACTATTTACTACCCTCCCCATTCCTCCTTTTACCCAATATTCCCCCATTCCCAAATTCCATTTTTACCCACCCACAAAACTGAAAAACCAAACAAAACCTAAACCAACACTACAATAATCCTCTAATCTATCAAATCAACAATGTAGAGTAGGTGCTTACCTTGTCATGCGTTACTGCCATCTTAGTGGCACAGTTTGGCCAGCCATATATCGGTGGCCACTTATTTGATCCCTCTCTAGCCTCTACCATCACCGAATAGCTACTCACAACCTCCGACCAATCAAATCTCTCACCCTGATCCCGTGGACCCACTACTCACCAACCAATCCCTCATCAAATCACACTGCCAGCTCACTGTTCCATTTTGTCTGGACACTTTTCTCTCTTTTCTCTCTTTTTTTGTCATTTTCTCACTTTACACAATAACAAATGAATAAAAAAAACGGATTTTTTTTTTTATAACCAACCCGACCTAACCGACATTGGTTACCCTTGACCAGCATCGATCGCATGCCCTACCTACCCATCTCGGTTGACCCTATACCGATGTCGATTATTATCGTGACCGCATCGCATCGGTCACCCTCACCTACACATTGCCTTAAATTTACCCCTTTTACCCCACCCTTCACCCTGACCATTTACCCCACCCCACCTTTACCCTACCCATTTACCTCACCTTTCCAACCTCATCATTTACTACCTCCCTTTTCCTCCTTTGGGGACTCCTTATTTTACCCCTACCTTGGCCTTACCCATGCCATGACCTAGATATTTGGACCTGGACCATCGCTAGTGACCTTTGACCTCATGTGTTCACTATACCTTGTGCAACATTGTTACCTGTGTTGATTGACCTAATGACCTTACCTAGCCTATTGCCATGTGACCATTTATCCAAACCCTACCTTTGGTGTACCGGAACATACCTAAACATTCCTGCACCTAACCTACGTTGTGTTTCTGACCATATCCTATACCTTGGATACCGGAATCACTTCAACCTTGTTTGGATAAACCTATCGACCTTAGATGATGTAGATTTTGCCTGCTCTTTAACTTGGTAGCGTGTTGTAGTTTATACGTGTGTGTGTTTGACTTTTGCTACCTTTGACCCTAGACCCATTACCTAGAATTGCCCGAGTAGACCTTTTACCCTTTTTCCCTGCCCACCTACCTTTTCCTCACATTTACCTTTTATCAAACCACTCACCGATTCTACCTTTGGCCTCATTAGTTCTTGGTTTGAGGGGGATCACCTTCACCCACACATGGGGAAACCACATCTTATTTTTTAGCATCACTTACAATACAAGCTACGCAACAAAAAGGGGCAAAATGTAGACACTAAAATTAGGTCACACTCCCCTTTGGTCCCTCGACAAATAAACACCCTTCATCACATTCACCTAGCCATGGCCCCTTTCACCTCACTAATATTAATATTAATTTAATTAAATTAATTCATTATCCTCATCATATTTATTATTTAAATATCTTAATTTAAATAATACCCACACATATAGTTCACTTAGACACCTCACCAAGCCAACTCAACCTAAGACCTATTCTTAGTAAGTTGCCATAACTAACTAAGACTTACCCAAACCCTAAAAATCAATGCCTACATTCCCTCTAACCACATTCCCGCATGCTTACAAGAGGCTCCTAGTCTAATCTGTGGGTTAATGACATGAAATCGAGGAAATCAAGAGGATCTCCCTAGTTTAGTAAACCTAGGAAATCCCACCTTGACCGACGCCGGTTACCCCTAACCGTCGCCGGTTAAGCCGAAACCCATCGGTTACCCTTTTAACCCCAAAACAACCTTATTCTCAAGGTTGGAAGTTGAAAAAAGAAGGTTGGAAAATGTTGGCGAAGGTTGGCAAGCATTAACACATCTTAGAGAGATAACACATCTTCAGAGAGTGAATTCCAATGAGAAACACATGCAAGGAAGGAGATCAAGCATCTTTTCCTACACAACCATCCCAGCCATGATCTGATCTAACCAAGCAAAGAGGAATGTACATGCAGCCCATGCAGAAGCTTTCCTTTAGTTGGTGATCACTTGCAACCTTCAAACCTCTCATCAACACCTCCATCCCTCACTCACATAGCATCCAAGACCAGAATCCAAGTAAGTATAACGTCATACTTCTCTGGTTTATTTCATTTCATCATTATTTTATCATCTATTGTTTACCTAGCCACCTATTGACCTTCTCCAACACTTCCACCTCCATATACCCATTAAAATCTCACCAAATCCTACCCAAGTCACCCAATACCTCATCCCGACTAACAAAATCCTTTGTGCAATCATAAAGGAGACCTAAATCTTGTTCTGTGGCATTCCTAGATTTCCACAGTAACCGACACCGATTACACCTAACCGCCATCGGTCACCCTTAACCGACATCGGTCTCTGTATTTTCCCATACAACCTAGAACAGAGACCTACCCACCTAATTTCACCTCACCCTCATCCACCTGTGATTTACCTGAGACCTCTGTCAGACCTGCAGAGACCTAGAACCAGTTACTTGACCTTTGGATCCTATTCTAGCCTAGCCTGTTAGATTAGATCTATTTCTTATTGTGTTTTAAGTGAGATACCTAAATCATTTCAAATTACAATAGGATTTACTTTGTTTACAACATTAAATTGTTTAAAATTTTATTACGGGTAGTTCCTCCCTAGCTCACACAATTGTGGATTTAAACCCATCAATCAAAGAAATGATCTAGAATCAAGTGAAACAGATGGATCCCAAAACCACATGCCTTCATAATATTATTTTAAAATGTCATGTATTTATTTATTCATGTTCTACTCAACCCCTAGATGGGTTAATCCCTTGCAGTTATCTTGTAGAGGGTATTCATTTTTTGTAAAATGGCTAAAAATATCCCTTTTAATGACTTCAGGAACATTGTTCCACCTTAGAACATAGTACATTCATGAATGCATTTAGATATACGTATATGGACATGAAACACACTTGAAAACCATGCTAGCAAAATTCTCTTAGCTAGAATGATGATGAAATTTTTGATAGGTTGGTTGGAAGAAGGGTTCACAATGACCAGGAGAGGAGGTTTCATGTGGGGGTTTGGTTGTCATGGCCAAAATTTTAAATGTCTTGCATGCTAGAAATTTATCATTACAACAATTGGCTATAACTTGAGGGCATAGACTATTAGGGATAATGAAGGACTTTAGATATCTCATGGAGGAGAAAACCAATGGCTTATCCATTGGGTGATATAGTCATATGGAAACTCATGGTACAAGAAACAAACACAACCAAGTGAGAAAAAAAAACACATAAAAGAAAAGGGAAACAAACAAAGTAGAAAGGGAAACACGTAACATGGAAATAAATAGGGGAAAAACAAAAACAATCCTATCTCAACTATATACTTGTGGAGAATAACCCACTTTCACCTTATTACTTATTATTTTCTCAGAATGTTACTAGTGTACGGGTAACACCTAATGAATTTTTATGCAAACCCATTGATTGGTTCAATGAAGTATGATCCTTTCTTAAAATTTTTGAGAAAACAAGTTGCTTTGTAGGAGGTCTCCATCTACTTGAGAAAAATAAATTTGTATTTTTCTTCTTGAAAAAATCTACATGACTCGATTGTAAGTAGGGATCCACATGATTAGTTCATTATCATCGCAGAGATATGAAATTACACTTCCTCATGCCAATCCATTTCTAGATTAAACCATGCTTTAGATTTATCATTTTTTACTTCATCACTACTACAAGATGGATTAATGATCTTACCAAGTTCGCCATGTTCACAACCGGACATGTGTTCTTTCATGGGTATTTGCACATTGTTTTTCATACTCTATATGACCATTTTGTCAAAGAACTAGTTATTGATAGAGATCTTTACATTTTCTTCATCTTCGTAGGATTCTTGATGTTTCAAATTTACTAGTTGTTCCAAATGGTTTATTTGAACACACCAATCATTCTTGATATGGTATGAATCATTCTTGAAAGGAGAATGAACACAAGGTGGGAGATGAAAAATGAATTTCAATATTATATTCATCTTGATCACCTTGAGCTACCTAATTCATCTATGTGATGGAGATATCCTCTCCTTGGGTAGAATCATTCTTGAAAGACTCAATAAAATTTTGATCCATCTATTTTTCATTGAGAAGGTTGATGCAGGGGCATCACACCAAGGGTTAAATTAGGGATGTTGTAATCAATTTTTGGCTTGTTTAGTCTTTAGAGGTGTTTTAGGGGTCATTCAAGTGGTCATGTTAAGCTCTTGAGGTCAAATTTTCAAGTCATGGAGTTTCCCTCCATTTTCACAATTTGAATTTTTGAATTCCTTTTGAGCCATTTTTGGATTTTTAGATAAGTATAGGGGTTTAGTAGCATTTATAGCATGTTTTTAGGTCATTATGGTCATTATGCATCTTTGAGGGATCGTTATGATGAAATATTTTTCATGTAACCATCAAATAGCTCCTTAAGCCCTTTTCTTGTAGGTAACCTCCATGGTTGTCTTGGTCATATGACCTAGTGGTCAATTATGAGAAAAGAACTCAAATGAGGAGGTATATATGACATATTTGTAACTATTTTCATTCATTTATCAATCAATAAGTGCAAAATATGGAGCTCCAAGAAACGAGTCTTAGTGGTAATTTGTTTGCAAACAATGATTAAGGTTTTACAAAATATGTGCATGGCAATGTAAATTGAAAATGTGCTTGTATAGGAAAATTCAAAGACCATAAAGGAGTGAAATAGTATTAATTAATATATAAGGGTTTTTATAAGATTTCAGTAGTTGGAAGTAAATTTATGGTTGAAGACTCCTTGTAATTGTGAATGCATCGCAAGGATCGTAACTCACATAATCTTACTAAGTTGAAGTAGTGTCGTAGTTAAGAAAAGGATGTGATGATCTAGTAAGGAAATAAACACTTTCGGAAAACGTGGTTAAAGATTCTAGGAGCCTAAGATAGCCACTTGTAAATATTAATCCATTTGACAACTTTTAAGACACTCATACCCTGTTCAAGAAGGCAGAGGACGAAGGATTATGCATCAAACATGTGCTCCAAGAAGGGATTAAATCTATTGGTAAGAGATAAAGACTCTAAATGATTTAATATAAATGTTCGAATTGATTTATGGATTTGAAAGTAAGTGAAAGTGATTTGGTGAAGGAAATTACATCCTCACGCTCACTGTGACAAACTCTCACTAGGGTTTAAGGGAATCTTACATTGTGAACTTTATACATGTTGTTAATCCCCCAAATTATAAATATATCATCATTAGGGGATACCAAAAGAGATTCATTAAGTTCAAACTCTAAAAATAATCATAAACTCGTAAACTATGACAATTTTCCTGAAAACACCTTGTAGAAAAATAGGGAGGCCTAATTAGAGGCCCAAAATAGTGATTTTTAAGCATTCTTCACAAAGAAGGTGGTTATAAAATTTTACATACAAATTTTTGACCCAAATGGGTATTCAAAAAGGTGAAGGGTCATTGGAATGAATCCTTAAATCAAATGATACATCAAAATTTGATTGGTGTCAAGGCTGGTAAACAAGAAGAAGTTTATAGTAGAGGGCATTGAAGAAAAGATATATACACCGAGAACTGAATCAAAATAATTTTCCTACACCTCAAACACCAAAAGGGTTTCCACAAAAATTCACATATTTTTCTGGAACCATGTAGAATGCTCTAAACTCAAACTTACCAACATGGACTAGCTCTTAAGAAGCCAAGTTGGCAGTTTATGCAAAAAGTGATCAAATAGCTAAAAATAGTATTTTTGATCAATTTTTTGAATGTAATGGCATGGTTAGAGACTCAGGAACATCAAGAGAAAGTATCATCAGTCTATTTGATCATTTGAATCCAAATTTACAAGTTCTGGGAGATATCTTGAGTTGTGAAAATCAAACATATTGATAGATAAGAGTGATTGATTGATTTGTGGATCTTTCTAACTTGTTTGAGTGTGTTGATAGTAGTATATACTATGCATAAAAGGTATTCTCCTCAAAATGGAAAAGAGAAAGCTTTATAGTCATAGTAATATTCTTGGAGTAAGTATTCATTCTAGATCTTGAGAAGATGATTGGAAATTTGAGGCTCATAATCCAAGAAGTCACTTGACATCACTCTTTCTTCATGGTTGACATTACTTACCATCTCAAGAATAATTTAAGGAAAGTCACAATCTCCATGATCTTCATCATCATCAAACATAGAAACTATATCTATATTTAATGAGAATTACATACTATTAAATTCAGGATCCAATAGGTCATCATGTTGTTTTTCAATCTTCTCAATAACACCTTAGTACTCCTCCATCAATATGGGTGGCTCAACATCTTCTTATAAAGTAATGAAATTTTTTCCATATCATGAAAATTGGTACAAAATGTATGCTCTTAGATCATCCTCTCTTTGGATAATTTATCTCATTTTTTATGGGAATAATATTCTTCATTTTACCCTTGTCTGGCATGGTGGAAAAATTAAGAATCTTCTTCCCATAATTTTTTAAAAATTACAAATTTGACTAAGTTTTTATAATTAACCATTTCACTCCTTGGTACACCTTAAATCACCTTAAAATTAGTTAGGATTAACCAAGGTAATTTGGGTGTTAGAGGGTGAGTTGCATAAAAACAATAGGGGTAGAGTGAGGGGGAAGTATAGACACCAAAGTGCAATTTTCACAAGATTGTACCAAGCGTCACAGTGGGAAAACATGTGAGGGAGATGAAGAGGCTGAAAAAGAGTCTCTCGGGGATAACAAGAGGTTTTACATGTGACCAAAGATTAGTAGGGGAGGTGGGGCACATTTTAATGTCCCTAATGTCCCCTTGGTTATTGGGATAATGGGATAAGGGAAAATAAACCTTGATAAGTGTGCTATTGGTTTATATTCACATGAGGATGGGACCAAGTGAGTTAAAACACACATTAGAAACTTTTTAGAAACTTAAGTTGTCACTTAAAGTGACATGATTCATTCCACCACAAGGGGGCACAATTTTTGTCCCCATTTTCCCCTTGTACCAATGGACAAGGGATAACTAGGATGAAAAAGTGTGCCAAGGGGTCATGTTTTTGAGTTGTGAAACAAGTATAAGAGACAAGTTGCAATGTTTTAAGTGACACAAAATAACTCATTAGTAGAGACACACTATTGTGTCCCTGATTTCCCCATGCACCAAAGGACAAGGGAAAAGGGACAAAAGAGGTGAAAAAGTGTGCTCAAGCTTATAAAACATGTTGATGTCACCCCACGAACGTGCGAATAGAACATGGAAGTTACGTTTCCGCCCCAAGAGAAAATATTGGATTTTGGAGGCCAATAATTATATGATATTAACTCCAAAAAAATTGATGAGTTCATTACAACCATTGTAGAGAGAATATTTTTATTACAATTTAATTTTCATGCCTAGTCACTCTTTTTTAACAAAAAGGGACAAAGATAGTGACCCGTATAATCATTGAAAATTTGTGGGGCCAAGGATAAAAATGATATATATATATATATATATATATATATATATACCATGTATTGGACTCATATAAATTTCCATTAACTATTTTTTTAGCTTCTAAATCCTCCAGAACTACCAGATATTCAAGACAAGGTCACTTTCTCTATCAAGCTTACATTCCTCATACCCAAAATGACCCGATTTTTCTTGGATGGATCCCGACACCACATGCCTCCACAATATTATTTGAAAATTTCATGGATCTCTTCATTTCTCTTCTACAAAACCTCTAGATGGGTTTATCCCTTGTAATTATCTTCTGGAGGGTATTCATTTTTGCAAAATGGCTAAAAATAACCCTTTTAATGCCTCTCGGGGAACATTGTTCCACCTTAGAACTTAGTAGCTTCATGAATCCATTTAGATATAATTTCATAGACATGAAACACACTTTAAAACCATGTTAGAAAATTCCACTCAGCCATAATGAGGACGACACAATTGATAGGTGGATGAAAGAAAGGTTTGTAATGATTGAGAGAGGAGGTTTTAAGTAGGGGTTTAGTTGTCATGGCCAAAATTTTAAATGTTTTGCATGCTAGGAATTTAACTTGACAACAAAATTGAACTCCCAATGATGATTTATACTTACTTTAAGATGATATGTCATAAGTAACTATATAAGGGATTATTTATATTTACATTTTATGCATGAAGGATAAAGGGTGTGAGTCCTTTCCATACTATGCCATAACTCTTATTCATCAAGACTACATATCACATGAAATGGTTCATTTCATTCATCGGATACACTTGAATAAGGATATATGGAGACAACCAAACTCGCAATGAAGTCAACAGGATCTATATTCATGCCTTCATTACGTGTAATGTAAGGTGGTATATGTCATATGAGAGAACACAAGAGATAATTTATATTTATATTTTTTACATTGAAATACTATAAATATAGAGGTATTAGTGGAAAAGAGTATCCCTCCACCAGGTCAAAAAGATATAATCAATATGTTCCTAAAGAGGGAATGACCAAAAATTCAATTAAGTTGTGAAAAATTCCCTAGATGTCAAGAATTTGTGATGATGCACTAGGCACAAATTTGAGAAAGAGCTTATATTAGGTGGTCAACAATTAAATAATTTGTATATTTAACAATTTTTGATGTTAATAGAAATATTCTACTATATTCTCCACAACACATTTACCAAGAATAAAATTTAATATCTTTAAGAAGGCAAAGGCATACAACTGATCTGTTGGGAAAAAATGGTGATATTCTCACCCTTATCTTTGGATTTTTTGGTTATATGCCCAAGGTTAGATCATTGATAATGGCATGGATCTTGTATTCATTTTCAAATTGAACCACTAAAAATTAGTTGAGGGACAACCATTATAGAAATTGTCTAGGGCAAATCAATGACCAAGTCTGTAAGATAAATCAATAACAAACACATTGAATTCATTTTTGATAGGTTTGTGTCTAAATATTGTGCGAAACTTTTACATGACATTACCTATAAGTATCACTATGTTGTTGCTAAAATAAAAAAAAGATGAAATTAATAAATATTCCTATGGATGATTATAAGAGCTTCAAAGATACAAGTTTAGGTAGTATGAATTGAATGCTTAGCAATTAAAAAAACTCATAAACACTCATAGCTATAACTATGGTTATCTTCCACATACATTACACCAATAAGTTTTCCATATCTATGTTTGGACTGATCATCATAAGATTTTAAAAAGTACATAGGATTGGAAGAGAGTACTCATGATTGGATGAAGAGTGAGAGTTCCTTCATTTTTGTGTTGGGTATTTAGAGTGAATTGTTCCGTGATTGATGGATATGAGCAACCATGATCATCACACTACATCCTTTTATTTTATTTTGACTCTCATCTTCTTCTTAGGGTGGGGATCCTTAAATACTTCTATTTTTTATTTGTTACCAGTATTTGAAGGATAATCTCTCAATTTTTATGATTTTATGCCATAAATTCCCAAGTGAAGTGGCCTTTATATTTGGTTTTACATTCTAATGTAATTGGTTCACTTTGGCTTCAAAATTGTGCTAAAAGCTTAATTTTTCTTAACTATGCACTAATCAATTATTTGGTTTTTTTTGGTGTGATTGGTAGATTGGATGACATGATGTTGGTGGTCTGAAACTTGTACCCTATGAGTTTTCTTCACTTCCTTTCAATTTTGCAGAGTGAGGCAAAGATATAGTGCTAGTTTTTTGGAATCGAATCCCAAACTGATAGTTATTGATGGAAACATGATTAAATTACAAGCAATACATATATCGTAAATACCAATAGAAGTTTTTACACATCCTAATAATATATAAAATAAATTAAAAATAATCCTTATCATCTCTCTTTAAATCATAGAGATTGTAAATTCTTAGTTAGTTTTTAGTTTCTCAATCATTATGATTACTATGATAAATAATGTGGTTTTTGATAAAATGTTTTCAACTTGATATTGAATCAAATGTTAGTATTAACATATTAATTAAAATTTGTAAAAGGTTTACATGATAAAATCAAAGGAATATTCTTGGGGTCTTGTTCCAACATAGTCCTTTTCTATCATGTCACAAATTTACAATATAAATTCATAACTAAATTATTACCATATCAATTATTAGTTAACTAAAACGACACCAAAAATTAATGTACACATATACACTACTACATAAACCTATAATATAGATATAAAAATACATTTTGATGTAATTAGTTCACTTTGGATTCAAAATTAGGCTGGTGAGGGTTGATGTTTATTAACTATGCACGATCAATTATTTGATTTGTTTTGATGTGAGTAGTAGATTGACTAATATGAGGTTGGCAATTTGAAACTTATACCATGTGAGTTTCCTTAACTTCCATTCAATTTTACTAAAGAGAGGAAGGGATATAGTGTTAGGTTTTTAGAATCGAATCCCATACCGGTAGTTAATGATGAAAATAAGATTAAATTATAAAAATACATATATCTTAAACATAAAGAAGAAGCTAGTACACATCTTAATAATATATAAGATAAATGAAAAAGAATCCCTAGATCACCCATTTCTTGTAAATTAGTGGGATTGTAAATTCTTAGCTAGTTTTTATTTTGAAAGATGAGATTCTAGATACATTGCATTTGAAACATTAAATCTCGACGTTTCGAGTCCAACTACAAGGCCCATTGTCGGGAAAGAAAGATTTTGATTCGAAAGAGACATTATTACAATATATAGTGTAATATTTGACACTTGACCTTTCCTATTCTTTAGAACGCTTTGTATTCTTTTAGTTCCCCAATCATTATCATTATTACCGAAGGCAATAAATATTGTCATTGTTTCGATCAAATGTTTTCAACTTTCTACTTAATCAAATGTTAGTATTAGCTTATTACTTAAAATTGTAAAAGTTTATATTAGAAAATCAAATGAAAAAGTATTCGCATATTTTTTAAAATTGTAAAATTTTGATATTATAAAATCAAAGAAAAATTCTTGGGGTCTTATTCCAAGCAAAGTACTTTTTTATCATGTCACAACTTTACAATATAAATTAATACCATAACAATTATCAATTAACTAAACCCACACCAACAACTAATATACACATATACACTACTACATAATTATATGATATAGACATACAAATACAATCTAATGTAACTCGGTTCACTCCGGTGACGGTTTGAAACTTTTACCGCATTTGAGTTTCCTTCACTTCCATTCAATTTTATCGAAGAGAGGAAAGGATAATACACTAGTATTTGGAATCAAACGCCAAACTAGTAAATACCGATGGAAATTATTAAATTACAACCACTACATATATCTTAATTAAAAATAAATTTGTACACATCCTAATAATATATAAGATAAATGAAAAATAATCCATATCATCTATTTCTTGTATAACATAGAGCTTGTAAGCTATTAGCTAGTTTTTAGTTCCACAATAATTATTATTATAGAAAAAGGTAATAAATATTGAAGTTATTGGATAAAATATTTTCAACTTTCCATCCAATCAAATGTTAGTATTAGTAGATTACTTAAAATTTTTAAATGTTAGCATTAGTATATTACTTAAAAATATTAAAAGTTTGACATTATAAAATCAAAGAAATATTCTTGGGGTCTTATTCAAGCATATTACTTTTCTATCATGTCAAAAATTTATAATTTAAATTCATAACTAAATTAATACCATAGCAATTATTAATTATCTAAATCAACACCAACAATTATTATAGACATATAACTAGTACATCACCTGTATAATATAGACATACAAATAAACAAATACCATAAAAATTAATCAAGCCTAATCCGATGACAATTAACCAATCTTTCCTCAATAATTAATAAACACACAAATATATTGCTATTATAGTAATTACCTAGACTTGTAAAATGTCAAATGTTTATGAATTCAATCCTGCAGTAATAAGCCACATGTAGTAATGTGCCACTTGTTTCATGTATGAAGTTGATGACCTTGTATTGGATGCAAAAGAATTTTGACTTTGAAGCTTTCCATGTGAATTTTTCATAATAATATAGTTTTCTTTTATTTTTGATTTTCATATAACTAACAATCGCATGAGTTACAAATTGCACCATAGTGGATGTTAATGTTTGATGTAATATTTTTACCCCGATATATTATGGTTTGTTCATCTCTTAAAATAGGAAATAATAATACGGTGAGAGGAATAATTTTCACAAAAGGAAAAACATTGTGTAGGAATTACAAAGCCAATGAAATCGGTTTCATAAAATCACGAAGTGATTTTTCATTAAGATGTAAAAACCAATAAGGGTTGTAGTCAAGCATCTATTAACTTACAAAATTATAAAATTATTTAATAAAATATTCTTTCATGATTGTCTAAAATAAACATCAATTTAAATATTTCCCCCATAATATAACCAAGCCCTACCATGTTTCTCCAAAGATGAAGGAGATGATAAACACTATATCTATCCCAAGGAAAATGACCAAAAAGATAAAAATTATTGTTTTTTTTTCAAATGTTGAAGCTGATTAACATTTCTCGATTTATAACAAATATGTGGGTATCGAGATTGTCTTGTCTGTAGATTCAAGTTCAAGCCAATAAAATGGCGATCGCGGTGGAACATTTGAAAAAACTCCTTCGCCATAGGGATAACACCCTTGCAATTTTCTTGAGAACCACCATCCCCCTCTTTCCGCTCCCCACCACATGGTGGTGCTAGTGGGTGTTGTACACCTAAAAATAGACATGTGACCTTGTGTACATGCAACCTCTCGAGGTCATGCCAGACAACCGTTTTTATGTGTAGAAAAATAGGGTGAATGTATTAAATACTCAAAGATTAGTAAATGTGATCAACAAGTTATTAGAGTAGTCTAATGTCCTCTATGGCCACTAAAGGGATATGATTATCTAGGAAATAAAAGTCTCTCTAATCTGAACAAGTGTGATGGGATGGTCAAGAAGGATACACACACGTAAGATTCTATCAATATCGGTGTGTGAGATTCTCTTAACTAGTTGTGGAATTTGTGTGAATTTCCCTTCATTCGCCTCATAGAAATTTCCAGATAAGGTCATGGAAGCGCTAGAGGAAATGTATAAAGTGGATTGTGTGAACTAGTTTTGTCCTGGCTGGTTCCACCAAAATTTGTAGACCTTGTTAGAGTCTTCATTTAGGACTATCAATTGTGAGATGATGATAGGTGGAAGTGGTGAGGATTTGAAAACCAAGATCCTAAGGCTCGTGTCAATGTCTATCTCTAGATAAGATACGTTTGATTATGGGACTCTAGGATCATATACTTTGTCTCTTGGTTGTTGAGGACCCTGAATGGTCATATGGATGGATAACTATGGCGAATGGGTGAAATACGTGGAAATGAATGACGAGTGATCAAAGAAACCTATTTTTAGGTTGATTTTATTAGAACTCGTAGAATTTATCATCCTCTACATTCAAAGCACTCAACTATGTAGTGATAGCAGGTAGTTCCGAGGTGGTTCGGAAGATGTGAATTTGAAGGCCTTGGTCAATATCTGCAAGGCCACCAATAGGTTTGGTTGTGACACTATTGGTTTAAAAACGTAATCCTTGGGTTCTCTAGGACCTAAAATGGTCATGCGGGATGTGTATTCAATTAATCTAATGCAAGAAAGAAAACTAATTAAATAAAGGAAATCTAATCTATGTTTTTGTGATTTTTTAATTAAATAAAAGAAATGAAAATAAACAACAATCTAATTAAATTAACTAATATTTTTGGATTTTATGATTTTTGGAAAACAACAGAGGAAATTGATAGAAGAAATACGAAGAAATACAATTGCTTCTACAACACTATTAACAAATCTAAACAAATAAATAATCTGATGTGACTATTTATTTGTGCAACATGGATCTAAACTACTCTAATAAATCAAAATCTTTTCCAATTTGTATTTGTGGATTTAAATCTTGTTCTACCTCAGAGACATAGGAAGAAGTAAAATCTTCTCAGAAGCACTTCTTCCTCTGAAACTTCCCCGGTAGAAATAAATGAAGATCTAATGAAGATTGCAGATTGAAATGGAATTACAATTGCTTTAAACTAATGCAAGAGCTTTCCTCCAAACAAAATTCCCTTCACAAACCCATAGGGATAGGGAGAGAGGAAATCTATCACCATAAGCTTTTTTGTGTAGACAAAATAAAATATATAACAATGTATTGACTATTGAATTGATTTGAATTGAATTGATTTAACTACTTTAGTCAAATTGTGCATACAAATGAAATAAAGAAATCAAGAAAGCTTAAGGAAAACCAAGTACATCCCCAACCTGGAATTTGCAGAATTGTGGCAAAGCCAGTGATGGTTTACTTTGATATCCCCTCAGTTTCTTTTCCAACTTTAATGTTTAGGTGAATCCTAGGGAACCTGTGTTGGCTAAGCAACAAAAGAAACAATGAAGAAGTGTTGGAGAAGTAGTGGCTTACAAGTAGTTTGGTAGCAATGTGGGTAGGAGAATAACAATGCAAGAGAACTAGCTTGATTATGTATTTCCTAGAAATATTACGACAACATAACAATGTAATTCACAACAAAAATCTTGGCCAATGCTTAGGAAGAAGCTTGGATTTTATAGAACATAGGCTGGGAAATGGTCTAAGCCATTTGGCAACCAAGGAATGCCACCTTACTTAAAGAATGGGAAATTAAATCTCAATTAGCAATATAAGAGAAAGAGGAAGTTGGTACGTATCCATCAAGCCTATAAATAACCAATTTGACCAAGAAACGTGCGCAAAAGGTTAGTTGGAAAGAAGTAACACACCTCGGAAGTCTCATGGGAAGTCTCAAAACACACACGGGACCGTCATCTGTAGAATGGCGGTTGCACAACTATTGAGGTGGTTATGGAACTTCCAATGAGGGAAGACTGGCGGTTGCGTAACTACCATGGTGGTTCGTAACTTAAAGCCAAGTGCTAAGGAAAAACATTGCAAAATGATAACAAAAGGCAGGAAAAGTATGAAAATGACTAAGGAAAGCATACTAAGCCACAAATATACACTGAAAATAGGAAATATAATTCGAAAACCATTGAAAAGATAATAATCATCATAGGGGAATTTGAATCATTTCGACAATGTAGCACATGTAAAATTGGGTGCGTACATATTGCCCCCTCAGAGAAGCATTCTAGCCATGAAGAGGCGTAGAATGTAGAATCCGAGTATTACGTTCCCAAAATGGGGAGTTACATGTTATACCTAACACGTCCATGTGTGAAGTGCCAATCCAAACTCGCCACCCGCAAGAAACAAATGAGAATTAAGTGCAGATAGATGTGAATTTGAAAAATATACTAAAATAAAAATGATAAGAGGAATTACCATATATGTGGGGATAGAAATATACCTGTGACATGCTCATCCTTGCAAAACACACACACTCAAAAAAAAAGTTAAAACATGTTATATATAACAAAAATTGCTATTTTTAGAAATAATTTTCACCCACCCACTTAGAGGATTTTTAGCTTTGGATTACCTGCGATGGTTTTAAACAAGAGTATAATCAATTCAAAGAATATTTGATGTGATGGCATCCCCACTAGCAAGAGGAGAAACGACTAAAAAATAGGTGAGTTATTTGCATTTTTTCACTTTCAATCGATAATGTGAAAAATTGGAAAATATAAACCTGAGGGGCTCATTTTCAATAATTCTATAGTTAAAATGTTAATAAGGGGGTGTCTAGATGCGTGTGTCTTTTATTTTATAAAAACAATGTATTTTTGTCATTTTTTGAAGTTTTTGGGCCCCAATGTATGATGTTCCTTTTTTGACACGATCACCGCGCTTTGTGCAAAGGATGGTTACACAACCAACGCTCTACCTAGAGCAGCAAATTGCACAAATGCCATGGAAATTATGCATCCGCCACTCTGTGCAGAGGGGAAGTTGCGTAATTGTCGAGGCGTAAGCTAAATTGGGCCAAGTATGATGATTTTTTTGTTTTTATGTCATTTTTATAATGTTTTTGATGATCTTGCTATTTTTGATGTTTTGGTGGATGCATAGTTCTTACATCCGATGGATCTAAACCAGAGAGTGTGATAGGCTTTCGGGCATATTAGATCAGTTTTCCAAGGTAGACATGGACTTGTTACTTAGAGAAGGGTTGTGGAGATTGTCTTAGATGGTGTTAGTAGTGCTAGCTAGTCACTTGTTGTGTGACCTCTTGAGCTATTGGGATGCAGATCGAACACTTTCTCTAGCTGCCCGGGGTCCGAAGGATAGTGGACCATTACCTTAGAGGACGTGCACAAGATTTTGGGTGTTCTTGTGATAGGTAGGAGGTTGACTCTTGACAATGTGGGGTCAGTGGTGAGATCACATCAGTGGGCTACCTATGTGGGGTATTTCTAGGTGCGTAATGTGGGCGCTAAGTAGGGAATGAGACTTCATTCCGTTTCATCACACCTATCCTTGCCTTGATAAAGCCATTATTGGTATCTTGGCTTCACACTTGGTAGGAGACAAGGGTGGGGACAAGCTCCTTTACTGTTGGGCCCCATTATCTAGAGTATTGAGTAGTATGGTTGCATTTATGCCTGGGGCATTGATATATTGGGAGCTACTTATCATGATTTATATCGAGTTGTTAGAATTTAGGGAAAGTCCATGAACCATCCCACTTTTTTCATGTGTTGGGTGTATGAGAGGATGATCCCATACTAGAGGGGAGTTGGGATATACGATCTAGGAGCCATCAAGCGAGCAAGGTGGATAGTCATGGCTCTCTCGTGGGGGCACATAAGCTATAGCCACACTTCTACTACCGATGAGATGGTCATGCATACGTACTAAGACATGGTTGGACTATAGGGCGATGACATGGTGACATTAGTTTCTTACATCACCTGCTATTCGGTTGGTTGACAGGACAACAAGGGTTGAGGCCCATCCCATAGACATAGTTTCACAATAGTTTGGGATATCGTATGTTGATGCACTTCCCGCCTGTTGTACAATATATCATGGGGTTAGAGAGGCTCGAGAATACCCTAGGGGCCAACTTGGTTGGAAAGTCATGATTCTCGAGTTCCTATTAGTACGGAGAGGGTCGCTTGCATCCAACTAGGCTAGGAGTTATTTTACAGATCGAGGCCACTCGTACACATAACAGGGAGGAGGAGGAGGCTAGGATGGAGACGGAGACAGATATTGAGGAGGAGAACGGAGAGGAGGATAGAGAGGAGATGAGGAAGGAGATTGGAGAGGGGGCTCATGAGGAGGATCATAATGGAAATAGTGATAGTGAGTGGAGAGTTACTAGGAGTTTTCTATGGCAGCAATGGAAAAGGCGGAGGAGGAGAGCGAAGGAGAGACTCTATTTTGAGGATCCTCTTTCTTGCAAGAGGAGGTGGTAACGAGTAATTCATGATGTGAAAATGATTTTCTTCTTAGGAGAGGTTATAGCTAAGGAGGTTCCTTCAATAACTCCACCACCACCACTAGTAACACCAACCAACCCTTCCTAGATTCTAGGCCTCATGAGATCCGAGTATGTAGATACTCTTCCCTAAAATTGTTAGTGAACTATGTATGTATTGTACTTCTCTTTTTCATTTTCAAAAATTTTCTAACTCGTAATTGTTTTGTTTTGTGTTTTTCAGCCACTACTGATGGATGGAAAAATCTTATTCATTGGATTCTTATTGACACATTGATCATTCCCATGGGGAAGACATGAGAGGAGCAACTTACATATGTGAGGAAGCCATGGATGAATGAACCTCATACTGATGTATTCACACTAGTTTGGTGATCCACGAGAGATTCTATCCGAGACGAGGAACAAGCTCACAATGTTTCGGTTAGTTGAGAGGAGACAATGATAGGGCCACTCTCGCAACGAGACCACTACTGATAGATCGTTAGCCTTGTCTCACTCAGCATTCTCATCGTTCTGTTCATGGAGGCTCGCACTCACATCATAGGAGGAAAAAAGGAGTCCTCATGATGATCCTTCATCAGGATCCCATAGGGAGGGATAGTTCCTAGGCCTTTATTACTTTTTTATACTTTTGAGACACACATATATCATTTTTTGGATTTCATGCTCATTGCGAGCATTTTGACCACACTTGTTAGTGTGATGGCATTGTACACAAACTCGATTATTATATATATATATATATATATAATTTTATTTTTTTAGCTCGGATATCTTGTGTAAGATTTTATGTCATTGATGGCTTTCTTCACTTGTGTACTCTTAGATGCTTAGAATTTTGATGTTTTATATGCTTTTTGAATGCATGCTATAGATGATGATATGCTAACAAAATGATTTTTTTTTTTTACTTTATATGATGCTTATGCAAACACAATGTAACCTAAAACTTTGGTTTTCAAACAATATTTAGTACTTCTTATTTTGTTGGAAAAATGTGATGAATGTGATAAAATAAGAGAATGAACCCACTCCTCTTATAACTCCACACAACTAGTAAGATGCAAGGGATCAACACTAGAGTCGAAGGGATGCGAGTTATATGGTTTTGATGAATGGAAATGATGAAAGGAAGACAATATTTTGACAAAAATCCAATTAGGAACCTACAACCTAACTCTACACATAGTTTACTACATAGTCTAGAATGTGATTTGCTTGCAATTTTATCTAGACTTAGATCCGTAGATGGCCTCTTGATTGAAAAATATGGTTTTAAGGTTTTGAATCTCTTGGAACATATACATCTAATTCACTTTCTTGGGATTTGAAGTTTCAAAGCACTTTTTATTTGCTAAATTTCTTATACCTTATTAACTTATTATGAAAAGACCCCCTACACCTTTCCCCATGCTACTAGTAAGAAGCATGGGATCATCACCAAGGACAAGATATAGGCGAGTAAGGGAACTTCCCTCCTTTCCCAACCTCATGCCACTAGTATGAGGCATGGGCTCATCACCAAAGATTGGTAGGGAAAGGAAGTGTAGTTTTATTTGTGAATGAAAGGTTTTTTAGTTATTTATTAACTTATATTATTTTTTATATTTTTAACTTTGAGTTGTGCCTTTGGGAGGGAGATCTTTCCCCTAGCCTCAACCCCATGCAACTAGTAAGATGTGAGGGCTCATCATCGAAGGTTGAGATAGGAGAACAAGTGATCCAAGTAAAATATTTAGAGTGATTTTGTTACCAAAGAGGTTTCTTGGGAAAGATGTGACATTAGGAAGCTTCTAGAATAGACCATGGGAAAAGACACCTATGCTAGAAGAAAATATGGGAAAAACCAAGTATGTAGGCCTTGGTAGGATTAATGTCAAAATTCTATCTTAACTTTTTCAAATGATAAAATTATTAACATTGTTGATGATAATTTTGTGGATATCTAAAGAAGTATGATTTGAGTGTTTTTGCCAATGTTTAGAAGTTTTGGAAGTTGTTTGAAAAGTAAGTTTCTTGACTACAATTTTATAATATGATATGGAAAATGTTACAAATATATGTGACATTATTAATAATTGTAATATTATTAATAATGAGTTTATAGAACTCATATTAATAATATAGTTGTAATAGTTAGTATTAGTATTTTGAGTGTGAGAACAACTGTTCTTAGCTATTTTGACGGTGTGAGATAATAAACTCAGAGAGATAGCGATAAATTTGAGAGATTCATGTAGAGAGATTGTAGTGTTTGAAGATGAGTGTTAATCCAAAGGAGATAAAACACTATAAATTGATTTCCATCTATAAAGATATAAATGAATTCAATTTCTATATTACTATTATTTGGTGTTTATTTATCATATTATAGTGCATCTTTTTACATAAAGTGGTATCATAGTAATATCTGGTCTTAGGCTATGATGGGAGAATGAATTCGTGTATCTATTAGAACAAAAATCATAGGCCTTGGATTTGTGCTTCACTCTTGACTCACCGGTTCAAGCGCACTTCAATAATGCATAACACTTTTAAGTGAAGAATACGATTGATAGCCCGAGATCAATCAACATTTGTTATGTGCATATCCATCAAGATAAAAAGTTCCGAGGATTGACCTACTACACATTTTGAATTATGATTTAGCAGTAAAAGTTATAAGTGGCATCTTTTTGCATATTATTCTCCACAACACATCAATACAATATCTCTCAATAGAGAACTCGACCACCAAATTGCCACGACAACGTCACCACATAGTTGGATTTATTATTGCCCAAATTAATCCAAATCATGGAGGCTCATTGCCACTGTTCAAATGCTATATCGGTAGCCTACATTAGACTACATATATTTGCATTATATTGGCATTAGTTTGAACCTTCCATTCTCCATTGACTTGTTCACCCACCATTTTGATGCATGGCTCACTGATTGACTTGTATTCAAATAGTTTGAACATGTACCCCCTTAAGATCATTCAAATTAATTATATTCAATCACTGAGACTTGGATGACAACCACTTGGGCTAGTCAAGTAATTTTAGCCTTGATCATTGATTATAGATAACAAATTTGGTAGCTCAACACTTGGACATTTGCTTCCAGCAACATTGGCAAATGATATTCTACTACGAATCTCATAATTTGGAAGTATTATTCTTCTCGGATCCCCCTCGGCCGAAGCTCCTCATTCTTCCATATTCTTAACAGTTGTTCCATTATCATTTTCTTGAGATAATTGTAAGTGCCTCTTCAAGTCAAGCGAATTTGGTAATGCCATGTAAACTAAAGTCTGTAAAAATATGAGTCATTAGCATGAGTCTTGTAAATTTTTATTGAGTCGTTTGTAGTAATTTGTCATTTAGTTCCATTTATTTTGTCTTAAAGTCATATTGTATAATTTTTTAGTAGAGTGTTAAAACTTTATTTGTGTTATTAAATACTATTAATTGTATAGTTAGTGTTATCAAAATTAGAGTCTACAAAGAAAGTATACATATATTTTGAGATAGTCAAAAGGAGTCGGTTAATATTGTTAAGTGTTATCAACAAGTAAGTCAATTTGAGTTAAATTAGATTGACAAATCTTTGTTGTGTTGTCCGTATTAATAATCATGTATTGTCAAAGTATTCTGTAAGTGTCATCGTATTGTTCAAGTTGTAAAAATTGTCTAGTCAAAAGTGTTTGGGGAGTCTAAATATTTTTGCATCATTAGTTGAGTCATTGTCAAAAACTATAAATATTTTTTTCCTTACGGACGCATTCTTGGTGTTACACTGATGTCCGAGTTATATTTGAGATTCATGTTCAAATCCAACTGAAGGAAAGCAACTTCATGATGGAGGAAGGAGGCCAATTAGCAAAATCTGTCTTGACCATGCATAAGCTACGAGGATGCACAATGAAGTTGTGGAATTTTTTTCAGTTGTGTGTTTAATTTGAACTATGTGAAAATAAGAATAGATGTCACATTCCTATTCAATTGTAATGTGTGATAAAATTCCTATATGTAACCTTCTAGAAAAAAATTATAGAGTATGTCTCTATGTTTATGTAACACTCATATATTTGGAAAGGGTTGATGGTAGATCCCAAAACCACATATGTAAAAAGGTAGAAATTTTTTTACTGATGTAGCGGTCCTTCGAGTTGCCTTCCTTCTTTATGAAGATGATCTTCTAGTGGAATGCCAAGTGCGTTCTTTTCATGGATTAAATGTGGGATGTGTTCCTTCACGTAGTTTTGGTCATGTGAAAAAGAAAGTCACCTAGTTAAAAGTTTACACGCCTTTCTTTGATCTAGATTATGAGGCATGGGAAGCCCGTGCAACACGTTGCAAAATATAATGAGTTATGTTGTACCATGTCAACATCAGGGGAGTGTATATTGGGAATTAATAATTTTAACAATAGGGGAGGGAATGTTACAAATATATTGTGACATTATTAATAAATTGTAATATTATTAATAATGAGTTTATAGAACTCATATTAATAATATAGTTGTAATAGTTAGTATTAGTATTTGGGTGAGTTGTGAGAACAACTCACGTAGCTATTTTGGTGTGTGAGATAATAAAGGGATGAGAGAGATATCCTAGGGATAAATCTGAGAGATTCATGGAGAGAGATTGTAGGGTTTGAAGATGAGTGTTGACTCCATCTTTGTAGGAGATCAAACACTATAAATTTTATGCTCCATCTATGTAAAGATATCCCGAATGAATTCAATTTCTATATTATTATTATTATTCAAAGTGTTTATTTATCATATTATAGTGAATTTTTTAACAATAAATGAAATGCAGTATGGATGTAGTAATGTACACATGGAAATGTAGATGGATCATGCGTAGTAGCATTTTAGATGAAGTGAATTGATGGATTCACCAAATTCCTCACCTCTAATGTACACAAGCAATATGTGCCATTCTTGTAGTCCTCCAAGACTTGATATGGACCCAACCATTTAGGTCTGAATTTCCTTCCTTCGTTGGTTTTCTTATCGATCCGGTTGTCTAGTCTTAGCACTAGATCACCTACACATATTTTCATTCGTAAACCTTCTTATTGTACTGATGGGCCATCCTGTCAACATAAACACTGTGTCACTACTCAACATTAAGTTGAGATTCATCGAGAGTTTCTAATTGAACAAGTCGTGCCTCTCGATATGAATTCTCATCTAAGATGCCTTGCAAAGATATGCAGAGGCTAGGTATCTTGACTTCAAGTGGTAAAACCACTTCCAAACTGAAGACTAAGGAATATGGGGTTTCCCCATAGGAATTCTCACCAAAGTCCTATAGGCCCACAAGGCTAGAAAAATCTTTAAGTGTTAGTCTCGTTTATTCTCCTTGACTATTTTGAGGAGAATGGATTTTAACATCTTTTCATAGCCTCATCCTATCCATTGTCCTAAGGGTAATATAAAGAGGCTATGTGATGTGATATCTTGAACTACGTGCACAACTCACGCACCTCTTCATTTTTTAAAGACGTGCCATTATACGAAAATAATGACCTATGGGACCCCTGTGCCTATAAATGATCTGGTTAAAGATAAACTTAACGATCATAAACCCATGTACAGTAGTGAGAGGCATGGCCTCCACCCATTTTTAAAAATAGTTCATGGCCATAATGATGAAGTTGTGGCCATTTGTTGATGAGGGAGAAAAATTCCCTATCAAATCTAAACCCCAAGTAGAAAAGGGCTAAGGCATCACTATTGGTTGTAGAGCCTGAGTTGGGATGTGTATCTCATGAGATAATTCTTGGCATTTATGGCACCTACACACATAATCCACAACTTCGTGCTCTAAGGTGGGCCAAAAGTAACCCATTCGATGTATTTTTCATGTAGTAGCATGTCCTCTAAAGTGACCCTCATAGACTCTGTTGTGGGCTCCAAAGAGGATCTTCTCTGATTCTTCTTCGTCAACACACCTCAACAACATTCGTTGAAGGCTCTACGATAAAGCACTTCCTTTATAATCACATATTTGGTGGCTATGACACGTAGCCATTGTCTTTATTATGAGATCACTCCCTTAGGGTATGAACGATCCATAATGAAATTAACAATATCTGAGTACCATGGACATGAGGAAATGGGAGGCTTGGTCTCTATATAAAACATGCACTCATCGGGAAATCCAAGTCTACTAGATCTCCACAATCTATTGGGTTGTCTACCAACCAATCAGTAATGATATGTCCCTTGACAAACTTTTGGTTGATGAAGGTTAGTTCAAATTCACCCATTAAGGTCATAAAGTGACCAACCTTCTTAGACAAGGAACATTGAGTTAGAAATGTTCATAGCTAGTCTGACTTAACAATCACTCGTGTTTTTGGTTAAGAATATAATTCCTTAACCTTTTTTGCATGAAAAATATAGCCATACATTCATTTTTTTCCTACGTATAATGTGTCTCATATTCTAGCAAGGTATGATTAATGAAATAAATGAAACATTCACATTTATCATTATATTCTTGTGCTAATATGCAAGCTAGTGAGACATCGAGAGCGAGAGTATATATTAGAGGATGATCTACTTTTGGTGGCATGAGTGTGGGTGGAGAAATGAGGAAACATTTTACATACTCTAATGCCTCATGACACTCAAATGTCTAGTCCTTATAACAATCCTTCTTTAACAAATTTTAATTGGATGAACAACGTAGGTTAAATCAGGAATGAACCTATGAATTTCTCTCGAGATTACCGAGAAAGGACTTGATGCCTGACTCATCTGAGGGTGGGGTAATTTCTAGGACTTCTTGAATATTTTCCAAATATACATTGATCCCTCGTGAAGAGATAATGTATCCTAGAAACTTCCCTCCCATCACTCCGAATACACACTTTTCTAGATTTAACATTACCATGTATTCGATGAGATGAGAGAGGATCACGTGAAGCACCTCAAGGTGATCATAATGCTTCTTGGATTTAGCTAGAAGATCATCAATGTAAGATTCCACAATATTATGAATAAGATCATGGAATATGTAGGTCATTTCTTATTGATAGGTAGCTCGACATTTTTAGGTCAAACGACATGACCACGTAACAAAAGGTCCCCCAAGGAGTGGTAAAAGTAGTCTTTTCTTGATCCTCCTCAGAGATCCTAATTTGGTTATAACCCAAAAAAACCATCCATAAGTGACAACAACTCATATCCAACTATTGCATCTACAATGACATCAATGGAAGGCAACGAAAAATTGTCTTTAGGACACGCCTTGTTTATGTCCCTAAAATCAATGCATATGTGAATTTTCCCATTCTTTTTAAGAACAGGGACTATGTTTGAAACCACATTGAGTAGTCTACCAGGTTTAATGAATCCCACTTGTAGGAGCTTCATAACCTCCTCTTTGACCATCAAAGCTACTTTGGCTTCATAGGTCTCGATTTTTGCTTTATGGGCTTAGCATTCGGACTTGGTTACCAGGTTATGCACCACAACATCAGGAACAATTCCTGTCATCTCCTTATAACTAAAATTTTTATTTTGAGTGTTCTTTGAGTATATCTTCATATGGGCTTCACCTCTTCCAAAGTCAAGGAAGAACTGATTTTTAAGATTTTAGGATCTTCCTTCATCCCGATGTTTATATCTATGGTCCCTTCGATTAAAGAGGTGTTACCCTATTCAAAATCAGGTGGGGCTAGAGGTAAGTCTAGTTCTTCCTCTATTTCACATACCTCAAGGTCTCTCAATGAGGAAGGGTCCATCGTATGATCTCCAAAATAGGAGGAAGAGTGAGGTATAAGAGCGAAGCCTCTCTTGTGATGCATGAGATGAAGATCAATGTATGCATTGAGGTATGCTATAAAGTGGCATGATCATTCTCATCCTCAACATATGCCAAAATTGTATAGTTGGCATTCTTCAAACTAGAGGTTTAGGTATGAACGAAATAATGAACTGTTTTCTTTAAAATCCATGTTTGGACAAAAGCGAGAAGAGGAAGTAACTATAGATTCGATAACAAGTTTTTCTCACATGGGATAGCCTCAATAGAGATGAAATCAAAACATTTGCTAAGGTCAAAAACAGATGGTCTTATAGAGTTGTAGATGTTCTGCTCTAGTCTCATAAACTTCCGAGACTTGATTGATGACAAGTTGGGAATCACATAGAACCATACTAATGCAAACAACCATCCTCTTAGCTATGATAAGACCAAGAATAAAAGTCTCATATTTGACATTGTTGTTTTTGTACTTAAATTAAGCTTAAAGGAAAAGGGATTGACGTTCCCTTTGAGGAAGTAATAATTATGCCTTCCTTGACACCAAAATAACATTTTACACCATCATAATTGAGTGTTCAGCAATTTCTAGGAAGATAGAGGTTTTATCATCCTTGGCTTCTTCTTCCTTTACCTTTGAGACCTCGACCATGCAAATATCTTCGTAGCCACTGGCCGGAAGAGAAGTGAGTCTGAGAGCTTGCCCCATGCCCATGGAGTCAAACGAAAGGAATATTGGTAGGTCATTTTCCAAAAAATCCATGATCTCATGGTCTTTGTCAACACTGTTTCAACTATAATGGATTTGTCTTCACACATAACAACCCCTTCAATCACCTTGGGGGCTTCTAATTCCATCATAGGAATAGTTTAGACACTGGTGTTGAATCCTTGGGTTTGTTCAATTGATTAGTTGGGAGTTCAAACTCAGAGTGAACACCGAAGTTTCTTCTTTAAGTTGGCTAGATGGATGTCAAAAGGCTTTAGGTCACCCTGAGCAATAAAGAATTTCCTAGATGTAGGAATCTAAATTCCTAGAAAAGCGTGGAAGGGATTGCCTTCATTTGATGGATCCAAGGTCGACCAAGAATCATATTATAGTTGGTTTCCTGATCTATAATATAAAACTCGTTAACACCATCTTTGGCCCGAGGGTAACTGGAAGCACTATAGTCCCAATGGATGTTTCTTTGAGACCTGCTGTCATCCTCTTAGCATGTTTTAGGTTGAGGAACAATTTGTTTCTCCATAGCCCAACTTTTGGAGGAATGAGAAGGGGAAAATATTGAAACTACCCCATCATCAATAATTACACGTTTAACGTAATTATTATAGATCCAGACCTATAAATATAATGTTAGGTCACCTCTCCATGCCAATTGACATCGTTGGTGGAAATATTATTGATGTCGAAGATGAATCCAAAATCTCTTTTAGACTTCTTTGAGGGGTAGACATCAAATTATATATTGTTGATTTGTTCCTCTAGTGGAGGGGTAATGTGGATTAAGTGGCAAGGCCCAACACTTCCAATAAAGTGGCTCGATGAGCTAGAGAGTTCTTCAACAAATCCAAAAAGGAAATGTGAGAAAAGGTCTTGGTCAAATATGTAATTAGGTCATAATACCCTATCGGCCTTAGAGGTATTGGAGTGTCATCTGACATCGAGGGGTATACGAAGATGTGTGGAATATTCACGAGTATGAGTGGCCACGTTAATCTCAAGTTTATTCTCTAATTCAACTAGGCCTACAATCTTGGTCTATTTTTGACCATCCAAAGGAGGTGCTACCAGAGGGTTTGATGATGTAGATGCTTCATGGTCATTGTTCCCTACTGGATTAACCTTGTTAGTTCTATGAGGGTTTAATTTCCCATTTTTGGGGCATGTAGGAAGGGGGTCTCTAAAAACTCCAAGAGGAGCGTTTTGAGGGGAGACGGGTCCCATGTGAACATTCTATGTTGGTGCCATGGGATTTGCCAAAAACATATCGATAAAGAGTTTCCTTTGGTCCTCTGGAAGTCATTGTATAAAATTATTGCAATCTTGGAAATTTCTGGTGTCATGTCCTCGAACTCTATGGAAACCATAGTATAGATCAGGATCATAATCACGAGGTCTCTAATTCTGGTTTTGTTGTGGTCCATAGTTCCAATTGTTGTTTTTCTGTTGATTGTTGAAGTTAAAGTTTGGGGGCCTTTTCCCTTGGTTTTGGTATTGGTTTTGATACCCTCCTGGGTATTGAGTCGGGCCCTGGCTTGAACTTGTTGAGGAGGTGGAGGAGGATGATTAAATTCCACCACATTGATGGAAGGAGTGAAATTGTTACTCCTTTGGTTGTTTGTATTCACGTTATTGTTAACATTATTTTGGTAGTAGTGTAACAACATTAAGCTTCTTGATTAATCAAGTAACACCATCTGTGTTGTAACACCACGATTCTTTTAAGGACCTTTGGTCCTTGGTTGTTGTTATTGGAATTGTTCGGGTAATTAGAATTACCTTATGAGGGAGTGACTAGTCTCCCATTTAAACCATAGGTCTTTTGACCACTGTCAATAACCACTTGGTCAATGTGGAGAGCACCCTCTAGAACCTCTTCATAACTCCTGAGAGGGAACTTATGCACTTCTTCCTTGGTTTCCCAATTAAGGAATGAAGGAATAAGTCACAAAGCTCCATTTGATCCATGTTAGGAGCACTGGATGAAGAGTAGAGGACTTGCTACCATATTTGGATGAAATGGGCAATAGATTCATTATGCTCTTGTTTGATGTGGAGGAATTCCTTGATTCCCGTTCTTAACAACTTGTTCATATCAAAAGCCTTTATGAACTCTAAGATGAGTTATTTGAATGAGTGTATCAAGGATTTTAGTATTTTGTAGTACCAATCAAGAGAAATACCCTCAAGGGTTTTGGGAATATTTTAGCAACCACTGCATCATAAGGGAGCATCTCTCTAATGGCGGTTGCGTATGCTTTAATGTGTACATTTGGATCCCCCTCCCTTTGAATTTTGGAAGATCTGGAAACGGTCATGGAAGCATGATGCTTTGTATGGAAAAATTGAGGGGCTCCTTGAGATATTCAGAGTATGTGCCCACAACATATGAATCTACCATAAATGACCCTTGATGAGGAGGTGGAGGTGGAACAATGGTTGAAAAGGTGCAACATAAGAATTTACAGGGGCGTAGGGTATCCTTTGAGGTTGAGCATATGAGCCAGAAAAGAAAACATGTCCCCTACGGTGATTTGGAATACATATGCAAATATGGGGAACATCATTCGATATGGAGTGGAAGGCAAAAACAGGAAGGTCACATTTCTAGTTGGGATGGCATTCAAGAATGCACTTCCAGCTGGTGCTTGTTGAGGGTATCTGTATGAGGTGTGAGGGGGCATGCCTAATGCATACCCAATCCAGTGAGAAGATCTCTGGGCTAGGAACACCCGTGTAAACTAGAGTTGGTGATAGCATAGAAGGAATGTAACTAGGATTTTGAGCATGGTAAGGGACCTTGCCTTTCCTAAAAAAAGATGAAACATGAGATGATTGGGAAAGCTCTAATTCCCTAACTCTATCTACCAATGTAGAAATCACATCACCCGAAGATGGTGTTGTATTTTGTTTGGGTATGTTTTGAGCCTTGTTAGGAGATAAAGGTACATGATGTTCAATTTATAAATTGTTCTCTGGGAGGCCACCCCTCTTTGGGTATATTTTCTATTGTAGAGGGAGGGGTAGTAACAATGTTGTTTTGAAGTAGAGCATCAATATACCCTTGCATCCTTTCCAAGGACTGGTCCATGGCATTAAAATGCTCCTCACTTCGGGTGAAGCATGTCATGAGTTCATCATTAGATGAGAGGTAGGAAGAGAAAGGATCAGGACTTGCATGCTGATTTGGGGCCTCAACAAGACCCAAGGATAGAAGCCTTGTTCTCTAGTGAATGTCATATTGTTTGAGTTGGAGAACTCGGCTGATCGATCTCCTCAATCCTAACAGATGAACCATTTTTGGTGCCTTGGGGAGGAGGAGTGTAAGGTGAAGGTAAGTTAGAAGAATAATTGTCATCCCACCTGATAATGAGGGTGATTATTGCATACCCATATGGTAGTAATAAGCCTCAAGACCTAGAATGGGTTCTGCTGTAATCCTGATTTGACATATTTGGGGGGTATATAAATATCTGATGAATAATGGGAGATGATAAGGATGTATGAAATAAGGAAACGAAAAAGGAAATAGTCCTTCATGTCGGGTCCACCAATTTTTACACCTAAAAATCAACACGTGATCTTCACACATGCGACCTTCAAGGTCGTCTTTGGAAAACCATTTTGGAATGGATAATGGATATGTGTAGTGAAATAGGGAGAATGTATGAAATACTTGAAGATTTGTGAATGTGATAAACAAGTTATTAGGGCAATCTAATGTACTCTATGAGCACTAAAGGGATATACTCATCTAGGGAAATAAAATCCTCTCTAACCTAAATGGGTGTGATGGAATAGTAAAAAGGATACACACACGTAAGAGTCTATCAATATCAATGTGCAAGACTCTCTAAAATGGTTGTGGAATTCATGGGAATTTCCTTCATTTGCCTCGTAGAAATTTCCAGACAAGGTCATGGAAGCACTAGAGGAAACATATGAATAGGACAAGTGAGTGGATTGTGTGAACTAGTTTCGTCCAGGATGGTTCCGCTAAAATTCATAGACCTTGTCAGCTTCTTCATTCAAGACTGTCAATTGTGAGATGATGATAGGTGGAAGTGGTGAGGATTTGAAAACCAAGATCCTAAGGATCGTGTCAATGTCTATCTCTAGGTAAGATACATTCAGTGCGGGACTTGAGGATCATATACTTTGTCTCTTGGTTTTAAGGACACCGAATAGTCATATGGGATGGATAACTATATCAAATGGGAAAAATACATGGAAATGGAAAAAATGACTGATAATTGATCAAAGAAACACGTTGCTAGGCTGATTTACCCAAAACTTGTAAGCTCTATCATCCTCGGCATTCAAAGCCCTCATCTATGCAGTGATAACAGAAGGTAGCTTTCGAGGTGGCTCGATAGATGTGAATTCTAAGGTCTTGGTGGATATCGAAAAGGCCACCAATAGGTTTTGTTGTGACACTATTCATTCAAAAATGTAATCCCCAGGTTCTCTCGAGATCCGAAATGGTCACACTGGGATGTGTATTCAATTAATCTAATGCAAGAAAGAAAACTAATTAAATAAAGGAATCTAATCTATGTTTTTGTGATTTTTCAATTAAATAAAGGAAATGAAACAATAAACAACAATATAATTAAATTAGCCTAATATTTTTGGATATTTTGATTTTGGAAAACAACATGAGGAAATTGATAGAAGAGATGGGAAGAAATATAATTGCTTCTACAACACTATTAACAAATCTAAAAAAATAAATAATTAAATGTGACTATTTATCTATGAAACATGGATCTAAACTACTCTAATAATACAAAAGATATTCCAATTTGTATTTTGGATTTAAATCTTTTGTTCTACCTTAGAGACACATGAAGAACTAAAAGCTTCTCAGAAGCACTTCTGACTCTGAAACTTCTCCGGTAGAAATAAATGAAGATCTATTGGAGATTGATAATTGAAATGGAAATACAATTGATTTAAACTCATCCAGAGCTTTCCTCAGAGAAAATTCCCTTGCAAACCCACAGGGATATGCAAAGAAACAATCTACCACTAGAAGCTTTTCAGACAAAATAAAAGCTACAACAATGTATTGACTATTGAATTGATTTGAATTGAATGGATTTAACTAATTTAGTCAAATTGTGCATAAAAATAAAATAAAGAAATCAAGAAAGCTTAAGGAAAACCAAGTACATCCCCAACTGTAATTTTCATAACTATGGAAAATCCAGTGATGGTTTACTTTGATATCCCCTCAATTTCTTTTCCAACTTTAGTGCTCAGGTGAATCCAAGTCACTACTATCTTTGGGTAAGACAAAAAAAGAAATTAATAAATGTTAGAGTAAGTGATGGCTTATAGGAAGTTTGGTAGCAATGTGGGTAAGAGAATAACAATGCAAGAGAACTAGCTTGATTGTGTATTTCCTAGCAAGATCACACAACATAATGGTGCAATTCACAACAAAAATCTCTGGCCAATGCTTCGGGAAGAAGCTTGGATTTTATAGAACATAGGTTGGGAAATGGTCTAAGCCATTTGGCAACCAAGGAATGCCACCTCACTCAAAGGAGGGGCAATTAACTCTTAATTAGCAATAGAAGAGGAAGAGGAAGTTGGTATGTATCCATCAAGCCTACAAACAACCAATTTGACCAAGAAATGTGTGCAAAAGGTGAGTTAGAAATAAGTAAAAGACATCAAAATAACTCCTGGGAAGTCTCGGTCAAAATGCACAAGACTGCCAGTCCACACTGAGTGGTGGTTGTGCATGGCAACCGCCAGATGGTTATGCGCAACTTCTAAGTGAGGGCGGACCAATGGTTGCAGAACTACCACAGAGGTTCGTAACTTAAAGCTAAGTACTAAGGAAAAACACTGCAAAATGATAACGTAAGGCAAGAAAAACATGGAAATGACTAAGTAAATCATAATAAGACATAAATATACACTGCAAATAGGAAATAGGATTTGATTGCTATTGGAAAATATAATAATCATCATAGGGGAATTTGGACCGTTTCCGACAATGTAGCACATGCCAAATTGGGTGCGTCACGAGACACCCTAGAGGTGGTGGCTATTAGATCCACTCTCAACGCCGCTCCTTCAACCTACAACCAACCTCCTCGAGGAGCTTCTCTCCTTAGTGTTCAAGATGGAAGCAGGATGGGACACCCCATCACCTAGCCAACTTAGATGGGGCTTAATGGATTCCCAAGCTACACACTTAGGACAACTAGAGCCTCCGCCTCTACCCGAAAAGTTTCCTAGGTTGTCTCTCATGATCTCGCCCTCTTGGGACCCTTTTCAAAGATACCGAGGATGAAAGCCAACTTGGATCTAGCTAGGACGTGTCAAATAGTGGAAAAGAACTTCCTAGCTATGGTTGGCATGATTAAGACCCACCCTCTTGCAGGACACCAATTCCCATTGACGGCTTAATTTTTTTGGTTTAGTTATTTTTGATGTTTTGTAATTGGATGTGTTCTTGGGATTTATTGTTGCCTATTCTGGTTCGTAGTTTTGGGGCATGCTTCCATCTTGCTCTTTTTTTGTGAGTTATCTTATATAATTTTACTTATTAATATTATATAAGATATTATTCATAAAAAATGAATTAACAAAATAATCAAAACATTTTTTTTTGAATCTTCTAAGGATTTTTTTGGGAAAAAACACCACAAAGTCATAAGATTTTACTAAAAGTGTGCACATAATAAGTTCTTTCATTCTATTCTTCCCTTCTCCACAAACCATGTATTTCTCCTAAAATTAAACGTATATTAGACAAAGTATTTTTACACATAGAGAACAATAAACAACAAAATAGTAACAAGTCCTACTAACACCATTTTTGCATAATAATCCAATGCATTTATCTCAAAATTATATAGATGTAAAAATGTTTATGTGAGAAATACATTTTTGCAACAACAAAATACAATTACCAAAATAGGAAAACCAAACAAAACCCTAATAAGTAAGAACCACTAATTTTAGCAAAATTATTTTTACAAAGATGAAATAAATTTTTAGCAACATTTTAAATTATAAATTAATGGAATAACAACATATGTCACTTACATAATCAAATAAACCAAACAAAATCCTAACAAACCACAAATTACAAAATGATGAGATACAAGTTATTAAAACATCTATCCAAATGCATCTGGGTCCATCTTCGGGTATGCATTAAATCATATGACTAGAAGAGGGGTCTAAAACAAAGATCCAAGGCATTGATATACTAAATTAAATTGAATAGAGTTGCATCCAAAGATATTTAAGAAATAAAAACTTGCGAAGTAATCTCAAAGTTCCATACATAGATTTTTCTATTTTGATAAATCAATTTTACCTAATAAAAATAAATGATATGTTTTCTCGAATGCAAATCAATGAGAAAAAATGCGTAGATACAAGTAAACAAAACACCAATTCTGAAAATAACATATTATTTCTCTAAATATGAAATAAATGCAAACACAATTTCTTCTAAATTGGAAATATGAGAAAATTAAAATGTTCATTGAAATAGCAAACAAAACGCCAATTCCTAATAATTCAAATGTGTTGCGAATGGTTAACATTTTTTTCTAATTGGGTATACTTGAGAAAAAAATAATGATTCACCAATATTAGGTAATAAAGCAGAAAACAACAATTCACACATGATAGCAAAGCAAACAAATTAATAAACAAGAACACTTGATTTTCCTTTGTTTTGAAAGATTATTTTTCTTAGAGTGATTCTAATCATATATATCCTTGCATTTTATATCACTCTTAGAATTTCAAAACATCCTTGACTTTATATATGTTTATAAAATATTTGTTCAACATGGATATAGTCATGTACTATTTATATTGATAATGTAGAGTACCATCAATAAGTTCAATTGAATAATATATTAGTCAAGATTTTGACATTGCATTTTAGAGTATTCTAAAATTAATGTATTAATAATGTAAAATCACAATACTAATATCACATGTCCAACTCTAAGTTTGATATACCTAATGGAGTTCTAAGCTTGATAATGGATTCTACCATGCCCTACTACTCTATGCTTGATAGTGCATGGTTGTCCTCATAGTACCTTAATTTGAGTTTATCAATTTATATAAAAAAGAGGCAAGATAGTACATATCAAGTACACAAACATTTATTAGTGCCACCTTATCAAAGATTAAAATGCATAATTTCAAAATCTTACTAGGTACAACCCCATGTAAAGATTCAAGGATGCACATTTCCCCACAATTTGAAAACTATCCTCAATTAAAATGAAAATTTTATAACAAACATACATTCAAAAATTACATACAAAGCCAAAATTTTTGTAAAAAGTTGAAAACATATATGATCATGGTTTTCTAAACATTATCCTTATTTCAAAAAAATTCACCAATAATTTTGTTTGTTAATTCAATCATACCTTTGATAAGTTCCTTCTCAATTATGTTTTAGTGGATATTCATACCCTATTTCAAAATTCCTATTTTGGTATATGTTGGGAGTATGCTAGCAAAGGCGAATTGATTAGGTTAAACACTTGGTGGTGTTAATATCTAGTGTATATACATGTCTTTTGTAAGTTGTAATTAAGTTATTATATGAGGTTACCATTTACTTGTGTCATCGATCAAAATTTAAATTTTGTCAAATTTTTGGTTACTATACTCCCATCTTATGTATATATATGATTTTTTTGCTTTCTTTATTTTAATGATTATCCATCTAATGTTTCAAGTTCCCATTTACATGCATTATGTATGCTTCCAAATTTTCCATACACGTCTATTAGAGAACTTGCAACCACATCTAATTAAATTAATTTTTTCATTATGATATGATGGATGTCTATGCCCTATTCTAACCCACTAATTTTGACACATGTTGGAAAAGATCACGGAGTATGGATTTATACTTGCTGATTGCATTTACATTAAAACTTCTAAGAACTTTAAAAATATTTTTTTGCATATTCTACAATCATTGTAGTCCAAGAGACCTCATTTCTTTCAAGAATTCAGTCAAACAATTTACATGACTTATGCATGTTTCCACATTTGTCATACATACATATAATAGCAATTGTATGTGAACTATACAATGGAAAAGTTGAAGGGGATATTTTAGAGGAGTCATATTGGAGGGAGAGAAACAATTGGAGAGGAAGATGGGTGAAGAAGAAGGGGTTAGAGGGTAGAGAAGTACGAGGGTGGCAAAAGTAGAGAGGAAAGATAATTTGAAAGTGAAGCGTATAGAAATGACATGACATTTATGTCAATCCTTTGAGGAGACATGGGTTGTTGTCTTGAATGATGCAGAAACAACGTAAAGAGATATTGTCAACATAAGGAGAGGTAAATATTTTTAGAAAGTGAAACTATGTTTGAAGGTTTAGCCCTTGCATAAATATAGACAGGAAGATGTGGAGTGGAAGTAGCATGTGAAGGTGGCGACCTCATGCAAAGTTCTACTCATCAACAATAGTGATGACATTGTCATTCAACAATCACTGGAAAAAGGGACAAGTGTGGTGTGTCAAGGATTTTAATTGTACATGGGAAAGTAATCATCAACATGGGACATGTAACGCCTCCCTTTGAATTGGGCTCGAGGTGGAGAAAAAAATGTGAAGAAGCCATAGGAAGGGGGAAAAATTGTAAAAGAAAATAAAATAGCTTGGTAAGTGCACCAAGTTGGGGGGCCAAAAGGGGGTCTTAAGTGGACGCATTTTTCTGAAAAAAAATTTAAACTTGTACGAGTTTTTCGAAATAGTTACACTCAAAATTGGAAGATTTTGTAGAAATATGAATTGTAGAATTTTGAGTCTAGTTTCTAAGCTACTAAATTTTATTGCAAACGGATAAGTTTAAGTGGGTCAAACAACTAAAATACCAACATATGCTTGTATTTTTGCTAAAAAACATAATAGAGTGACTTTCGAGCCCCCCACCATTTTTTGAACACCATTTAGTATATTTGAAAACCCTTTAGTAGAAAGATAACTAGGAGCATCTAGTTTGGGCTCCATTTTTTAAAAGATTTTTTAGCGAATATTTTTTTATTTATGATTTTTCTAGTACAGAAATTTTATGTTTTGAAAAATAACGGAGCTCCGACCGTGCCCCCCCTAACTACCTCATAAAATATCGAAAACTAGTTTTCTTTTGAATATGTATAGAATTATGCCTAGTTTTGGCTAGTATAACTTTTTTAAATTTCAATCCCCCAAAAAAAGATACACAATGAAAGATAGACATATTTACACTTTAAAAAATAGCTATAAAAAGGCATAGCTAGAAAATAAATAATATGGAAGCCTTATATTAGTTAGAAAATTTGAAAAATTGTATTTTTAGAAAGAAGAAACTCGCTCTACGTCATGGTTTAATTTTTAAAAATGGATTGATTGTTTTATTTTAATTTATCATTGAGGAAGTGGCATTTTTACATTTTCTTGCAAAAACACACCTGTTGGTATGTGTGTTTCAGAGAGTCCATGCCTTAGGATTGGGGATCCAAACCGGATCCCAAGCCTTGAGGCATGGCTTGGGAAAAGAGAAAACACAAAACACGTATGCATTACATAATGCGTACGCATTTTTCTTTGTTTTATATATTGTGGCCCCCAACGTCCCTTTCATCTCCTTCATGGGAATTCCGCAAAGATTATGTTTTGTCTGCAATTTTCTCTACATTCTTGCACAATTTTTAGTAGTTCATTTTGTCCCCTACCCCACTAGTTGATTTTTTCTAATCATGGGTGATAAAATTTGAGCTAAGGACAAGAGGAAATTCAAGAACAAGACACCGAGCAATTGGAAGAGAAGAGAATAAAGAAATTGAAGAGAATGCAAAAACTTCGTGTAGGGCAAGGTACATCTGCTATATCAAATGTAGCTAATGTATTAGAAAATGGGGATGAAATACATAATGAAAATGTAGAGAATAATGATTTTTCAATGAATAATGATATTGAATTGAATGATAATGTTGGTATGGATGAAGAAATTGATATGAATCCAATTGTTGAACCCTTACCTAAGAATCCAAATGTTAACCTTGAAATTTGTATGAAAACACTGAATGAATAAAGTAACCTTGTAAACAAATCTTCACCTCTAAGAACACCTCCTTCCATTTTGCGAAGAAAACCAATTCACTTAATTAAAATTGATGAAAACATTATAAAACCAATGGCTAATAAATGTCTAAAAGAAATTCCGAGAAGAAAAGCTAGTGGAATTTGGGATGATTACTTTGAGAATTTAAATGACACACAAAGATGTAAATTATTTGTTTCATTGATGAAATTAATTAAGATGAGACCTATAATGAAGACCACGGGGTTAAGAACATCTAATGTTGTTGATCAAAATGCGTTAATTGTTGAAAACATACATAAAGCATACCAAATTGTAGGTGGCAAAAGACGCACCAAAGATAGTAATGCTACACGGCATGCTCTTACTAATTGTATAGTAAGTGATAAAATAGTTAATAATCACTTGATTAGAAAAACAAGTAGTTCTTTGAAGCTAAAAGAAAAACACTAATGAAAGTAATAGAGAGACGTAAACATCTTGAGTTAGTCAATAAAATGACTATTGGGATTTCTCTAATGAATTCCATGAAAAGAAAAGAATACATCGATATTCTAAAAGAATTAATTGTAAAATTTTGGAATGAGAACACAAGGGTGTCACCGAATAGAAGAGATACAAGTAAAAAGAAGAATAGGTTCTCGTAATCATGAATCATGTGCAAAACATTTCTTACATATGACTCAAATAGAATTGTTCTCTAAGTTTAAGAATGAAAATCCACAAATTAAAATTAGCCAAAGATTCTTTGAAATGAGCAAACCCTTTTATGTGAAAATCAATCACTCACGTACCACTTGTTGTTGTAGGCATCATGTTGAATTTTCAATGCATTATGATGTTTTTTGTCAAATACGTCATGTTTTGCATACTGACATCATGTTACTAGAGTGTGGAATAAATTCTCCACAAAAATCTTCAAGGGAATTTATTCCGATAATATTTTATGAAAAATCAACAAGACAATTTTTTTATAACAAAGCATGTTTGGATGGAATGTGTAATTTATGCGGTGGCTTGCCAAATCTGAAAAGTTGTATCCATGAGAAGAGTACATATTCAATAGGAAAAGAATTGGTTGATTTCACCAAATATAAATCAGTGGCATATCAATTAAAAGATGGAAAAGAATCTAAGAGGTGTGAGCTTGTTAGAAAATAATTACCTGTATCAGAATATATGGTCAAATTCCAGAGAGGAAATTTTTATGAGTATGTAAGGCACACACATAGAGCTCGATGGTTGGATGAACAATTCAAGTTAAGAAATGACACATTCCCACTTGGTACTATTTTTTCAGTAGTTGACTTCGCATAGAATTACACATTGCAGCCACAAATGGAGGTTTAGTCTGAATATTATAACTCATTGCAAGTTGCTATTTTCGTGCATATAGCATTCATGCACTCTCCAGAAAGCACTGAGCAAGATCAAAAAATATTAAGATAGTATCATTTCTACATCAATGATGATCGGACACATTCTACGAATATGTACAAGGGTGTTTTCAAGTGTTTTATGTGAACATGAATGACAGGAACATTAGTTTTGATCAACATTACATTTGGTGGACAACTACACATCACAATTCAAGAATGCATGATGTTTTATTGGCAAGCGGGATGCACAAAGAAAAAATGTACAACATATCTAGAGTTTTACTAAGGTAGGGAATGGAAAAAGAGAGCATGATGGTGCAGAGCATGTGTGAAAAGAGCACTTGTAAGAGAAGATTTAAAGTTCAAGGATGGTGCTAAATTTATAGATGTAAAAACATTATTGATTGGTGTGTCAAGAATATGGGCCATGAATCTTAAGAGAGATCAATGGTTCATAGATTTTTGGTTGATAGAGGAACAACATCGACAAAATTTGAAGATTGTATGATAGTTGTACGATCAAGTGATATGCACTCATTCCGTAGTTTAGATGCAAATTCTTGGACAATTTATACTAGGTGCATGTCATGTTTTTTTATATCATGCATTGATTTATCATGGAAAAAATGTGAGTCACAACGGTGGGTGGATGAATGGACTTGTAGACCTCTAATTCCACTCGACACACATCAAGTTCCACGAGCATTACAACTTGCGTAGGGTCTTGAGATCAAATGAAAACATCACCCGACTTTGACAAAGTCTCTCGATTTAGTGCAACAAGGTGTATACATATATGTACATGCCATGTTTTAGATTTATAAATTATTAAATAGTCAACTGTTAATGTATTATAAATTTACTGAAAATTTTTACTTTGTGATACATAGGGCACATTTTTGCAGTTATTGTGATGGAATTTAATAAGAGGGAACAAACTACTTCTTCTCTCATTGTGTAGAGGGAAAAAATTGACTTCCACAATCATTGATGGTGAAGACCTTGAGTATCCCCTTTGGATTAGTGGTAGTCACTAGAACTTGGCTTTGACGATATCGAATCAAAAAATCAAACATCTCGTTGTTTCAAGACTATGAAGTACATCGGAAGATACTTTACTATTCACATTTGGTCCTTGCAACAAATATTAAATTGATCAAATATCGAGGTCGGCCGTCAAACAAATACCGTGGAAGGTTCGTGAATCGATCATGAAGCAATTCTTACTACTATCAAGAGTAGAGTTGATCCTTGTGGTTCATTGGATTGAATTTGCAAAGGTATGTTCTTCATGAATTTAATTTGAATATTTACTTAAATGATTTTGTTTAAATTTTGTATGATTTAAAATTCTATTTAATTGCTTACTAACATGTTTATGTAGGTTAGTGGTGCCAAAAAAGCTTCCACCTTCACGTGGTTGGCACTGTCAGTAGAGAATTTATTATTCTCGAAGCCAAGTGAAGCTAAGAGAAATTAAATATTAGAAAGGAACAACAAACAAAAATTATCATTTCACCACCTATATTGTAAAAATATCTTATTAAAATTCTCATTTCACCACCTATATTGTATGAACCACCTATATTATTCAAGTGATTGGCAATGGAAAACCTTACACTGACTCAATCTGAATGGAGATGGAGAAAAATGTGAGAGGATTTTGTAGAGGGCCCCAACGTGGAGGTCTTAGATCTAACGAGAAGTTTCTAAGTGCCACGGAGTCCGAGAAATCATTCGTCGAAGATATGGCATGTTTGGGCCTCGGGGATCTTAAATGACCACACCCGAGAAGATGTAGCCCGATTCTACATCTTAAATCCATTCTCCAAATCCAAGCAAGGCAAAAATATGAAAAGGGGTAGACAATGAGGATCAATGCAACAAAGAGCTAGAAGCAAGAAGGAGGAAGACCAACAAAGATTCAAAGGGGCTCAAAATGATTAAGGAAAAGGGACAAAATTGACTAAGCAAGAAGGAGGAAGAACAACAAAGATTCGAAGTCCCCGAGCTCAAAATGATTAAGGAAAAGGGACAAAATTGACTAAGTATGAAGGAGGTAGTGGAAGAGGCCATGTGTCCCAATGACGCTTCTCCAAAAGTGAATCCAAAAAGAGAAGCTCAAACTTGTGTCGGCCCTCCACGTAGCAAATGGTCAAACCGAGTCAAAGGTGGACAGGCGGGCCTCAAAATTGACTAAGTATAGAAGTGTAAGCGGAGAGTGCCAAGTGTCAGCTTGGTGCATTTCCAAGAGTTGGCCCAAAGGTGGAGACCCAAATGAGCGCAAGCTCGCCACATAGCCCAAAGTCTAAAAGTAAGAAGACTGTTGAAAATTCCAGAGATCAGTGGAGGCCGACAAGTGTCAACTCGGCGCTCCTCCAAAGGAAAACTTTGGGTCGGGTTTGCAAACAAGTGAGGTGCCTCCACGTGTTCTACCAAAGGGGGCAGAGTTAGTTGAATAGTCAATGCACAAATAGGCCAGCGGAGGCTGCCAAGTGTCTAATGGCATTGATTCAAAGGGTCAAATAGAGAAAAGGTTTCCAAACAAGTGCCAGAGTGACATGTGTCCCAGAGGAAAGTGGGGCATCGGGAAAAGGTTGATTTTTCACCCTTTGCCTCAAAAGGGAGTAAAAGTTACAAAATGGCCCGCAACTCGCCTAGGGAAAAGTCAACATTTAGACCCGAGTCAAAGCCAAGGCGGGGAGTCGGGGAAAAGGTGAAAATTTTCCTTTCACCCAAAAGGCATAAAGGTAAGAATGGGAGCACATTTCCCATCCAACCAAAAGGGGCCACGTGTTTGTGTGGAGCTTTGGGGCTATGGGAACTTTTTAAGTTTTGTGTTTTTCACCCAAAAGGATAAAAGGTGAATTACGGACCCATGGGCCCAAATTTTGTTCCAATCTGGCTGCCACATGTCCCAATCCAAAAGGGGGACCCATTTTTCAAATTTTTTCCCACCCATTTGTATGGAATCGATTCAAACTTCAAAGGGGCATATCTTTCGACCCAGGGCTTGAAATATTGCAAATCTGACACCATTGGAAAGATCTCGATCTCTTCTATGCCATGGGAGTCTAAAACTTTAATTTTTGGGAAGTTAGGTGGAGGTAAAATGGAGAAATGTCTTGATATTTCAATGCAGGATCATCAGTCTCAACAACCAGATCGGATTCGATCTATTTTTGTTGTTTCCTCTTCCTTCAAGGCACCGAACCAAGGATCGATGCAAAAAGATGGATTCGGGGAAGATTTTAGCAGAGGCATTAACAATGGTGGTTGAGCCTTGACCCACATTTTTTCCCACTCTCTCTCTCTCTCTCTCTCTTCTTCTCTCAAGATGAATCTATAAAGATGGATGCAGGGTTCATTGTAAAGGGTTGGATATTCTTAGTTTTGTAGGCTCCCTTCTCCTTCTAGAAAAGGCCTTCCATTAAAACTATAACATGTCTCTACCATTTGGCTATTTTGTAATGAACTATATCAATCTTTGGAGCAATAAAATACATTTTTGATCGATCTCAGATCCTTCTTGCTTCTTTTTCTTCTATTTGGTCTCTCATTACACGTCTGGCTATCTGTGCTTGTTTACTGTATACATTTTATTGGTTTGTGTCAAAGGTAAACTAAGTATTCATCATTCCTTTGGTGCATCACCTGGTAGTTTAGTTATTTCTCATTTTTGTACTCTTTTATCCCTGTCTCCTTGGCAAGCTTTAGACTAGGTATAGATATAGATCCTCTACAAATCCTTACGTATGCACCTGAACAGAGGGATAAGGAACCAACCTTTAAATCTAGAGAGATTTTCCAATTTGTAAGGTCCCACACCTTAGGAAAAGTTCCATGTTATGCAATCACACTAAATGAGCCTACCTTAGAAAAGTAGATCTTTTAGAGCTCATTTTGGGGGTGTTGTGATTTCTACACTAACAGTTTTGGCACACCGGTGGGACAAGAAGTCTCCATCTTATTACAGTCAGGGATTGATGTACACTTGTTATGATTCTAGATTTTAAGAAGCTTTTAAAAATGTACATCTGGTGACTCAAAAGAAACAAATCTACTGGTTTCAGTAGTCCAAGTAAATTCATGAGAAGAATACAAACACGGTCAAGAACCAGAGAAGAGGGACTGTTTTTCTATTTAGACTTATCCCCAGACAAAGGGAGAAGAAGAAGATTTCAGAGGTCTCTATCCCCACCAAGTAGAGCTTTATCAACACCTCCTCCTAGAAGACCATTCATTCAATCAAGAGGAGTGCTCATGCCAATCAGAATGGCTCAGCCAAATCCTTATGTTAATTTCACTGGCAGTAGTCCACTTGCCTTGAATGCACAAAATCCAGTTCCTATTGCAGCATTAAAGAGTATCCCATATTTCACTAGGGAGAACCAAACTTCTCTGGGTGATCATGTCCAAGATATTGCAAATGTCTGCACAATCCATGAGATTCATGAAATGGACATAGCAGTCAAGTTGCTCACCTCTTCACTCAAAGGGAAGGCTTCACAATGGTTCAGGAGTCTTACATAGGCTCCATCAGAACTGGAACCAATTGTGCATGGCCCTTCACAATTAGTTTGGGGAAAAAGGTGATAACTTGTCTTTGTTGGAGAACAACTAACAACAATCAAGAGAGCCCCAAATGAACAACTGACTGACTTCAACCTCAGATTCCAAATGAACTTGGGATAGGATTCCAACAACAAGTAAAGCCCATTGATGAAGGTGCCTTCTTATACTTTCTTAGGGCTTTAAATTTTGATATTTCTCTAATGATTCAGTCAATGGGGGCACTACATTACCTACAGCCTATAGCCTCTCTATAGGGGCTGAAAACCATTTGATTCAAGCTGGAAAAATCACTCCTAGGCCATCCATGCCTCTGTACCCTGAGTTAGGAAGCCCATATACTAACCAAGCACCCACATTAGCTCCTATACCCACCCCCAAGAGTCAAAGCTCAGCTGAAGCTTCCACTTCATCATCTAACACCTCTAAAGAGCTTCAAGAAGTGATGAAGCAACTACAAAACCTAGGAAATGAACTAGTGACCATCAAAAAAGTAAGCAAGCATGAGCTCTAGGCCATATCAGCCTTAGGCTCAATATCAAACTAGACCCCAATACCAACAGAATAGGCCACCACCTCAGACTACAAATCAGAATCAAAATCAAGGACAACCTCAAGTTGCTAGACCTTTTAGGTCTTATGATCCAAATATAGCCTCAACATCAAAGGCATTGGTCCCCACAAGAACAATATGGCATAGGAATATGATTGGTGTTTTCCATGTAGTCAGCCACATAACCAATCCATGTGTTTTAATGGTGCTCTGAATCAAGCTCTAATGGTGCAAACCAGTATGGTGTCACAAGAGCCTAGTCAAGAAGGAGATCAACAACAAGAAGCTCAACAAAGTGAACCTCCAAGAGAGACCATGCTTGTAAATTGGTAGGCTGAAGACTTATGTGGGATGAATCAGTTCCCTCCTCAAAGTGTAGCTACCAATACATGGTCCAAAAAGAGAAGTATTGGAGAGGGCCAACCACTGAACTTAGGTAACCCTCAACCTTCCATCACTCCACAAGGTCCTGGTGTTCCAAGTGTAACTCCCAACATGCAGCACCAATCCAAGCCACCTTCCAAATCCAGTCAGGCACCGGTTGTAACAACCTACGTGTAAGAAAGAAATGTGTCTGGGAAAGGGAAAAAAAAAGATAGCTCATTCAATATTATTGAGCAAGATGAAAAGGAAAGTGTGAGCATTTCACTATGGGAGTCATTGGCCATTCCAGGGTAGAGGGATCTATTGCAAACTACCATGCAAAATTGGTCAAGCTCAAATCAACCCCCTAATCAAGTCAAGAGAGAGTGCTTGCCAATGCAGTTCAACCTGAGAAGAACCAAGGAGGACAACAAGGTAAGAACTTGAGACCCCTCCATTCTATGTCTCATTAATTATTGGGGACAAATTAGTGCACAATTGTATGATTGACTCTGGGGCTAGTAGTTCTGTGATGCCCAAACAAATAGCCGACCAATTGGGTCTCCAATATGAGGTTATCTCTAGAGGAGTAGTTCAATTAGATGGGACAGTAGTAACCACTATGGGAATCATCAAAGATCTGAGCCTCACCCTACATGCCTACCCCAATGTGACTATCTTGAAAAATGTGTCCATCATAGATTTTCCACCACATTTTGCTTTGTGTCTATCTAGGGACTTCACTGCCAAAATTGGAGGCTACTGTCTACTGATTGGTCACATATGCTCTTTAGGACAAGGTATGGGGAAAAGGCCACAATCAGATCTGAACCTATTGTTGACTATCACATTGAATCCTATGTACCTAGCCCAATCAATGCTAACTACTCAGCCTTTGATCAAGAAGACCTTCTAAGCACTAATGAAGCAAATACCAAGTTGGAATGTATCCCAAGACTTGACTCTAGATGAGTGGGCAAAAAAGACATGCTTTTGACCCCTATAAAGAAATGGAAAAGATCTGAGTTGGGTGTCTACCTTCTACATGAAGAAAATCACCCTCTTCCTACCTTAACCAAGCTAGAACATAAAGATGACAATGAGGTATGGAAATTATTCTTTGATGGTTCAAGGAGTAGACAAGGAGCTGGAGGAGGAGCTATGATTGTGTCTCCCAAAGGTATGAAGTATTATTCAGCCTTTAGATTTCAGTTTTCTTGTTCAAATAATGTTGTTGAATATGAGGCCTTAGTCCAAGGTCTTCATTGGGAAAGAAAGCTAGGAATCAAGAATCTACAAGTATTTGGTGATAGTGAATTGGTTGCCAACCAAGTCAGAGGACTAAATGATGTCAAAAATGACCTACTCAAGAACTATAAGAATAGAGTATGGGACCTCATAGAAGATTTTGAAGCCTTCAACATTATGTCCATACCCAGAAAAGAAAATGAAACTGTTGATAGACTTGCAGTAGTTGGAGCAGCCTTTGATGTGGTGGACAACATCAAAAGAGACAAAGAACAGCCACATATCCATGTGGTTGTGAGGCCAGCAGTGCCAAATAATAATACATGTTGGCAAGTGTTTGAGAATGATCAGAAGATCATTAAATTTTTGTAAGAAGAAGTTGAATTCTCAACCCATAATCAAAGCAGATTGGGACAACAATATGGAAATCAAATAGTATAGCTACATACAAACAAGCTTCCCAAAGGCTTGGTAACACTGGAATCTATTTTCAATCCTAATGACCAGCTCAGAAAAGAGAAAGCCAACATACAGATCAAGGGAGAAGATTCAGAGTCAATCCCAGTTGGAGAAGACAAAACACTTCAAATTGGCAAGGTGGCCACCGAGCAAGAAAGGTATGAATTCATACAACTTTTCCAAGAATTCCCTGATGTGTTTGCTTGGAGTTATGAAGACCTAAGAGGGTTCAATCCAAAACTAGCACAACACACAATTGAATTGGACCTAGTTGCTTAGCCTATCAGCAGAAGAAAGAGACCAGTCAACCCACATATTGAGCCCCTAATGAAAAGGGAGTTGAACAAGCTAATAGAGGCAAGCATCATATTTCCAATAAAACACTCAAGTTGGGTTGCAAATCTGGTCCCAGTCAGAAAGAAAAATGGAGAAATCAGGTTGTGTGTTGACTTCAGGATTTGAACAGAGCCTCTCTTAAGGATCACTACCCACTCCCTTCAATGGAACAGATCTTGCAAGTAGTGTCTGGGTCAGAGAGATTCTCTCTCTTAGATGGCTACTCAGGATACAATCAGATCATGGTGAAAGAAGATGATCAGTTCAAAACTACCTTCACCACCAAATGGGGCACCTATGCATACAAAAAAATTCCATTTGGACTATCTAATGTTGGTGCTACTTTCCAAAGAGCCATGGATATGGCATTCAAAGGGCTAATCAACAAAATAGTGTTGATCTATCTGGATGATATCATTGTGTTCTCCAAGAATGCAACATAGACCACCTTTTTCATCTAAGGAAAGTGTTTCAAAGATGTAGAAGATTTGGGGTATCTTTGAACCCTAAAAAATGCATATTCTTGGCCCATGAGGGAAAGATTTTAGGCCACATTATGTCTAAGGAAGGTCTGACAATTGATCCAGAAAGAGTTGAAGCAATAAAAGCACTGCCATTACCAAGCCACAAGAAGGCTCTTCAAAGCTTCTTGGGGAAGATCAACTTTGTTCAAAGGTTTGTCCCAAACTTTATTGCTCTGGTTAAGCCAATAACATTGATGTTGAAGAAGAGCTTAGCATTCAGATGGAAAACTAAAGGAAAGGAAATATTTGAGGCTATCAAAGAGGCTATATCACAGGCCCCAACTCTTGTAAATCTAGATTTTTCCAAGGACTTCATATTGTATGCCTTTGGTGGCAATGACACTATCTCTGCAATCCTGGTTCAGCAAAACAAAGAAAACTCAGAACAACCAATTGCTTTCTTCAGTCAGAGTCTAGAAGACTATGAGGTGAGGTATTCCTTCATTGAGAAGCAAGTCTTGGCAGTGATCAGGGGACTGAAGAAGTTTAAGCATTTAGTGTCAAACAACAAAATCCAACTATTGGTCTCCCATGCAGGAGTCAAAGAATTCCTCCTCAACAAGGACCTGAATGAGAAACGTGCAGGGTGGATCACCCATGTCATGGAATATGACATTGAGATCAAGGTCACCAAGCTGGTCCGTGGGAGGGGCTTGTGTGAGCAATTAGCCTCTGCTCTACAAGATGAAACAAACAGTGATAAAGAGGTCATTCTTATCTTACAAGATGATCAAGGAGAAGGGAGAGATGATATACCTGCTCCTTGTTGGACCCAAGACATGGTGCACTTCCTTCAAATAGGTCTATGTCCTCATGGGATGAGTAAAGAAAAAAGAAGGCATTTTAGGCTATAGGCCATCCCATATGTCCTTATTGATGGTGTCCTATTCAAAAGAGACATCAATGGTATTCTGCTGAGATGCATTGGATCAGATCAGGTGGGGAGAGTGCTACAAGAATTTCATGTTGAATCAGTTGGAGGCCATTTCACTCCAAGAGTGACAACACTCAAAATCATGAAAGCAAGATATTATTGGCCCAGAGTGTTTAGTGACTATTTCACATGGATCAAAAGGTGCAAGAGTTGTGCATTCTTCAAAGGAAAAGAGAAGCTAGCAACACTTCCATTGCACCCAATCTCAGTAGACCAACCTTTCATGCAATGGGGATTGGACTTCATTGGAGTCATCAACCCAAACTCAAGCCAAGGTCACAAATGGATCCTGACAACAACTGATTATTTCACTAAGTGGACCGAGGCAGTGGCACTCAAAGAAGCAAATGAGTCTAGTATCCTAGATTTCTATGAAGGGATAGTGACCAGATTTGGAGTACCAACCACCATCATCTCAGATAATGCATTAGCATTTATAGGTTCCAAGATCACAGGATGGGTTGTTAAAAATGGGACTTATTTGAGCACTTCATCAAACTATTACCCTCAAGGTAATGGCCAAGCTGAGTCTACAAACAAAAACTGTTGAAGATCATCAGAAGAACCCTTGATGAAAATCAGAGGACCTAGCACACAAAGCTCAAAATGGCCTTATGGGCTGATAGAATAACACCCAAGAGATCTACAGGCAGCTCCCCATTCAAGCTTGTCTATGGGAAAGAAGCAGTGTTGCCCATATCACTTGAATTACCAACTTTGGAGCTTGTGAAGCAACTAGAAATGTTTGAATTTGAACCAATGGAGGCTAGGTATGTGGAGCTAATAGAATTAGAAGAAGCTAGAGAGAATTCTCTCAAGCATTGGAGAAGAATAGGCTTCGATCAAGAAATGATTTGATAAGAAGGCTAGAGCAAGGACCTTCAGGAAGGGGACCTGGTTTTGAAATGGGATGCAGATCGAGCAAAACCAGGGAGACATTCTAAGTTTGATGCCATCTGGAGTGGCCCCTATATGATAATAAGATGTAAAAGTAGTAATGCTTTCCAATTGTCTACATTGGAGGGTGAAGAGTTACAGATTCCAGTGAATGGGATCTATCTTAAGCACTGCTACTAAAAGGGAGGTCCCACCCTATACATATCAGTTTAGTTTCTCTTTCCTCTAAGCTTCTACACATCGTCTTTTTGTAGTGTAGATTGATTTTCCTAAGTGATTTTGCATGCTCTGCATGTTCCATTTGGAGCATGTATGATTTTCAATTTTGTACATAGTCGTGGTGTTGTTTTGTTGCTCTTATGCAGTTCATTCAGAAAAATAGATGAAGCCCTGTTTTAAAACAATTTTCTACTCTCAAGAAATTTTCAATTTGAGTTTTTCTTATAAAATCTGAGAACACAAGTGGTTGGGCTCATGAACCAGAGGCAGAATTAGTATCATCATTATTCTTGACTCCATGCCCAATAGATATATGACAAGGAAACTGATCTCTTCATCTAGCAGGCAGATGTTCCCGTGAGTCACCAAATTGTTATCCATATTTCACCCCGAGCTAAATATTGGATCGAAACATGACCCCGCATAGGAGAAACCCGAGGAAACACACTCAATCCTACAAATTGGAAGAAAAAAGGTCCAATAATGAAGTGGCAGGGATAAAGAAGAAAAGGATCCTGCACAAAAAGAAATGACTCTGTTGGGCCGTTTCTACATCTTAAATCCATTCTCCAAATCTAGGAAAGGAAAAACTATGAAATTGTAGGGTCAGACAATGAGGATCAATGTAGCAAGGAGCTAGAAGCAAGAAGGAGGAAGAACAACAAAGATTCAAAGTCCCGGGCTTGAAATGATTTAGGAAAAGGGACAAAATTGACTAAGTATGAAGGAGGTAAGTGGAAGAGGCCACGTGTCCCAACGATGCTTCTCCAAAAGTGAATCCAAAAAGAGAAGCTCAAACTTGTGTTGGCCCTCCACGTAGAAAATGGTCAAACCGAGTCAAAGGGTAGACAAGGCGGGCCTCAAAATCGACTAAGTATAGAAGTGTAAGTGGAGAGTGCCAAGTGTCAGCTTGGCACATTTCAAGAGTTGGCCCAAAGGCGGAGACCCAAATGAGCGCAAGCTCACCACGTAGCCCAAAGTCTAAAAGTAAGAAAGACTATTGAAAATTCCAGAGATCAGTGGAGGTCGACAAGTGTCAACTGGTGCTCCTCCAAAGGAAAACTTTGGGTCGGGTTTGCAAACAAGTGAGGTGCCTCCACGTGTTCTACCAAAGGGGGCAGAGTTAGTTGAATAGTCAATGCACAAACAGGCCAGCAGGAGGCTACCAAGTGTCTCAATGGTGCTGATTCAAGGGTCAAATAGAGAAAAGGTTTCCAAACAAGTGCCAGAGTGACATGTGTCCCAGAGGAAAGTGGGGCATCGGGAAAAGGTTGATTTTTTCCCTTTGCCTCAAAAGGGAGTAAAAGTTACAAAATGGCCCGCAACTCGCCCAGGGAAAAGTCAACATTTAGACCGAGTCAAAGCCAAGGTGGGAGTCGGGGAAAAGGTGAAAATTTTCCTTTCACCCAAAAGGCATAAAGGTAAGAATGGGAGTGCATTTCCCATCCAACCAAAAGGGGCCACGTGTCCGTGTGGAGCTTCGGGGCTGCGGGAACTTTTTAAGTTTTGCATTTTTCACCCAAAAGGATAAAAGGTGAATTATGGACCCATGGGCCCGAATTTTGTTCCAATCTAGCTGCCACGTGTCCCAATCCAAAAGGGGGACCCATTTTTCAAATTGTTTTCCCGCCATTTGTACAAAATCGATTCAAACTTCAAAGGGGCATATCTTTCAACCCAGGGCTCAAAATATTGCAAATCTAACACCATTGGAAAGATCTCGATCTCTTCTACACCATGGGAGTTTGAAAATTTAATTTTTGGGAAGTTAGGTGGAGGTAAAATGGAGAAACATCTTTGAGCTTTCAATGTAGGATCATCAGTCTCAACAACCAGATCGGATTCGATCTATTTTTGTCATTTCCTCTTCCTTCAAGCGTCGAACCAAGGATCGATGCAAAAAGATGGATTCAGGGAAGATTTTAGTAGAGGCATTAACAAGTGGTGGTTGAGCCTCAACCCACATTTTCCCGCTCTCTCTCTCTCTCTTTCTTCTCTCAGGATGAATCTATAAAGACGGATGCAGGGTTCATTGTAAAGGGTTGGATATTCTTAGTTTTGTAGGCTCCCTTCTCCTTCTAGCAAAATATTTGTGGGGTTCAGGCCTTCCATTAAAACTGTAACACGTCTCTGCCATTTGGCTATTTTGTAATGAACTGTATCAATCTTTGGAGCAATAAAATATGTTTGTGATCGATCTCAGATCCTTCTTGCTTCTTTTGCTTCTATCTGGTCTCTCATTACACATCTAGCTATCTGTGCTTGTTTACTGTATACATTTTTATTGGTTTGTGTCGAAGGTAAACTAAGTATTCATCATTCCTTTGGTGCATCACCTAGTAGTTTAGTTATTTCTCATTTTGTACTCTTTTATCCCTGTCTCCTTGGCAAGCTTTAGACTAGGTATAGATATAGATCCTCTGCAAATCCTATATGTATGCACTCGAACAAAGGGATAAGGAACCAACCTTTAAATCTAGAGAGATTTTCCAATTTGTAAGGTCCACACCTTAGGAAAAGTTCCATGTTTTGGGGGTTTGTGATTCGCACTAACAGAACCAAAACAAATCCCCTAGCATTCAACATGCCACCTCAACATGTTCAAGCAGTGGTTTGGTCCCATGAGCTTCCATTTGCAAACTATGCCTTTTGGCATCCGTACACTAACTTAGATTTGCAGATTTTGAGCTTTTGCAAATAATAGCACAACGAGAACCGGATGGAAATTGAAAAACCGTGAGAGGATTTCATAGAGGGCCCCAACATGGAGGTCTTGGATCTAAAAAGACACCTCTGGGTGCCACAGAGTCCGAGAAATCACTTGTCGAAGATATGGCGTCTTTGGGCCTCATGGCTCTTAAGCACTATGCCCGGACGAAGTAGCCCGAAAGCACGAGGAGCGTAGGGAACCCAAAAAACAAAGCCTCCACTAGCGTTCACCTAGCTACCTCAACATTTTGGCACAATTGGTTCGGTCCCATGAGCTTGTTTACAAACTATAATGTCTGGTAGCCGTCACTCGACTCAGATCGCACTATTTCGCACATTTGCAAACAATAGCACAACGAGAGAACTAGATGGAGATGGAGAAAACCGTGAGAGGATTTTTTAGAGGGACCCAACATGGAGGTCATGGATCTAACAAGACATCTCTAGGTGCCAAGGAGTCTGAGAAATTACCCATCGAAGATATAGTGTGTTTGGGCCTTAGGGCTCTTAAGGGACTTCAGCCGGACGAGGTAGCCTGAAAGCACGAGGAGTGTAGGGAACTAAAAAAATCCACTACTAGTGTTCACCTGGCCACCCTAACGTGTTTGCATAGTTGGTTCGGTCCCATGAGCTTTCATTTGCAAACTATGACCTCTAATGACCATCACATGACTCAGTTGCATTATTTCACGCGTTTGCAAATAATAAAGACAACGAGAGAACCAGATGGATATGGAGAAAACCAAAGAGGATTTTTAGAGGGTCCAAAAATGGATGAATTAGATCTAATGAGACATCTCTAGGTGCCACGGAGTCTGATAAATCACCCGTCGAAGATATGGCATGTTTGGGCCTAAGGGCTCTTAAGTGAGTATGCCGGAAAAGGTAAAAAGCACAGGAGTGTAGGGAACCAAAAAAATGCCTCCAATAGCATTCATCTAGCCACCCCAACGTGTTGGTGTAGATGGTTTGGTCCCACGAGCTTTCGTTTGCAAACTACTGACCTCGGTAGCCGTACATTGACTTAGATTGCACTATTTCGCGTGTTTGAAAACAATAGTACAATGAGAGAACTAGATGGACATGGAGAAAAACAAAAGAGGATTTAGTAGAGGGCCCCAATGTGGAGGTCTTGGATCTAACGAGACATCTCTAGGTGCCATGGAGTCCGAGAAATCACTCGTCGAAGATATGGCATGTTTGGGCCTCAGGGCTCTTAAGCAACTACGCTCAGACGAGGTAGCCCAAAAGCACGGGGAGTGTAGGGAACCAAAAAAATCCTCCAATAGTGTTCACCTAGCCACCCAATGTGTTTGTGAGGTTGGTTTGGTTTCACGAGCTTCCATTTGTAAACTATAGCCTCTAGCAGTGTACACTGACTGCACTATACTATTTTACACGTTTGCAAACAATAGCACAACAAGAGAACCAGATTGAGATGGAGAAAACCATGAGATGATTTCTTAGAGGGACCCAATGGCGAGGTCTTGGATTTGACGAGACGTCTCTAGGTGCCATGGAGTTCGAGAAATCACCCATTGAAGATATGGTGTGTTTGGGCCTCAGGGCTCTTAAGCGACTACGCCTGGACGAGGTAGCCCGAAAGCACGAGGAGCATAGGGAACAAAAATGAAGCCTCCACTAGTATTCACCAGGACACCCCAATGTGTTGGCGTAGTTGGTTTAGTCCCATGAGCTTTCGTTTTCAAACTATAGCCTCACGGCGATCGTGACACCGACTTAGACTACACTATTTCACGCGTTTGCAATCAATAGGACAACGGGAGAAACAAATGGAGATAGATAAAACTGTGATATTATTTTCTAGAGGGCCTTGACATGGAGGTCTCAGATCTGACAAGATGTCTCTAGGTGCCACGGAGTATGAGAAATCACCCGTCGAAGATATGGCATGTTTGGGCATCGGGGCTCTTAAGGGACTACACTGGATGATGAGGTAACCGAAAGCACGGGAGCGTAGGGAAAAATAGGAATCCTCCATTAGCATTCACTTGGCCACTCCGATGTGTTGGCGTAGTTGGTTCGGTCCCACGAGCTTAGCTTTTGCAAACTACAACGTCTAGAACAGCCGTCTGACTGGACTGCATCGCACTATTTCACGTTTGCAAACAATAGGACAACATGAGAACCGAATGGAGATGGATAAAACCACGATAGGATTTCATAGAGGGCCCCAAAATGGAGGTATTGGATCTAACAAGGCATCTCTAGGTGCCTTTAAATGAAGAAAGTAACCTTGTAAATGAATCTTCCTCTAAGAACACCTCCACATTAGTGTAGGGCTGAAATTGAGACACCGTAGTTTACAAATGGAAGCTCATGGGACCAAACCAACGTGTCAACACGTCGGGGTGGCCTAGTAAAAACTAGTGTAAGATTTTTTTGGTTCCCTACGCTCCCGTGCTTTCATGCTACCTCGTCCTAGCATGGGGCATAGTCACTTAAGAGCCCTGAGGCCAAACACACCATATCTTCGACGGGTGATTTCTTGGACTCCGTGGCACCTAGAGATGTCTTGTCAAATCTGAGACCTCCATGTTGAGGCCCTCTACAAAATCCTCTCATAGTTTTCTCCATCTCCATCTGGTTCTCTCATTGTGTTATTGTTTGCAAACACATGAAATAGTGCAGTTTGAGTCAGTGTACGTTTGCGGAGATCGAGGTCAGAAGTTTACAAGCAAGCTCGTGGGACTGAACAGATCTTTCGGGCACTGGCGTCAACACGTTGGGGTGGCTTGGTGAATGCTAGTGGAGGCTTCATTTTGGTTCCCTACGCTCCCCGTGCTTTTGGGCTACCTTGTCTTGGCGTAGTCCCTTAAGAACCCTAAGGCAAAAACACGTTATATCTTTGGCGGGTGATTTATCGAGACTCCATCACACCTAGAGACATCTCGTCGATCCAAGACCTCCAAGTTGAGGCCCTCTATGAAATATTCTCGTGGTTTTATCCGTATCCATCCGGTTCTCTCAAATTGTGCTATTGTTTGCAAACACGCGAAATAGTGTAGGTTGAGTCGATGTCACATCATTGCTAGAGGATGTAGTTTGCAAATGGAAGCTCGTGGGACCAAACCAACTGCACCAACACTTAGGAGTGGCTTGTTGAATACTATTGGAGGCTTTGTTTTGGTTCCCTACCCTCCCCGTGCTTAAAGTGCTACCTCGTCTCGAGCGTAGTCGCTTAAGAGCCTTGAGGTGCTAACACGTCGTATCTTTGATCGGGTGATTTCTCGGACTCATTCGTGGCACTTAGATACGTCTCATTAAATTTGAGACCTCCATGTTAGGCCCTCTATGAAATCCTATCGCAGTTTTCTCCATCTTTCTCTGGTTCTCACTGCCGTGCTATATTTTTGTAAACGCGCGAAATAGTGCGATCTGGTATTTACAAAAGTCGGTGTATGGTTGCAGATGATGTAGTTTGCAAATGAAGCATATTCGTGCGACATATTTTAAAAAAATGTGCCAACACATCGGGGTGGCTAGGTGAATGCTAGTGGAGGATTTTTTTGGTTCCCTACACTCCCCATGCTTTCGGGCTACCTCGCCTGCAGGCATAGTCGCTTAAATATTTTAAAATATCAAAAATAATAAAATAAAAACTTCAGTAAAGATCATCTAGAGAGAAAATATGTTCTATTTATTATATAAATGAGCACCGAGGCCTAAACATGCCATATCTTTGACGGTGATTTCTCAAAATTCATGGAAGGTAGAGATGTCTCATCGATATAAGACCTCCATGTTCTATTTTAATTTTTATTTATTAATTGCTCTCTACTCGTCTTTATAAAAAGCCTCTCCCATTTTCTCCATCTCCATCCGGTTCTCTACATAGTTGACCAAATCTGCACCACCCACATGCTTGTGTCTATTGTTTGTAAACGTGTGGAATAGTGTAGTCAATCGAAGTCATACTTCCCATTTTGTAGAGGCTGCAGGCTATAGTTTTCAAATGGAAGATCATGGGATCAAACCAACTTCACCAAAGACGTTGGGGTGGCCTAGTTAATGCTAGTGGAGGCTTCGTTTTGGTTCCCTACACTCCCGTTCTTTCGGGCTACCTCAAATGCTAGGCGTAGTCCCCTAAGATCCTGAATGACTAGATTGGCTTAAGAATGCATTTGATAGGGGTATGTCTAAGAACACACGGGAGTTATCAATTGCCTAGTAAATCTTTCTTTTTAGTTACGGATGGGAGTTAGTTGGCCCTACGGCTTAGTGACCTTCCATTCATTGATAAGTTATGCATTAATATGATAAACCCATGGATGCTTTCAAAAGCGCCTTAACAAGGATAGAGGTAGTCATCAAGCCTAGTGAAGGGTGTGATGTAATTTCCAAATAACTTGAAATGCCTAAGATTTAAAGGTAATAACACAAATTGGACATGCAGGATTAAACAATCAAGAATCATTGAGTGTCCGAATTAGAATGTTATTGCATCTCGAAGACATTCTCAAGCATTGGAGTAATGTATATGGAGAGACATTCTCAAAATATCAACGGCCCAAGTATGAAAGGCATCAAATTGTGAAGACTCTCGGGTGTTTTAACAGGGAGAAGACTACAAAACATAGAAGAATGTAGTAAGTGCATGATAAGATAAGAACCATTACAAAGAGACCATGAGCAAGAAGAAGCGCAAGTAAGGTAAATACACATATACACATTGATAAATTGAATGAATAATTACTCAGATTAGGTAACTCTTTATATACATATATTATATAAATATTGATTTCCAAAGTTTGATGCATATTAAACATTGAAAATGCTAGTACATGTACATCACCAATAAATTAAAAAAATGATCCAAAATGTCTTAAATATTGTCAAGTACACATCATATTAGTTTCATGTGAAAATAATCTTAGATATGTAAGGTCTTATACAAAATTATCAAGTTCCAAATAGTATTTTCATGTGCATAATATATAAATACAAAAATGCCCAAATAGGTCATATACCATCAAGTTCAAATGCCATATAGGCGTACATACAATGTCATACAAAAACAATGTCATGTAAGACATATATATTTCCTACTCATCAAAATCTATCCCTCTCTTGGCCTTGCTCGAAGAATGCCCTCCCGTAGACGAAGATGGTGATCCATGAGATGACTTTGGATCGTCCGAGCCCATGCTTTGAGTCCTCTTTCATTGAATACTCACCTGTAGATGAGCCTTGTAAATGTAAACAATTTTTTTGTCAATACTTAATTTATATATGTTTTCAACATGTATTAAAGACTATGCTAGAATGTAAGTATTTACATCAATACACAAACTTACCACAAGTTGTCGATCACGCGAATTTGCATCTCACGCTCGATGAGTCATAAGGAGCTCTGCAGTACAAACGGGGTACGAAGATAATGAGATGGAGGAGTCTCGTGCCCTCGAAGTCAAAATGGAGGGGGTTAAGTTCCCTACATACACATAAGATCAGAAAATCTAACATCAAAATTAGTGTTCTACAATTCACACCCATAATTCAAGCTGCAGGGAAACTTCACCATTCGCACCCATAATTCAAAATGTTCCTCATGGACAGAGAAATTGCAAATAATACATGGCTAAATGTGATCCACGACCATAGAGAAGGATTAACAATGGCATACAAATGAAGGAGAAATTTTTCATGCATCCATACAGGGAGACAGAAAATACTTCAAACCAAGTGGACTGAGAATTTTTTTGAACAAATAGGGTGAGATTAAATCGAGCACCAACATCAGCTCGACTCGGGGATGGGAACTCCCAGTGAGTTCCACAAGAACAACATAAAAGGCCATGTGCCAAAAATTCATTGGGAAATGGAGTCAAGGACTGACCTCTAAAACAAAGAAACAATAACCAACTTCCCAAGAACGAACCGAGAAACCAACAAAAACTAGTCACCAAGGACCAGGACAAACCGAGATAGAAAAATGTGAAAAATAGAACAAAACAAACGAATATACACTATACAATGGTGCATACCTTGATTATGAGAAAAGGTCGAGGAAATGTTTCAAGTGCTCGCCATTAACGGGAAACTCAAGCAATTCCCCATCTAGGTATTTTAAGAAAAAGTATGCTCACCAATCGAATGTCAATAGAATAAGGGCCCATCCATAATGCATCAAACTTTCCATGTTTTCCCTTATCCTCGTGTCTGCTATCCCACAATAGCACAAGATATCCCACACTGAAAACTCTTGGAGTTACCTTTTTATCAAACAATTTCTTTAATTTCTCCCTAAACTTCACATGTCTTTGATGGGATTCTCTTCTCTCTTCATCTAATTCAACAATTTGATTGATATGAGCATCATAGGGACTGACCTCCTAGTCCTCCAATTGTTGAATAAATTGATAAGAAGATAATTGCATATGCAGGGGAAGTAGAGCTTGAGTTCCATACACCAACTCAAATGGACTTTTTCCAGTAGCTCTTTTAACAGTGATTCTATCATCCCAAACAACAAATTTCAACTACTCACCCCACTTTCATTTGTTTAACTCCAAGGTTCTCCTAATTATTTTCAATAGATTCTTATTACTTGATTATGCTTATCCATTTCCTTGGGGATTGTAATTGGAAGCATATGCTAAGTTGATCCCATATTCTTGACACATGGCTAACAATGGTTTAGCTCAAAAGCTCATAGCATTGTCAACAACTATTTTAGCAGGCACTCCAAACCTGCAGTTATTATATAATTCAAAATGAAGTCCATAACTATTTGGTGGGTAGCTTTCTTGGTAGGGATTGCCTCCACCCACTTGGTGAAGTAATAAGTGGCCACTAATATCCACGTGTGGCCTACTCTTGAAGAATATGAAATATCACCAATGAAGTCCATTCCCCACTGCTTAAATGGGGATTCAATTGATACTGAAGCTACAAAGGGAGGGAGCTCAAGATTTCAATCTTCTGAAAAATGTTGATAACTCTCACACTTTCTTACCCAAGTAGAGTTGTTTCTTTAAAAGAGTTGGCCACCAAGAACTTGAGACCTTAAGATTTTATGAGTTGTGACTCTTCCTACAAAATTCCCCCCACAAACTCCTCCATGGAAATCATCAATTATTTTTGGGGCTTCATCTTTAGTGATACATCTCAAAAGAACTCCCTCAGGGTTCTTCCAAGCTAACCCATAATCAGTGATGATGTATTTCTGGGAGGCTAACTTAAGTGCTCTTTTTTTATTCTTACTTAAATATTCAGGGCACTATAGATGTTTGAGATAAAAAATAATATCCTTGTACCATTCAGAATTTATCAATTTTCAAGGATATTCAACCTTTCTTCTTCAACTTCATTTACCTCAACTGTTTGCAGGTTGCTCTCTACCATAAGCTTTTCTAGGCCCAGACCTCTAACCAATTTTGTAGTTTGGATATCCATGTCATACTCTTGCAACTTATTTTCCCATCGCATATTTTGCTTGAAATTTCCATCTCTGATAGGATATCCTTAACCATAGTATGGGAACATAAGCAATGACTTTAGAGCTCAAAATATATGGCCTAAAGATTTTTGTGGCTCTGACCAAAGCAAAGGCCTGTTTCTCCATGATAGTATATTTCAATTTGCTCCTTATGATGCTTTACTAAAGAAAGCAATTGGTCTTTCATCTCCTTCATCATCCTTTTGTAATAACACACAGATGCAAAAATATTTCTAGAAAGCAAAGGAAAACATTTGGAAAGCCTTTTTATAATCAAGAGCTGCTAAAACAGGGGCATTCTTCAATGCTTCCTTAATACCAAAGAAAGGCTTGAATAACTACTTCTTTCCATCGATAATACTCGATCTTTCTTCAACATATTGGTGATTGGAATAGTCAATTCAAAAAGTTGGAAATAAACCTTCTAATAAATTTATCTTCGCCCAAAAAGGATTGAATTCCTTTTTAGTTCTTAGAATAGGAACTTTTCTAATGGCTTCCACTCTCTCGGGATCAATCATGACCCCTCTTTTGACACTATATGTCCAAGCATCTTTCCTTTTTAACCCCAAATAACATTTCTTAGGGTTCAGTGAGATACCATATTCCCTACATCTTAACAACATCTTTTCTAAATGTTGCAAGTGATCACTTATTTTCCTTGAAAAATTACCACATCATCATGATACACAACAATGAAGTCATTTATATATCCATATAATGCTACATCCATTGCTCTTTAAAATGTGGCTCCAACATTCATTAGGCCAAATGACATTCTGACATACACATAGGTTCCCAATGGAGTGGTGAAAACAATTTTTATTCTCTCTGACTGCTTCACGACCACTTGGTTATACCCAGAGAAACCTTCCAAAGTGATAACAACTCAGAACCAGTAACTAATTGCAGCATGTTATCCATATTTGGAAAGGATAGTTTTCCTTGATATGATGCCTTATTTAGATTTCTAAAGTCAACACATAATCTTATATCCCCATTTTTCTTTCGAACAAGTACCAAGTTTGCTACCCATGAGGAGTATCTTGTAGGTTGTATAATTCCTCCATCCCTTAACTTTTTCAACTCTTATTGCATTTTTGAGGAAAGGAGTGGATTAATTGGTCTTTTGTTTTGCCTAAACGGCTTGGCATTAGCTTCCATGGGTATTTCATGTTGAAAAAGGTCTTCCTGTATGATTTCAGTTCTGAATATGACCAAGCCAAGCAGTTATGGTACCTTTTTAGCAATTAGACATATGACTACTTTTCTTCTCTATTCAAGTTTTTGCCTAGCCATATTCTCCTAGGTTTATCCTTTGTGCCCAAGTCATATTCTTCAACATCCCTCAAGTTTGACATGTGTCTATTAATAATCCAGTTAGCATTATCAAAATTTGATTCTAGTGTAACCAATCCTCTGGGAATAGTATTAGTTTTCAATTGGATAATGTCCTTACCAAATAAAGTCTCTTTTCCTTCACCTGCACAAACCATTGGTTCTCAGTCCATACTTTGATTAGAAAATTCTCCTTTATTATGTAGAAACCTTTGACTTGAGAATATTCTTCAAACACCTAAGTGCTTAATTTTGTTAGGGACAGAGGACACTGGTCAATATTTCAATATCATATTCACAATAGGGAGACATTGTACAATTTTCAAACCTAGATCATAATACTACCAATTTTTCTACTATAGTATTATATCTCCTACCATGATGTATTATATTGAAAGAATCAAACATTTCAATGAAATCCCAAACTGCATGCTTATATTGTTTCATTCTTTGATTCTTTGTTGCATACAATTTTCTAACTTGTTTGACTATCAACTCTGAATCTCCTTTAACAACAATGTCCTTAACACCATATTTCCATGTAATCCTTAGACCCAAGAGCAGTGCTTCATACTTAGCAATATTGTTTGTGCACTCAAAATTGAGTTTAAAAGAAAATTTAAACTCCTCTTGGCTTGGAGATATCAAGACAACACCAGCACCATTACTAGATCTAGAACATGCTCCATAAAACATCAAGGTCCAAGGAGAACCAACCTGCTCAGGATACTTTTACTCATCACCTTACAATCAACATATCCCACAAAGTTATCAACATCAACATCTGTGTACAATACTTCATAAGAAGCATTGTTAGGGTCCTCAATGAGATGTAACATTTTCTTCTCACCATATAACTTCACAAGCTACCCTCAATTGGTATGGTTGCATAAGACATGTCCATTTGCACACTTCCACCCACACTAGCTGCCCATTTTCTTGATAATAACATCCCCCATTTGGCAGGACAATCCACAATAACCACATTCATGGTTAAGCATTTTCCTGGATAAGTTGCTAGTTGCACTACCATTCCTTTGACATATCCAATTACTGACACTTCTCTTGAATCCATAGTAGTACATTTCCCAAAAGTTGTTGTTACCTTGATATTTAACTCATTCATTACCTCAAGAGGCATTACATTACATGAGGCTCCTGAATCAAACATGCAGTTATGTACTAGCCTATCTTTAATAATCAAAGTGGTAAAAAATGGATCAACATCCAATTGAGATTCAACCAGAGAAGTTCCCAAATATACCTTAGATGATTCACCTAGTTCCTCCAATGCTTGTGGTATTTCTGATTCTACAATAATAGGAGGAATCTCTACATTATTAACACTTTTTCCCTGAGTAATCTTTTCTTCCTTAAATCCCAAATATTGAATGCCCTTTTCCTATGCTTAGGGATTCTAAGTAATTCAACAATAGGAACAATAACCTTGATCTGACTCAAGATTTGGGCTATGTCACAAGGAACATATTTGGGTAGGGCAATATTAGAAGGGAGATTTATAACTTCATCTGATAATATGGGAGTTTTGATAGTCTGGGCATGAGGAGGAGTACAAGTTCTATTTGGGGAAATTAGGCCTTTTCCAGATGTATCTTTCTTAGGGGTTTCCTTAGGATATTGGTAAGAACTGGAACTTTTGGCTTGGTTTGTGGCCCTCCCCCTTTGACAACCTTACTTCTAGTATTATATTCTTTCTCTTGAGTAACTACTACATTCATTAATAGTTTCTATCTGTCTTCTTGAAGTAATTCCCCCATCATACTTTTTAATCATCAAGGCCCTTAAGTACTCAAAATCATGATTGGGCATATCAAATGCTTGCACCATATTGATTTCAAAAGCATTTCTATGAGGAAGAAATAGTCTTGGGTGGACAAAATCCTAAAAGTATTCAACTATTCTTGCACTTATCAATTCAGTTGAGGTTGCTCCATGCTGTGAATTTGCAGGGCATTCCATCATGCACATCATCATCATCTACTTCCTCAACTTCTTGATCTACATCACATGGGGAGTGTGGTAATAAACACCTATCACACCACTCGATAACATTGGCCTCCTCCACAGTAGCAACCTTGAAGTCAAAGGATTAGGAACCAATCTATTCTCCCTGGGTTGAGGTTGTCTATTTCCTGACCCCATGGGCCCTTTCCTCGGTCATTTGGTCTATGATCACCTCTGGGGTGATTTCCAAATCTCTCTTGACCTTGTAGCTTGTGTTGAGCTTGATAATTTGTCCTATCCCTTTTTCTTCTCTGGCTAGTTTATAGGATATCTCTTTAACTGCTCCAGCCAAATTTTTTACAACCTCTTCTAGATCCATAACCTTTCTTGATTGAGGATTTTCAGGATTGATCAACTTAACACCTTCCCTCTTAGGAGGCTTTCCAACTGCCTTGATATTATTTTCAATTTGTAAAGCCATAGTGAAGGCTTGCCTCAATGTTCCTAGGTTTTTATCTCTTAAGTAATAAGCAACCTTTTTATCAAAAGCATCAGAATACTTAATCAAACAAGATTCATCACTTGGCCTTAAGATTATAGGTAACCTTTTCAAGGTTTTATTGAACCTAGTATTGAAATCATGAATAGATTCATTTGGATTTTTCTTTATATTTTCAAATTCAGATAAAAGGAACCTGGGATCTGTCTTATCCCCATATTGAAATCTAAAGGCATTTTTCATCTCGGTCCATGAATCTATTGAATTATTTGGTAAATCCTTATACCATTCATGTGCATCCTCCTCAAGAGTATGAATAAATAGTTTTATATACACGTTTTCAAACTCAATTTCAAAATCTTCCATCATATTGACAAAGAGTCTTAAATGGTGGTCACCAATGATGGCATTATTCTCTTGAGACTTTGGCAACCTATTCCTGACATCTTGTGGCACCATATTAGGATATCCATCCATACCTCTGAAATCTATAGGTCCAAAAGTGTTGACAACAAAAGGAGGTCTAGGTGGAGGTTGGGCCATATTTCCTTGAGGCGGTGAATTTACAAGAGAAAAAAATGATAGGGAACAAGGGGTCTTTAGAGCACAGGAGTATAGCTTTCAAAATAGATATTCTCTATTGACTTAGCTTCGTGGAAAACCCTATCAACCTTGGAGGACACAGGAAAAACTTGAGAGGCACACTTTTCAGACAAAAATGATGGCCCCTCTCTAGTTGGAGAACTCAAATTTATATAAATATTACTTGGTTCAGAATCACTTGAAGACATATGGTAATCTTCAACCACAGATTGATCACCTTTCAGAACTGATATCTCCTTTCTTGATTCTTGATCTCCAACAACTTTCAGATTCATTTTCCTTCTGAATTTTCCTTTCCTAGTTCTGGAAATAACTTCAGCAGGGTCCTTAGTGAAGAAATATCTTCTTCCCTCTAAAGCTTTGTAAAGATTAGTGACAAATTTCACTTGACACAGGTTAAGACACTGGTATTTATCAAAAATTTAAATCAACATGGAGTCGCCACTAAGGATTTTCACCTTAGTTGTGCAAAATGCACTATAAATGACTTGTCAAATATCTATCAACACTAATTTCTCAAAGCTAGTAGATTCGATTCCTTTACCGTATTTATCATTGATGATACAAATTTAATGCAATAACCACTAGGAACTGAGAAATATTACACAATGAACTTGTGATCCCACATAATTCTTACAAATCTTAAAAAATGATGACATTTAAACAATGTATTTGCACTTAAATCATGTAAGAAACATTACAGGGTTGGTATGTGTATGAATTTGTACAAATAATCCCTGGCAATGGTGCCACTTCGGTGTTGGTACCCAAATTGAATCTCCCTTGAAGTGAGCAACATCATAGATTTAGCAAGATACTTAGAGATAAAAATCATGGTATAAGTCATCTTGTATCCGGGAGGGATTCAACCGACTCTTTGTCACTCATGCGTTAGGAGAAATGGATAGCACCGTATTAAAGGATTTGATCTATCCTTACTACTTTAGGTTGTGCCTTCAACCAAGGTGAGAGGACCCATTCTGTAACCTATATTGATGAAGGATATCAATAGATCCTTCTTTGCATAACTTTGAGGAAAACCTTGAGAAAATATGATCAATACAACACAATCTAACTCTCACGAGTTGTCACTCTAGATAATGGAGATATTTTCTAGACAAGGTTCAGGTTACTAAAGACAATAATTGAAACCTGATTGTTTCTGCATACTTTGGCAATGGAATTTGTTCATTTGTGGATACACAATACAAACAGGGTAGTTCATGTAGGATTCATCATTTGAGAATTTTTTGGTGGGAAGTTAAGAAAGATAAAGTTGATTATACTAGATATTTGAGAGCCTTTACAAAATATTGGAACACTCATAGACAAAATGCTTCAAAATAGCCAAAATATTCCTTCAACCAGAAGGTGTGTATCAATGGAGGCCTAGAGATGCATGATTTCATACACTCTTCAAGAATTCAACACAAAGGCTCATGTTAAAGACTCAATTAAATGTTAGAAATCCTTGATTAGTCACGCCTAAGATACACTCATAGGATTACAAACAATCTTTATCAACATAATGAAAGTAAAGTGATTTTAAATTGTTTATTTGCATCACAAGATGAAAGCTCTTCTCATAATGAAATTGCAAATGCCACAATACTAACACATGGATGAGATATTGTGTGATTCGAGAGGATTTTAACATAAGATTGCAATAGGAACATGAAAAACTATTTGAAAAAATTATGAAATAAAAGCAAACACAATTATGCTCATGATCAACACAAATTCATTCAAGGTTCACTAGATTCATTAGCAAGGGAAAGTTTCTTCAACAATCTCAGAGCTTGTCAATGGTTGTACACTTGCAACCACCTTGACATGATTAAATAGACAAACACAAAGAAATATACAAGTTTCTCAGACGGTCTCTCGGGAAAATGGTTTTTCTTAAACTTTCTCAGCAAAATTAACCTCTTGACATCTTACAAGAGTATTCTTCATTGCATTTATACAATTTTACTCGCTCACTTATCCCAAATTTTCCCCCCAAAAGAAGAATATTTGAGGAATACTTTGTTTGTTACATATTTGTTTCAAAAAGTTATTTTAATAAATTTACACCGAAAAGTTGCTCAAGTGTAAAAAGATAAGCTTTTTCAATTATCTCCACTAGTTGTTTTAACTGGGGCATCCGGTCATCTCCTCTAGTAGCATGTCCATCCTCTTTGAACCTATAGCTTCCTTCTCGCATCCTTTTCCTCTGCATCTTGCTCTACTGATAATTCATTTTTGCGCAGTGCCCGAGCAACTCTGTTTCAAAACTTCAACTTTTGCACTTCTCAGATTTACAAATCGAGCTCCACAATCAATTCGATTGCACTTTTTGACAAAAATGACGAGAGACCATGGAATTAACCAAAAAGGATGAAATACAATGAATCCCTTAAGGTCCTTGGTTTGCGTAGGAGCAATAATGGTAGAAAAATTAGATGCATTATATCACGATGTTAACTCTGTCTTTCACAAATTCAAATTTGGGTCATCCACATGGAAAAGATTTGAGTTAAAGCAAGTTTGGGGGTGCTTTTCACATTTTGTATCACTTAAATAAAATGAGTAATTTTAGACAATTTGGCCCGCCCACCCACTTTTAATATAGGCCCTACACGTGGCTTTCCTGGGCGTCGACAAGGTTGTGACTTACTTTATGACTTTTATTCTTTTTCAAAACAAAGCTAAGAATCTCAAAATTCCTCGGCGACCCACCTCTCCACTTTTAACTTTTGATGTGGGCCTCTCGGTGAGTCATGACTCACTTTTATAATTTATTATTTTTTCATAACAAAGCTAAAAGTTACAAAAATCTCCAAAGTGCACGACCTACCTCCCGCTTTGACTTTTCAATGCTGACTCAAACATGTGACATTAATTGGTGGGCAAAATCGCGGATCACTTTTTTATCTTTACTCCTTTTCACAAAACAAAGCCAAAAAACTTTTAAGTGCTCCGATAGCCCGCCTTCCCACTTTTGACTTAAAAGCGGCCACGTGTCCTATTTCGGACCTTAGGCATTTCTTTTACCTTTTTACTCTTTTTGCCATAACGCCTTCATACACAAAAAGGCATGCTTTCCCGCAATTGCTCAACTTACGACACGTGTACACCTTTGGGGAAAAAATAAGAAATTTGCTTTGCCACTTCATAATTTTGACCAGCCAATTAGAAATCAACGGAGCCGTTGGGCCAATTTGACAATTTTTGCAAAAGTGACTATACGACGGAAAAGTGACATGCGAGCATGGGAATCTACAAGTGACTCTTCCTCGCACCCGACCTCCCGAGGTCGTGCCAAGACAGCCGGTGGGTATGGAATATGTGTGAGATGCAGAAAAACTAGTTAGGCAATCTAATGTCTTCAATACGCACTAGCGGAATTTGCGAGTCTAAGGCAAAGAAGGCCCTCCTAACTTGAACTGGTGTGATAGATCGGTCAGCAAGGATGACTGCTCAAAGGCTCCAATCAATATCGAGCTCTAGCATGATTCGATCTATAGGTTGTGGAATACATGGAAAATGACCCGGGATAGTTTTGTGTATTTCTCCGGACAGGGTCATATGGTGGATGGTAAATATAGTCGACTCTATGGATGATTCTCTGGCCTAGTCCAGAACTCTCTAGCTTTGTTAGCTGCTGTGTCTAACAAGGATAATTGTTCGATGATGATAGGTGGAAGTGGAGTAGACCGGAATACTAGTGTGCGTAGGCCAGTGTCTATGTCTAATTCTCCTATGGATTCGTTGGGCTGCGGGATTTGTGGGTCACAACCGTAGACTCTTAGTTGTTGTGGACCTATTATGGTCATGCGTGAAATCAAGTCCTAATCCCTAGTATCCAGTAATCGTATGCTTTCTCAGCTTCTATATTTAGGATCAATAACTGTGTGATTTTCTCAGAATATCTTACAGGCATTCGCGCAACCTGAATTCTTAGGCTAGTATCTATATCTGTAAGAGTGTCTCCTGCGCCTGGCTGTGGGACCAAAGGATCACAACCAAATGTTTGTTCTCTTTCAAGCCCTTCTACAGTCATATGAATGTTGCCTAGGGTAATCTGTAGTTTGGTTGATTTGACCAAAACGTGTGTGCTTGGTCGTCTTCTACGTTTAACCCGCTCAACTGGGAATTGATTTGTTGCAAGCTTACCATTGTTCGGAAGACTTGGATCCTAAGATTTTGGTCTATATCAGTTATGATGTGATGAGATTGGGCTGAGGCACGATTGGCTCGAATACGTATTCCCTGGGCTCTCTAGGTCCCGTGATTGTCATACAAAAGCAACAATGTAAAACGAACTACAGTAAAATGAAATTTAACTATGTGAAGTGTATCTATAGCATATATGATTTCTCTATTTTTTTGTGTTTTCTGATGAGCTTTATGAATTTAAGAAAGCAAGCTATCTAAAATATCTAGAATTGACAACTAATATAATAACTTAAAACAAACAAAATAACCGAGTGTAGCTATTTGTCTGTGTAATTTGTAGATCTATTCTAAACAATGAAATAGCTCATCTAATCTATTTGCAAGGCTCTCGATCCTACCTCAGAAGTGAGGAGTGAATCATAGTTTCTCAGAAACTATCAATCCCCACAGCTTCCCTGGCAATATCAAGAGTAGAATTAACTGAAATAAAGCAATTAACTACTCTATTTGATATGATTCTAACTAGAACTTTGAAAGCTAGAACCTGGATTCTGCAGAACAGTGGTGAATCCGATGGTGTGTGTGATCTTGTCCCCTTAGTGTGATCTCCTCGTTCCTTCGTGTTCACGTGGATCCAGAAAAGCGTGTAATGCTAGCATCAACAGAAGTAGATATTGGGATAAAGGCAGCTCAGAATACTGACTGAATACAATGTGAGTAGGAGAGGGATATAGGCAAGAGTACAGAGCTTGGCTTATGCAATTCCTAGCGGGATCTATTGCGAGTCATGCAACATAAAGCATCCAGAACCTGAAACTATCCTGTTTGAGAGAAAAACCTGCAACTTTAATGGCTTCCTATTGAAAACAAGCTATTCTACTCCAATGGATTGGATAAAATAACAGCAGTACTTGCACAAGATGGATATGTGGCTTACTAACAGTAAAACAATGCTAACTAAGCATGCAATGAAAGAAACTAAGCATTCTAAGAAAAATGAAAACTAAATCTATTGAAAAAGAAAGAAAGAGGCAAATTTGAGGGGCCATTTGCTTGAGCACAAGCCAACTATTTATAGCATTTGCATTTACCCAAGGTAAAAACCAAATAGAACTCTTAAACTATAAACAATGGCAAAACACTATTCCAGGGAACCAAAATCATAAATGCAAGCTTATGGTGGTGAAAGAAAGTTGGTAAAACGTTGAATTTACGTGAGTCGTGTTAAAAGAGATTTCTGGAAAACACGTAAAGGACCGCCACCCTGAGCAGGGCGGCGGTTACATGACCGTCGCCCAGGCAGGGCGGCGGTTCACTGAAGAGAAAAAGGCCAAGAAAAGAGGGGAAAAGGGAAAAACAAAGCACATGGGGGCTAAGTGGGGCATGCGGGATGTTAACGCATACTTGGAGAGCTTTTCCGGATCCCGAACACCTTGCGAGGAGACCTGTATCATCATTGGGGCACGTGTCACGTTGTTTTGGCAGTACAGTACCTTACAATTTTGGGTACGTACATATTGCCCCCTCGGAGAAGCGTTTTAGCCATGAAGAGGCGTAAAATGGTGGGTCCGAGTATGGCGGTCCCGAAATGGGAAGTTAGAAGTTATACCTGATACATCCGTGTGTTGAAATGACGCCGTCCAAAATTCCCGCTACCTACAAAACGAAAAGAGAACTCAAGTGCAGATAGACACAATAGTTTGAAAAATAAACGCTAAAATAATAGGGAATGAGAATGTACCATTTGTGCGGGGATAGGAACTTACCTCCGTCGGCGCTCCAAACCTGTGAAAAAGTCATTTAAAACGAATCAGGGCGCTATATATATGAAAGTGGGCCCATTTTCCTATTCATTTGTGCGAGTTGATTTGATTGATTTTGAGCTCTGGGACCCACGGTGACGGTTTCTTGCATGAGTAGAGTCAAAATGTCCGTGACGAGATAGCGATCATGCCTCCACGTGTGGAACATCGACCGTGAGATCACAGTTAGTTTTCTTGATTTATCCTTTTACCCCCTTAATTTTGAAATGCTAAATATTTTGTCATGGGGGGGTAATTTTTGAAAATGTTAGTGTTAAAAGGTCAACCTAGGGGGGGCGCCTACTGGGTAGGCTTTGTTTTTAGGTAAAATGGTCATTTTTTGCACTTTTTAGGCTTTTTAAGTTTAAAACCCGCGTGGGTTTTCGGACCACGACCGCCGCCCTGCCCAGGGTGGTGGTTACATGACCGCCGCCCTTAAGGTGGCGTTTATAAAACCGCCTCTCTGCTCAGGGCGGCGGTTTTGCACAGAATGCAAAAGGATCATCTTTTTGAAATTGTTTTTACTTTTCTAGCATTTCTACGTGTTTTCGTGACTTTTCCAGTGTTACTCGGATGCTAACTTGCTCTGTTTTGTGTGTTTTTGGGTGTATGCAGGTGAGAGAGGAGTATATCCGGTGGAGTAGAGAGAGGGAGTGTGATTGGCTCCTGGGGTACTAGATGCCCTCTCACAGGATGAGGAGGACACTCTTCAGTGGGCTAGGATACTACGCATTTCACGCATGCCCCATGTTACACCATCTAGTCACATCCTTTGTGACTTGTTCTCATACTGGGATGCAGATCGGAACACCTTCCGATTGCCAGGGGTCCGCGGTGAGTGGACTATTACATTGGAGGATGTCTATCGCATTCTAGGGGTCCCGATCATTGGGAGATGACTCACCCTAGAGACAGCAGGTTCACGGGCACAGATTGCACAGTGGGCTACATATATGGGAGATGTAGTTGTCTCCATGGGGTGAAGAAGGGGGTTAGAGTTCGATCCATTCCTTCTTTGCCCATCCCCTTACTTTTTTGAGGCCATCATGGGGATCCTTGCCTCGAGACTGATCGGGGACAAGGGAGGAGATACTTTGTTATACTGCTGGTCCCCTATTATTACACAGATAGAGGGACACGGTCGGATATATGCCTGGGGAGCAGACATTCTTGGGACCACCTACCATGACTTATACAGGGTAGTCCATTTACAGGGGCAGTCCTTGAGCCACCCGACCCTGGTTATGAGTTGGGTCTATGAGCATTTCATCCCCTACGGTAGAGGTGTAGAGGTGACAGACCCCGGAGCTGTGAGGGCAGCCAGATGGACAGACATGTCGGTGCTTAGAGCACCTCATTAGCCAGTTGCCTCCCTGACTACTGCCGACATGGAGGCCACACCATATCAGACTATGGTAGGCATATGGGGTGAGGAGGCTCTTACCTTGATCTCCTGCTCCACCACAGGGCAGCTTATTGATAGAGTGGGGCGAGTGGAGATGCACCCCTTTGGCCGAGTTCCTCAGTAGTTTGGCTTACCATACATGGGTATGCTTCCCCCAGTGGCGCCAGTATACAGATTAGTCCGAGAGGCCAGAGGGGGGCCTAGAGGCCGGGTTGGACAGTGGTTACTCCTGGCATTCCTATTGCAGCTAGGAGGATAGTACGTGCCAGAGGGAGAGCCGGTGCGCCTCAGGCACCTTTGCTTTAGATCGCCGCGGGTCCTGCCCATAGTAGCGATGACCCCATTGAGGTAGACTCTGAGTCTGAGGAGTTTATAGGGGGAGACAGAGGAGGAGACCGAGGACAGTGATCCTGAGTGGCACGACACCCAGGATATCATGCAGGTGGAGAGGGCCGAGCAGAGTGCAGAGAGGGTGACTCTGGTTTCAGAGGAGCCACTCTCCCAAGGCCATGGGGAGGATGAGTCTGTTGCGGGGGGTGCTACGTTGCTCCAGCCACAGGAGTAGCCCCTCAGTCGGCAGCGGCATCCGTGGTGGGTGCGCTGATCCCATAGATCCATCTTGGAGGCCTGGTGATCCGAGTAAGTTACCCTCTCTCCCTTTTAATGTTCGTTTCTTTGTTAGGATCTCCTTAGTTGCTATCTTGTATTTTTAATTTCTTGTTTGGTTTCTAATTTGTTTTCTCCTTTGTTTGCAGAGACCGCCGATGAGTGGCGAGATTTGATTCGCAGGGTATGCACTGATACCCTGATGATCCCCATGGAGAGGACCCGCGCAGAGTTGTTCGTGGACGGGGGAGCCTTGGCAAGCCGGTAGACATGCGATGTCTTTGCACCCTAGTCTAGCATGTGGCCGAGGATGGTATCGAATCTCCACATGAGTTAGCGGGGTATAGGACTGACGAGCGCCCGATGAGGAGCCATTCTCGTGGTGAGAATATGGCTGCCCCTCAAGATCCTCGATTCCTTTGTGCACTCGGAGTGCCGATGTAGCCGGAGTCCTAGGCGTGGGCGTGCGCCTTCGAGAGGGTCTCGTAGGGATTGAGAAGCCACTTGGTTCTCGTAGTTTTTGTATGATACATTCTTTTATATATCCCGGGCTCTTTGAGCATTTTGACCATGCTTAGTGCATGATGGCATTGTACATAAACATTGATCATTTATATATATGTATATTTGTTCGGATCAAACTCTTGGCATTCATGTCTCACTTTCTATTTCCAGCTTCCTTATGTATACTATGATGTATGTTTATATGTTTTTTTTAGAATGTATGCAATGGCGAACAAATGATGCAAGTATTTGAATTTCTTTTTTGTATTTCATGATGCTTTGATATATGATATGTAGATATAATGTGATTTTGAATCTTAGTTTCTGTAAGCAATTTTGGATACTTCATATTTGTTTTGGCAAAGTGATGAAAATAAACTGGTACGATGAACCAGAAAAACTGCCCCTACCCCCAACTCCACGCAACTAGTAAGATACGAGGGCTTATCACCAAGAGTTGGGCAAGGGCACAAGTTATGAGATGTAGTGAAATGATAGTGATGGAAGACAGACAAAGCTTTGGTGGAACCAAATTAGGATACCACAAGTCCACTCCACGCGAGTGACTTCATAGTTTTGGATGCAACTTGCTTTGCGGTTTATCCAGACTTAGATCCTTAGATGGCCACATGGTAGACAAAATCTAGGTTTTTAGGATTTTAACTCTCTTGGGATCTTGAACATCTGATTCATTTGTTTTTGACTCAAAGCTTCAAGGTTTGAATTGTTTGTGTATGACCTTTTGCATTTATTTGTCAAGAGGACCCCCTACACTTTGCCCCATGCTACTAGTAAGAAGCGTGGGTTTATCACCGTGGGAAAAGCATAGGCGAGTAAGGGCATTTCCATCCTTTCCCAACCCTACATCACTAGTAAGAGACGCAAGCTCATCACCAAAGGTTGGTGGGGCAAGGAAATGTGTAAATTTTTTTTTGTTTGATCAATGTTTGACTTGTTTATTTGAGTAAAATGTCGGTATGTGTTTATTTCAAAGAGATATACATATGGGATAGATGTGACACCATGAAGCTTCTAGTAATGACCATAGGCAAGACACCTACCCTAAGAAGAAACTAAAAGTGAGAATAAACTTTGAAGATCTTGGTATGGTTACCGTTAAGACTTTGTCATGTCTAACTTTATTCGATAAAATGATTCCGAGATAATTTGATGATATCATGAAAATGGAGAAGTATGATTAAAGTGTTTATGCCAACAACATCATGAGTTTGTAATGAATTGCTTTGAGAATAGATTCCTTGATCACAATTTGTGTATGAAACAAGCGGACAATATGATCCTAATCTATATGAAGATGATATATATATATATATAAGTAGTGCTAGGACACTACGCGTAGAACCACTTGAGGTGCATGGGGAATTGACTATTTCACCAAATTCCTCACCTTCTATCTAATGGGTTATCGCCTAACCAATCCACGATATTTGTCCTTTAAGCCACATAAGAGGTATGCACCATTTCCATAGTCCTTCATGATGCGGTATGGGCCCAACCATTTAGGCGGAACTTCCTTCCTTGCCGGTCTTCTTGTCGATGGTCCATTTCTAGCCTTAGAACTAGATCACCTTCATATATGTCGCGTTCATAGACTTTCTTGTTTATCTGCGGGCACATCCGGTCAAGCATAGACTCGTCTCATTGTTCTTGGCATCTAACCTAGTTTTATCTAGGATTTCTAGTTGGGAAAGACGTGCTTCTCTCTTGTAAGCATCTTCATGAGCCGGACATGCAAAGTTAGCGAGACATTGGTAGCTCGTGAGTATAAAATTAACGGGTGATCTAGTTTAGGTGGCATTAGCGTAGGTGGTGACAACAAGAAACGCTTAACTGCGTTGAAAGCTTCATTGCAATCTTCAGTCCAATCAATGCTATAGTCTTTCTTGAGTAAATTGTTGATTGGATGAATGGCGAAACTTAAGTCAGGATGAATCTTCGAATTGCACTGACTCGACGAGAAATGACCTGATTCCAAATTCATCCGAAGGTGGGACCATTTTGAGGACAGCCCGAATTTTGGTTGGGTCAACATCTATCCCTCATGACGATATGATGTAACCTAGGAGCCTCCCTCCTATTACACCAAAGACGCATTTTTCAGGATTTAGCGTGACTCCGTATTCTATCAGACGTGAGAGAATGACGCGGAGTACTTCCGGATGGTCACAACGCTTTTTGGCTTTAGCCAACAAGTCATCTACGTAGGATTCCATGATTTTATGAATTAGATCATGGAATATATATGTCATAGCTCGCTGGTATGTAGCACCAGCATTCTTGAGACCGAATGGCATAACAACGTAGCAATAGGTTCCCCAAGGAGTTATAAATGTGGTTTTAGCTTGATCTTGTTCAGATATTTTAATTTGATTGTATCCCGAGAATCCATCCATGAGAGACAAAAGTTCAAACCCAGTTGTTGCATCAACAATGACATCAATGGATGGCAACGGGAAGTCATCTTTAGGACACGCTTTGTTGATGTCTCGGAAATCTATGCAGATGTGTATCTTCCCATTCTTCTTGAGAATGGGAACGATATTAGATACCCATTGGGAGTAATCGACTGGTTTGATGAATCCTACTTGGAGGAGTTTTATTACCTCCTCTTTTACCATGAGAGCTACCTTGGGTTTCATGGGTCTCGATTTTTGTTTAACTGGCTTTGCATCAGATTTAGTGATGAGGTTGTGTACCATGCAATGTGGGGTGCAACTCCTGTCATTTCCTTATAATTAAATGCGAAAGCCTTCTGATGTTCTCTGAGAATTTGAGTGTGTATTTCTATTTCCTCTGGGGTTAACGAGGATCCTAGTTTCAATATCCTTGGTTCATCTTCCGTTCCGATGTTAATATCAATTGTTTCTTCGATTAGAGAGGTGTTACCTTCTTCAAACTCAGGTGGTCGTTGGAGGTAAATCCAAATCATCCCCATTTTCTACTGTGTATATGCTAGGTTCCATTTGTGAGGGAAGATCCATCATGGGATTTCCGAAGTAGGAAGACGAATGTGGGATTAAGGACAAATCTATCATATGATAGGAGAGATGTAGTGCCGCATAGGCGTTTAAGTAATTCAGAGTGGCCATATCACTATCAATGTGGTCTAGGATAGTAGATTCATTTCCGTTTAAAAGAGAATTTGTCATTGTTTTTATCAATGGTTCATCACGAAGGGATACCATGAAACAGGTATCCTCTAACTCATTGCTTGGAGTAAAACGTGATGCTGAAGTTGCTATTGAATCGGCGAGAAGATTTTTCTCTCGTGGGATTGCTTCAATTGATATGAAGTCAAACTCCTTGCTTAAATCTAATACAACTTTTTTGTAAAGTTGTAAGTGCTCGGCTTTGGTTTCATATATCTCAGAGACTTGGTTTGCTACTAATTGCGAGTCTCCTAAGACTCTGATGTTATCAACACCAATTCTCTTAGCTAAGATGAGGCCAAGGAGGAGGGCTTCGTACTCAGCGTCGTTGTTTGTGCACTTGAAATTTAGTTTAAAGGAAAAAGGTAAGACTTTTCCTTCAGGGGAAGTAAAGATGACACCTGCCCCCGCTCCGTAACGACATCTAGCTCCATCAAAATGGAGTGTCCAATATTTAGCTGGGAGTATAGATGTTGGGGCATTTGTTGTGTTTGCGCATTCTACTTCCACCATGCAAAGATCCTCTGCTGGAAGAGAACCAACACCTAGGGAATATCCTATGCCTACTGAATCGAATGGTAAGAATATTGGTAGATCCTTTTCTAGCAATTCAATGATTTTTGTAGTAGTTCCTAATGATACTGTTTCTACAGTGTTAGCCTCATCTTTGGGGGTTGGGGTTGCCTTGGCTAGGCTCATAGTTTCAAGATCTGTCGTAGGTACCAACCTTTCTTTTGTTTTTGCGTTGGTAGGTTTATTAAGTTGGTTTGTTGGGAGTTCAAACTCTGAGTGTACGCCTGGTCTTTTCTTTAAGTCAGCTAGGTGTACATCGAATGGTTTTGGATCACCTTTGGCCACAAATATCTTTCCTAAATGTAAAAACCTTACTTCTTGAAATAGTGTAGAAGGGATTGCCTTCATGCGGTGTATCCATGGTCGGCCGAGGATCATATTATAGTTAGTTTCCCGATCTATAATATAAAACTCAGTCAAGATGGTTTTGGGTCCTAAGGTGACCGGTAATATTATAGTTCCAACCGAGGTGGCTTTAAGGCTATCATAGCCCCTTAGTGTATTTCGAGTTGTGGAACAATTGGTTTCTCCATACCCTAGCTTTTGAAGGAAAGAGAAGGGGACTATGTTAACCGCTGCCCCATCGTCTATCATTGCGCGCTTCACATAGTTGTTATAAACCCATACTTGTAAATGTAAGGCTGGATCACCTTGGCGTGTGATCTCAGCATCTGTCGGCATTTTGTTTATCTCGAATATGAATTCGACGTCCCTATCTCGCCTGCCTGGAGGATGAACATCAAAGTCCACATGATTTACCTATGTTTCAGGAGGTGGAGTGATGTTAATTAAATGACCTAAACCTAATGCTTCTAAAAGAGAAGCCCTGTGAGTAGGAGAGTTCTTTAGTAAGTCTAAGAATGAAATGTGCGAGAAGGTTTTTGTTAGGTCGTTAATCAAATCATAGGCACCCACAGGTTTTACTATGATTTTTGGATGTCATCTGCCTCTGGCAGGTGGCTTGGACTTGGCTGAGAGAAATACTCTCGCGTCCTTGTTATAGCTTCGATGGGTAGTTCAGCATCTAACTCCACTAAACCGACTACCTTAGGTCGTGGCTGACTTCCTAGTTGTGGCGCAACTAATGGATTTAGCGAGGTTGAGGCTTCATGATCATTGTTTCCTGTCATTACACCCTTGTTCATCCCAGTTAGATTTAGCCTGTTGTTATCGTGATTTGGGAGTGGATCATTAAAGATCTTCAGGGGTGCGTTTTGAGGGGAAACTTCCCCTGAAAAGGTATTTGACGTTGGTGACGTAGGATCTGCCAAGAACATATCCATGAAAAGTTGTCTTTGTTCATCTGGCAAGCGTTGCATGAATTTATTGTAGTCACGACACGTTCTAGTGTCATGGCCCGAATTTTGTGGAAACCACAATACGAATTAGGATTGTAATTCCTAGTTTGTTGGTTTGATGTGTATTGTGGCCCAAAATTTTGATCAAACCGTTGTCTATTAAAATTTTGCGTTTGTTGTTTTTGGTTTGAATTCTGGTTTTGGTACCTAGTTGAATTTTGGCTTGGACCCTGTATGGGATTTCACCATTGTTGTTGTTGTTGTTGTTGTTGTGGATGGTTAAAATCCACTGTATTGATTGTCGGGGTAAAGTTGTTATTTCGTTGGTTGTTTATTTGTGATGGAGTATTGACAACATTTACCTTTTTAGTGCATGAAAAATGGCGGTGAGCTCTAGGTTGTGTGGAGCATAATTCTGTTCATGTAACTTAAGCTTTCTGCTTTCATAAGCTATGACATGGTTATTCTGTAACAGAATACCTCCAAGGCCTTCTCCTGATGCATCCGTTACAACCATAAAATTTCCATTTGGGTCGTGTACATGGTTAAAATAGGTCTTTGTAGTCACCTGTTCCTTTAAATTTTTAAAGGCAGATTCACATTTGTCCGTCCAGACAAATTTCTTATCCTTCTTTTGCAGTGAAGTGATTGGGGCAGCAATTTTTGAAAAGTCCTTAACGAACTTTCTATAATATCCTGCCAAGCCCATGAAGCTTCTCACTTCGTGCACGTTCTTAGGCGCAGGCCACTTGGTTATAGCTGTAATCTTTGAAGGGTCTACAGCTATTCCATTCTTGCTTATAACGTGTCCCAAATAATGCACCTCTGCATCATAAAAGGAACATTTAGACAGTTTACCATACAACTTCCTCTTTCTTAAAACTTCTAGCACTATCCTTAAATGTTCTTGGTGCTCTTCGACATTTTTAGAGTATATAAGAATGTCGTCTAAGAATACAAGCACAAACTTGTCTAGGTATTCTTGAAAATATTATTCATCGATTCATGAAGGCGACAGTGCATTGGTCCATCCAAAAGGTAACACCATGAATTCATAATGCCCGTACCTTGTTCTAAAAGTTGTTTTATGAATATCTTCTTCCTTTATCCTTAGCTGATGATACCCAGATTGAAGATCTATTTTTGAATAGACTGATGCTCCCGCATCGGTCAAGCAGATCATCAATCCTAGGAAGTGGGTATCGATTCTTAATAGTTGCCTTGTTCAACATTCCGTAATCAATGCACTGTGACCTCGAGGTGCCATCCTTTTCTTTACAAAAATTACCGGCGCTCCCCATGGTGAGACGCTCGGTCTTATCAGCCCCTTAGTCAAAAGTTCCTGTAATTGAGCCTTTAGCTCTACCAACTCGAGGGTGGTCATTCTATAAGGTGCCTTAGATATGGGTTCAGTTCCCGGCTTGATTTCTATTGCAAAGTCAAACTCTCGTTTGGGTGGAAGACCTGGTAATTCCTCCTGGAAACACATCACTGAAACCCCTTAACAATGGATATCTTTCCATGAAATCATTATCTTCCTCAGCATTTTCTATCATTTTTACTGCATACAAGGTGCAGCCTCTATTTTTAGCCCTTTTTAGTTGCATAGCTGTCAGTTTCCTAACTGCAACTTCACGTTTTACACCTTGAATGACTGCTGCTTTCTGCAGGTCATCAAAACAACAAATTTGTTTTTCATAATAGTCGACCTTTGCCTTATGTTATGCAACTAGTTAACTCCAATAATGATATCATATGATCCTAAAGGAGTGACATACGAGTCAACTTCGGTGGAGAAAGCTGGGCAAGTCAAGAATTGCCCCAAAAGGCACATTTGATTTGTATGGACAACATAATTCCCATAATGCAATCGTCCATGTTTAATCCATTCGTTCAACCTTTCTTTTTAATTTCATTGCAAGTTTAGTAGAAATAAAGCATTTAATAGCTCCAAGTATTAAAAGTATGACTACAGTGTACCGAATAACTTACCGGAACTTCTATAGGCGTAACTTTCTTTTTTAGCTTATGCATTAGCCACTACGGCGTGTATCCTATGCTACTCGATCATGGTCATCTTTCTTTAGAGGAAAGTGAATCGCATAGTGGTCCTTTCCACAGGTTGAAGCATCCTCCATGGCCCTTTCCTAGGCTCAAATTTGTTACTGACTTTGAAGTTATCATTTTGGCTTCCATAGGACTTTTGTCCATTGCCACTAACTTTTGCGAAGCTATTCCGCACACTATTTACAGGTTTGTTCATTACATATTTCTTGTTGTTATCTACAACAATTTTGTTTTTCACACTAAACCTTTTCCAAGGCTCCCTTTTGGGTGTGAGAGATGAAGAAGAATTGGGAATCTTCTTCCTTATCTCTTCCCTATGAGCAGAAATTGCTCTCAATTTCTCGATCTGTCTTATGCCTTTTAAACAACTCCTTCCATGGTGGTTGGGCCATGGACATCCACTTCGCCACCAATGATGGGATTTAGTCCCATTATGAACTTTCGTATTCTAAACTTCTCGTCGACTTCTTTGCGGCACATACTTAAGGAGTTTAGTAAACCCTTCCTAGTATTACGTCACCGTCACCTTCCTTGCGACCGATTCGAAATTCAGTCATTTTCCTATCAAAATAGAGTTGAGGGCACCATCGTTGCCTAAAGTAACCCTTAAATTGATCCCAAGTTATGTGCGATTCGACAATATTCAGCTCAACCTTCTTTGTTGTCCCACCATGATGATGCTTCATGGGAAAGCTGATATGCTCCCCATATCGCTTTTGTCTCCTCGAGAGAAGTTTCTTATTGCAAAGTATTTCTCCATTTCACCGAGCCAATTCTCGGCTCCGTCCCCAAGGGTTGTTCCATCAAACTTTGGAGGACTTATTCTCTTTATGTCATTTGTAAGTTCTCTGTTTGCTAATCTTGCCCTTTTATTTTCGGGATGATTAGGAGCATTCACATTACTATTATCAACACCCGGATTCCCTCCATTGGTGTTGTCCACAGGAGGTGGCTGATCATTTATATCAGCTTCTTCTTCCTCCTCTTCATTGCCCATTGACCGTTGTTCCAAGCAGGTCAAATGATCTCTCATATCTAGTAGGGCAGCAAGGATTTCATCCACTTTTGAGCGATGAGTTTGCCTCTCCACCCGATAGCGGGTTGTTCACATGACATTCCCTCTTGTTCTGACCATTTTCTGTTCAATAAGAAAATGTAAACCTTATTAATATTGTGGACTCATTAGGTCCAAGAGCTGCAACCTTCAGCTCTGATACCAAGATGTAACATCCCCATTTTAAGATACCAGAACAAGGGAATTTTTTTATACAACGTTCCCTGTTATGAATTATATAATTCAAACACACGTTCAAGTTTTAATAATTGTTCTCTGTCCAAATAATGCAGTTTGGATCACACAATTTCCTTTTAAAACTAATGTTCTCTGTTCACATATTTGCAATATGGAACACACATTCAGTGCCATTCAATCATATAATGATTCCATATCTTTCTTGTAAATGACTCAAAGAACTACCGATCTCCCATTTTATGGCTCGGAGTTTCAGCGATCTCTCATTTCATGACTCGGTGACTTACTGATCCTTCATGTTAATTCATGCATAGTATAATGTATATACAAGGTTCTCTTACCGTTTTTCGGTTATCGAAGTGATCCATTTAAGAAGCCTATCGAATATCTCATTATCGATATTCATCGACATCTCGCATCTTAAACTAGGTGATTAGGACAACGCAACCAAGCACTTGCGATACTTTGGCCAAAGATTTTCACATGCTTTACATGATCATATTCCTGGATGTGATACACACCAATGGAATACGTCCTTCACCTCACTTAAATCTGTTATCTAGAATGGTCTTTCTGGTCTCTACCGAGTCCTTCCAATTAAGGTCAAACTCTAACCCCAACTAGTAATATGAATGAGTATAGGAAGTTACTCATGGTAACTAAAGATACGCAGACATACGGTGTCGTCCCTAGACGACTCCGTGTGTCTAGTTACCTTTAGTCCTCCAGAGTCACTCCGTATACGTGATCACATTCCTATCCCCAGCCAAGAACTTAGTATCCAGCTTATGTAATCTTGATGATTTAATTCGGGAGGGCATTGTAATATGTCAGCTATAACATTGTGTCGTCATGAAGGCCCCGCCTTCATGAAGACACCATGTTGTAGCTGGCGTATGTCAATGTCCTACGGAATCCTCCCATCGAGAGTACACATCCAGCTCAAGTGTGATTTGGTTATGATCTTAATATTTAAGATCAACTTTCAGCAGCCATGCTGATCCTTTATCCTCGTTCTTGTTACAGTTGTATGTAGCTAAGAGAGACTTAATCCATCTTCTAGCTTACTACGCATCTCCTCCTTCGTACCGAAGGGTTGCATTTTCTCTACTTGGTTCTTTTCTTAATCCTTGGACTAAGCAGCCCATTACCGATAAACTTAATAAGTTTAACCTATTAAACTTAACCAAGTTTTTCCACAACTGTAAACAAATTCAGAATTCCATCTTATTAGACGTCATTTAAACGAGGTCTAATTCTAAATGAATTTATTCATTTATTCTCCTTAACCTTACATAGTTAAGGTCTGTTAACCATGGATATGTTTTCCCATATCCTTATTTTCTGAATTTAACATTCGAGGCTATTAACGGAGTCCGAATACAAGGTTCGGTTGCTCCTAAATTATTTGATATTCCTTAGCTTTCAAGCTAATCCGAATACCTTTCAATTAAGAGATCATGCTTTCCTAAATCCTTTTTAATGTCAATTAAAAATTCATCTTAACCCAAGTATGAACTAATTGCACATTTCAACGTAAAAGTTGCATTTAGGTAAGAATAGATGTCATTTCCTTTTAAATCCATCCATGAACATTTGAATAATTCCAAATCAAGGAATAATGTTATATTCCCAACTTATTCAACAATATCAAACTGATACAGTCATTAAAATATCACACTTGTATTTGTATTCATCCATCCGTTTTATAATCTATACATTTGCCAGTCCAAATGACTGGACTTTGTTTATATTAAACAACATTACAACACATAAGATAGAAGAATGTAATTTCTTCTTTTCTCAATTCCTCGTAGAGGAGTAATAGCTATCAATTACAATCCATCTTCAGTCAATCAAAAGAAGTATCAGAAAACAACCATGTCTTCGTTTATACTCAAGTTCCATCTGCAAAATTACTTGCACGGGTCAGTTCATTGAACTGAGCATATTAAGCACTTGTCATTAAAATGAGGTGCTTTTTAATTAACTGTCTCAATAAAAGAACCCTGCTTTTATGAAACGTTACTATGAACATCATAACAACTGAATCATCTAATTACCATCCCAATCAGTCAAAGGATTACTGCCCTCTTTCCCAAATAATCATTACAAGAAGTAATTTCCTTCAACAGTTCCAGATTACAACATCAGTAAGAACTAGGAACACAAGTATGTATACTGCTGTAATAACATAAATGCTATCAATTTCATTCCCTTTCATTAGTTATAATTTTCAAGGATAAAATTTGACTGAAATATAAACCGAATTACTTTCCTTTCAGTTCATGCAACTCATTTGATTCCAAGCAATCAAATACTGATGAGAAAAGTAAACAACAATAAAATGTAGATGCTTAAACCAAAGCAATACAAAATTCGTTCCTTAACGATTACAGATTTCCAACTGTATGAGAGAAGAAATGATCATTATTCCAAGTTATCCATCCACACTCCTTTTCCTTTCCTCATGACTGTACTGAAAATTTAATCCAAACGAGACACCAATCAATGATAACAGTTCAGAGTGAAACTTAAGAAATCAATAACCGAATACAAGGAAGATGGATCATATTACCTCTTCTCATTGTCTAACCAAATATCCGCTATTTAGAACAGACACAATCCAATAGTATGACTCATTCTAATTATTATAATTCTCTTTTAAATAATTCATTCTACAGACATTTACGTCTTTACAACATATAGAATGTACAACAACCACAACAAGTCACATTTTCATCCTAATAATGAGAGAATTCACTTTCCAACAGCAAGGAATAAATCCATTCATATTCTGCTTTTAATGAAAACAAGGAAGAATTTATCATCCATATCAATACTTCCTTTCAATCAGGCACATACGAATACCAAAAACAAGTAGGTAAAACATCGTATCCACCATAGAGCAAACAATGTAAAGATGCATACTATGCTCTTACTGTACTAGAAGAATTCATACTTCTTACACTGTATTATAACCAGAGGAACAGTTATACAGCCGCTTTGTCAAATATTTGCACGGCCTTCTAAACCCATTAACGCACACAGTTCATAAATAACAATTTGCACTTTACTGTTACCTACAAAGCAAGTCCAATCCGTAATGCACAGTGAAGCTCTATTGCTAATATTTCCAGAGTTCAAGCAACAGGAAGAGAAAAATTCGTTCCTTTAATTATTTCAATAAGAAAACATCCATTTTCTTCAAAACACAACAAAAATTACTCAAGTCGAGTTCGTTTTAGAATGACAGCGCAAATCAGAGATCATACGAATCATTTCATCCTTCCGTTTGTACAAAAAAAGGCACAGCACTCAGAAAACAATCTACATATCACTATCACTTCCATCAAACCGAACCCATAATGCACAATGAAACCCAATTACCATTACTTTCAGAATTTAAAACAACAGAAAGAAGAAAAACTCGTTTCCTTAATAATTTCAGTAAAGAAACACTCATTTTCTTCAAAATGCAACAAGAATACCCAGTTCGAGTTCTTTCTCAACAGACATTTCAACCCGAAAATCTCATTCTCCTATTTCACAATGATGCGCAGAACTCCAGAAAACAACATTCACATCGTTGGTACATTCACCAACTCGAATCCATATGGGTAATAGAAACAATTACTCAATACTATCAATGCAGACTCATACAGCAAGAACAGATTCATTCAACTTACCCATTGGCAAAGAAATACCCAAGTCGCATACAACAAAGAAAATGACTCAACCCAAAATCACCTCAATCATGACAGCAAAATCGAATAAACCAAAACCCCTCATCAGAAGAGCAGGGTTGTTTTAATGAGACGATTAAGCAAAAGCAAGCAGTTTAAGGAGAAGGGCTTAACATGCTGTTAATCTTCCTTGAAGCTCGAAGAAAACCACGCCTACTGGAGTTGTTTCCTTCCACGGCATGATAGTAAAGCTTCCCAAATAGTCACCTACCTCTACAGGCTCAAAAATAGCCTTAGTTTTTCCAAAAAAACAGAGATAATAATCAAACACAGCTGGTTCGACAGAACCGTGAAGAAACCAAATGCAGAGCAACAAAATCCAAATGCGCACAAAGCAACAACAACTTTCCTTTTCCTCTATCCTCTTTCCAAGGCGAGCTGGTCGCGAAGACCAATGCCATTGAATGCATTGAATGCATTCTTTTCCTTTTTCCTCACGCCACCGCCGACTCAGGTTGGCGAATTTCCAAATTTCAAATTTTGCATGAAATCAAAGTTTAGTCTCATAGCTAACTGGATGCCTCTATCTTTTCCATGTTCCCGCCAAACTTGGCATGTGTCCAAGCAAGGACCTCATTTACTGTCCCATTAAATTCTTACCTTCCCTCCTTATCCTTTCCATCCACATGGGTCTGTGCGTCCCCTTCCTTAGGTTAGGATTAGTTTAGGATTTTTAATAGTGTCCATATCTAGGTCATTCGCCTAGTTCATAGGTTAATAGGATTTAGATCTATTTTCACCCTTATAAAATTTAAAAATCCATATAGGATAGTAGTTAGGGTATAAGGTAGAACTTAGGGGTAGGTTAGGGTCTTAGTCCCCTAATACTTAATTAATCAATTTCCATATCAAATCTTTCCACCTGACAGTTATATTAACATTAAGCAGGACATTTCGTCCCACGTTCCACATACCTGAGCCACCCGCATCCAGGCCTTTATCGCCTTACGTATTCTAGCGTTACAACAGTGTATGGTTCGAGAATCGAACCTTTTTCATTGGCATCTACGTGCCAGATATTCATACCTGAAATCAGAGGCTGCAACATTTATATCAACCTTCAGTCTGGTTTAAAAGTAAATTGACAAAGCGATTACAAGAAGGCCACAGCATACCTTGGATCAATGGAATTGATTCAAGGTGTGCTGTCAATCAACGAAAAGAGTTCATCAAGCATATGACAAATCTGTTGTCACATCAGCAACATACAAGCAATAATAACTGCTATCCCAAGTAAACAAATTACAAGCATCTGAGGGTCACGATTAGCAACACATTCCTTTAAGATAAACAATATATCTTAACATGTTTGTCTTCATTTTCAATGATTCTAACATTATGAAAAGTAATCACCATGATAACTTACAAAAATCAAGGCGTCATAAAGAGAGAAGGAGCCACAAAACAAGATTTTATTTCCCATAAGGGATGCACAAACCATTACTTGTGAAGTAGAAGACATAAGAATGCGTTGCCAGGACCAAATGAAGGTCTGTAACTCACATCTGTTTGGGGCACCATTTTGGCATGGTCTTGAAGTTACAAATTTTGGGGAAGGATTGTTTACAATGAGATGAGCTAAGCTGCAAATATATATAGAAATGAGGGAGAAAGAAGAGGGAAAGAGAGGGAAATGCGCCAAATCCGAACTCAACTGCGGAACCAACATGATAAATTCCTGAAAATGTACATGGGCACCTAATAGAGCCATTCCTTCACATCATCAGTCCCACGGGATGAATTATGGACACCATGATGCAATGAATTTGGTTGGTGCAATCGGTTCATGTCTATAGGCGTCAAAAAAATGCACTTTTACCCTATAAACCCATTTTTTCATTTTTAACCCCGAAACTCCATAAATTTGTAGATTTCTTGATACCAAAATACATACCTTGGAGAAATCTTTTCAATGCCACCAATTTTGTGTGATTGGAGTTCCACTTTGTGAAAGTTATGGTAAAAAAGTGTCATCGCTTTGTTCCACAACTTTACTCCTTTTTGACGACATTTAACTCCATTTTGCTCACTCCACAACTTTTGAATGACTTTGCTATGCCACAAGAGTCGATCTCCATTTTGTACAACTTTGAATAATTTTTGGCTTAAATACTTTGTTTTGCGGACTTGTGAAGTCTGCGGAACACTAACCTTTGAGAAGTTCGTGGAACAAATGCTAGGATAGTGTTCCACAACTTCCATCCTTAGTCATTTCTAAACTTATTTTCCCTTTCGTGAAAGACCCAAGCTCGATTCCTTTATTCCACGGACTTAGAGAGTACTTTCCAAAAGCTGTCTTGATCTTGGTCATTGGAAAAATTGTCTATAAAATAGCCTTTTACTTAGGCCCTAATCTCAAATTTCTATACATTTTCTAGTCTTTAGCCCCAAAGCATGGATACCCTTTGTAATCCATTGCGTTCAACTTAAAATTTGCAAATTAAGCATTTTCCTAACCCCTAAACATTCTTCTTGATCTCATTAGCATCTAATTGAATGATAAGATCCTCATGCTTAGCTCGCATGAAGGGAAATTTTGTAGCATTTTAAGGTGCTTTGCATTTTTAGCCGTCACAATTTCTACTTACACCTCTTTAAACTTTATCATAAAGTAACTTCTTACCACTTCTTATCTAAATATGTAAAACATGGAAGGGTTAAAGATTTAAACCCCTTCTAATGATCACCTCAAAAGCAATTAGATCTTCCCTTCTCCCCAACTAGAAATATTATTGAAAAAACTTCAAAAAGAAAGGACATTTTTAGAAAACCCTATTATAATTTACATCATTTGACAGTATCCGAAGGAGGGCGAGTGGCGCGACCGCTGGCCATGGGCTCCTCGACTGAATTTAACCATAATAAGAAACAAAACGAGTATCGCCAAAACATTTATCAATTAAATTCCCACGCTTTTGCGGCCGGAAGTTGTAAATAAGAAAAGAGAAGTTCAGGACGTGTAAAGCGCTTGTACAGCCATTGTGGAAGTTCCCAGGGAGAAAAAGTAGTACGAACCACATGCAGTCAAGCAGAAAACAGGATTTCGATTCCAAAAAATAGGTAAGAGTGCCAATGAAGTACGAAAAGTCCAGTCATGTTTAACAAAAGCAAAGGGAAAAATATTTGTGGAAGGTCAGTGAGGACGGCAGTAATTCTGCTGGACAGTACACTTGAGTTGGTTTAATGGTGAGGAACTTGTGTTCTTGTAAGAAAGTTTACCAGTTTGAATCTTGTAAGGGGTATGGTATGCATGCCTTGTATTTGAAGTATAGTTAGGGACCTCCTGCATACTGAAGTAGTCCCAAGCTCATACCCAGAAATTCTAAGTCATACCGGCATCCCAACAACAGGTACAACTGCCGAGACTTGCCCAAGGCCTCTGACACATATGTCAGATTTTCTGTGCGGATAAGACGTAAATGCTTACCAACGTCATCCCTTAGTGCAAGCACACCATTACTACAATCCATTTAATGATTGTAACAAAATGTAATTAAATACATTTTATAATTTCACAGTTTATGCTAAAAATATTGGCAAAACAGTAAAAAAATGTCAAAAACTGAAAAAAATAGAAATTGACAACTCAAAATTTTTTAATAGATTCTAAAACTCCTTGTAAAATAAATTTAAAAATGAATTGTTAAAGAAAATAAAGTAAAAATTTATATTTATATTAATAGTAATCTAAATTTATCATATGGTGTTGGCTGTATAGTTCATTATCCACATTATTATTTTGATAGATATTTATACTGTGAAGTTGAGTTTTGATAGTATAAGTTATTACAAATAAATATTGGATACTTAATTATTATCTGAAAGTACATCTATTTGTTTGACACTAACTTTTTATTTGAAAAATACATCTATTTTTTGTTTTTATTCCTACTCTACTAATTTCTAAATATAACTAATATTTTTACTATGCCGAAGGCGAAGGCGTTCCTCTTATAGGAAAGGGTTTGTGATAATTCACGCCAGTGTCTTAAATTTGACAGCCGTTTTATTTTTTCCCATGTGATTGAAATTGACGGGCATTTTGACGTTTTCGACGGCTGTTTTGACGTTTTTTGTTTTTATTGGCTTTTTCTTTACTTTTTTGGCTTTTGCAGTTTCCCTTCTTAGCACTTCACGTTGAATGCGGGGTATATCTAGCACTTGCAGGCTACGGGGGGTATATCTATGCTTTTTATTGTTTGCGGTTGCAAGTGTGTCACCATAATCCAGGTTGCATGTTGTTATTTCCACGCCGGGCTGGTTTTTTTCATTGGGTTTCTGTTTGTTCGACCTCGGTAGCTCAAAGATTATAGAATGAGGCGCTTCTAATCAAGGACAAAGATTAAGCCCTGCACTGAGAGGTTTGTAGTGTTCTTTTATGCACACTAAATTTATGGGGTTTTTACCTTTTGCGGTTTGGTTTATGTATTTCCAGTCTTGGACTTTTGGGTTCTGAGTCATATGTGCTTCCTTACCAACTACAGAAAATTTGAGTTATTGTGCACATCTTCCGTCCCGTCAGCTATTCCAGAAGACCAAATAAGCCGAAATCATGACAGTCCATGAAATTACATTTCGCCTAGTCATTTCGTCAAACACTTCATGAACATTCAAATGTAAGCTCAGAAAGAAAATTAACAAACAAAAATCTTACCAACTTAAGGAAATTTGAGTTATTGTTCACAGCTTCCTGTCAGCTACTCCAGAAGAACAATTCCCTAACTGTATACATTAGATTTCTCATCAAGCCTTGATGTTCTTGCATATAATAATTGAGAGGTAATAAGGCAACTTGCCCTTTTATACCATTCTATATTCTTTCTGATCTTTAAGATTTATCCAGAAGGGGAAAATGATGTGGACGGTTCACTAAATATTAATTGTAATATGTTGGGTACGAGCGTGAATCCATTTTTGAATGTGCCTTCTTACCTCGGAGGAAATAACTTGCTCTGTTTGGCTTCCGTGAACCCTGATCCAAAATAGACAACTGTTAAAAATTCCCCAGCAGTAAACTAAATCTAGAAATAAGGGCACTTGATTTATTCCCCAAAATACAATCTTTTAACATTTTATATTGTCATTAGATATTTCTACTCTCCCTTTATCAGCTCTTTGACAAGTATCATTTGAATAATAGGAATCAATGTCGAAGTTTTGTATATAATTTTTTGGGAACGAAACTACTTATGTTCTTTTATAGCATTTCATATTGGCACATTACTGGCCTATTTGCGCCATTACAACAATTTTAAGAGCTTTAGTTCATTATGTTTTTTAATGGAATCTGCTTATCCTGTATTCAGATTTTAATTACTGTCATGGTCTGGGGGCATCTACTCCATTAAATTCAGTAGGCCATAAACATTTCCATCTGCTTGCGTGGAGGAGTATATGACAGTCATGTTAGCCTGCATGCCACAGATCGAGGGATGTTGAGTGTTTAGGGAAGAAAATGCATAGAGATGGTGGTAACTGTGCCCAATTACCAGTTGTTGGGCATAGAGTTATCCAGCTCTGCATTCAACTAACTGGGTTAACAAGATTGCGGAAGCCTATGTGCCGGAAACCAACATCACAGGGATATGCGTGTGCAGCGAGGTGTTAACCAAGCGCTTCTTCCTCTGCTTCGAGCTCTTAGCAATCTTTGCTAGCATGCTTCCAACATTGTACTAAAAAGGGAGCGTTGGAAGAGGGGAGATCAATCAAAGAGTACTTGAAAGTAGATTATTTCCTTCTGTTATTGTTGCAAATACCATAGACATGTATGCAATATGTTCAAAAATATGAAATGACACGTGAATTGTTTGACAAAATGCCTCAACAAAATGCAGTCTTATGGACTAAATTCCTCAACAAAATGAAGTCTTATGGACTAAATTCCTCAACAAAATGTAGCCTCGTGCAATGCATCAATTAGAGAGGACTCGTGGGGATGCATTTTATTTCCAACATAACACCATCCCAGTCCCATTCTAGTCAAAGAGTGTTTTATGAAATCACCTCACCAAAGCTCACAAACAAATGCCCATCAGAAGTGTTGTTTGTGCTCCGTGTAACATCTCTATGCTTACCATCTACGTATTCATCCAAATACCTCATGTAATTATTACTAGGGATCAGTTGGTTTGTTCGGATAAGTTGTTATCCCTTCGATGGAACCCTACCTTTTAGATGGGTGTAAACACCAAGATTCAAATATTGTAGTTATTTTGTGAAGTGTGTAGGGATTTACAAAGATGTGATATAGTTAAGCCCTTGATTTGTGCATATCAATTATCATATATGAAGCTGGCTCATCTTGCAAAAATTTAAGAGACAAGCTCATCTTTTAGTTTTGTCGTGTGTTCTGTTGCATTTACTCCTAAAAGGATTTTTAGGGGTATTGTCGAGGCTATTATAGGTGTTTTTCAAGTAGTTTTTAAATTGTTTTTATAAAAATTTCACAAACTATTTGAAGTGTTCATTTATAATAAATAACTCAAATGGTTCTCTTCTTTTACTTGTTTTGATGGTTGTTTGTGAATAACTCGCAGATTTTTAAATGATTATTTTGGTCAAGCAAAGTATATGGGTGCTATTTTGGTCAATCTTGAACTCTGTATGTAACCAACGATGTCAAATTTCCATTTGATATTTAGTTTTTTCAAAGGTAATAGTCATAATGTTATATTAAGAGCTTCTTTTAGTTATATATTTTGATAAGTCTTTTTATAAATCTTCCTTTTGCTTAAAATCAACAAATCGCATATCTATTTTGTTTAATTTGCAGCTATGAAATGTTGTAATTAGAGATATATGACCTACAAGAGAATTTTAGCTCGGATCCCCCATTTCCTTTCTTCACATGCCATTGAGTTATTATTCAAGGATTTAGGTTTTTAGTCTCAGATCAATCCATAAGCCCAAAGATGGTGATTCTCAAATCCACAACATTGCAAATCTATCGGTGATATTGTTAATATTGTTTTCCTACTATGACGCTTCTCAACAAGTTACAAGTGACTATGATGCTTTGATGGTTAGCTGATCTAGACCAGTTGAGAGTCTTGAGCCTGAAGGGGAATTCTTTAAATGGTACCATGCCAAATTTGACCAAGTGGAGGAGCATGAAATTGTTGTTTCTCTCATACAATAACTTTTCTGGTTCCCTACCTTCATCTATCTCATTGTTGGATCGGCTATGGAGCACCAAGTTCAAATCTTGAATCATCACAAAATATAAAGAAGAGCTCTAATAGATTAAGCAGGGTCTTTGTGAAATCGATATTAATTGTAAGTACTGTTTGTTTGTTTAGGAAGGTACTTCAATTTTACTATGGAAGTTGTAGATTTTTTTACTCCAAATGTGTTTATGGAGCAGTTTGATTTTATCTTTAACTTTGTATGTAACCAACGATGTTAGATTTCCATTTGATATTTAGTTTTTTCAAATGTAATATTCATAATGTTATATTAAGAGTCTTGTTTTAGTTATATCTTCTAATAAGTCTTTTTCTACATCTTTCTTGGCTTAAAATCAACAAATCTTATATCTATTTTGTTTAATTTGCAGCTATGGAAAGGCCGTAATTAGAGATATATGACCTACAAGAGAATTTTCGGCTCAAATCCCCCATTTCCTTTCTTCACATGCAATTGAGTTATTATTCAAGAATTTAGGTTTTTTAGTCTTAGAATGATCCATAAGCCCAGAGATGGTGATTCTAAAATCCGCAAAATTGGAAATCTATTTGGTGATATTGTTAATATTATTTTCCTACTATGGCACTTCTCAACAAGTTACAAGTGACTATGATACTTTGATGGTTAGTTGATCTAGACTAGTTGAGAGACTTGACTATGATGCTTTGATGGAAGAGCATGAAATTGTTTTTTCTCTCATACAATAAATTTTCCGGTTTCATGCCTTCATCTATCTCATTGTTGGATCGGCTATGGAACACCAAGTTCAAATCCTGAATCATCACAAAATACAAAGAAGAGCTCCAATAGATTAAGTAGGGGTGTTGTGATTGCTATTGTTGTTGGGGACTTTGCAGTTCTATTGCTCATTGCTTGCATTTTCATTTGGTATTACTGGAGAAAATACTCTAGAAAAGTGGTGGATGGGAAGCCGTCAAAGAGATTGTTAGGGTTTCAACCTTTTTTTTGTGATTGCAGATATTCTGCATCATATCTTATTTGTAAGTGTGGAAATCTTGTACACTTTGTATTTGTGAATGCCTTTTTAGTAAGATAGCAAAGCTGAAATACCACAACAATTTGTTTGTTTAATTGCATGACTAGAGAATTTGCCCACGAATTCATCTCATAAGTAGAGTTCTTCAGCCATTTGATTGATTTGCTTTAATTGATTTATAAACCTACAAATTAAAAACTGCATAAGACTAATATATAAAAGGACAAAGACCCGGTTTGGCCTTTTGATGTGGGTTAACATTAAAAAGTAAAATGATTAGGAGCTGGGACAAATTGAATGGTTAGAACAGGGTGTCGATGGGGGAAAAATTCAGAGATCAAGACTCAGAGGGTGTGTACAGGCAGAAGAACTCAACTCCCAAAGAATAAAACAGATAGTCCATGTGGTAGTGTTCTTCATTCCCTCAGTATAATCAAAGGGAAGGTACCCATACTAAGAATAAGAATTATAGAGAGAGAGAACTATGGACCTACAAAATATATAAGTTAACATGTAATTCAATGTCAGAGATATCTATGTTTCAAAATATTCTTTAGGTAACTATCTAGCAGTGTAGAGGCGCAATAGTGTGCATAATCAAATGTTTATCGATCATTTAAGATTTTCTTGAAGACAATATAGAATATCATCCTCATAACATTCTTTCCATAGTTTTGATGTTAACTTCATTTTTACTAAATCTAAGAGGATTATTGATTCTCTCTTTGGGAAAATAAAACTTCAATTCTCTATTTCTCTTGGTACCATCTCCAACACATGCTGCAAGAATAACATGATGGTAATCTATTCATGTCCATCCGCGTATCTTGACTAAAATACATTGAGAAATGACATAGTGCTTTTCCCTGCGATGGAAGCATGCCTATTTCAGCTAGGGGTACCATAACATCAGATACTTGATCCTTTATTTCATGTTTTTATAATAAAACTTAGTGTGGCATTTTTTCTTCATTTATTCTTTTTAGAGATGTAAATGGTACACAAGACAATGATATTAAACAATTGGCTCTACCAATATTGATATATTGTGCATACTAACCTTAAATTCATCATTACAAGCCTTTTCTTGCAAGGGTCGTCCAATCTTATGCCTCTATGCCTTTGTGGATTGAAATATATTGAAGGGGATCATTTTACATGCACAAGAAGTTCCAGAAAACTGTGTAATAAAATTAAAGAGGAATTTGTTTGCAGGTGTTGTAGAGGTGGTGTGGAGGTTTCCCATCCCTATATAGAACCTTTAAATGTAATGCTTCATCTATATTCCTACACTTACAAAATCAATCACACCCCTTATCAACATCAACTACAAAAGTAATAACTATCCCTCTAAATCAAATAACATATACCGTTCAGCGTTCACATTGCATTATACACATGTGATTGCTAGTTATTAATATGTTTCAATCTTAAATCTTGCTAATTTCATGAGTTATTTTAACATTTCAAAAACAAAATATATCTATGAAAACAATATTTATCTTATAGAAATAATTTTTAAGTATATTATGTAGATATTTTGTAGTACATTTTAAAAATGTTTAAGAACAACATTTTTTTCATTAAATATAATATTTATTGAATTGAATATAAATTATTGAACATTTGAAAATAAAATATGACTTTTAAAAAGATTGTTTTATTTTTTTGTTTGTGATTTTTATAAACTTTACTTATTTCTTAGCTTCTTATTTTCTATGGATAAAAACACCTAGATGAATGAAAGCCGTATATATAGAATTTGATATTTATTAAATTATATAAATTTTTGAAGTAGTTAGATTTAAATAAATAAATATTAAAAAATTAATTTATTAATATTATAATATTATGTTTAATCAATATTATGATTTTTTTATAATAATTAGTAGAACTATTAATAAAATTAAAATAGTGTTATAAACTTATTTATAATGGATTAAATATTTCTTTTTAAAGAGTGATAAAAATATATTAATTGGAGTATGACTTAAACATTACATATGTCTCTACATTTCAACTTGCACACTTACAATAAAAATGAGAAATTTCAACTCAGAACCTATCAAATACAAGCTCAAATCAATTCAGAAATTAAATTGTTGAAACCTATACTTAATAATCATTATTGCATGGTAATAAATTTTTAAATAAACTCTACCTAATTAACCCATTTATGATGTAATTTTTATATATAGTTCTAAGTACCATATGATATATTAGACTCTAGTTCAACATGTTTAAACTATATGTAGTAGGGAATTATAGACTTACTATATTATTTATTTGATAAATGCCCATACTATATAGTTCATGTAGGGTCATGGCTCAATAAGTGTAGGTTCAATGGTTAGGTAATCGCCATCCGGTGGCCGACACGCCCTATATTTCCAATAAGGGTCACCCATCACCCATATAGAGATTATACTATTGGCTTGACAAATGTGTGTTATTCATGTCCAGACACGCCCTATATTTCAATAAGAGTCACCCATCACCCATATAGAGATTATATTCCTCGTTGGCCCTCGACAAATGTGTGTTATTCATGTCCATCCATCCATCAATGGCCCTTATCCGTAAGAGTGTTCTGGTGGGGGAGTATCCCTACCCATATGGTGTGTGTGTGTGTGTGTGTGTGTGTGTGTGTGTGTGTGTGTGTGTGTGTGTAAGGTGTGCGCGTGTGTGCGCGCGGTGTGTGTGCGCGCGTGTGTGTGTGTGTGTGTGTGTGTGTGTGTGTGTGTGTGTGTGTGTGGGTGCGTGTGTGTGTGTGTGGGTGCGGTGTGTGGGTGTGGGTGTGTGTGGGTGTGTGTGTGGGTGTGGGTGTGGGTGTGGGTGTGTGTGTGTGGGTGTGGGTGTGGGGTGGGTGTGTGTGTGTGTGGGTGTGGGTGTGGGTGTGGGTGTGTGTGTGGGTGGGGGGTGTGTGTGGGGGTGTGTGTGTGGGGGTGTGCGGGTGTGTGGGTGTGCGCGCGCGTGCGTGGCGTGCGTGCGGTGCAGGCGCGTGTGTGCGTGTGCGCGTGGCGTGCGTGCGTGCGTGCGTGCGTGCGTGCGTGCGTGCGTGCGTGTGTGTGTGTGTGTGTGTGTGTGTGCGTGCGCGCACAAGACGTGGGCAAGGCGCTCATGTGCGTGTGCGTGCGTGCATGTTTGTGTGTGTGTGTGTCTCATCGATCAAGAGAGAATTTAGGACAACAAGTATGGGGCTCCTCTCCCCCATATAGCTATAACTTGGGTCCTATGCACATACATACATACATACATACATACATACATACATACATACATACATACATACATACATTTGTTGTCGATGTGAAACCTATCTCAACTCCAATACCAAAGAGATCCGCATTGATGCGCATAGATTTCTAGTCAGTTGGGCCGATAGGCGGGCCCCTACCCTATATACCTATTCCATCGACCCGGGCTCTACGCTCTACGCTCTACTAATAGATTAGACTACACTAGAAAAAATCCCACCCCTATCTATATAGATCTCGGTCGGGTAAGCTTTGATATTATACATACATACATGTACATACATATGAGGTAGGGGCTTAGGTCCCTTATTTATATTTGTGATTAGGGTTTCTATCTACCGCAAGGCCTTATCCTTCCCTACCCTATATTATTAGGCATTAAGAAATTAATTGATCAAAGGTCCGACATTGATTATTATCTATAGAGAGTAGAGTATAGAGATAGATAGGATCACTACTCAACCAAACTATAACTCAACTTGTGCCCCCAAGAATATGATATGATACTGGGTACTGGGGTCGAGGCTAGTGTTAGCAAAAATATAGGCTTCATCCCGTGGATTGATCTAGCCCCATGAGTCGATCTTATTGATCCGAAATCGATGCACATGTCATATATAGATAGGGGAGTAACAACTCGGCTTTGTAGTAGGGGTAAAGATAGGGAGAATGAGATGTTCTAAAGAGATAATATATGCATTCCTTGACTAAAGAGATAATCCATATCTAATCCATCCTGGATATAGAATATAAATGTTATATGAATAGCTCTCTTGATTAGAAGAATACTATGTATGGTTTTATTTGGGATTTGGGTGATCAACTAAAGGAATATAATGCGAGTGAATCCCTGATCGAATCTTGATCAAGATAGATTATAACACCAAGATCACCGTCACCCTATAAATAGATAAGGGCCAAATTTCATATATAAATAGGGGTTGGCCACCAAATCCATTTTTCCTCGAGAGAACTATTTGGAGATATCCACATGACCCATTCAAACTAGTTGCCCATGAGTTATATCTATAGGTTGTTCCGTGAGCTATATTTATAGGTAATAGCAAGCTATATCTCATCAAAAATATTCCCTTGAGCTATATCTATAGCTAGTAGTAGCAAGCTATATCTTATCTATAGGAAAGGAAATGTGCCCGTGATCTATATATCTATATGCAGAGTGAGTTATATCACATTTATAGGAAATACAATGTGTCGGTGAGCTATATCTATATGAAGTGAGATCACAAGATTATCAAGAGGAAATAGAGTTTGGGGGTTGCGCTAGGTTAATGTTAACCCTTTATATATAGACTATGGCATAACGGAGTTGGGTTGTGTCTCCCCTATATATATATGGGAGGCGAGAGGATATAAGCATAGAGTTCACCCCATAAAAAAGGAGAGATTTCTCTGAAATCCCCATGGATAGTTGGTAGGAATCCCCTAGGAAAATACTCTCCTTGGGAAATATCCTAGAACCACATATATCCAACTACATGCCATATAGATAATAGGGGCCCTAGGCCTAGTATTCATCTATCTCTATCATTAGGGCCTATCTATATCTATATCTATATCTATATGTCGGGGATGAGGAGGGGAAGGAACTACTAACCTTCATCCCTCTCAAATCAAGGATGAAGATGACGATAAATAAATCAACGGATAGATGATAAGATAGTTCAAGATGGGGTTGGGGATTAGAATAGGGCCAATGCTAATGTTAGCTGCCTATCTAAGATAGATATGAGGCATTCTCTTTGAGTTACATTGCTTGGAATTCTCACCTCGTCTTTTTTGGGTTATATGATTGGCCCCACCAAGCCCCCTTCCCCTTCCCCATCCCTATCCATGCCCCTTTAGATTAGATCTAGGTGCCTATATATCTATAGTGGTGAGAGATCGAGCTCGCCCCCTCGTCCTTGAATGGGGACCTTGATTTCGGTTTAGTTGGCCCCCAACTTTAGAGTAAGTATAGGCCTTGTAATATAATATATCTCGATCAATCACTATACACTATAAGTGTGGTCCACTCATATTACATATGTAGATATAGTTTTGTAGAGGGTACTAAAGTGGATCGAGAATACCAAAAGTTCTAGTTCTAGTTCTAAATATAGTGTAGGGTTAGGGTAGGGTGCTCTACCTTGTATCTATATCTAATGTGCCATCAAACATATTCTCTATTCCATTATAGAGTTAATTCAATTTTCCCTATATATAGATATAGAATCGGGGAGCGGGAGATGGGGCCTACCTAGATATCTAGCTCCCTCCTTGAACTATCTTATCTTATGAGATATGGATGATCTATTGATAAGAGGGGAGGGTGAGGTTCTTGAGATCTCCCCGCCCGAACTCTATATCTATATAGGGGCCCGAGTTGTATGAATAATAGAAGATGAAGTGCCGCTCCGCCAATATAACCAATGGGTGATAGAGGAAGGGAGAGATAGGGATATATCGCCCTCACCCCTCAACATATATAGTTGAGAATTCTAAATAGGTCCTAAAATCGAGAGTTTCTCCACCCACCTTGTTAATCAATGGCATAATGGTGAACCACAATGACTATAGAGGGATCCTTATAGATCCAAATAGTTAAAATTATAAGATCTATAAGGGTCAATAACAACTATGTATACCATATCGAGAGCTAGTCCGACCTATATATTTCTAATCTCAAGGGTGGGTCTTAAGAGCTAGTTCTTATAGATGTTCCCAAGAGCTAATCTCAATCGCCAATCTTGAGAACTAGTCCTCCTAATATCGATAGCTATTCCCAAGAGCTAGTCCCGATCCCGTCCCGATAAGTAAACCACATAATTTTGACTAACCAAATTTAATTTAATACTTTCTTTTAATTCTAAATTATTTCTTATTTTATATTTACATATATAATTATTATAAGTCATTGAACATCCTTTCCAAATACATTGAAAAATTCAACCAAAAAATGTTAGCAGTTAGTGTAAAGCCCCTACCTCGAGACACCGTAAACACACCAAAATGTTACTAGAAGAATTTGGGTAATTTTTTTTTGAAGTGAACAATTAATACTAAAGCGTTTGCTTACTTATTCGTTAATAAAGAAATTTATCCTAATTACATTTACCCAAAATTTAAATCAACACTAGCCCAATAACAACTTAATTATTTTATTCTCCTATGTATTTTCTAGGGTCACAAACTTAAGTCTACATCCTTTTACTATAATTAATTTTCCCCCTTTTTATTAATTTTCCCACACACCACAAAAGTTATTTTCCCATTCCCACTTTAAATCCCATGACTAAAAGAAAGTGTGTAGGGTCACTTATGGACCCTAGGATTGAACAAATCTTGGCCCTTGATCTCCTTTTGCCCTAAAGTTGACCTAACTCAACTTTATCTTCTCTTTCCTTCTCACTTGGTTTTCATTTTGTTTTCTTTTTGTTGTGCAGGTTGAGGAGCTATGGAGGCTTACTTCCATGGGGTTTTTTTTAATGGAAGACTCAATTTGTATTATGTACATATTTTATTTCTCCTCTTTTTATTTTATTTCTTCTTACCGAAAATCCTCAATTTATTGGGTGTATGGAATACCCAAAAATTTCCTTTGTAAAAGAAGGAAAACTACCCCACACACACACACACACACACACACACACACACACACACACACACACACACACCTTATTAAAACCCCCAAAAACAATGTTTTAGGCAAACCGAAGCGATGAATAAATCCGCATTTTTTACGTGTATGCAGTGGTGAGAAGTGTGAGGGGTGATGGAGGTGGGAGCCACGTGGAGGAAGGGGTGTGGGGAGTGGGAAGGAGGTGGGTGATGGTGATGGCGGGTTGGGGATGGAGGGGTGTTGCGCAGTGGGACAAGGGAAGCATGGAGGGAGGATAGTGGAGGGAGGGCCGCGCGGCGGTGGTGGCAGTGTGGCGGTGGGGATGATGGAGGTTGGGGTGGGTGCTATGTGTGGGTGTTGTCAGAAGCAGGAGGCTGCAGGCTCGTGCGCCGGGTTGGGGAGGGTCCAATCCCTCCCCACCAATCTCCCTTTTTCTTTAAAAAAAAAAACTTTTAAAACATTTTTTTGTTTGTTTATTATTTACAATCCTTAATAAATTGTGTGTGTGTGTGTGTGTGTGTGTGTGTGTGTGTGTGTGTGTGTGTGTGTGTGTGTGTGTGTGTGTGTGTGTGTGTGTGTGTAATACGACAGTCTATTTTATATTAATTACTAAGAAATAACTACACCTATTATATATAATAATATTTATTATTATGTGTCATTTAATATAACATTATATACGATTATAAATATAGATGTATATAATAAAATAACAAGTATAGAATTCTCAAAATCTTCAAATAGAGTATATAACTAAAGTAATAGCCTTTAAATAAAAATGATCGATTTAACCTTATGCATTTATATTAAAAAGGGAAAGTAACTATACAAATTATATCTAATTACATGATTCACAAATGAAGATAAAATTTTAACTTCTTATGGGAAGGAAATAAAGAAGAAACTAACTTTCATTCCATTTATTTATATTTCCAACGATTACAAAAAAACATATTGCAAAAGCGGAAAAGTTTTCCATTCAAAGATAATCCCAAAGATTGATGCTATGGCTAGATTTCCTTTCTAATGCTCTAATCAAAATACATATTCCATATTTTTAAATAAAGAGGATATCCAACAAGTAACATAGTTTCTTTTGAAGAGACATTTTTCCATTAATTAATCTTTCTTTATCAAAATGATATTCAAATCAATGTATGTTAAAGGAATATAAATATATTCTACTCAATGTATTTTAAAGGAATATAAATATTTGACAAGACTTCTTTTGCAAATTTTCTCAATTACATCATATTTCAAACATGCTAAAATACATAAGAAAACAACCTAACAAACTCCTTCCCAAGATTGAAAGAAAGCTTTCAAATACTAATGGAATACCAATCTTACAAGTGATTTTCAATTCACAAGATGAGAACTTTTTGCATGCCAAAGAATCTTCCCACATAACCATACTCTAGAGGTTACAATGCAAGTAATGTTTCACAAAGATTTGAGAGGACAATGAGAGACCAAGATGTCACAAACTCCAAACCAACATCCAACTTGTGATCCAACTTCAAATGCCTTCAAAAGAATCCAACACAAGGAGAAGAAGCTTGTTAAACCACCCAACCTTTAGGCATCATCACATGCCTTTCCAAGGTTGGAAGGCATGCTAGCCTCCCCCAAGCCCATGGGAAAGAGGAATACTATCCACAACTTTGCACAAGAGTGAGGGTGAACAAACAACATTACATCCACATAAAAACAAGACAAATATTAAAACAAGACTCCAATTTTGCAAAGATGAAAAGAGGAGAAACCATGTTCTACCTCTAAAATGGGGAAGATAAGAAAGGAGTTCTCCAAAAGTTGTAACCAACATTAGTTGCACAAAACCAAGATCTCCACACCCTCCTTATTCCTCCAAATTCATTCAAACCCTCCTTATTTCTCCACCCTTTCACCAATCCTTCTTGGAAGGATTTTCAAACCCCAAAGGGGTTTCCTCACCAAGAATGGGGAAGGAGGTTCAAGCCATATGAACCACCTTCCCCACCTCAAACCATTTGAGGGGAGTAACTAAAATCCTACAAGGCTTTCCCATCAAGCCATGAGGATTGAGAGGGAAAAATCCCTCTCTCTTCCCCAACAAACTCCAAAACTCCATCATGCCATATGATGGAGGGAGCAAAAACAAGTAAACAACAAATAAAATCCACATGCAACAACAAACATTTCCAAGTAAACAAAACTAACATCTAGTATGACATAAAACACACAAATAAGCTCAAGAAGCCTACCTCCAAAAAGCTCTCCAACTTCAATCTTTTCCACTTCTTGACCCAAGCAAACTCTAGCTCCAAAATCCACAAGCCTCCAAGCAAAAGCTCCAAAAAAAAGTTCTCTTCTTTCCCCATGAGGGAGAATTTGAAGAGGAGCAAGCAAAAATCCTCACAAATGAGGGGGTGACATGTGTCACCCCTCTCTTCCCTCAAGGTCAAAGATTCCCAAGATAAAAGAGAGAAAGGTTAAATTAGCTTTTAACCCTCTTCTCCCAAATTACCCAAAATGATAACAAAACAAACTTGTGTAACTTTTAACAAAGCACACTTACCCATCCACCTTACATGGATGTGACCAAAGGAAGGAAAATGGGAGGGAAAACTCCCTCAAAGCCTTGGAAATAAGCCCCCTACCTATTAGGTAGGGTCCAAGGGCCCATTTTCATGCTAAGGGAACTCCCAAACTAAAAAGGGGTCCCTAAAAATGCCTAAAATAGCCCAAATTCGAGTTTGACACACTTGGGCACAAGGGTAGAGGTTTTGGGGCCCACCCAATGGTTCACATGTGACCCTAATCCCTTTTTGATTAAGTACATCATTAAACAAATTCAAAACTTAATGTAAGTGAGGCCATTAATTCCCCAAAACAAGTTTACAACACAAACTAAACACCCTAAGCAACATTAATAATACAAGCCATATTACATTACAAATGAGGGTCACTCATGGTGCCCAAAACAATAAAATCTAATACTAATGCCTCATGCAATAAACACGGCTAGGACTTAGCCCGTGGGATGCTTGTGCAAAGTTGTGTAGTTGACCCGAATCTCATGTTCTCCCGTGATTTGTCACCTGTACACTCATTGCACACATTAACCGCACCTGTCCGATAAAATGTGAATCAATTACTCAATAAGAAATTAGTGAATCTAAACTAGCATACCATCTTTCTAGAATCAAAAATACGACCACATGCACCATTATACACAATTCACCATAAGTTAGACATAATGATAAAGTGACATATTTTGTAATGCCTCGTTTGGTTTCTACTTCTTTTACCCTATTGCTAAACGCCAAATGTTTATTTGAGCTTCTTTTGATCGTTGGGTGTTTACGATCTTGTTGTGAATTTAAATTAGGGTATTTTCTCCCAGTCTTACCTCCTGGTGCCGTCGTCACTACTTGCTAGTCGCTGAGGGTTCCCGTAGCGTCTTTTACGAGCTTGGTCATTTTAGGCTTATCGAATTCTCGGTTAAGTGGTCTACTGCCGACGCTATTATATAAAGGCTCTGAAGGATATTTAAAAAAATAAGAAGAGTGTTTAGGACTTTCTTTTAAGGCACCTAATATCAATTTAATTTAAAGATAAGTGTATATATTTTTAATCAATTTTCCCCGTAGGCCTAACCTCGGTTTGCGTGGTAAAGAGTATTCCTTTTTGTGTGGCGCCTTTGTAGGAGGGGACTGTTTTATTGTTTTATAATGTTGAAGGACCCTTAATCAATTCTAAAATTAATGTTTTTATCTACCAGCCTTGTTCTTCCTGGAAAACGACCTGTCCCTAAGCGTGGGCTCCAAAAATAAAATAAAATGAAATTTATTATCCTTGTGCCATGGTTAGTTGGTGGATGGGAGGCATAGCTTGTCACTTCTTTAATGAACTTTTAATTTCGTGTTTGGCGTGAGATAGTGGGAGACTGTATTTTATTCTTTTTTTTGGTAGGGGTCTTGTTTTGTAGTGGTTGAAGCACCTTTCTCCCTTGTTGGTGGCGGACAACATTGATTGGGATGGTTGTCTCATTGATTGTTTTTGCCTCAGTTTCTGCTTTCACTGTACCTGGTTCTCCTGATAATGGCCGCTTAGACTATTCCTCTGTTTCATTATTTTATTGGGGGCCTAAGCAAAAGAATGAGATGAAAATGTAGCTGAAGGCGAACTGAGAGGAGAGAATAGGAGAGCAAGTTGAAGGTGGTGGTGGTAGGAGGCAACATAGCCGGTCTGGTGTGTGTACACGCACTTCTCTTGGCATGATATAAGCAATGGATTGTCCTTGAGAAGCTCGAACCTTGACATCCGCTGGAGCAGGCGCTTGGCATGTAACTGTGCACCTTAATGCCTGAAAGGAACGTGGCCGCATAGGCTATTTTAGCTGTGGTTTCCAGCTGATGGGTTGTGTTAAGAAATGGGGCATTGAATGTTTTTTATAGATAAATTCTTCCGAATGGTTTGCAGCCTCCTGCTTCCTTCCTCCCTGCTCGTGATTTCAGAGAAATGATTAATATTGGGGCGCATGTTTTTATTTTTAACAGTTCTTTGTCCTTTTTTCTACATGCCCTAGACTTTGTGGATCCTGCGCATGCCAAGTTTAGTTTTCTGCGTGGAAAAGTGATGGTGGAGGAAGTCTTGTGGGGACAACATGGAAAATATTGGAGTATATTCTTCCATCGAGGTTCTGGCCACTTTCTTTTGGATCTCAATCTCCTTGATTTCCTCCCTAGGCACGTGCAGCTAGAGCATTGACCAGTTCTTTCTCCTGATGCTTAGGATTTCATGATGGTGGAAGGCACATTTGCCTTGGCTCAGACTGTAACCTGCTGAAGCCATGATGACTGTTCACGTGAAGAGTTTTGGTGCACAGTCCTTGTTTGGCTGGGACATTTTTATTTCTTCCTATTTTCTAGTTGCTTTCTTTGGGAGGACGTCATTACCCTTGTCAAGCTTCTTCTAGCACTGGTTGCGTGAATGCTGGTAAAGACAACTAGCCATTTGGGACACATGTGGGTAATTTTCTATAGATCCTTCTATGCTCATCCTACGTATGTGGCATCCCTAGAAACCACATCTCTTTGAGGCACTTTATCAGATAGTTTATCTTTCTTCTGGTTTTACTCTTCCGCATTTTACATGCAATACAGGGCGCTGCAATTGAAGGGTGGGCTGAGCAGGTTGGGCATTGTTTTGTTGGTCATTTATGGTGGGAGAGGGGTCTTAACTCAAGCCATTTGTGCACAAATTTCTATCAGTGTTGTCCTAGAGACCACCTTTCCTTCAGGGTGTTGTGGATCTATGTTTTGGGGACTCCATACCCGGCCGTAACCTGCCTGTGCCAAATTTGGCTATGAGAAGAGTGTGGATGACCTAGCAGGCTGGAGGATAGTGGAGTGTGGGCTTGAGATGTTGTTGCAGACCCTGTCCATCTTGTGCTCGACTACGGGAGCTTAATCAGGCACGATATTCTCTATACCATTGAGTCTTATGCTATTATTTAAATGATTCATTGAATGACCCTGCTCTTCATATAAATGTCTTGTGTGATGGTATGTTGTGTGGTTTCCACTTCCCTTGCTCTTTCGTATTTTCGGGAGGATATTAGTTTCCGGTGTTAGAAATGACCGTGTTGTTTGAAGCCTTTTATATTGTTTTCTGGGTTTTAATAAATATTAGTTGGGTCAACTTTGTTCTTAAGACTAATAAAATAAAAGAGGTGGGGGTCCTGTAATGAAAATTCCTAGTTCTTTTTTATGGTCTCACGATTTGAATGTTTTATCAAACATTGTTGTTTGACTCAATTTTATAGTGCCTGTTTCCTTTGGATACTTGTTTCGGTTTGAGATCTGTTGTTCTGGCTTATGTTGGGTATTTGTGAAATAGCAATTGAGTACTGTAAGTGCATAGTGTATAGGTGAATGATGCTATTCCTGTCTCTATCTTTCTCTTTTAGCTTGTTTTAGGTTCTAGTTACCCTTCTCGGTTGGCTTAGTGTGTGCTTAGCTTGACTGATTTTTGAATTGAGCCAAGTTGGTATTACTCTCAAACTAGGTTAGTTATTTTTGTTATTTGTAAATCCCTCGAAGAACTATTTTATTCTTCAAGCGTCATGTTTGATCTTCATAATTTGGTATCAGTTCATGTTCACCATTTGGAGATTATTGTCTTTGGAATCATCTTTTCTCCCTTGGTGACTGTTGTATGTTTTGAGGAATGTAGTTGATCCTATGGAATGTCTCCTTTAGACGTTACTCACATCTTTGGGATAGCTTAAAATGTCGGAGTAAATACTCTTTTTCGTACCTTGATTTTGTTTCACATATGTTGGAGGATACGAGATCTACTTGATCATTATTGAGGAAGTTTTCAAATCTTAAAATTGGGATGTTGGTTTTATGCGTAAGAAATTACTCTACATTTTTCTCCTTTAAAATGTTTAAATTTCATTCTCCTGTGACTTAGAGGTTGGTGTATTTGGAAACTCATTGGTTGACTAGTTATTGTGATGCTCGTTGTGATACGACCTCCGTCTTTGTCATTTTAGTAGAATGGTTATGTGTTGACCAGAAAGGTTGATGTCAACTTGTGTTGATGAGATCCTTTAGAAGCTATGTATTCTGTGTTGTGCTCTTGTGAATGATTGAGTAAACCTCCTGTAAGATTTATAATGGTTATGTTTGGTCTTGTCAAGTTTTTCTTTTTCTTAAGACATTCTCTTGATTAGAAGAAAGTTTAATAGAAGGATTGTTAGGATAGGATGTGGCCCATACTGGGTCATTTGTGCATTTCATCCCTTTTCTTTTCCAATTTATTTATTCTGTACTGATATAAAATTAACTGTTATAGGCACAACATCTTAATATTATTAAGTCATTTTGGTTTAGATATTCTCATGTCGATTGATTGTTCGGGATCTTACAGTGGAATAGTGAATCCTTGGCTTGGTGAACTAACTTAAACAAATAGGGACAGATCACGTTTGAAACTAATTTTCTTCTTGTAATTGTTTTTGTTTCGAAATGTTATCTTGTTAAAATGATGGTCATTATTGTGATATAGGTGGAATTCATTATGATGGTTTATTAACTTCTCCTATGAGAAAATGATAATTAAATAGAGTTAGTGCCTTCCTTTTATTTTGACATTTTATGCTTTTGGACAACTCTTTAATTACTCTTGTTTAGACACTTGGATTATTTTCTTAAGCAACGGTGCTTTTCTTCCTTGAAACAGTTAGATAACAACATATTGTCTTAATGTTATAGCTTTTATCGTGCTCAGTTCTTGTGAACTGACCTGTGCTAACAAATGTGCAGGAGGATTTCCTGAGTAGAAAAGAAAAAAAAAAAAGAAAGAGAACACGTGTAGAAAGTGGATTCCGGCTTTCTTAGGAACTGCTATTGTACGAATGCTTTTTTTTGTTTTAAAACATTGGTATGGAAATTGTGGAGACTATTTAGAAGGCATTGCGTTATAATTTTGTATTGTTCTCATGTAGGTTGTTGTTATCGTTTGAAAGTCAATTTGAGAAATATTATTGTGAATAAGATTAAATGAACTTGTTTTGACATGCGTATCCTTCATTAAATTTTCACTTTTCGGAATATGATTTATCCTTGAATTGTCAAACCTAATTCTAACTATCTAAACTTGAATCAACTTACATCGCTTTAGTTACCTTTGGTCATGTGTCGTTTGGTTGAGGACTATGTTTTGAATCTAGCAAAAACAAGAGAAACAAATATACCTTGTGACCCCACGTAAACTAATCAACAATCTCTTATTGTGGTGAGTCCTTAGAATGGTCTTAAGGTGAAATCAATGATTAAATCTTGGAAGATAATAAAATTATAATAAATAGAAGGAACTTGATTAAGAAACTCTTCGATCTATCTTACCCGTTGAAAATGTAAACAATATACTTATGTCTATCTCTTCAAGTGAAGCCCGAGTGAAACCTTTAATATTTCTGGTTAGATTCTTAACCCCAATGAAATCTTTATTAACAACTAATAAGATCTTAATGATGAATCCAAGATTTAGACAGTCACGTACTGTTAAAAAAAAGACCGCTTGAAAAGGTAAAACATATATGGTTAAAAGCACAACGTTGTAAACAAATTGATGAAGTTAAGAGCCTTGAGAAATTACTTACCCTCCTAACAAATGAATAAGTTAATCAAGTAAAGGAAACAACCTCTTACCACCCAAAAATTGGTTTACATTGTATATTAACATTAGCAAGGTAGGGGAAATTTTTTCAAAGGAAACATGAATTTCAGATTCTCCTAACATGATTCCTCTAGGAAAAGCAAAGAATTTAAGAGTACTTATAGCTAAAACATGATTCTAAAGAAACTTTATGTGGGAAGACCTTGTTTGTAAAATTGTGTATTTTGGATGAACCATTGTGTCCTAAGTGTGTGCCTCATGTTTATCTGTAACCAGTGTGGGTCCGTGTTGTGGAAAGCATGTCGTTAGCTGGTTGTATTCCCTAGAGAACTTGTGTAGTGTCGTATTATCTTCAAGCAAGTCAAAAAAAAAAATTATCCTGTATTTTATTGTGTTGTTTAATGTGTTTGAGTTGGTGGGTGTTACATATTTCCATAGAATCCAAACATGCAACTACACTAAACATTTAGCGTATCTCAATTAGGTCTAAACAACATTGTCATAAGCTAATGTCCACAACATTGAATGAAAACTAACAACATGCTACTAAAGTCAAATTGGCGCTACGCGCCCAAATATGCATCCATGTCTAAGAAGGTCAAAATCATAACATACTATCCAACATATATCAAATCCTTGTCCAAACATGTCTATGAGGAAGGAAAACAACAAATATTGAAGCTACAAAAATGTGGGTACTACAGTTAGAGGATAGAGAAAGTTGACAACCAAAGATATCTTAGTAATCTAAATATTGCATTCTGGATTAATTGGTTCTAAAAAGTCCCAATGTTGCATTATGGATTAATTAAAATAATTACCCGGTCTTAATGTTCACAATAGCTTCTCAATAGACTCGAGATAACAATCTTGATTTATTGTCAATTTCAATTTAAAGTTTGTTAATACGGGCATGTGTTGGCTGTATAACCCATGATGTACAATTTTATAGTTATATAATGAAAATGGTGTTTTAATACCTTCAAAACCATGGACAGAGCTATGCAATATGTTGACATCTTGACTAAGTATTATTTGTAGAGAAGAGTAGAGAAATGATCAAATCTTGATCAGGATTAGGTGAAATAATATAAAATTGACTCATATTCGTTAAATGAAATCATCAAATTCAAAGTAGCAGAAGTAGAAAAATACAGATCTTCAAACATGTCTAAACTACAGTACAAAATATACACAATTTCAAACTTCATAAGCCATAATCAGGTTGTTGCTCTTGCCATATATTTACAAGAGCAATGATAATGTCCAAATATTATTAACTGGTATTAGGTTTGGGATTCGATTATAATCGTACCTCTCTTTCATAAAATTGATCTAAAATGGAGACCCACGAACTGTCCACCTTCAAATAACCTTTCAAAAAATGTCCTTAGATCCACCAGCCACATCAAAAAACTAATTGTTATTAAGGCGAGCATTCACCTGCAAGTTTTGGATGAGCTTTGAAGAACGCCAAGCTATCACTGCCTTTCCATTCATGGCAGAACAGTGTTTCTTCTTCATCACAGCTTTCTTGCAACGTTCATAGCAGCAATTTAGTGCTTCAATTATTAACTGGTATACATAAGTCTTAAAATCAGAGTTACCGCCATTATTAGATATCCTCTGCGATTTGGACACCCTGATCTCATCTTGACTCCCCATTTCTTGCATCATTTAGAAATCTGGAGAGCAAATTATGACAGTGAAAAATTTGGGTTGGATGAATTCCCCGTATAGGGTTTCTTTATACAGAGAAAAAGCACCAACAAATGATTTAGCAGGTGCAAAAAAGAAGGAATGTTACTGTATAAAAGTTTTGGTATTGCCTCACAGATAAATTAGTGGCGGAAGGAGAATTAATTCTGATCAGAATAATAAATTCTTCATGTTCCATACAGGACACACAATGTTGCTTTTTCCACATGCCCGTAATATGGAAGTCCCTTTCTAGTCATGTCGCCAAAAACGTGGAGGTTGAATATGAATATGACAAGCAATTGTCACTAAACGTGCAGGGCAAGGGAGAGAATGAACAAGCAACAATGTAAAGAAAACAAATGTTTACAAAATAAAATGTCCAAGAAAATCAATGTCATCCCAAAGTTGGTTGGATAGAAGTTAAACAACTTAATGCTTATGATTCTCAAGATCAACCAAAGGTGTAAGAGAAGCGTATACACGATAAAAATTGTAAAAGTAAAATACTTATGATTATTAAAAAACAGATTACTTAAAATAATCGCTCGCTTTTGATTTTATAGATCACTTGTAGGCACAAGAGAAGACCATACACGGAATTGATTGTAAACAAAAGTGCTTAAATACTTTCAAAAACTAAAGGTAAAATTAAGATTAAATGAAGTAAAAATGTTAAAAAACAATTAATGGGCTTAACTAGTTCTTTTATTTAATCTAAAATAACTAAAAACATTAGGGTAAAGGCTATGAAAATAACAAGGAATAAATATTTTCAATTCTGGAAAAATTATGTAAATATGAAAAATTTACACAGAGTGTAAACGCGAGTAACAATAATGCTACCACGTCGCTTACTTGACATGGAGACGTAGGTTTATGTAATGCATACGTAAATTTGTTAAATGGAGACACAAGAAATTACAAAGAAACACACCTACTATCATGGAACCACAAATTTTAATCTATGCAAAGAAAACAACTAAAATAGTTGGTTAAACGCTAGCGAATTTAATCACATACTAGTGTAGCTAAAAAAATAGAAACGCGGATACCTAAAATGACATAAAATAGAGAAAAATAGGGACGTAAATTTGAATGGTAGCACATCTAATGCCATGCACATGTAAGTTGGATCACACAAACACGAGTTTTATTAAATAGAGACACGAGTAGAAACATAGATCCATCCTATCCCACAAAGACGAAAGGCACATGTAGTTGCACAAAATAGAAATGAAATCCTTCCAAAATGATCAAGTTATTTGAGAATTTCTCACAAGACAACTCATTAGAAGACCCACAATTTTGTCATTATGTTGCAAACACTTTAATTAATATGAATTTGAAGTTAGAAAGACAAAAAAAAGCAAGAGAGTTGAGGTGTCCAACCTGGGGTACCATAATGTAAACAATTAAAAACAAATAAATTGAAGAAACATGTAATAAAAAGAAAACCAAGCTCTTCCAAGTTACGTTTACTCAAGAAAGCTCGGATGAGATAGTTGAAGCGTGGAGTGAAGTACCAAGCTTGTTGGATGTCCTTCATGGATTTGCATGTGGATGCTCCAAATGTGACTCTAAATGGTAGAAACTTTGTGCTACAAGCATGTGGATGAGCAACGAATTATTTGATCAAATGGGTAGCCTAACGATGTATGAATTCAAGTGGCAATTGGACAGAAGTAATGCTGCAAATGCCTTAAGCTTCCAAGAGATTATTTGTGAAGGAATGAACCTCTTATTTATAACTAAAGGAGAGTTGATGGATTATGTATCAAGATTTGAATAAGTTGCAAGTTAATGAATGCATTTTCCTGATTTAGCATGTTGATTTGGTCTGTGTAGTTGGTTGAGTTTGAATAAGAATTTAAGAGGCTTTATTTCAAATTGGTTGGCTCTTGATTTTCTAAATTTTCTTTGCTATAATGTGTTAAGTGTCTAAGTAGAATTATAGTAAAGATCCATTTGAGGGAACCAAGTTTGGTTATGACCTTCAAAGTCAACAAGCATAACTATGATTAGGTCCTAAGAGAACAATTCTTTTTCGGGAATTTTTACATAGTATTCATTGTAGGTCAGAACATGCTTTTAATGTTTTGTGTTCGAGTCTCGTAATTTGACTTGTTGATTAATGAAAGAATTGTCTATTGTTATTGATAAGCTTCATATGGATCTTAATGTATAAGGACATTTTTTTAGAATTTTTAGGTTGTATGATCTAACACCTCTCTTCAATATTAATACCCCTAATCATGACTTCCTCACATACCCTCCTTGCTCTCTAGCTATGAAAAATAGATGGGTATTCTTAATCCTATTAGCGATGAAAATGGAAAATCCCTCAGTAAATCATGTTGCACAAACATATGTGTCGTGAATCCTCCAATTTACCTGTCTAATTTGTCATTCTAGTTGAGCGCATTAAATTTTAATTTAAAATATTAAGGATACTTTGAGAAATCCTTACCTCTTGAACCACACCCAAAAATCCTCAAATGAAATATCCTGGAATCCATTAATGGCACCAAATCAAGGGCCTCAAAATCCAAATCTCCAAAAAGAACACTAATTGATTTTGTTGATGCTATATTTTCTCTTAATGGAGAGGATAAGCTAGATGATGAAGATCGAGATAGAGTGAATGGAAGACAAGGGAAATAGTGTGATGAACTTAGACATATGCAAGATTCTTATCTATGCAGGCGGTGGTGAAGGAGACTCTATAAATCATCCAAGGGTAAGGAGAATGTGGATGTCAGGGTTAACGACATGAGTATTTCTCCATTAGGCATGGGCTATCGTGGTCCATCGATAGCCTATGAAGAGCTCGGATTTAGAATCTTGTAATACATTTCGATTATATTTCCTCCTATATTATGTGTGTACATTATGTAAATGGTTATACTTTCCGGTGGGAATGTTAGTGATCCCATTCACGACATCCCATAGATTTGTTTGATGTCTTGTGGTGGGTATGTGAGATAAAATTCTTCTATTTTTCATATTATTATTGGTAAAAAGCATTTTCATCAATATCTATAACCTACTATTTTAAGTGATGATAGTATTAAGGTTCCCAAACTTGCACTTCTACATTTCTTCCACATAGGCTAGAACCCACGGTGTAACTATGCCTTGCATTGTGACACTTTCAATGTTGAGAGTGCATACTTTACCCCTCCTATTTAATTGTTTCTTCCATCTTAATAAAGAAACAATGAATAACGTTTTGAATTCCAAATCAAGAAAATTTACAACAACACTTGACGAAAAGTTAAAATAGATGGCCACTTGTAAGCTTCCCTATTTTTAGAAATGGTAAAATAAATGCTATGATTGCATCCATCCGGTCCTCTCTCGTTTTGAGCCCACGTCTCTACTTGGGCCACCAACATGGTTGATGGAATGTTCTCGGCCTCTCCACCATTCACCGTTGGGTGTTGGGTCATTGATGCATTTTTTTCCTTCTAAATAGTTTGATAATGTTGAATATTAAATTTTGTAATTATTGCTCTAGAATTTTTATTTTGTAATAGCCAAAGTAAATTTTTTAATTAATTTTGTATCATCTCGAGTAAATATCCCTTATGCTCCAATGTATAGGGCATATACTTTTATTAATAACATTTTAAGTTCAAATATGATTATCAATGGTGGTCCACGTGGATATACATAATATATCAAATGGATGATTTGTAGTGGGCAACAAGGACACAACCTTCTTGATTAGGGTGTACGAAATTAAACTCAAATACCCATTATGACAAGGAATTGTGTGGGATAGACCTTCCATGCTCATTAATGGTGCTCTCGGTGTTGATGTCTCCCGGGTTAAGAACTACCTCACCCATTTTATTTTGACAGTCATTAATGGGGCATTGTGGGGGTGAGAACTCCCCCGCCACCTCCTTCCTATCACTCTTAAATTATCTCGTAAGATAATACATGTACACACCGACATGACCTCTTATGAGATCACACTTTTGAGAATTTTAATTGCCTTATCCTCTACTGCAGGGTTTCTAGGCCTCAAGGAAGAAAGATCTCCATGTGGCACCCCTCCGCCAATTCCCTATGTATGCCTTGATTCCCTCATAGAATGTCATTTCTAGAAGAGTCAAAACCAAATGTACAAGCGATTATAATGGCTTCATGTTAGTTTTTTTGTCTTGTCTTGATTATTTGGGCGATGATGAAAATGGAGAAAGAAATCCTATGGACGATCATAGTGTTTATATACCCATTCATCTTCTCGTTATGTTAATCATATGTATCATGTTTACCTTTTGAAGGCATGCTCTTTATCGCCCTTTTCTCTGGTAATCCTTGTTATAAGGATATGAGAAACAATTGACGTTAGAGATAAAGAATGACATGGGTCTTACATTCCCATATGTCTTAAGAGTCCAAGCCACTACTAGGTCTACATATATCACCAACTTCTTCGTTCAAAAGGCGGTCAATATGTCTCACATGGCCTCTTTCCATCTCGTGAAATAGTATGTGTAATCACCTCCCGACTCGCAACTCTTCTATGCTTGTTCAAATCTTTAATTTTCTACGTTGTTGTTTGCTCCTTCTACCTTCATGTGATAGAACCTTCTCTTTTTCTTGTGCTTCAATAATTGCTTCTTTCTCTGGATTCAATAATTGTCTTCCCTCATGTTCAATTTAATGTTATATTGCACTCCCTTCTATATCTTCACTTTTCTATAATAAGTGGTGCATTTCCATCAAATATTTGGCTTTCACATTCAGTTCTTTTGCACCTATTGACGTTTCTATTCCACCCCTTCAATGTGATTGCTAATTTATTGTTCTACAAATGTCTAGTGCTAAAAGTGAAGTTTTGGTCATTAAAAGTGGGCGTGTTTACAAAGAGTACTTGGAAATTTCGAGGAAGAAGTGTGGCTAGCGTGACATACACGTATGGTGCATGTGGAGCAGAGAGTTTGCGGTTTAAGTGGAAATGCCCGAAAAGAGAAAAAAAGGTGCTTCAGCTTGGTGCGATGGAATACAAAGGGGCATTATACGGACTGTTGCAGTGTTGTAAAGGAGAAGCCAGATCGCACTAAATGTGCTAAAAAAACAGAATAAGTTGAGGACATGTACCATCGTGGAAGAATAAAAGTACGACCCACATGCCGAGTATGAGGGAAGCTTTTGATACCTAAAATAGAGTGCCAGTGAAGAAAGACAAGTTCACTCATTGTGAGAAAATCGCAGAAAAGGGAAAACAAGCGAGGAAGACAGTAGACATATGAATTGTTCATTGCAAACATTCAATGAACTAAATCTCCTCATAAATCTACTCCTACCAAGTTCAGGGCATCCATGTGTGTTGTTAAAACAATCTGTTAAGCACAAGTAGACAATCTGGTTTGCAGTTTTTAGGCATAAGCTGTGTGTTTAATCTTTTGGTTGTGTTCAATATGTGTCCTTGCTCACAGGTTATTATACATTTGTTAGTCTTCTATTCAAATTGAAATGAATATGCCTATGTTACATATGCATACAAAGGTTATCATAAAGGAAACAATAAGCCTGGACTTATTATAAAATGCATGAATGAACATAATTTTTGACCTTTGGGTTGACTGGTTATAATTATACAAGTACAATAAAGATATTATAAGCAGATATTTATTAGGTCGATAAGCGTTCTAAAATGGAAGCAAGTGGTGGGATGTGATGTTGTGACTCTAAAGTTTTATTTTCTAAATTAAATTTAACATCTATTTAGCTGTCAAAAGGTAATTTTGACCATAAATTTTATGTCTACTTTATTAAAAGTTTTTTCTTTTTAAGTTTGAAAATTTAATCAATAAAATAGTAATATCTTTTTAATACCGTACATTCTTTTTCGGAGAAAGTCTTCTCATCATTATATAAGAAATAAGAACAAAATACAATTAAATTATTAATCAACGTGATATTTGTAAAATCCAAATTAAAAGCCTTGAGATTGATATCTATCAACATTTTTCAAATTAACGTATTTAAGATATTTCTACTAGTTAAATAGTTTCATTTATATATTAGATGATAGCCACCTTTGTATGAGTGTATTGAGTTGAATTCAAAACATGATATGTTGGTGCATTAATGGAAAATTTTATATCTATACTACACTAAATAGTTAAGTAATTAAGCAAATACTAAATGGTTGATTGTGTCTAACGGCCAATTCCACGGTGTTTTAAGGTTATTAGTATTGTGAACTCGTGGAGAATATATTTAACATGAAAACACTTCCTACACACTAGAGAAAGATTCATAGAACCTATTGCTAATTTGGCAAGTCTATACTTAAATTGAATTGTTTAAATGTATGCTTTAAGTATGGTAGAAATCAATTACTGCCGACGCCTCCTGAGGTTCGTGCTGCACTGCCTCCCAAATCTCGTCATCCTCTATATCCTGACTGACTCGCTGCCACAGTGCTCTGCACATCCAACTAGGTTCCCTCTGTCAAAAGCTCAGTGGCCAGGGAATAACATTTGGATAGTGTTTAGATCCGCTGGTAAAGATTTTCATTGAACAATTTGGATTGATTAGGGCTTGATCTGGAAAAAAAATGCATTGATTTTTTTAGACCTTAAATATCGTACAGTCACATAATTTTGATTTACAGTCACGACAGAGGTGAAATTCCAGGCCTTCCTGCTTTATTTGCTTTTACTGAAGACTTAAAACAAAACAAAAATGAAAATATCACATGTTAAATGGAAGATTTTGGAGATTTGATTCATTTTAACTATAAATATATTTGAATTCGGCCTTAATTTTGGAGCAATTAGTGAAACTTCATCAACGATGGCTCCTTAATTTTCAAGAATTGATACACAATTTATGTTTGTTAAAAACTGAGGGTATAATTGTCCTTTTTTCCCTGCAGCATAAATCCATTAGTTGTCTCTTAGAACAGGATAAATTGTTCTTTCGCATAGGAAAGGCAATTTGAAGCTCCTTATGGGCTGATTATTTTCAACTACAATCAAAGATGAGATGAGGCATAGAGCTTTTGGAAAACATTGTTCAACTTCCAAAAGACCTCAAAAGAATTGTGCGGCTAATGCCCGAAGAGAGAAAGATCAAGGAAGGCGGTGCGTGTGATTGTAGAAGGTGTGGTCATATGTTGCGACCACATTTCCCAGCAAAACAGTTCCAGATTGGTACATTTCCAACTAATTTATTTAGGAAAATTTTATATCTATACTACACTAGATAGTTAAGCAATTAAGAAAATACTAAATGGTCGATTGTGTCTAATGGCCAATTCCACGGTGTTTAGAGGTTATTAGTATTGTTAACTCATGGAGAATATATTTCACATGAAAACACTTCCTGCACACTAGAGAAAGATTCATAGAGCCTATTGCTAATTTGGCAAGTCTATACTTGAATTGAATTGTTTAAATGTACGCTTTAAGTACGGTAGAAATCAATTACTGAGTTGTAGCATTGTTTTCATATGCTTATAAATTATTCTAGGTAATTTATGTTCAATCACATTTGTTTGCGTGTTGTTTCTAGGATTTAAAGTACCTTAACTTCAGGGTAAATCACATTCACATTTAGCCCAAGAGAAGTGATACGTTACTTGTGTAACACTTTAAAGATTAGTACACAACCTTTTCACATTGCATATGATTTCATGATTTTTTATACATACTCGTAACCTCATATGGTGATTCTGCATCCTTATTCAACATATTACAAATTTATCCATTTCCACGTAGGATCTCAAAACTCCATGACCTCGTATTAGCTCCATGTTTATGCATGAACCTCTATGTCAACCTCTCCATGTTTACACTATGTACCAAACACTTGCACTCTAGTTAAATGATGATGTAAAAATCATGAAATCATCTTATCACCAACCTTATAGGAAGGTGATTCTTAAGCAAGCATATATATGAAAAATTTTACATTGAAAGACATACCTGAGTGTGATTTGGGGTTACAATGTAGCTTGCTAAGATCACACGCCTTATCGAGTGTATAATAAAGGTTTTTTCAACAAAAGACCAACCAAACACCCAATGCAACACTAACACAATTACCCCGAAATAAATACAAACCACGTAAACTATAAATGTAATTAACTATCGAAAAAATATCAAATGTATTCATGTTTAAAGCGAAAAAATGACACAAATGGCTGCCACTCATGATATAAAATCTACACAGACGTGAAGCCTTCATGTAATCATATTAAGTTCAAATAAAATAGTTCGCAAAATGCTATCATTCATGATATAAGATTTGAAATTGTATATGTATGAATTTGTAACAAGTTTGAAATGAAGAGATGATACCTTTAAAAAAGTGGTTCATCTATATTTCTACACTTAAAATAATTTTTTTAACATACATGTTCAAATTTTCCTTTTACTATTGCTCACTTCTTTATGTAAACCAAAAACAACACATTTTTAATGTCTTCTTCATTATATCTGCATACAAATACCTATAGTTTTCAAATGCCGAGAAAGAACCATGCAATGTATAGTTGTTTCCATCCAAAGCTTTGTAAATTATATCACTTTTTTCATATTGAATTGTTTTAAAGGTTAGACCTCATGTTTGCGCTATTTAAATGAAGTGGTTCATCTATATTTCTACACAACCAAAATCAATCACACCCCTTATCAACATCAACTAAAAAAAGTAATAACTATCCCTCTAAAACAAATAACTTATACCATTCGGCGTTCACATTGCATTGTACACATGTGATTGCTAGTTTATATTCATCATATAGTGACCCGACCACGAACCTATTGATTAGTGATTGGAAGAGGGGCCCATCCCACCCACACTCCCACATATGATGTGAGTTCAGATATAGGGAAATGCCCCTATATCTATATGGGGTTCATATATATATATAGATCCATATATATATATATATATACATACATATAGGAAATACATATATATATACATACATATATATATATCATATATATATATGGCTTACATACATATATATATACATACTCATACATACACACACATATATATATATATATATATATATATATATATATATATATATATATATATATATATATTGCCCCGATCTTCATATCTTATCTATATTTGAGAAGAGGTTTATATGGGGAGGGGAGATCGCCCCCCAATAGAATCTATATGCCCTAGATTGGAGATTGGATGTGGGGCTTTATATCTCTATCCAGGGACCTCTTATCTCTATGTGAATAAGACTATTATTTCAATAGATATTGCTATAGTGAGATATAGTTTTAATAAAGTTCTAACGAATAAATACCAAACACCTATATGTAAATGTAAAAGTAAAATCATTTTTGATATATTATTTTTTCATCTACTATTTTTTAATCATAAAATGATATCTTTTGAAAACGATATATTTGAATCCTAAACTTAATTAATTGTTTAAAATTATTTTAACTTTTTTAAAATTCATATTTTTGAAAAAACAATTCTATTAAAATTTATATTTATTACATTATTTCAAATATTATATCTTATCGCCTCGCCTTTCACTCTTAAAAGAATCGACATAGTTGGTCTCACCGTCATGCTTTTAGTTGCACTCGCCGCTCCCCGGCCCGTTCTATCAATGCAATTACTCACCACTCACCGCCATGGTCAGGGCTCGCCGCCGCCTTCATCGCCGCCAATAGGATTGGGGCTTGCCACCTCATCAACATGGGTGGGGCTCTCCTCTTGCCACTACTACACATCATGATGCTTGGCACCTACCACCTCAACAGCCGCCACCAGATAAATTCCCCCCCCTAACCTTGTCATTCCTACTTGTGGGGAAGCGGACCCGGAGGAAGAAGTTACTACTGGTTGGGAACTTCCAAATGTTGGCAAGGACTTACTTGGTTGGGTGGCCAGATGATCATGATCCGCTCATGTCGGGCATGTTTGTTATTCTTTGCTTGATTGTGTTTTTTGTTTTCTTTTAGGCTATGCCTATATTTTGTAGTCTCCTAGGCTCGGCCTAGTTTGAATCATGTTGCTTTAAGCTCGACCTAACTTTGTTTGTGGTTTTGAGGCGTGCTCTCATATTACCCGCTTTTTTGTTGAAAGTTATCTTGTATCGTATTGAATTAATATAATATAAGATCCTTTTCATCATCAAAAAAATATTATATCTTATGTTTTGAATATATATATTTTTAAAATATTAAATTCAACTAACTAAACATGACGATATTTTTAAAATACAATATTTATTAAATCAAAAGTTAATTATTAAATATTTGTAACAAGGCTGTATTTTTAAAAAATTCTTTCTTTCTCTTCCAAATTGAAAAATTGAAAATGGCCAAACTCTTTTTATTGAGATTCTTAGGTTCCCGAATAAAAGTACCTTCAAGGATGAGAGTGAGTGTAATTATACACTAGATAAAGTATATACAAAATTTTATATTTATTAAATAATATACATTAAACAATTATCTTAACTAATTATTTTTATTTAGAGATGCAATTAGATATGTACATTAAAAAAATTGTTTAATTTTTGTAATATTGTTTGTAATGAATATTTTTGATTGAAATAAATATATTAATAAAAGAAGATATAGTACATTGCTAATTATATATAAAATGGGTGGAAAAATTACACCTCATAATTCACATTATATTGAGTGAGAAAGCCTCTAGAAAATTCCACCTCACCTCGGGAGGGCATTAAAAATAAATATACATGATAAAAGTGTGATTTTTAACCAAAGAACAAGATATAAACAACACCAACAACAAAGACCGATAAAAAAACATAAACCGCAACAATGAACATTGTGGTTTGTGGTAGAAGAGGAGGATTGCCCATCTTGTCCCACTAACCACCAATGGAAGAGGGGTGAGCCCAACCACTAGTTTTTATCAATATTATGATTTTATGCAATAATAGGGAATTACCGATATAGTTAAAATGGTCTTTTAAAATTATTTTTAGAAGCGTGGTCCGATCAAATGGGCTATACATGCTTAAGAAAGAGTAAGGAAATGATTAAATCTTAATCGAGTCATATCAACAATTCTTGATTAAGATTTTATCAATTCTTTACTCTCTTAAGAATTAATATAGATATCTTAAAAACATATATATCTAATACATATTCAACAACATTGATGTTAAATTTAAGGATGAAATTACCATAGGACTTAGACATCAAGTAGGTCCGCATTTAGATATATACAAAACAACTAAAAGGGAAATTTAGACTTGTATCCTATCTCACACAAGTTTGCATACATTTGAATATTAAATTGTTGAAACCTATACTTAATGATTTTTATTACATTGATTGGTATGTATGTGATAAGTAAATGCTTCCCAATTAATTCATTTATGACAAAATTTCCACCATATCATATTGTATAGTTTTAAATAAAGTAACCACATTCACAAGGGTTCAATAAATAAAAGTATGGTATAATACATTCATTCGAAGGGTATTAAAGAATACCCTTTATGTTAGTTTTAACTTCTAATTATTCAATTGACAATACCTCATCCCGTTATACTATTAGAATGAAAATATCCCCTATTTTTTCCATGTACCTTACTTACCAATTTTTCCATTACAATTTTATTTACCCCTTTTATTTCTAGCCTAATATATTACACAAAAAAATATCATGTTTCCCACTCAATTATTATTTTCTTGATACTCATTTTCTCTACAAAGAGAGTTTGAAGTCATTCAACACCTATTACTTAATTACCTTAATGTTGAGCTTTAATCATTTGTCAATAATTTTTCAAATAATTAAGATGGTGAAAAAAGACCATTTGTGTTGAAAAGCATACTCAATCCTAGTTTTCTAACTTATTATTTCTTGGTTAAGAGCCTCCTATTATGACCACATTCTTTTTTCAATTTTAAGTATTTAGTTTTAAACACTAGGGTCGAAGGTTTTAGTTTTATATTGAAATTAACTTTACCTCTCCTCTCGCTCATCTCTCTAACCTACCCCCAATACCTAATTCAAAATATTAATAAATTAAAAACTTTCAAGCCCTAATGTCTATGTTGTCGCCCTCAAAATTCCTCTCTTTTGAAGTCAAGTTTTGAAAATTTTGAGTCGTACCTTGAAGTATTGGATCACGTCAAGCCTGACATTGTTTGTAGTTTTCCCATTCATGGAGAAAAATTGAAAGTCAGGTGTAACAGTGGAGTCTTTCCCCTTCTTTTTATTTTCTTTCCACAATCGGGAAAGACAAACATATCTTCCCCGTTAATTTTTGCCTCAGCATCCACGGGTAGTACGTGGGCGTCTCTGATTGGATGTGGTATGGCCAAGTTTCAATAAACAACAAAAGCCTCCATGTGTTCAAATGACGTAACTCTAGGAGAAATTCCCAAACTTGTGCCATTCCTCCACATGTCCTAGGTCAAAAAAAAAGGACAGAGCGGTTATTTAAAATTGAATAAGTATGAGCGGGTTGGTGGGAGCCTCCACGTGCCTCAACGATGCAATTTTAGAATTGAAACAAAAGGGCCAATCTCCAAATGAGCGCTAGCTCACCATGTGATCAAAGTCAATGGAGAGACAAAGTTGGCCATTGAAAAGTCCAAGACCGGTAGAAGGAGCCACGCGCGTCCGATCGACGCAATTTCGTGGAGGTGTTTCCAGAAGAAACTCAAATGAGCGCCAGCTCTCCACATGTCTAGGGGTCAACAAAAGTTAAGCAAGAAATAGACCCGAATCGGCTAAGTATAAAGGAACCGGATGAGCTCTCCACATGTCAACCTGACACAACTTCAAAGGAAAGAAATGAAAAAGGCATCCGCAGGCCCACTCCAATCAATTTCTTCCACGTGGGCGACCCAAATTTGAAGTTGTAAAATAAAATCAAATGGCCCATATTTTAACTGGCGAAATAATGTAACGATCGTATATTTGGAAAACTGGTTTTTTTCCGCCATTAGCGTTTCTTTGTGAATCAAGAATTTGAAATGGCGTGAATGATTGGAATGGGTTGAAACTATTTCTTTCTTGCTCGAGGAAGTTGTAACCGTTTCTTGCTTGCTTGAGGAGGTTGTAACCATCTCTTTTGAGTTGTTTGAGATGATTTTGGAGCCATTGTAGGGGTTGGAATTTTGATATCCCGGATCTGTAATTTGAGTCGAAGAAATCAATACAAGGGTTTTCACCTTTTTCCTTTGTTTCCTCTTTCATTCTTGCTCTAATGTGTGAATCATTTAATCCTTGCATGCTTAGAAACTTTGTGTTCTAGTTTATACAATCTCAATAACTTTGAGTGCATATTTTTCCCGTTATAAACGTGAATGGTTCTACTCTATAATTCATTTGTTCAATACATATAAGGGTTTTTTCTCGCCATCTCTTTTCTTTGAAAATAATGTCTTCTTTTACCTCCCTCCTTTCTTCAAGTCTTCTATCCTCATGTATGGATAACTTTTCAGGCATTAAACACATTTCAAGATATTGGGAAACCACCATTGAATGAAAGATTGTGTATTTGTACATAGGTTTTTCCCCTGCTTTCAATAAGGGAACCTCTCCCATTAAAGAGGAGGGACTTGCTTGTCCCCTAACTATGGTTTCATCCCAAGTACAAATCTAAAACCCAACAGTTTTTGGCGACTCTATTGGGGATTTGTTCAACAAATTTCCTTTCTAAAAGAACAAATAATTTGATCATTTCTTTGATCTGGTGACTCTAAGATACACTCATGGTAGAAGGGATCTTGGAATTGAAGATCTCCAATTTCAACTCCTAGATCAACAAGGTTTTCAACTTCCTCCAACAAGAAGAAATAAAAGAGCTTTTTCCAAGAGCACACATCCTATTGAAGAAAGATCTTCTAGTAGTAGCATTCCTCAAGCACGCCTTAGCCCTAATCTCCATGCCCTAATTCTTGCTGGTGTCTCAGTTCCACTTCAATTAATATTTATAATGATGGCATCACCTCTTCCTTAGGGACAAAGAGTTGGGCATCTAGCTCTTCCTCAACCATTGCATGAGTTACCTAGGGGTAACAAAAAAAAATTCCCCAAGTTTAGAGGTGATGGAAAAGTGCACCCTGATGAACACATTGCAGCCATCATTGTTGCATATGGGGTACTTGGAGTTGAACATAAGGATGTCTCTGTTAGGCTGTTTGTGGAGGCCTTGTAAGACAATGCTGCAGATTGGTTTTACCATCTTCCTGCTGGGACCATCACTGATTGGAATACTATGAGGACTGAATTTGAGCAGCATTTCAAATCGGATGAAGATGTGCATGCTTTTCTAGCTTAGATTTCTCAAATCAAGAAGGAGTCACATGAGTCCATGAGAGAATTTGTGGTCAAGTTCAACAAGTTGATTAACAAGATTCCACTAAATACTAGGCATGTTGATCAGATTCAGAAGTGTTTCTTCTTGAATGCTCAATTTTCGGAAGTAAGTTATGCCATGAGGAGAGAAAATCTTGTAACTTTGGATGTTGATCAAAGATTGGATGTTAGTGTGGAAGATGACTTGATCATGTCTGGCAAGCTGAAAAGGGAGTTTTTCAAATCCAAAGCGTCTTCTTCTTCCTCTCCCTCCTGGAGGTAATGTAGATCGGGCTTGGTGTAAAAGCTAGCTAATGACCTCATTCCCATCAAGAAACAATAGGCCTAGGCCCCCTCTCGTAGATATGGGAAGGAGTAGCCGATGCGGGTGAGATGCCCCGCTCCGACCGATCCGACTAAATGATACAATACCGGATACCGGCTCTATAGTGCAAAGTGGGATCGGCGGTAGTATATAGCCATATCGAACTCTAGGGCATTCATGGTAGGCTCGGCTCGCATTTCTAGAATAGGGTTCAGGGGACCCCAACCCGGAATTAGAATTCTAATATAGGGTAGGGTAGGGTAGGTTTGGGCCTCTGAACTATCCCATATTTATAGGGGAGGGCCGGGCCCATATATCGATAGGGGTGCCATATAGATATGATATACGAGATGGGTTTGTTTCCCGAGCCAGATATATGGATGGGGCACCACTGAGGACTAGCGCCTGGTAGACCGGACTAGACTCTAAATAGATCTGTAGGCGGCTCTACTTAGGAGTAGGCGGCGGTCGCCCCCATATAGAATATAGATAGGGGACTCTAGAGAGTCTCCCTCGCCATATAGAGATATAGGGCGCCTATGCCTATGCTCCATTTCAATATTTTCTAAGGAAGAACTTTCAGCCTAGGGCTGCTTGCCCTCTTCTCAAAAACCGGGTTGGCCACCCTTCAAGGTGCCTGTCAATGCTACTTGTGAGGTTCTTGATCCTAATGATGAGGAAGAAAATGGGCTCTATGATGAACAGGAAGAGGAAGCTGATGAAGAACTAGAGGAGCTGGTGGTTCTCGATTTCATTTCCTCACCACCGAAGGTGTGGATGACGAAGATGATTATGATGATGTAGTGGTTGGGATGAAAACGATTCATATGTTGTTATGACTCAGAGTAGACCAAAAAAAGGAGAAAGTGGTGCAACCCGTAAAAAGATCTAAGGAGTACCCCACCACCATCCTAGTGATTGCAAGAAGAGAAGCTCCTATTCCTACTACTTCCACCCAAAAGGTAAGCTCTGCTAGTCCTTCTCCCTCTACTTACGCTTCTCGAGAATTCTTGTCCAACAAATGATAAAGATGATAGATCGAAGCTCCTCCTACTCCCGGTAGTGATTCCCCATCCACATATGGATATTTTCAAATTAAAGACCATCTTAAAAAGAAAAATATTCAGATTTTGAGGCGAGTTCTATCAAACCCATCCTAAAGCCTTTGCCAAAATGGTTAACTTTGTAAGTTCTAAATATAAAACCCAATCCCATGCTTCTAAATGCATTTTTCCTTGTCCTCTTCCTCACCTCAATCAAGCCTTGTGGCCACAGTCACTTCCCCTAATGAGAAAATTGAACCATTTTATGTGACCCTTCTCATAGCTAGCCATAAACTCAATAATTATGTCATAGATTCAGGAGCATCAAATAATGTAATGCTGCAAAGGTAGCCCATGCTTTGGGTCTGACCCTAACATGTACCTTTGGTTCCTGTTATTCCATGGAGAGTAAGAAATTACCTTTGGTTGGCGAATTAAAGATGCACAAGTAGCTTTTGTTGCTTTCCCAGAGAAAAGGGTCTTAGCCACCATTTTGGTAGCTGATATTCCTCCTTCATATGGGATGTTGCTAAGTAGAAATTTCTGTAAGGAGGTAGGAGGGGAAATCCAAATGGATTGGTCACATGCCTTGATCCCTGTCAATGGGAAGATGAAGAAGTTGTTGCCTGAGAAACAAGTAGAGTATATTGTGCAAAAGACAAATGATCCTAAAGAAAAATACTATATGTAGACATTGGGCATGGGAACTACATGATCATGTCACAAGAGGAGACAAGTTTATCAAATGGAGTGTTTTTTGATCCTAATGGTGTGTGGAATTTTGAGTTTGATGGGATCTCGCTCTTCATCTTGTTCTGGAGCTGGTGTAGTGCTTATTTCTTTTGAGGGTAAGGTTCATCCTTTCTCCTTCAAATTCAGTTTGAAAATACCAACAATACTACTGAGTATGAGGCCCTCATTCTTGGGTTGAGCATGGCGAAGGATATGGGGGTGAAGAACCTTCTTGCTTGTGGAGATGAAGAGCTAATTGTAAAATAAGTTAGATACCTTTATAAGATAAAGAACATAAGGTTGAAGAACTATAGGAATCTGGTATGGGATTCCATTGAATTCCTTGATGATTTTTCCATTGAATCGTGCCAAGGGAAAGGAACACTAGGGCTGACTCTCTAGCTATTTCGGGGTCCTTGTTGATTCCTCATCCTGATTTCCCTCAAGAGAAATTCACCATTGAGATGATCCATAGACCCAATGTGCCTGACAATGTGAATAATTGGCAAGTTTTCAATGATGACCAACATTTTATTTCTTTCTTGGAGCTCAGAGACAACTTTGATCAACTGTACTTTGAAGGAAGTGACAATCTTCCTAGAGAGTGTGTGTCATCAAATGAAGAGTATGTTAAAGAATATATGGATCAAGATAAATGCATCAAACCGAGAGGAAAAAAAAATCCTAAATCATTGGTGAGTTGGGAGGATCTTTTTGATAAACATGACAGGTATATGAAGTCTAAAATTTCCCAAGGAACCCGCCAATGTCTTGCCGAGACCGAGAAAATGAATATTGGGAGTCTTGATGATCTCGAAAATGGTCAACATTGGAAAATGCTACACCGAGGAAGAGAAAAAGAAGGTGGTGAATCATTGAAGAGGTATGTTGAGGTTCTAGCTTACTCTTATGATTATCTTAAGAATTTTCAGCCTAAAGAAATGCAACGATTCATTCCTCTTAAGCCTGGGATTAAACCCTTCAAATAGAAACAAAGGTAATATAATCCAAAGATAGATGATACAATTTTCCAAGAAATACAAAATATTTTGAAGGCTAAGATCATCTTCCCCATCCACCATTCAACGTGGATTACTAACATAGTGCATATAAAAAGAAGAATGGTGAGATCCGGATCTGTTTGGACTTTAGAAATCTAAATCAGGGTTCTTTGAAGGACAATTACCCTCTCCCCATGATGGACCAAGTATTGAAATCTATCACAGTTCGAGATGCTATCAATGTTAGATGGATTCTTGGGTTACAATCAAGTAGAGGTGAATACTTCGAGATCAACATAAGCACGACCTTTACTACTCCTTGGGGCACCTTTGCATACAAGAGGATGCCATTTGGTATCATCAATGCTAGTGCTACTTTCCGAGGGCCATGGACTTGGATTTTGGTAGTTTAAAAGGGAAATTCATTGTTATGTATTTGGATGACTTGACAGGTGTTTTCTAAAGCAAGAACATATCACTTCCAACACCTTGAAACAATATTGCAGAATTGTAGAGAGCATGTGATTTCTTTAAACCCTAAGAAGTCTATATTTTGTGTCACTGAAGGAAATCTATTGGGACACATTGTTTCAAAGTAAGGGATCAAGATTGATCCGGAGATATTTCAAGACATCCATCAAATTCCTCTTCCATCAAGTAAGAAAGGTATCCATTATTTCTTTGGTAAGAAAGAAAGGTATTTTGTGTCACAAAAGGAAAGCTATTGGGACACTTTGTTTCAAAGTAAGGGATCAAGATTGATCTCGGAGATATTTTAGGCCATCCAATAATTCCTCTTCCATCAAGTAAGAAAGGTATCCATTATTTCTTTGGTAAGATCAATTTTCTAAGAAGATTCATCCCCGATTCTATAGAACTTACTATGAGCATTACTCGCATGATGCAAGGGAAGAAATTTTTGGTTGTTCCTATAAAGGAAGAAATCATTTGAGAACATTAAACAGACTATTGCAAAGACTCCAATCTTGATGTGCCCGACTTTAGAAAAGATTTCATTATCTAATGTTATGCCACCTGAAAATACCCTAGCTTTTATGTTAGCCTGTGAAGAATGTTGAAGATCATGAACCCCAATTAAATTCATGAGTTATGTCTTGAAAAATCATGAGTTCAAGTACACCATGATGGAGAAACATGCTTATGCAATTGTTAAATTTGTCAAGCAATTTAGGTTTTACATCCTTAATTCTCATTTTGTGGTGCTTGGTGCTCGATACAACAATCAAATCTATTCTTACTCAAAGCAAGAATTTGGAACCAAGAGAGGTAATTGGGTAGAAAAGGTGCAAGAGTATGATCTTGACATCAGGCCAAAAAAACTAGTTTAGGGTAAGATCCTCTGTGTGAACTCATTGTTGAGGGAGCTGCCAAGGAGTTTTCTAAAGATGGAGTTGATGTCCCTATTGTTCTGTTCCTCAGCTCAACAGATGTATGGTATGTTGACATTGCTCACTTTCTGACCTATGGAGAGTGTCCATCTCACTTGAGTGCCAAAGAGAAGAGAGCCATAAAACTGAGGTCTGCACAATATGTGCTATGGGAGAATGCTTATTCAAATGAGGCATAGATGGAAGGTTTTTGAAGTGTGTAGACAAGGAGCAACAAAAGAAGTTGTTCTCTACTTTTCATGACCAGGCTTGTGGAGGTCATTTCTCCTCTATTGTAACAACTCATAAAATAATTTCATGCTGGTTATTATTGGCCCACTATGTTCGAGATGCATCAAAATGGGTTGGTAAATGTGAAGCATGCCAAACATTTGTTGGAAGACCTAAGTTGGCTACTTTTCCTCTCAAGCTTGTAGTGATTGAAGAGCCATTTCAACAATGGGGTTTAGACTTCATTGGAGCACTCAATCCATCTTCCAGTACTGGGCATACCCATGTGTTGACTACCACAAATTACTTCACCAAGTGGGTGGAAGCCATCCTAGTCAAGAGCACTACTTTTGAGGTAGTTTGTAACTTTATTAAGGAGAACATATTGATCAGGTTCAAGATCCCAAACAAAATTGTGACTGACAATGCTTCCAAATTTTCTTCTATTGAGATGATGGAATTATGCTATAGGTATGGGATCTCCCTTTCTCATTCTTTGGATTACTATCCCTAAGGGAATGGACAGGTAGAATCAACAAATAAGAACTTGGTGAACATAGTTAGAAAGCTTGTAAATGATTCTCAGAGGAATTGGCATAAGAAGCTATATGATGCACTTTGGGATGATAGAATTACACCTAAGAGAGAAATTGGAATGTCTCCTTTCCAAGTGGTGTATGGTGTGGAAGCTCAATTTCCAGTCATGATGGAATTGCCAGCCTTGCATCTGATGAAAACCATTGAAGATTCAAGTTTTAGTAGCTCTTTGGATAAGAGAATTTTGTACCTTCAGAAGCTTGATGAGGACAAATTGTAAGTGGTTGATAGGATAACATCTCATTAGTTGAAAGTGAAGGCTTTGTTTGAAAAGAAAGCCAAACCCAAAGTTTTCCAAGTGGGAGGCATTGTGCTACTTTGGGACAAAAGACATGATCCACGAGGAAGCCATGGTAAGTTTGATTCTCTTTGGCTTGTTCCTTTTAGAATCAGACATTTTGCTAGAGAGAACTCTTTTTATCTGGATTACATGGATGGATCTCCTCTCCCACTTCCTTATGGTGGGAAATATCTGAAGTTTTTCAAGTCCTAGGTGACTAGGTGGTCCTTCTGTATATTATGTGCTGTGATTTGGTTTCGGCCGTTCTTTTGTGTTTTGGTTTTGGGTCTTTTCCAGTTTTGGCTTGTTTCCTTTCCTATTCCTTTATGTGTGTTGCCTTGTATTGGTTTTTGATTTTGACTCTATGGCCCAATGGATAGGCACTGGTCTAATTTCCCTGAGTTTTTAAATGGTTCTTAATCTTTCCTCGTTCCTCTATCAAAGTCATCCCTAGAAGAGCCAGTTGTTGTCAGCCTCAAAATTCCTCTCTTTTGAGGTCATGTTTTGAAATTTTGAGTCGGTACCTTGGAGTATTGGATCGCGTTGAGCATGGAATTATTTGTAGTTTTCCCATTCATGGAGAAGAATTTGAAAGTTTGGCGTAACAATGGATTTTTTTCCTTCTTTTTATTTTCTTCCCGTAGTTGGGAATGACAGGCGTATCTTCCCCATTAATTTTTTCCTCTAGCATCCACAGGTAGTATGTGGGCATCTCTAATTGGATGCGGTATGGAAAAATTTCAAGCAACATCGGAAGCCTCCATGCGTCAAAAGACGATCGCAACCCTGTGGGAAGTTCCCAAACTTGTGCAGTCTTCCACATGTCCCTGTGTCCAAAAGGGATAGAGCCGAGTTATTTAAAATTGAGAAAGTATGAGTGGGTCGGTGGGAGCCTCCACATGCCTCAACGACACAATTTTAGAAGTGAAACCAAAGGGCCAATCTCTAAATGAGTGCTAGCTCACCACATGGTCAAAGTCAATGGAGAGATAGAGTTGGCCGTTGAAAAGTCCAAGACCGATGGAAGGAGCCATGCATTAGCTTGATGTAATTTCAGGAGGCGTTTCCAAAGTAGAAACTCAAATGAGTGCCATCTCTCCACGTGTCTAGGGGTCAACATAAGTCAAGAAGGAAATAGACCCGAATCGGCTAAGTATAAAGGAACCGGTGGAGCTCTCCACGTGTCAACCTAACACAACTTCAAAGACAAGAAATGCAAAAGGCGTCCGTAGGCCTGCTCCAATCAATTTATTCCATGTGGATGACCCAAATTTAAAGTTGTAAAAGTAAATCAAATGACCCATATTTTAACTGGCGAAATAATTTAACGGTCGTATATTTGGAAAACTCCGGTTTTTTTCCTCCATTAGCATTTCTTCGCGAATCATGAATTTGAAAGGGCACAAATGATTAGAATGGGTTGAACTATTTATTTCTTGCTTCGAGGAAGTTGTAACCATTTCTTGCTTGCTCGAGGAGGTTCAGAATCTTGTCTCTTGAGCTATTTCGAGGCTTTTGGAGCCATTATAGGGGTTATAATTCTAATATCCTCGGGACCTGTAATTTCAAGTCTGAAGAAATCAATACAAGGGTTTTCCCCTTTTTCCTCTATTTTTTCTTTCCTTTTTCTCTGATGTTTGAATCATTTAATCCTTTCATGCTTAGAAACTTCTAGTTTATACAATCTCAAGAACTTTGAGTCTGCGGATTGTGTCCGTTATAAATGTGAATGGTTCTACTCTACATTTTATTTTCTCAATACATATAAGGGTTTTCTCTGCCATCTCTTTTCCCCGAAAGTATTGTCTTCTTCTACGTCCCTCCTCTCTTCAAGTCTTCCATCCTCACGTATTGATAAATTTCCAAGCATTAAACACATTTCAAGAAATCGGAAACCACCTTTGAATGAAAGATTGTGTATTTGTACATAGGTTTTTCCCCTTCTTTCAATAAGGAACCTCTCCCATTAAAGAGGAGGACTTGCTTGTCCCATGACCGTGGTTTCATCCCAAGTGCAAATTGAAACCCAACAAAGTCTACCGGTATATTGAATTTTATTTTATCAATTTTAATTACCTCAATATGAATGAATGTGTTAGAATATTGTGTCGCCAATGAACCCCTCATGACCACAATAATTTAATTAATCACATTTGGAATAGTAAGATTGTATCCTTTCTAAAAATATTGATTATTTTGAAGTGTTAAAAATATTAAAAGATGGATAAAGTTGACAAGAAAACATATCTTAATAGTTTAAATATTGTATTATTATTTTTCTAAGGTCTAAATTTTTAAAGTTGTATGGGGCACTATCGCAACCTTATCTCTTTTCAAAATATAAAACTTTGCTTTTAACAAATATTGATATCTAGGACACTCCTTGTGAACTTAACAATTTCACTAATAGACTAATGACCAACAAAGTAAATATTACATTTTGGATTAGTTACTTCTATAGGATCCAAATGTTATATTAGAAATTTTTGGATGATCTTTATAGAACACCAAGATATCACCGCCTTTCAATTCATGGTTGAACAATGTTTCTTCTTCCTCACAATTTTCATACAATTTATAGCAGCAATTAAGTGCTTGAATTATTAATTGATATGCATACCTCTTTAAATCGGTGGTTACCACCATTATCATTTATCTTCACTCCCCATTTCTACTTCCATCATATAGACATTTGCAGATCAAAATATGACATTCAAAATTTAGTTGGAATGAATTCCTTGTGTGGGGTTTCTTTATAAAGACAAAAATCAGTAACAAAATATTTAACATGTGTCAAAATAAAGGAAAGATACCTTAAGGATGTATTGCATGAAATTTTTGGTATTTCCTCATATATAAATTAGTGGTGGAAGGAGGACCAATGGAAAGAGCAATAAATTCTTCATGTTCCTTTATCTAGTTTAACACGTTGTTGCTTTTTTTTCTCTGTTTGTAATTAAAGGAATTTTTGAAATATGGACGTGCCTCTCTATTCGCGTCACCAAAATTGTGGAGGTTGAATATGAATATGACTAGAAATTGTTATCGAAGGTGCAATGGAAACCCATATTAGTGTACGTGAGGGTTTACGTAGTGCCCACTCCTCTTCGACATTGATCTTACTATGATTTTTCTTACTTTGGATTGGAGGCATAGACTTTGTTATCATATTTGATCAAGTAGACATTGATAGATGGACATTACTATATTTGATTAGTATTTTGTTAGACATTATAGATATTTTGATTACATATATGTGGTGACTCATAGTGTGGATTATATGCATGGATTGACATTTCAATATTGATGATGATCTAGAGTTACTACCTTCTATATGTACTGACATATTAGATTTTGCTACATAGATTTTGTTAGACAATCTAGCTAGTCTTGTGATCTTATTATTGATTGATGAAATGATAGAATTGAAATATTTTGAAATTTTGAACAATTGGTGAGATTTCTTGATTTTAGTGATGATATAGTTATGTTATTTGATGATGTGAATTGATATGTGTATGTGTATTTTATTGTTTCGATGTTATTGATATGGCCACGAGGCTAGAGAGGTATTGTTTCGATTTTGCAAGAAATTGTAACACAACAAAAAAAAGGGGATATGAGACCAATAATGAAAGAATTTTGGGTATTGGGCAACAGGTCATCTTGGAAACTTGTGTTTTTGTGTATGTTTTCATGTTTTTGCTAAATTTCTAGGAGTCTTGTATGAAATAAAATCAACATGTGACCTTATTCGTACCCGACTTCCTAAGGTTGTGTCGACAAGTCAAGTGTAGAATAGAAATGGATGTGAGTGTGGTAATGATGAAAAAGCTAACTCTAGGAAACCTTATATATTCAACACGCAATATCAGGATCTACAAGTTTAAGGAAAATAAATCCATCCTAAGCTGAAGTGGTGTGATGGATTGATATGATTGAATTACTACTCGGAGGCTCCAATCAATATTGAGCTATGTCGAGAATCTGTCTACTGGTTGTGGAACATGTGGAAAGTGACCTATGGGTGCCTCGTATAGATTTCCAAAAAGGTCATGGAAGTGAGAACAAGAGGCGTAATGAAACCACAAGGACTATGGGAGGTTTTCTCGGTCTAGTCCAGAAAGCCCTAGCCTGATCGGTTGCTATGTTCAATACTGAAATTTGTGCAATGATGTCAGGTGGAAGTGGTGATGATCTAAATACCAATGCATGCAAACTAGTGTCTATGTTTAATTGTTGTCAAGAGGCCCTTTGGATTACGGGCTGGGGATCACAACCATGTATTTGTGGAGGCTATGGTCATGTGCGTAATCAAACCATGTTTCTAGGAGTAGTCCAATAATCGTAGGCTTGATTAGTTGCAATGTTTAATGTGTTTAATTGTTCTATCTTCTTAGAATACCTAGCAGGTGTGTGTAAAACCGAGAAAGCGTAAACTAGTATCAATATCGGATAACAACTCGGCCCATTAGGTTGTGGGACCAAGTGGATCACAAATGAATTTTTTCTCTTGTTGTGGACCTTTGATTTTCATGCGGAACAAATTGAATTGATTTTGATAAAAAAACTAACTATCAAAGGAAATTTAATCTATGTTTTTGGTATTTTCACAACATATCTCAATAAAAATGGAAGTAAACTAATCTAATAAAAGTAAATATTTTTTTAAATCTTTTCTAGATTTTTAAACAATGCTTCTAGTATAATAAATGAAATTAAATACAATTAATCAACTGGTTGTAGTTAATTACTTGTGTAAGTATGTGAATTTATATCTAAAAAAACTAAACTAATTTAATCAAAATCCTTCAAACCCTACCTTAGAGGTGGAGAACAAATCATAACCCTAGAAGAGCTATTGTTCCCCACTATTTCCCTAATGTCAAAGAGAAAATATTTCTAATGATTTTATTTATTTGTAATTTCTTGACTAACAGAAATGAACAATTTTGCTACTCTATTCGATACGTATTTGAAATTAATAACTTAGAATTGATAATTTGACAAATGATGAAAACAAACAAATAATTCCAACCTAGATAAGCAAGAGCTTTGGAAAATCTGGTTGTATCTGTATTTGTCTCCTCCATTTCTCTATTTATTTCTCTATGTGTCCATATGAGTCCAAGGAATTGGGAATGCAAAGGCAACATCAGGAGAAGGAACTTGAGAAATGTCAGCTTGAAGGTAGTCTGGTTGCAATGCAGGTGGAAGAGAGATAACACAAGTGAATAGAGCTTGGCTATGCAATTTCCACCAGGATTGTGACAACAATTATATGTAAGATACACAAAATTCTTAGGCCCTTTGCTTGAAGACAAGCATTGATTATATAAGAATTGGCTGGGATGCGCCTTCACGCACAAGGAAGCCTTGGAGTGCTAAATCATTGGGTGAAGAGGTAGTTCAAACTAATTAAATCTATTTAAAAATAGAATAGGGAAGGAATACCAAGAAATCAAGACTATTTTTAGGAAATTTGGTTCACAAATGCCCCTAGAAGTCAAGTTAAGTGAAATCATGCATGTTAAAATCACGCATGAATAATTCTAGAAAAAGTGCATAGGACCGCCGCCCTGCCTGGGAGGAGATTTCAAAATCGCCGCCTGTAGGGTGGCGGTCTTGGCACTAAAGGCCAAAACATGTACAAAATGAAACAGAAGCTTGAAGAAATCATGGAAAAACTAAATAAGGATGTCTATGCTACAAATATACACTGCGAATGGGTTTAAGAACTCGAACACCTTCTGAAAGGACATGAATCATCATTGGGGACTTTTGTAACCATTTTCCGACAATGTAGCACATGTAATTTTGGGTGTGTACAATCCCCATTGGGGGGTGGCCTCAGATGTGACCTTGGGTAAATGTGTTGTTTTCCTTTTAGTTTTAATTATTTGTGAGTATGTGATTTATTATTGTAATGTGATCTACTTTATTAGTGTTAGTTAATGTGCTCTATTTAAGTTGATTAATCTTGATTAATTATTGTAATTTGGGATGTGACCAAAGGGGTCTTTAATTTTGGTAGATTTTCCTTGATTTTATTTTAGATTTGAAAGGATTTAATTGGTTTTAGTGATGTGTACTCAACCTTGCATGTTAGACTAGGATTTTCGCTTAAAGACTATTTTTGGAGGCTTGTGGGACAAGTTAAGATTTTCCCACACCTCTTAAATTTATCTACCAACTATACCTATGAGGTAAGGGGTCAAAATTAAGCCCCTTTATGTGATTTGGAGGCTAAAAGGTGAAATTATTGCACCTTCCTTCATGATCTTTTAATTTTGTCCTTTGGAGTATGGCTTTTGGTTTGTGTGTGTAAGGAGAACTTGTCACTTTCTCACCCACCAATTTATTGAGCTTTGGGTTTGGGGTTTGACCATGTGATGTGGAGTTGAGGAGAAGTGATGTGGCATCCTACATGGAGCCACCTCACCCTCCTCTTCTCTTTTCTATTTATTCAAGTTTGTTTGATGGTTTTGGGGTTACATGTTTTATTTTCACTCTTGCATTTTGGAGGAGCTTGCTTTTGGAGCCTTTGTTTGAAGCTTGGAAGATTGTTTGGAGCTTGTTTGAACTTGGAAAGCTTGGAGCTTTTGCTTTTGGTTTGGAGTTTTTTTGCAATGGAAAGGTAGGGACTTCACCCATGTATTATTTTTATTATTGTGAAAATGTGTTGTAAATGAATGAATGGTGTGTATTTTGGTTTTGGGAATAGAATGGCCATAAGGTTGTGTAGGAGAAATAAAATGGGGACTTATTGAGGGAGGGATAAGATTTTATATTATGAATTTTGAGGGAGTTTGGGGTTGGGTGTCCCACCTTGTGAGAATAAGAAAGAATTCTTATTTATCTTGATATGTTTATTGAGGGAGGGATAAGAGTAGAGGGAGACATAAGAAAAATTGATGGAGGGATACGAGTTTGGTTGTGGTTATGTGAATGATGTTTTGGAGGATTTTTAAGGTGCACATCTACACCCTTTGGGAGGAATAAGTGATTCCCATTTTCTTCTCTCTATTGCCTTGAATTTGAGCCTTTGTGCTTGGGAAAATTATATGGTTGTTATTTTTGTATTGTGCTTATGTGTGGAAAGTTTTGTGTGAATGGTTATTATGGAAGCCTTGTGAAAGTTGTCATGGTTTCTTGATACCCTTTATTGCTTCATTGTTGGGGCTCGGGGTCGATGAGGTGAATGAATTCTCCTTCTCATTGGATTATAGGTTGGGTGGAGAGCATTGCCTACTCCCCTTTTTGTTTTTGTGTTTGAAGTTGAAGATTGGAGGAGTCATGTTATGTTGGAGCCAAAAGGATCACCTTTGTAATGTTGTTCAATGTTTTAAAAGTGAAAGTTATAATCTTGTATATTATTATTTAATATTGTTGGAAAGAAGAGCTTTTGTATTGTAAGAAAATGAACTATGCTCATTGAGAAAAAGAAAGTGCATTGGTTCCTCGTGGAAATTTGTATTATTGTAAAAGTAGGAGTTCTTGTAAATTTTATTATCAAGTTATGTTGTATTGAAAAAGGGTGAAAGAAGAACTTCTGAAAGTTGTAATTTATTGAAAATATATTTCTTTTAAATATGGAAATAAAATCATAGTTGTTTGTGCTTTCATTTGGTGAAATGGTTCGTTGATATTGGAAGAATGTATGAAAGTTATACTTTATTTTCCATGTTGAAAGGGATGTCATTATTTTTCCGAAAAGATAAGAGAGAAATTCACATTCGATACTAAGAGTTAGTATATTGAAAAGTTGAAATATGTTGGTATGACACTACCCTTGTATGCAAAATATGAAGATGTTAAAATACAATATGTTAAACTAAAGTAGGAAACAATGAACCTTACTTCAATGTAATTGGAATGGTGTATACATTTGATTGATTATCTTGGAGTTATTTTAAAATGAAGAAATGACATCAACCTATCAACTATTGATTGTAGGCACCATAATTAAATTTAATATAACAATAGAAATCAACCCAGGTAGAATTATTTTTGGAAAATAGAGGAAAATGAGGTTTTGTTTTGGGAATCATAACTGCCACCCTGTGTAGAGAAGCAATTTCAAAACCACCACCCTACCCAGAGCAACGGTTTTAGAATTGTCGGCAAGACGGGGTGGCGGACATAGAACCGCCGGCGTTCTCGGGTGGCGGTTTTGTCAATTTTGAGGGAAAAATAAAAATTACGATTGTGCAAAATATGAAATGAATTTAATTAAAACCTAATATTTAAAACTATAAAATGAAACTACCAACAACATGTAAGGGATCAATGAAACTACCAACAACATGTAAGGTAAATGTATTGTATTCCCTTTTGGTTTGAATTATTTGTGAGTATGTGATTTATTATTGTAATGTGATCTACTTTATTAGTGTTACTTAATGTGCTCTATTTAAGTTGATTAATCTTGATTAATTATTCTAATTTGGGATGTGACCAAAGGGGTCTATAATTTTGGTAGATTTTCCTTGATTTTATTTTAGATTTGAAAGGATTTAATTGGTTTTAGTGTTGTGTACTCAACCTTGCATGTCAAACTTGTATTTTGGCTTCAAGGATATTTTAAGAGGCTTTCATCTACCAACTATAGCTACGGGGCAAGGGGTCAAAATTAGGCCCCATTATGTGATTAGAGGCTAAAAAGGTGAAATTATTGCACCTTCCTTCATGAGATTTTAAGTTTTCCTTTGGAGTATGAGTTTTGGTTTGTCTATGTAAGGAAAACTTGTCACATTCTCACCAACCAATTTATTGAGCTTTGGGTTTGGATTTTGACCATGTGATGTGGAGTTGAGGATAAGTGACGTGGCATTCTAAATGGAGCCACCTCACCCTTATCTTCTCTTTTTCTATTTATTTAAGTTTGTTTGATGGTTTTGGGGCTACATGTTTTATTTTCACTCTTGCATTTTGAAGGAGCTTTCTTTTAAAGCCTTTGTTTGAAGCTTGGAATATTGTTTGGAGATTGTTTGAACTTGGAAAGGTTGGAGCTTGTGCTTGTGGTTTGGAGTTTTCTTACAATGGAAAGGTAGGGACTTCACCCATGTATTTTTATTTTTATTATTGTGTAAATTTGTTGTAAATGAATGAATGTTGTGTATTTTGGTTTTGGGAATAGAATGGCCTTAAGGTTTTGTAGGAGAAAGAAAATGGGGACTTATTGAGGGAGGGATAAGAATTTATATCATTCATTTTGAGAGAGTTTGGGGTTGGGTGTCCCACCTTTTGATAATAAGAAAGAATTCTTATTTATCTTGATATGTTTATTGAGGGAGGGATAAGATTTGAGGGAGACATAAGAGAAATTGAGGGAGGGATAAGAGTTTGGTTGTGGTTGTGTGAATGAAGTTTTGGAGGATTTTTAAGGTGGACACCTACACCCTTTGGGAGGTGTAAATGATTCCCCATGTTTCTTCTCTCCTTGGCTTGAATTTGAGCCTTTTTGCTTGGGAAAAATTATATTGTTGTTATTTTTTATTGTGCTTGTGTGTTGAAATTTTTGTGTGAATGGTTATTGTGGAAGCCTTGTAAAATTTTCCATGGTTGCTTGATACCCTTTATTACTTCATATTTGGGGCTTAGGGGCAAATAAGGAGGATGTATTATCCTTCTCATTGGATTATAGGATGGGTGGAGAGTGTTGTCTACTTCTCTTTTTGTTATTGTTCTTGAAGTTGAAGATTGGATGAGTCATGCTATGTCGGAGCCAAAAGGATCAATTTGTAATGTTGTTCTAATGTTGAAAAAGTGAAAGTTGTAATCATGAAAATTATTCTGTAATATTGTTGGAAAGAAGAGATTTTGTATTGTAAGAAAATGAACCATGCTCATTGAGAAAAATAAAGTGCATTGTTGACTTGTGAAAAATTATATTATTGTAAAAGTTGGAGTTCTTGTTAATTTTATCATCAAATTTTATTGTATTGAAAAAGGGTGAAAGAAGAAATTTTAAAATTTGTAGTTTATTGAAAATATATTTCTTTCAAATCTGGAAATAAAATCATAGTTGTTTGTGCTTTCCTTTGGTGAAATGGTTGTGTTGGTATTGGAAGAATGTATGAAAGTTATACTTGATTTTCCTTGTTGAAATGGATATCATTCTTGTTGTGAAAAGAAAAGAGACACATTCTCATTTTGATAGTAAGAGTTAGTATATTGAAAATTTGAAATATATTGGTATGGCACTACCCTTGTATGAAAAATATGAAGATGTTGAAATGCAATATGTTAAACTAAAGTAGGAAACAATGAACCTTACTTAAATGTAATTGGGATGGTGTATACATTTGATTGGTTATCTAGGAGTTAGTTTAAAATGAAGAAATGACATCAACCTATCAACTATTGATTGTAGGCACCATAATTAAATTTAATATTACCATAGAAACCAACCTAGGTAGAAAACATTTTGGAAAATACATGAAAATGAGGTTCTTTTTTTGGGAAATAAAACCGTCGTACTATGCAGAGCGGGAATTTGAACCGTCGCACTTCCTAGAGTAGAAGTTTCATAATCATCACCCAGATAGGGTAGCGGCCACAAGACCACCGGCTGCTCAGGGTGGTGATTTCGTCATTTTTGATGTAAAATAAAAATTACGACTTTACTGAGAATCCATAACAAATTTAATTAAAACATGATATTTAAAACTATAAAATGAAACTACCAGCAATTTGTAAGGGAACAAACTCATTTTTTAAGCATATAAAACCTCTTATGGGCATCCAAATGTGTACAATCTCATAGATCTAATGAAATGGTGTTTTTCCCAAATAATGAACTTAAGAAATTAGAATAACCAAATAACAAAACTAGATTTATGTTGGAATCTCTACAATAAACAAATAGGGAACCTTGTAATAGAAAACCCATGAAAAAACTAATCTAGATAAAGAATGGATTGGAGGAAGTTTCCCCCATTGGCAAACTAGATTCCAAGAAATTTCTCCATGGTTTCACTTCTTGCTTCCATGGATTCCACTCCTCCAACCTGCAAATTAAAATGGAACAAATGAATGAGTTAGGGTAAAATAATGAATAAGAAGACCCCATAAGGATGTTTAGGGTTCATTTGAAAATACCTAGATCTAAGGGTGCAAAACCATTTAATCTAAGGGTTGAGGATTAACCCTACATATTTCAAGTTGGGTCACTTTATGGGGTTGGGTAATTTTAATTAAGGTATGGGTATCTAATGAATGGGGCCACTTAATGATTAGGGTAAGTGGAAACTTTATCCTTAGAATGTTAAGTAAATAAATGTCATTAGAATTATAAGGGTTCATTAAATAATAATTGTGAAAGGGGTAACTTAGTTAATGAATTATAAAGGTTAATTAATTGGAATTTAAAATTTTTAGATAGATAACCTCACGAGGAAAATATTTTTAATTATTATGAGAAGTAATAATTAAACTAACTAGGAAATATTGACCTAGTTGATATTTTAAATAAGGTGAGTTAACAGAAACCCTAGAAATGGATTTATCCCGAAGTGGCCTTAGTGTAAATTAATAATGTTAATTATTAATTTAATATTCGACAACTTTACAAATGTGAGAAATTTATTAAACAAAAATATTTAATCCTATCCGGTGGTATCTTGTTGTAACCTCTTTAAACAAAAAAAAACATATTCCGTATTTTCCTAATTAAGTATTGAGTTTTGTCTTGGGTTTTGTGTGTCGAAAATGTGGGCGTTACACTTGGTATCAGATTTGTGGGTTCAATGCTTGGACCCTTGGGCACACTTGGAAACAAAAACAATAAACTTAGCACAACTCTAACTTAGAACACATGACATTGTGGATAACTGAAAATGTAGAAAACTTAGAAAACTTAAATGAACCTAGATGATGATGAACTAACTCTTGCCTTGGTCGTCCAGGCAAGAGGCAAAACCTAGACAATGAGTTCTTGCACGTCAAAGTTATATCTACCACCCCAAGAGTAGGAAGTTTTTGTTATCCTACCTGCAGATCCTACTGAGACCTGCGGGAGGTGAATTTAGTTATATGAGGTGGAGTAGTAGGGGGTACGACCTATCGAGCATGATACAGATCCATAACATGAGGCTCATCACCCTCCACCTGCATAGTGAGGATCATAGAGAGGATTACTCCCATGCATGGTCAATGAGACTAGATTCACCATCGAGAGGGCATGGAGATAGAGCTGAGGGACATAAAGAGAGATCTAGAAGCCCGTAGAAATAGAGATGGCCATGCTTTGAGAGACCCAGAGGTAGGCAAATCGACAAGTGAAGAGATCATATCAGAGAGACTCTGAAGCTTCCTCCATCTCATTTCGTTGGAGGCACAGGTGGATTTCAGGCCGAGGCTTGGTTAGTTAGCTTGAGAGGATGCTTCATGTTATGCCCATATACTAGCAACACGAAAGCTCGTGTTGCGATTCATATTTTGAGAGACAGAGAAGGAGTTTGGTGGCGAATTGAGGAGAAAAATCACCACATAGATTCATAGAATGTTACTTGGGAGCTCTTTGAGTAGCGATTCAAGATCCAATACTTGTCTAGATGGTTTATTTAGTAGAGGATTTATGTGTTTCATGACCTGCGATGGGCATCTATGATAGTGTTGAGTATGAGAGTCAGTTTCTGAACTTGCTTCAGTATGTCAACTACATGCAAGATGAGCAAGTTAGGATTCAAAGTTTCATCAAGGGACTAAATTTAGATTTGGGAGGGGTAATGTGTATGCATTGTCCATCATAGTCTTTAGCTGAGGCCATTGAGAAGGCCTACATTATAGAGGAGAACAGGGGAAGACTCAACAAGATATAGATAGAGTGATGATTCGTATTCAATAGATGTAAGATAGTAGGTTTAGGGGGTCATATCCTCCTCCTCATGCCAAATATGTTTAACACAGTCTTCCTTTAGGCCACAACAATATAATACCCGCCCACCGTTTAGATCCCCATAGAGATTTGATGCATAGAGGGGATAGAGTATGGGGCCTCCTCTAGAGGACCTGTCATGACACATGTAGCACCTAAAGCTCAATCAATGGAGCTCTTCCGGTGGCGCCACATCAGTCCATGGAAGGATCATTAAGATCTAATCCATAGACCACTAGAGCACTAGGGGAGCCACTTCTTTTTTAAGAGAGTCCAGTAGTTCTTTATGGGTGCAAAGTGTACATGGACACCATTGGAGAGAGTGTCCACAGAACCCTAATAACAAGGGTAAGGGACCTATTTTAGAGCCTACAGTTGGTGACATGGCATGCAATCACAAGATTTATGTAGTAGTCGAGAACCACCAAGTAGAGCATCAGAGGTACAGTGATAGAGACTACATGTAGCATTGGTGGTATCCTTACCTCTATATTGTTTGATTCTAGCTCTTTTGATTCATTTATTGTACCATCATTAGTAGAGAAATGCGGGTTGGTGGTAGTTAGGCAGGGCCTTAGTTGGGATGTTGAGATGGATTTTGGAGCCAAGCTCATAGTGGAATCCTTAGTCAAGGAGTGTGTAGTTGACCTAGGACCCTTCACTACGACCTTGGATCTTCACATCCTTCCCTTGGGTTCTTATGGATTCATTTTGGGTATGGATTGGTTATCTACACACAGAGCTAGAGTGGATTATTACAACAAAGTTATGACTTGTGCAAATGATTTGGGGTTGGGATAGTTGGGGTTAGGAGACCCATCTCTATTCACACTATTTCTGCTATACAACTCAAGCGGTGTGCTCAATGTGGACGTCACCTATATGTTATTACCATTAGTGACATATCAAATGATGAGACTCTTGGACCATCACTTGATGATCATCATATTTTGAGGGAGTTTTTGATGTCTTTCCAGTGAGTTACCTAGCTTACCTCCCCCATGTGAGATAGAATTTCATATTTATTTGGTTCTTGGAGTGGAGCCTATCTCATGTGCACCATATAGGATGACTACCCTTGAGCTTTGTGAGCTCAAGTTGCAACTGGAGGGCCTTCTTGAGAAATTCCTCATCCATCCTAGTGTATGCATTTGGTCTACACCGGTGATTTTTGTGAAGAAGGACATATCTTTATACGTTTGTGTGTCGATTATAGATAGCTAAACAAATTAACGATCAAGAATCATTACCCCTTCCATGCATCGATGATTTGTTTGATCGGATGAAAGGGGTGATAGTGTTTTCCAAGATAGACCTTAAGTCGGGTTATCATCAGTTAAGGATTACAGAGACCGATATTCATAGGAAATCCTTTCCACGGGAGTTCATTAGCAAGGCAATATCCTAGCACGTGCATTCATATTGAGGTAATTAAAATTGATAAAAGAGAAGTCAATATAACGGTAGACATTAGGGGTGAAAGGATTTAATTTATTAATATTTTGAATTAGGTATTGGGGGTAGGTTAGAGAGGTGGGCTAGAGAAGAGGTAGGGTTAATTTTAATATAAAACTAAAAAATTTCAACCCTATTTTTAAAAGATAAATACCTTAAAATTGTAAAAGGTTAGTGGTCATAAAGTTATATTATAATCAATTTTGAATAAATAAATTTGAATTAGGATATTCTTAAACAAGAAATAATAAGATGGTAGAAAACTAGGATTGAGTATGCTTTTCAACACAAATGATATTATTTCACCATATTAATTATTTGAAGAAATATTGATAAATGGTTAAAGCTTAACATTAAGGTAAATGGTAATAGGTCTTAAATGGCTTCAAAATCTCTCTAGAGAAAATGTCGAGTTAAGAATAAATAATTTAGTGTGAAATATGATATATTTTCTATTTGATATATTAGGGTACAAATTCATAGGGGTAAACAAAATTATAGTGGAAAAATGGGTAAGTAGGGTACATGGAAAAATAGGGGTCTTTTCAATTTAATAATATAACAGAGAGGGGTATTATCAATTGAATAATTAGAGGTTAAAACTAACATTAAGGTTATTCTTTAATACTCTTTGAATGCACGTGTTATAAAATAATTTTCTTGAGTGAACACCCGTGATCCTTTTGCACAAGATATGGCCACTACGAGTTCACAATTGTGTTGTTTGGTTTGACGAATGCCCCCGCAAAGTTCATGAGTTTAATAAACGGGGTATTTAGGAAATTTGTAGATTGCTTCGTTCTCATATTCCTTGATGAAATATTGATATACTTATGCATGCGTGAGGAGCATGAGGATCACCTTTGATAGGTTCCGCAGGTGTCTTCATGAACAACAACTTTATGGGAAACTGGAGAAGTATGCATTCTTTCAGTGTGAGCTTCAGTATCTAGGCCACATTATTTCAAGGGAAGGTATCTCATTCGATCCTTCCAAGATTAGAGCTATCATGGATTAGTCAGTGCCAACTAATGTGACCGAGGTGTACAACTTCATGGGATTTGCAGGTTAATTATAGGAGATTTGTTCAGGATTTCTCTTGTATTACACATCCCATCACTTCCCTTCAGTGGAAAGGGAAGAAGCTTGTTTGGTCAGATAGCTGTGAGAAGTCCTTCAAGAAATCGAAGGAATTCCTTACAACAACACCTATTCTAGCATTGCTCGATCCACATAGGGATTTCTTCGTGTGTACATATGCTTCTTTGGCAGGGTTAGGAGGTTTTTTTATGCAGGATGGCCATGTAGTAGCTTTTGAGTCTCACAAACTCAAGGATTATGAGTTTAATTATCTGACTCATGACCTTTAGCTTGCAGCAATTGTGCATGATTTGGTTCGATGGAGGAATTTTATTTTAGGTAGGAGGTTCATTATCAGGATAGATCACTTGAGCCTTTGACACCTCTTCACATAGCCTAATCTCAACACCCATTAATGAATTTGGATGGAGTTGTTATGTGAGTATGATATGGAGATAGAGCATGTGAAGGGGAAGGAGAATGTAGTTACAGATACTTTGAGTTGTTGGAGGCATTTGGTTATGGCTAGAAGCTGGTAAAAACTTGGGGAGAAGGATCTTAGAACATTTTCCACACGAAAGCTTCTACCTTTCAGCTAAAGCAAAGATCGAGTCTCGAGACCCCTTGAGGGATTGAAATTAAAGATAGATGGACTTCTCGGATAGAGAGGTCAAATTTATTTACCTAGGGATGGAGGTTTGAGGTAGGATATATTGACAGAGGCTCATAGTGAACCTTATTCAGCCCATCCAGGGATGAAGAAGATGCAAGCCACATTGAGACACTTGTACCAATTAAGCGGACTACAAAGAGATGTAGCTCATTTTGTGTCTCGATGTTTAGAGTGTTAGAGGGTGAAGGCCGAGCATCGGCATCCATTTTTCCTTCTCTACCTACATGCATATCGGAGTGGAAATAAGACACCATTTCCATGGATTTTATAGTCGGGCTACCTACGTTGAGATACCACCATGACCGTGATCATGGTCATGGTGGATAGATTGACGAAAGTGGCTCACTTTTCTCTGGTGAAGACCACTTATACAGCTAGTGCAGTGACACGAGTATATTTGGATGAGATAGTGAGGTTGCACAGGATTTTGTATAATATTATTTATGACCACAATCATTGTACACACCTCTCATGTTTAGACTACCATGCAACATGCTCTTGAGATGTATATCAACTTGATCTGACAACATATCACCCTGAGATAGATGGAAAGAAAGAGTGGGTGAATCATATTTTAGAGTACATGCTTTAGATGTACATCATGGATCATCAGTTGAAATGGGAGGAGTATTTGTACTTGGTTGATTTTTCTTATAATAACAAATTTTAGAGTTCTATTGGTATGGCTCCATTTTAGGCGCTATATGGTAGAGTGTGCAGGACACCGCTGAGTTGAGATAGGTTAGAGGATAGAGTTTCGCTTGGGTGAGCTTTACTATAGGATATTTAATAGTAGGTTGTCATGATTAGACATAGATTACAGGAGGCTCAAGATAGGAAGAAGTATGTAGATCAGAGGATATTTGACCATAATTTTGAGGTGGGAACGAAGGTGTTTCTTTGTCTCAGGCCTCATAAGATCCCTATCTATTACGGAAAAGGCTCTAATATTTCTCCTAGATTTTTGGGCCCCTTTGAGATCTTAGAGTGGATTGGTCCCTTAGCCTACCATCTAGCATTTCACTAAGCTTATCTCGTGTCCACGATGTGTTTCATGTTTATGTTCTTAGGAGATACATTTCAAATCCATCTCATGTATTGGATTGGACCACGTTACAGGTGTAGGAGCAAGGGCAAATGATGGTAGAGCCTGTGTGTATTTTAGAGTGTAGGACTATGGGCCTTTGAGGCCAAAATATACATTAGGTGTGCACCTAGTGGGATTGATATGATGAGAAAACAACTACATGGGAGGATGCCACACCCTTGAGAGCACAATTCCCAAACTTATTCTAGTGACTTCCATGAGGAAGTCGAGTCTAAAGGGAGGGGGATGTAGTGCCCACTCCTCTTCGACATAGATCTTACTATGATTTTTCTTACTTTGGATTAGAGGCATAGACTTTGTTATCATATTTGATCGTAGACATTGATAGATGGACATTACTATATTTGATTAGTATTTTGTTAGACATTATAGATATTTTTATTATGGATATATGGTGACTCATAGTGTGGATTATATGCATGGATTGACATTTTAGTTTTGATGATGATCTAGAGTTACTACCTTCTATATGTACTAACATATTAGATTTTTCTACATAGATTTTGTTAGACGATCTAGCTAGTCTTGTGATCTTATTGTTGATTGATGAAATGATAGAATTGATTTTTTTCAAATTTTGAACAATTGGTGAGATTATTTTATTTTAGTGATGATATAGTTATGTTATTTGATGATGTGAATTGATATGTGTATGTGTTTTTTTTTTTGATGTTATTGATATGACCCACAAGGCTAGAGAGGTATTGTTTCGATTTTACAGAAATTATAACACAACAAAACAATGGGGATATGAGACCAACAATGAAATAATTTTTGTATTGCAAATGAGTCACTTTGGCAACTTGTGTTTTTGTGTATGCTATTGTGTTGCTGATAAATTTCTAGGAGGTCCCTATTGGGGGTGGCCTCAAATGTGACCTTAGGTAAATGTATTGTTTTCCCTTTTGGTTTTAATTATTTGTGAGTATGTGATTTATTATTGTAATGTGATCTACTTTATTAGTGTTAGTTAATGTGCTCTATTTAAGTTGATTAATCTTGATTAATTATTGTAATTTGGGATGTGACCAAAGGGGTATTTAATTTTGGTAGATTTTCCTTGATTTTATTTTAGATTTGAAAGGATTTAATTGGTTTTAGTGTTGTGTACTCAACCTTGCATGTCAAACTCGTATTTTGGCTTGAAGGATATTTTAAAAGGATTTCATCTACCAACTATAGCTATGGGGCAAGGGGTCAAAATTAGGCCCCATTATGTGATTTAGAGGCTAAAAAGGTGAAATTATTGCACCTTCTTACATGAGATTTTAATTTTTCCTTTGGAGTATGACTTTTGGTTTGTGTATGTAAGGAGAACTTGTCACATTCTCACCCACCAATTTATTGAGCTTTGGGTTTGGGTTTTGACCATGTGATGTGGAGTTGAGGATAAGTGATGTGGCATTCTACATGGAGCCACCTCACCCTCATCTTCTCTTTTTCTATTTATTCAAGTTTGTTTGATGGTTTTGGGGTTAGATGTTTTATTTTCACTCTTGCATTTTGGAGGAGCTTTCTTTTGGAGCCTTTGTTTGAAGCTTGGAATATTGTTTGGAGATTGTTTGAACTTGGAAAGCTTGGAGCTTGTGCTTGTGGTTTGGATTTTTCTTGCAATGGAAAGGTAGGGACTTCACCCATGTATTTTTATTTTTATTTTTGTGTAAATTGGTTGTAAATGAATGAATGTTGTGTATTTTTGTTTTGGGAATAGAATGGCCTTAAGGTTTTGTAGGAGAAAGAAAATGGGGACTTATTGAGGAGGGGTAAGAATTTATATCATTCATTTTGAGAGAGTTTGGGGTTGGGTGTCCCACCTTTTGATAATAATAAAGAATTCTTATTTATCTTGATATGTTTATTGAGGGAGGGATAAGAGTTTAGGGAGACATAAGAGAAATTGAGGGAGGGATAAGAGTTTGGTTGTGGTTGTGTGAATGAAGTTTTGGAGGATTTTTAAGGTGGACACCTACACCCTTTGGGAGGTATAAATGATTCCCCATGTTTCTTCTCTCCCTTGGCTTGAATTTGAGCCTTTGTGCTTGGGAAAAATTGTATTGTTGTTATTTTTTATTGTGCTTGTGTGTGGAAATTTTTGTGTGAATGGTTATTGTGGAAGCCTTGTAAAAGTTTCCATGGTTGCTTGATACCCTTTATTGCTTCATTGTTGGGGCTTAGGGGCTAATGAGGAGGATGGATTCTCCTTCTCATTGGATTATAGGTTGGGTGGAGAGTGTTGCCTACTTCCCTTTTTGTTATTGTGCTTGAAGTTGAAGATTGGATGAGTCATGCTATGTTGGAGCCAAAAGGATCACATTTGTAATGTTGTTCTAATGTTGAAAAAGTGAAAGTTGTAATCATGTAAATTATTCTGTAATATTGTTGGAAAGAAGAGATTTTGTATTGTAAGAAAATGAACCATGCTCATTGAGAAAAATAAAGTGCATTGTTGACTTGTGAAAAATTATATTATTGTAAAAGTTGGAGTTCTTGTTAATTTTATCATCAAATTTTATTGTATTGAAAAAGGGTGAAAGAAGAAATTTTAAAATTTGTAGTTTATTGAAAATATATTTCCTTCAAATCTGGAAATAAAATCATAGTTGTTTGTGCTTTCATTTGGTGAAATGGTTGTGTTGATATTGGAAGAATGTATGAAAGTTATACATTATTTTCCTTGTTGAAAGGGATGTCATTCTTGTTGTGAAAAGAAAAGAGACACATTCTCATTTTGATAGTAAGAGTTAGTATATTGAAAAGTTGGAAATATATTGGCATGGCACTACCCTTGTATGAAAAATATGAAGATGTTGAAATGCAATATGTTTAAACTAAAGTAGGAAACAATGAACCTTACTTCAATGTAATTGGGATGGTGTATACATTTGATTGATTATCTTGAAGTTGGTTTAAAATGAAGAAATGACATCAACCTATCAACTATTGATTGTAGGCACCATAATTAAATTTTATATTACCATAGAAACCAACCCAGGTAGAAAACATGTTGGAAAATACATGAAAATGAGGTTCTATTTTTGGGAAATAAAACCGTCGTCTTGGTGCAGAGCGGAAATTTCGAACCGCATGCACCGCCTAGAGCGGAAGTTTCAGTAATCATCACCCCGAGATAGGCAGCGGCCACAAGACCACCGGCTACTGCTCGGTGGTGGTGATTTCGTCACTTTTGATGAAAAATAAAAATTACGACTTTATAGAATCCATAACAAATTTAATTAAAACATGATATTTAAAACTATAAAATGAAACTACCAGACTTGTAAGGAAAAACTCATTTTTTTAAGCATATAAAACCTCTTATGGGCATCCAAATGTACAATCTCATAGATCTAATGAAATGAGGTTTTTTCCCAAATAATGAACTCAAGAAATGAGAATAACCAAATAACAAAACCAAATTTATGGTGGAATCTCTATAATAAAAAATAGGGAACCTTGTAATAGAAAACCCATGAATAAACTAATATAGATAAATAATGGAGTGTAGGAAGTTTCCCCATTGGCAAACTAGATTCTAAGAAATTTCTTCATGGTTTCACTTCTTGCTTCCATGGATTTCACTCCAACCTACAAATTAAAATGGAACAAATGAATGAGTTAAGGTAAATTAATGAATAAGAAGACCCCATAAGGATGTTTAGGGTTCATTTGAAAATACCTAGATCTAAGGGTGAAAAACCGTTTAATCTATGGGTTGAGGATTAACCCTACATATTTCAAGTTAGGTCACTTTATGGGGTTGGGTAATTTTAATTAAGGTATGTTTATCTAATGAATGGGGCCACTTAATGGTTAGGGTAAGTGGAAACTTTAGCCTTAGAATGTTAAGTAAATAAATGTCATTAGAATTGTAAGGGTTCATTAAATAATAATTGTGAAAGGGGTAACTTAGTTAATGAATTTAAAGGTTAATTAATTAGAATTTAAAATGTTTAGATAGATAACCTCATGAGGGAAAATATTGTTAATTGTTGTGAGAAGTAAGAATTAAACTAACTAGGAAATATTGGCCTAGTTGATATTTAAATAAGGTGAGTTAACGGAAACCCTAGAAAGGGATTTATCCTGAGTGGCCTTAGTGTAAATTGACACTGTTAATTATTTCTCTAATATTCGACAACTTTACCAATGTGAGAAATTTATTAAATAAGAAATATTTAATCCTAGCCGGTGGTATCTTGTTGCAACCCCTTTAAACAAAAAAATATTCCGTATTTTCCTAATTAAGAATTGAGTTTTGTCTTGGGTTTGGTGTGTTGAAAATGTGGGTGTTACGGTTTGAAGGACCATCATACATGGAAAGAAAACATTTATAAATGAAATGTATAAAGAAAATCAATGTCATCCTTATGAGGATCACTTTTATATTTATTTATCACATGTAAATATGTGTTTGTATTTTCAATGAATATTAGACATGAGTATATTATCGGGAATGTGTAGAATAATAAGAACAAAGTATATATACAATTTTAAATATACAAGTGAACAAGCCATTAATTTGTGTTGTTTGATAGTAAGAAATTTAAAATTTGTATCTTGACAAGATGAACTAAGGAGGTTGTAAATAGGAGATTGTTTCAAGTGATATATATTATTGTATGAAAACATGATTTTGAATGAAGTTTAGATTATTTATTTGCTTTTTAAAACTCAACATATGCACTATAATTAATCTTTTCATAACAGAGGGGAGATGCAGAGGTCTTCTAGTGACCTAACTCTATATATCGCTATGAAGCTCAAGCCTTGAGGATCAATGTTGCCAATGTCCGTTATAAAATTTTGTAATGCAAACCCTATAATTTGTGAATTATTAAGGCCATGCCATCTTCAATGGAAACTTCTTATAATTTTCACATGTTACAAATAAATGATTGGAATAGATATGGAATGTTTACATCTTGTGGTGGAACAACGTAGTTAGTGAAGTCAACAACCACATATAGTGATAAATCTATATAGGATTTGACTGTAATTTGAATAATGGAAACAATTTTTCCTAGAGCTCTATTAATGAGGCCCCCAATGATCCAATAGTTGGAAATGAAAATAATTTATTCTCCATTGCAATAAACAATGTTAGCCTCTAATTGGTCATTAGTATGTTTGAAGAAGCTACTTCTTGTGTATTTTTGCATTACGATAGGTGATTGACATGCTCAAAAAGTTCACTATTTTTATTGTATAACATCACTTAATAATTGGTTGCAAATGAATGGTTTGAATCTCAAAATACATATTTCTCTTCAATCTAGATAAACAAGTATCTATATGATACATTAGAATATTCCAATCCTTCAAGGTTGGCTTTGTATCTCTAATATTTGTTAATATTTTAAGAAATGTGATTTGGCATGAACTAGAACCTTTCTAACTTGGAAAATTGTGTCCAATGTGACAACGGTGTCAAAGATGCACCACGATGGATTTCCATATGAGTTATCGACATATAATAGGTATGTCTCAAACTATTGGTAATTAAATTAAATTCAAAGCAAGAATTATTTGTGGCCCCTTTGAATAAGATGTTTTTATATGAGGATATGATTCATGGAAGTGATCATCAATTCAAGTCAGTAATTTTGGCCATTTAAGCTTAATGTAGACACAAAATCATGCCCTCGGGTACATTTCTAGATCACAATCACATACCATTATTCATAAGATTCATAAGCGAGAAAGCCGGCAATTAAAAACTACCTTTGGCCTTTTGTCGTGTTTCTTATTTTCTATTTGGTCTCCTACACCCCACAACCCAGTCAAATATTCATTGATTTATGTTTATTAACACTAGACACCAATGCCCACCATGATGCCAATTCCTAGGAGCCCTCGTCCCCTCCTGGGCACCCCAAACCTCTTTGAATATTGTTCACCACTTTTAGGCCTCTTTTATCTTTTGGGCATATTTTTTCCTTATGAGTCCTCCTTTTAGTTTTCAATTACGAAATTCAAACAAGAGAATCATATAAATACAAAGCTATGTGACCATAATAAGTGACCAAGCTCTAAGCATCTACTATTACCACCTAAGGTTTCATCCAAAGGCATTTAAGAACATAAACACATCTGTCTTGCTTCATTCAAGGGATAAGGGACTATATTATTCTACATATTTTCATAGGAGGGGAAGATCATTTTTCCATACACAAATATATTTACATTATTACGTAAAATATATTTCTCGCTATTCAAATGCATATTACACAAGAGCTTTCTAGGCAGGATTCTACACACACACACACAAAAATACATGGTGTCTTAGATGTAGTGCAACACTCGGTGGTAAGTTCACTCTGTCGAGTGACCCGAGGATTCGATACGAATCCCCATTTGCATCTTTTTATTTTTAATATTTGATGTATTTTGGGGTTTTACAAGAGATCTTTTTTTTTCCGAGTTACAAGTGAATTTTGTGGGCATAGTGTGACATACAAGAAACCAATATTGAAGCTTAACGAACACCTTACGACACATGGAACAATATATTCGACCATTTTCACAATCAAAGATTCCCAACAAAGGTCTCTAGTGCCTAGGCACCCTTGACCCAGCCCAGGCACCCGGGTCCAACTTATTCGATAGTTCCATAATTTTCTATATGTGGTTACGATAGTTTCTTCCTCCTGTTCATCATTATTCCAATCCAACATACTTGGGATCAATTGTAAAATTATCTAAGTATTATACTCTCTCTATTTCACCTAAGGATTCATATTTCTTTATCTTATTTCTTGTTTGATATCCGTGTGTAATTGCTTATTACTACATTGTGAATTTGAAATATCTTAGGATTTTAAAAATTCCATATTTGTTAAATCATTCGGTGAACCCGAGTTTGAATACTCTTCGATCCTCATTTTTCTTCATTCATGGCTTCTAAATCTCCTTAAGGCCCCTTATATCAATTGTTTCAAATGCATCCATCTTACAAAGATGCTCTCCAACACTTTGTCCACTCTATTTGCCTCACTCTTGATATACCACCTACTCAAGTTAGTACTATCTTTGATCGTCTTTAAGATGAATCTCTTGGTACTAATTTCAATAGTTATATGTACAAATCCATTTAATCTTTATATTCTATATTTCAAGATAAATTTAAAGCTATGGAATCAACAATTACATCTCTTAAATCTGAAATCCAACATCTTAAGGATGTTTCTCAAGGTCATGCTAGTTCTTCTTCTCATCCTCATTTTATGTCGTCTACATGTGCTTATATCAATGAACCCCAAGTCTTACCTCTCCCCACGCCTCTAAAGTTTGATCACAATACTAAGCTACATGATATTATTCCTCAAATCCTTACCCATTAATTTATAAGCTTGGAATATACTCATTTTTATCCTCCTTATCGGCTTGCAAAATATCAAGGTCTTCCATATTGTAGTTATCATCGAATCAATGGATATAATGACAGTTGATTGCTATGTTTTACAAAAACAATGAAACACCTTACGCATTAGGTTTTATCTCATTAAATTCATGACATTATAATACATGCACATATTAAATTTCTAAATCTCACCGGGTTCCTAAATATGATTAAGCTACGTCTAATGAGCATCATGCCACCATTCCTAATTTTTCTTCTATGGAAAGTCAAGTGACGCCTAAGTAAATTCTTTTTGCAACATTGGTTCATTCTATTTTCCTCGCGAGTCTTCTACATCGTTATCAATACCAACCGAGCTACCACTAATCAAGATTCCTCCCCATCCTATAATACTTCTTTTTCCAATTCATTTTGTCAAAGCAATCACTCCTACTAATGGCCAAGACATATTTGAAACTCCACCACAATCACATGGTCCTACCGCTGACTTTTTCTACCATTGTCTTTGGATATCTCTCTTATCATGACACCAAAAATGATCTCCCGCAATGGCATGGTATCTCTCATGTCATCAGATAGATCTTCACCATTATACACTTAGGGAACATCATACTTACTATCCCCCTTCTAGCATTCTCTCAGTGTCTCACATTTCTACTATTACGCTCTAGGATTCACATCTAGTATTTATCGGGCATCTTACATAACTTGATACACACAAATTGTATCATTATTACCCTATAGCGTAGTCTTTTGCTATGGTTCACACTTGACCATTGAGAGAATACTACATCCATGAACCTCACACCATACACATGGCACATTTTATACTCTATGCATTTACAACACATCAATCTAGCATCACATTCTCACACATTACACTAACCTATGAAACATTCTAGTTCCAAGGTTCATACTCTACTATTGAGGGTCTAAATCTGAAATGAACCTCACCTCATCTCACACTCTTTACACTTTATACATCATTGCTCTATATTTCTAGCACACATATTTCAAACTATTTCCTAATGACGAAATCTTGTTCTCTCGGTTCATTTTTGACTGTTGAGGGGCATTTATAAATGTACCTCACCTCGCATACACATTCATAAATATCACACAGGGGACACGTTTCTCATATCACATTCACTTTACATACCATTCCATTTCACCCATTTACAACATACTACATATCTTGGTTACGACTATTCTTGCTTACTTATGCTTATATGTACACTTTGTTTCACCTACTAGACAAATATGTTATATGTCATTATATTTTCTATATACACATGCACATTCTTGTTCTCTAGTTATGAATGCAGCCATTACATATATATTTTACATGCAGCTTAGATGTTTGGCACTATACCTCTTACAAGACCTATAGAGGCTCCTAGGGAATCTACTTTCATATACACTACAAGTGATATTATTTCATTTTATACTAATTCTTATTCTTACTACCACATTACTCTATCGATATATACACTCCTTGACACACTTTATATTTCTAACATGTTAACATGTGCTTCATGTGTAGCATTTTATTTGCAAGAACTATTTACCACAATGGTTGTCCGATACTTTTTTGCTCTTTTCTTTGATTGTATGCCATTTTTGTGGGGTTTTCCTATCTTGTTTGTTCATTGATTGTATTTTTTAAGCCGCTTCATTCATAATTTTCTTGTGATATTTTGAGTGATGTACCTATTTGCAGCCCACTTTTTATGGTCTACATTATCGTATTTCTTGCTAGATTACACACTATCTTCTATATGCATTTTTGTCTTGTTTGCATTAACACATGTTTCCATCCATACTATTTTCATGTGCCTTGGATTCTATAGTCATGAAAGGGATTAGATTATGACTTGGGTCCTCAGTTCAGCATAGGCATCAGCTCCTAGATACATACATGAGTGCCTAGGTGCTCCTAACCTTTCTTGGGTGCCTATGACCATAGGTGGTTACATAATTTTTCTCGTATCAACATAGTTTTCAGAATTACACGAGAGAATTTTCCATGGTAGATGAATAGTCCTCCAACAATTAGAATGCATTCTATCTCTTTTTTCTTCTTTTTCTACTTTGATGAACTTGTTCGAACTTAAACAAAGTAGGATCACACAATCTATGGTGGTTTATAAATTTTGAGAAGCGATCGGGGATGGAGAATAAAATTAGACTTTTCTCCCCAACACTCTTATATCATGGTGTGAGATTGCACACAAAAATCACACTTGGCGTGAGATTTCCCAAAAATGTGTTCTTCTACAACATTTTAGGACACTTTCTATCCTTTTTAATCATCAAGGATCATGTGCACATGTTCCATTTACTAATTTTTACATTTTTACACACTTTTTACATATTTGGATCGAATTATTCATGTATACACATATTTGACTACTATTTCGTCTTCTTTTTTAGGTCTATCCATATGAGAAGCAACAACCATGTTAAAGAACATGTCAAGAAAAAAATACTAAAGGTACAACATGACACAACACATACGCTTGACCCTAGGTCATTTCTCCTTCTTTATCTTCCACACTTCATTTTATCACTACACACTTTTTCTTGTTTCATCGACACACTTTCTCCATCGATCTACATGGTTGTTAGGTATGTGTATTTTATCTACTTTATGTTATCAAGTATTCAATCAAAAACATAAAGTGGGGGAAAATGTAGAAACAAAATCATGCACTTGGGTACATTTCTAAGTCCTAATTGCATACCAATATTCATATGATTTCATATGACTTCTACCTTTGGAATTTTGTTTGTTTTTCTTATTTTCTATTTGGCCTCCTACACCGTACATCCTCATCCTCATACGATCTTCATTGTTTTATATTTATTTACTTTGGACACCAACATCTAGATAGGATGCCAACACCAAGGTGCCCTCGTCCCCTACGGGTGCCGCTGGCCTCTTTGTATCTTGCTCACCCCTTTTGGGCCTCTTTTATATTTTAGGCATCTTGTTTTCTTATGGGTAGATATTTTAGCTATCAATTATGAATTTCAAACAAGATAATTGTATAAATACAAACATATGTGACCATAATAAGTGACCAAGCTCTAATCATCTAATATCACCACCTAAGGTTACATCCAAAGTCATTCTAAGAGCATAAAATCATCCATTTAGCTTCATTCGAGGGAAATGGGATTGCATTATTTTGTATACACATATAGGAGGGTAAGTTAAGTTTTCCATACACACATCTAATTACATTGCTACATCTAGTTATTCCTTATTATTTAATTGCATCTTGCACAAGATATTCCTAGGGTAGGATTCTATAGACACACATAGAACTACATGGAGTTTGAGATTTAGTGCAACACTGGTCGTAGGTTCACTTTGTTGGTTGATGGCCAAGGTCATTCCGATTCCCCATTTGTATCTTTTTATTTTTTTTAATTTGATGTTTTTGGGGTGTTGTAGGATATCATTTATTTTTGAGGTTACAAGTGAATTCTATGGGCATAGTGGGAGATACATGAGACCAATAGTGAAGGTTAGCAAACACCTTGTGAAAAATGAAAAATTATATACCAACATTTTTTTGTAGTCATAGGTTTCCAACAGAGGTCTCCAATGCCTAGTCACCCTGACCTAACCCTGTGTGCCCTGGCCCACTTATTCTCGATAGTTCCATAATTTTCTATGTGTGGTTGCGATAGTTTTGTCCTCCTATTTGTTAGTCTTTATGTCTAGAATACTTCGGGATCAATTTTGAAATTAGCAAAGTATTATACTCTCTCTCTTGCACCTAGGGTTTCATATTTCTTTAGATTATTTCTTAGGTTAGATATGTATGTTATTTCTTATTATTGCATTGTGACTCGAAATATCTTAGGTTTTAACAAACTCCATATTTTTAAGTAACTTAAAACATAAATTGGAATGTAACAAATATGTTTAAGGCATTCTTGAAAAGTCTCCAATGTTTGGCCCTATATTGGATGCATCTCTTTATTGAGGATTCATCATGAATAGTTAAAGCATTCATATTGAACCCTATAATAGTTTTTAGATAAAGTAATAACAAGGGTGATTGGTTTCTTCTTACAAGTAGAAAAAATGCACATTTGATGTTATTGACGAGATATGATTTTTATTTTCCAATGATGCCTGGACTATCACTCTTATAGGGGGATGGTGACACTATTTATGGAATGAGTTAAATCAATATCATTTTGAATGTAATGCTTTGTTTAGCAAAAAAAATGTTCTGGAAATGGGAAATTAGAAAACTCAAGGTGCGGGATTTGGTGGTTGGCATGATTTGAGTCTATAAATGATATTTTTGTTTCATGTAATGATATAACTGTACTAGAGGAACACCATTTTGCCTCAAATAATCAGTTTTGTCAAATTCATTATGCCAAAAAAATCCAACTCATTTAATTTTGTATTCTTTATAGGATGGAGTTGAGATAGGAGCTTCCATTCATCAATTTCCACATCATTTTAGTGTCAATTTAACTATCTATATGATCCTCATCACGTCAATCGATTAGCTTAAGATATTTCTTAAGCTATGTGATGAATGTGCCATCGATTGTATTAGTTTTGAAACACTCCAAGTTAGAGATACCAAATTATTTAGAGGCACCATTATCTTCAAGGATATTGTGAAAATATTTATATAAAATAAATTAACTCCAACATAAACTTCATAACAATATGAATTTATATAAGTAATAATAGTGTAACATTGTGAGACATAGAAAATGGCCTTTATTTGTCGGGTGTCACCTTAGTAAGGTGGTACATTACATGTGTGATGAGACAAGGGTTAATTTTTTATAATATTTTTAGCACTATTATATTGGTTTAAATAAGGTAAGTAGTGTAAAAGAGGTGCCTAATAATGAGAGCATGTATTGGTAAATCTTAAAAATAAGGGGTAATATTCCCATGATCGTGAATGTTTTGGAATGTTTTACTTAGTGACACCCCTATGAATCAATGAAAAATGTTTCCATAAAATAAAGTCATTTCATGTAGGCATTATAGAGGGTTGATGGTGAGATTATTTGCGATGTATCTAGAGAAACTCATGGGAGGATATTTCACCCAAAAATCAAGGAAATATAGAATTGATTGCATATTTTGAGGGAAACATTTTGGAGAAAAATAAATGTATCTTATGCACTAGCATCAATATTAACATTTATTTCAGTTAAATTTTTCAATAATTGTAGTATTATGGGAAACCACAACCTTAGAATTGAATGTAAGAATATGATGTTCAATTTCAAATGTTCTTACTACTTTTGATGCATATATTTTTATGTATTTTAGCACAAAGATGGAGATAGATAATGATATGGATATCAAAATTTACTTGTCAAATTAAAATATTGTTAGGGATTGGGTTTTCAATCAATTATCAGCATTCCTCATATTTTATGTCTTGTACCGATAATATATTATGAGAATGTAAGATGTATCAAGTAAGTCACATGGTCCTTTCTAACGACATTGAAGCTTCGATCCTTGGTTCCATAACCATGAATTCTAACTACATTTAGTGTGTTGTTGTACTAAATTTACTAGTTCCTAGTATTGTTAAGAGATAAGATATGTCAATTTTAATGATATTTAAAACATACATGTAAGAACAAGGAATTAGATGAGAAAAACATGTAATAAAAACAACATGAAATTTAGAAGGAGATAAAGAGTTTTAGTTGAAAGAGATGGTTCTTGTACATATATGAAAACAATGTTCCTTAAAGGGGAATGCATGATAAGGTGAAGTCGAATAAGATTGAATCATGTAAAATATATACAATGTTTGTGGAAAATGCATATCAAATAGAGAAGTCACATGGGATAATCATTTTACCTATATTTAATTTTGTGTATTTATGTTATTATTATGAGAAGTAGAAAAGTGATGTAGTAGATCGATTTGAAATAGATTGTAAGAACTAAATACCATAGAAGTTGGGTGAAGAAATTTAAGAAATTATGGATTCATGCAAAAAATATAATGCATGGTAAAATAATTAAAACAACATCGTAAATAGTAAGAGTAGAGATGTCGAGGATGGCTTATGGGTTAGCATAGTCCAAATTTGTTAACTTGTTTGATCTATTGAAGTGCTTATGAAACATGCATGAGAATGGAATCATGTTTCTTTTGAACTATAGGGTATATATAATGCATGAGTATCTAGGATCACTTGCCATTTTTAGTAACCAAAATGAGTAAGATTTATAAGAATTAAATATTGCACAAAATTATGTAAAGATTCTTAAGCTAATTATTGTAAAAACAAATTCTAGTGTTACTTGGACTAAATTAGGCTTGACATGAAGGATTGAATTTTAACATCACCTATAAGTTGTGTATAGATCATTGATAGTTATTTTGCACGCAATGTTAATCGAAAAGTGTTCTAAAAATAATTGCATGAGTTGGGAGAAGGAGAATATAAAATATTGAGGAATACTATTATACCAGTCTAGCACGAGACCGACCAAGGACATGGGGAAAGTGTAAAGCATTAAGTCTTGATCATGTGCAATAAGGTAACATTTATGTCTAAATGCACGAAGGTGATGTTGTGGATCCTCTTTGCTGTTAAATTTGGAAATTTTTGGTAATTACCAATGTGGAGGATATGGTTTAATTGGTACAGATGGGTGAATATGCTCGTTACAAATTTGTTCGTATGATAATGAAACCTTAGATACTAAATTAGAGGCTTTGAGGTTCGCTTAGCTATTCACAAGCGCATGCATGAGGTCATTCGAAATAGTCTATTGGTGGATGAGAGGTGGTGGTTGCATGTAAGAAGTGGATAGATGAGTTTTTGGTGAATTTGTGAATGCGTGGGTATTTCGGAAACTAGATGAGGGTGAGTGTAAATCATGGGTTGTGATTGAAGAGGTGGTTGTTGAAATAATAGTTGTTGGGAGATAGGAACATGATGTGATTTTTGGGATTGGGTAGGTTATTGGGGAAAGTGTTGAGTGGCAATGTGGGCATGAATAGGTTGAAATTTTTGATAGAATGATTTAGATGTTGAATAATGTAGAGCACTTGTGAAAGGGGTTGGGAAGTATTGAAAGGCATACTAGATGTGATAAGGTCATGTTATTCGAATAACTGTAGATGTAATGTTTGGGTATGTTGGTTATGGAAAATACTAAATATAATGGATAAAGAGATGATAGGGAGGGTAGTGTTGATTTTCATGTTGATTGGAGGGAGGTTGTGAGGAATAGGTATGACTATCTGGGTAGTTTGGTGAGATGAGGGATTGGTGGAAGAGGAAGCAAGATGGGCTATAGAAATTTCATTTACTACAAATTAGGTGGTTTGGGGATTGGTCTGATAAAAATAAAAATACTGAAGTGGTGGACCATCTAGGGGAAGATGAGTTGATCTCATAAGGAGATATTCTTGGAACGCTACTAGATTGGCATCCAAAATATCTTGGAACATGGTATCACCGAGAGGGACTTTAGGAGGTCCAAAATGTTCTAGACTAACAATGATGGTAGGGTAGCTGGCATAGATGGGATAGATTGATAATGTAAAGGGATTGGTCTCACCTAAGGATGAGTGTGAAAAGTAGTGTGAAAAATGGTTCCTTGGTGAGAGACATTAATGAGAGGTTGAGTTTCTATGAGAGATAATCAAGGGCATAGATGAGGAAAATGTTGTGGTAGATGTTTGAGATGAAGAACTATTTGAAGAAAAAAATTGTTCCATTTTCATGGTTGTTGAACAAATGAATACATGCATGAAACAAGAACAATTTTTATGCTAACTAAACCAAGAAATTCAAGCAAACATTTATTTTTATGTCTTTTGATTATTAAGAAAGTGTGAAAAAGGGATGGATAACGAGGTACCTAGTAGAAGGTAATATATGTTTGGTTTCAGGTTGTTATGGCAAGGGAAGTATCGGGAAGCTTCTGTTGGGTATGAAATCCCAATCGATCAGCTATGTAGGATGATGTTTTGATGTGTGATTTTATTTGTGAAGTTTGTGTGTGTGTGTGTGTGTGATAATATGTGAGATGAAGCAAGTTAACCCCTACTTAAATTATGTGAGAAAGAGGGATTAAAAAAGAAATCTTCATTTTAAACCAAAATTTGAAATGTGATTTTTTAATGAAGATGCATACAAGAAAGGGAAATATGATTCAAAAAGGAGAAAATAGGGGAAAAAAGAGAAAACATAGATAGCACTTTTCCTTTTTATCTAAAATTTAGGTGAAAAGTGATGCAAGTGGCCAAACCCAACATGAGCAACCAAAAAGTGAAGCCTTGTGCTGTAATATTAGCAGGAGACAAAAGAAGAAGAAAATATAAAAGAAAAGAAATGGATCACCTAAAGGGTGGTCCCAGCGGGTGTTCTAGGAATGTTGTAGGTATTTTCATGTTCATTTCAAGTTAATCAATTAGCTTTAAAGAAATTACACAACTCAGAAATGATGGAGGGTTTATGGTACCTCAGATGAATGATGTGGATAGAGATGGGTGCAAAGTGATAATGGATCCCAATGCTACTCGTAGATAACTTGAAAATAAGAAATACTAACACAAAAATGGATTATATGGTCTAACAATCGTTAACTTCCTTGGTGGATATCAAACCCCGTGTGATAAGAAAAAATGATATCAATGAATGATGTGTAGATAATATGTAGAAATTGAAAGAGGTACAAAATCTAAAAGGGATAAAAGCTAATCTGTTGAAATAAATGTAAACTTGATGTTACCTATCAAGGTCGATGGCTACCCAGTGACTATGTATAGGTAGGTATATGGTGACCTGGGAGAGTGGATCTAAACAATAGAGTAAGTATGCAGACCTCACAAGATCTGGATAAAATCAAGCAACAAAAGCCAATTGATGCTGGAAATAACTGTAGAAGGAAATCAAGGCCAAGGAAAACCAAAAATGGCTGGAAACTAGGTGAGGAGGGATTAATGACAAACAAGACCATGGTTGATGATGACTAGGGATGAAAATAGGCTAGTTTGGATAAAACAGAGGGATTGGATGGTGATTTTAGTAGGCTGGAGTAGATACAAAACATATGAAGAGGTGGAGAAGGCTCTATAAGTAGAAAAATATTTACTGAGAGGACCGAATCGATGGCGACTAAGGTCTAGATGATGACAACTATAGTAGAGTGAAGCAACACTAAAGGTAGAAGGACCGAAAAAGGTAACTGCAAATATAGAAAGCGAAAGAACAACGACGATAACAGAGTCACGACCACCGATAAACTGCAAGGTGTTATATTGAACAATATAACAATAGATAGCATGAAAATTAATGCAAAACCTCTTGTAGTTATGTAAATGATCAAAATGACCTTCCAAGGGTTACAAGAGGATTGTTGAGATACTCCGATTCAAAGGTTGATTTTGTAGAGTGCAAGAAAATCATAGATGAGTCTTACTTGTGTGTTTTATGTGTTGTTGTGTGTTGTTTTCGGAAAGGATTGAGATAGTCTTATAGGGTTGACGGTGATTGGGTTGGGTCACCATCGAATACAGAGAAATTTTCCCCAATGGGGCTGCTTTTGTGATTTTGGTCGAGATTTTGGGCATTTAAGAGTTGGAAGGGTGCTTTAAAGCATGTAGGCGGGAAGAGGATGTGTCATGGGTAGTTAGGGGATAAAAATAGGTAGGAAAAAAGCTTAGAAAAGCAAGGGGATGTAGGTTAAGAGAAAATATTCCAAAATAGAAGGTTTGAGGGCACATGATATATTAATTGAATAGGGATTAATTAATCAATAGGGGTTAATTAATTAATAGGAATTGGATGGGCATTAAAGGTTGAAAATTAAATGGGAATTTTAAATTAAATAAAAGGGGGATGAATTAAATTAAGGGGGGCCTAGGTAAATACCAAGGTGAAATACATGCATAAAGGAAAAAATGATTAAGTAAAATTCCCCAAAGGGGGAAATAGGTATGGCCACAAAGGAAAATAAGGGAAGGGATGATTAAGTAAAATTCCCTAAGGGGGAATAAATATGGCCACAAGGTGGACTTGAATGTAAGAGATTGGAAATTTTTAATGAGGTGTAGGATAAGATACAAATTAACAATGGTGACCTATGGGTATGAACAACACTACGTAATATCAAGCAACGTGTGAGGAAAGGATTCCTCCAAGCATTAGAGGTAAACAAGAAGGGGATCTAGGTAATGCAAGGCACATTCGACCAAAAAGATGTTAATACGCAACCGACAAATGTTAGTTATACAAAAGATCATAAGGAAATAATGGATGAAATGAACTCGTACACCTAGTGTCGACATGAAAAGGGGTTTGAGATGTGACTTGTCATGCGTGGAAAGAGGGTTCCCGAAAGTGGTGTTCCCAAAACTATGCCCTAACTCGGGAAGGGGAAAGAGCAAACTGATCAATGCGGAAAGTCTTCTAGAAGAAATTTGATTAATGCGGGAAGATTTCTTAGGATGCTAATAAAATGGAAGGTTGATCAATGTGGGAAGCCTTCAAATGCCATGGGAGTAGCCATCCTTTGAGGGTATGGTCTACTTTATACATAATATAGATGGAAAGAGTAATATATATGATAGTCATCCTTCGAGGGATCGGTCTATTTATTTTATTTTTGTTTCACTTTGATTTTCATAATTTTCATATATTTTATTTATTTATTTATTTTATATGAACAATAGTCCTTCAAGGAAGGAGTTTCTTTTTGATAACTTTAATTTTTGACAAGAGCATCCATGAAATTTGATCTTCACATGGGGGATAGATGGGACTAGTTAAGTAGACCACTTAAGAGGGGATAATGAATGTACAAGAGACACCCCTAGACCTTTTGCATGGCTTAAATAGATGAATAATAGGGCGATGGATGTAATGATTGCAGAGCTCTCATGATGTGAATCTAGCTGCAAGAGGTTGAAATACCTCCAAAACAAACATAAATAACTTTGAAAATAAAAAATAGGAGTTTCCAAGTAGCTTTTTTCTTATTCTAGAATCCACACTAATATTTTACATCATTACAATGCTCGTTTTATTTCACGTCTACTCTAAAAACCCTAAAATGCTAAAAACCCCTAAAATGCCAAAAATTACCTACTAACAAAACAACTCAAATGGGACCAACAATTTACGTGCCAAATATGCCTTCATAAATTAGGGCTCTCGCAAAATTTTTACTTATTCTAACAAGCATAACAAAATTATTAATGTTCTAAGACATAGTCAAAAGTGAAAAAAACATTCAAAGCCAATTTTAGGAGACTAGATGAAGAAATACGGGCCTAAAAATGTGCCTAAATGGCCACAACCTTAAAATATATGTTGACCCCAGCACATTAATAATGTATATCTACCACCCTGTAAAATTTCAAGATGATCCAATGGTCGTATAAAAGTTATGGTCTCATGCAAGTTATGCTCCCGCATCATTCTCTCCTTGTTGAAAAGAATTTCAGCTCCTAGGAATTCGGTTGATGGAATTCATCTAATTTTTCATGTCAATTTTATTCTAATCCCACTTAGGAATCCAAGTATTTTCTTCTTTCTTCAAACCTTCCTACTATACCAAATATTTGTTGTAGCTCCCATGTCTAGTAGTGATTTTCTTTTGGTCAAAGACACGCATCACCCTCTCGTTTTCTTCTTCAGCGTCTCTTTCTTCCAGTTTGTTTTTAACTCCTCCGCAACATTATCATAATGACTGGAAACTTATATAGGTCATAAACATTAAAAATTGGTGAGATAAAAAAGTTTTGAGGTTTCTTTAGAATCTTACATGGCCCAATCTTCTTATACTTGAATTTATTATATGTCCCTTTTGAAACCTCTCCTTTCTAAGATGAACCATCACCATGTCTCCTTCTTTGAATACACTTACTCTCCTACTAGAATCTACATCTAATTTATATTGTGTGTTACTCACTTTAAGCTTTTCCCTCACTTCATCCTGCAGTTGTAGAATGTGTTTTGCAAATGCTTCTGCATCATCAGTAGTTTCATCTTCACTTGGTAGCACAATCAGATCTAGGACCCATTGGGATTCCTACCATATACAATCTGGAAGATATACCTCTCTATTGACCTATTTATAGAGCTATTATAGGCAAACTCAGCTTGTGGTAAAAGCTAAGTTCCATTATCTTGGTTTTTCTCATTTATGCAACATGGGATATTTCCCAAGCTTATGTTCACTACTTCCTTCCGCTCACTAGTTTAGGGATGATATGCACTACTAAAATGTAGTTGTGTCCCCATTTTCCTCCACATAGTCTCCCAAAAGTGACTCAAAAACTATGTTCGATTTGAAGTGATCATTCTTAGAACTCCATGCAATCTAACCACTTCTAGAAAAAAATCTGCAACTCTGGAAGCATCATTAGTTGTTTTACAAGAAATGAAATGTTCCATCTTAGAGAATATATCAACCAAAAAAATATAGAATCATTCCCTCATTGTGTGTTAGGAAGTCCTAACATGAAATCCATACTCAAATCAACACATGTCCCTGTAGGATGGTAATGCCATATAAAACCAAAGATTCTCGTGCATGGCCCTTAGCCATTTGGCACACTCTACAACTTGCTACAATCCTAATTATGTCCCTCTTTACCTTTGGATATTAATAATTTTCTACAACAAGATAAATTTTCTTTCTTATACCAAAGTGTCAATGCAACCCCCATTATGCAATTTTCGTATAATATTTTCCCTCATTGAATTAACAAGGATGCACAATTGTTTCCCCACGAACAAATAACCATTATGCATAAAATAATAACAATAAATACTACCTAATTTAGGGTCCTTATGTTGTCTCACAACATAACCAAAATCTGGATCACCTTCATATAATTCCTTAAGCGCCTCAAACCCTACTACTTCATTTTCCATTGTTGTAAAAAGTGTTACACACTTACTCAAGGCATCAACAACTTGATTTTTCTTATCCGACTTATGATTTAAGAAAAAAATATATTCTTGCAAAAATGAAACCCATTTTGCATGCCTACTATTTAGTTTCTTCTATGTGTTTACATACCTTAAGGCTTCATGGTCAGTGAAGAGTAAAAATTTCTTTGCTACCAAGTAATGTCTCCAGTTCCTTAATGCCTGAACAATAACATAAAATTCCACATCATAAGTAGAATATTTCCTCCTGACTTCATTTAGATTTTCACTAAAGAATGCCACAGTCATCCTTCTTGACTCATTACAACTCCAATCCCGACATGTGAGGCATCACAATCAACCTCGAAGACCTTGCTAAAATATGGAAATACCAAAATAGGTGCTTCTGAAACTTTCTTCTTCAACAATTCAAAACTATATGTTGTTGCCTTGGTCCATACAAAATCCCTCTATTTTGTAAACTTTGTTATGGGTGTAGTAATGCTACTTAAATTCCTAATGAAATTTCTATAAAATATTGCCAATCCATGAAAACTATGAACGTCTCAAGCACGTTCTTTGGAATAGGGCATTCCAAAATTTCCTTTACTTTTTCCTCATCAACCTCACTCCATCCTCTCATATGAAAACCCTAAAAAAACAAGACTCTTACGAAGAAAGATACAATTCTTTAAGTGTTCATATAGACTCTCTTTATGTAACAAGTATAACACAAATTTCATATGTAACAAGTGTTCTTCCTTTGTCTTATTGAATATCGAATATCATCAAAATAGACAACAACAAACTTACCATTGTATTTTGAAGTACTCTATTTATCATCCGATGAATGTATTGGGTGTATTAGATATCCCAAATGGCATCACCATCCACTCGTTCAATCCATATTTTGTTGTGAAAGTAATTTTTAATTCATCACCTTCACATGATTCAAATCTGGTAGTACCCACTCCTAAGGTCAATCTTTCTAAAATATCAAGATCCCACTAGCACATACATCATATCATTCTATTTTGAATTGGGACCGATACTTAATTGTGATCTTATTTATGGTCCTCCTATCTACACACATTCTCCATTCTCCATATTTTTTGGGAGTCAATAGCACTAGATTTGGACATAGACTTATGCTTTCTCTCACTCACCCTTTCTATATTAGATATGTCACTTGTCTATTCAACTCTTCACTTGTGTCAGACTCATCCGATAAGTTACCTGGTTTGGAAGGGAAGATCTTGGGATCAAATCAATATGGTGTTGCATATCTCACTTCAGAGGTAACCCATATGGTAACTCATCTGGTATGACATATTTGTATTATTTTAGTACCTTTTCCGAGCAACAATTACATTAAAGTCCTCTATTTCCAAATTTTTTGACATTAGTGCATAATACCATCCAACTTCTTCCATTTCTGTAACAAACTCTTTGGTAGCCAATAAGCCCTCACTCTTCTCTTTTTCCTTAAAGGGTAACAAGACCACCTTTACACCATCCTTCCAAAAGGTATATGTATTTTTCCCTCCATCATGTGTAACCTTTATATCGTATTGCCAAGGCCTCCCCACTAATATATGGCATGAATCAATTTGGATAACATCACACCACACCTCATCCTTGTAGGTATTCCCAATTGAAAACTTTATAAGGCATATTTTATCTATGGTTACCTCATTCCCTTTCACTAACCATGATATATGATAGGGATATGGGTGCTTCTCACATTTCAGATTGAGTTTATCAAACATCATAGTTGAAACCATATTTTTAGAACTAACACCACCAATAATAATTTCACATACCTTGTCTCAAAGGTGCATCTTGTTTGAAATATATTTGTTCATAGCCATGAATCAACACCAAAAACATGATGTTCTTTCTTCTTGATTGGGACAATCATCATCCTCCTTATCATGAGGGTTTTACCTAAGTCAAGTAACCTCCATTTCTTCTTGCTCTTCAATTTCAACATGATTTAGTCGTGGTTGTTCTTCTTGCCATATATCTTAAGTAGGATAGTGTAGACACTACAAATATTTGTGCCCTTCTTCACCACATCTATAACATATATATTTCCTTTGGGGGCTATTTCAGCCCCATCCTCCATTATAATCTCTTCCCCTTTGAAACCTCCTACCTCTTTGGTACTTACCACAACTTTTGCTAGAATCTGTATGCCCTTCAGTATTAGAGGATTCACCTTTTTAGATTCAAATCTACCCCTACCTCTAATTAGAGATGATGATGGGCCTCTCTTCACACCTATTCTAAAATAATTCCTCTTGTTATTTTCTTCTTCCTTTAATGCGAGTTGATAAGCATCATCCAGGTTAAGGATCCGAAGCATATTCATCTCATCTTTTATGGTGTAACTCAACCCATTTATATACCGTGTAGCCTCCTATTCTTCAAATTCTCCTTGTTCTACCCTAATTGACAACTTGTAAAATTCATTGGTATACTCCTAAATTTTGAGATCCTTTTTTCTTATGTTTTGAAACCGTTGAAAGAGTGTTTGAGCATAATCTACAAGAAGAAAAATTTCTTTCATATTCTTTACCATTTTATTCCAGTTTCAAATCTTTCCATTTCCATTCCTTTGTCTTTCATTTTGTAGGTGATCCCACCATATCAATGCATGTTCGAAAAACTTAGTGCATGAAACTTAACTTTCTTCTCCTCTAAAATGGTTTTCCACTCAAATAATTTTTCCATGTGATTTAACCAATCAATCAACTCCTCTAGTTGTAACCCTCCACCATAATCGGGAACATTTATCTTTATGCTATCATTCGTTTCCCTATAAATCCTTTATAAATCTCTCCTCAAATGGTATCTCAATGAAGGTTTCTTCATCTCTCTCATTTTATTCTTCATCTCCTCCTTCATTCATTAATGGAGGTAATTCTTTAGTATCACTATCTAGGTTTGCATCCCCATTTGCATGTCTCCTTATAAGGTAGGTAACTTCTCCTGTGAGCTCAACAACTTATCTTTGTAGCTCTTGTATATGCCTATTCATCTGGGCATATCCTTCCCTCCCGCATCTAGCCATGATTATATAAAATAGAGGTAAAAATTACACATAAAAATGTAATATGTTACCTTAAATATTTCTACAAGATCAAAATCTTGCTCTAATACCAATTGATGTGAAAAAAGTGTAAGAGGTTGAAATACATCCAAAACACACATAAAAAACTTTACAAATAAAAACTAGGAGTTTCAAAATAGCTTTCTTCTCATTCTAGAATCCACACTAATCTTTTACATCATTACAATCCTCCTTTTATTTCACGTCTACTCTAAAAACCCTAAAAATGTCAAAAAAACTCTAAAATGTGAAAAATTACCTACTAGCAAAACAAATATGATGGGCCCTAATTTTTTTGTGAAAATATTCCTTCATAAATTAGGGCTCATGTAAAATTTTGACTTATTCTAACAAGCACAACAAAAGTTATTAAAGTTCTAAGACCTAGTCAAAAGCGAAAAAAACATTCAGAGCTAATTTTAGGCCACTAGATGAAGCAATATAGGCTTGAAAATGTGCCAAAATAGCCACAAACTTGTGATAAAATTGACTCTAGCATAGTACTAATGTATTTATACCACTTTATAAAATATCAAGATGATCCAATGATCAGATAAAAAGTTATGGTCTCTGCAAGTTATGTTCCCGCATCATTCTCTCCTGGTTGAAAAGAATTCAACTCCTGCAAATTTAGTTTTATGGAATTCATCTAATTTTGAACTGTTAATCTTCTTCAACTCCTACTAAGGAATCCAAGTATTTTCTTCTTGTTGTAAACCTTCCCACTGTACCAAATATTTTTTGTAGCTCCCATGTCTAGTAGTGACTGTCTTTTGGTCCAAGACATGCATTACCCTCTCCTTGTTCTTCTTCGGCATTTGCTGCTTCTAGTTTAATTCTTCCCCCTCCACAACATTTTCATAATGACCTAGAAAATTATATAGGTTAGAAACATTAAAAACTGGTGAGATAACAAATTTTTCAGGTAGCTCCACCTTATAGGCATTAACACTCATTTTCTTTAGAATCCTACATGGTCCAATCTTCTTATACTTAAGTTTATTATATGTCACTTTTGGAAACCTCTCCTTTATAAGATGAACCATAACCATATCTCCTTCTTCGAATACACTTACTCTCTTTTTTAAATTTACAGCTACTTTATATTGTGTGTTACTCACTTTCAAGTTTTTCCTCACTTCATCCTGTAGTTGTAGAATGTGTTCTGCAAATGATTTTACATCATTAGTAGTTTCATCTTAACTAGGTAGAAAAATAAGATCTAGGACCCCGTTGGGATTCCTACCATATAAAATATGGAAAGGAGACCTCTCTATTGACTTATTTATTGAGATATTATAAGAAAACTCAGCTTGTGGTAAAGCTAAGTTCCATTGTTTTGGATTTTGTCCAACTATGCAACATGGGATGTTTCCCAAGCTTATGTTCACTACTTTCATCTACCCATAATTTTGGGGGTGATATGCACTACTAAATTGTAGTTGTGTCATTTGATGGGTGTCATTATTCCCTTCATTTACTCAACTCTTTGTTGATGTCATATTCAAAACTAGGGATGGTGTCAAAGCTATATGCATCTTGCAAGAAATCCTAGTGAGCTAATAATTGACTCTAGGTAATTGTTTCTTTTTTATATTTTCTCGGGGATTTTCTCAATGTCTTGAGGATTCCTTAGCTAAAACCTTATTAAAATCAAACTATGAAAACTTGTTGGAAGTAAACACTCTACGTAGAAAAATATTGATTCTGGAAATAAACACACATTTGTAGGATGGAATAGATTGTTATAAGTAAACACTCGTTCTGATTAGAAATAAACACACTTGCTTTGGAAATAAACACACAATTTGATAATGTTGAAAGTGGTTTACAAAGAAAGAAGAATCTAATCTAGAAAACTGCGTGAACAAGTATACGAAATATTTCAACTTGAGTAATCAAAAGAATTTACAGAATTAATAGATCTATACTATTTGCTCTGGAAATATAAATACCAATAAAATGAAGATCCTTGTTCTTGGAAGAGTCGGCCCTTGCTCCACATTGAAACAAGATTTTACAACTTAATATACTCTGAAAACAGGAATGGCTATTTTATTGATAAAATGTTATGTATTACAAAAACGTACTATCTCTTTCTATCTTTCTGTGCCTTTTTCTATGTATACATATATATTTCTATCTATATATATCTTACTATCTATCTATAGGTTTGCATATATATACTTCTTCCACAGGTGTATTTATAGCCATAGTTGTCCTACCGATTCAGATAGAACCAAATCATGCCAAAAATAGATGTTGAATTGGATCATGGCTGGACATCTCGCTTCATGATAGTTATCCCTAGATCTGCGAGTATGAAGAATCAGAAATCTTCCAATCTGCTCCTAATTGAAAGGATCATTTATTTCTAAATCACCGGATGTTATGGAATAAATAAATTCTCATCGGTTCCAGAACTTTAGAGAAGTTTCAGAACTAAAGGAAATCATCTCGGATCTAAGCTGTGAGGAATTCCAGAGCTACATGTAGGAGTTTGAGGAACTAAGTCTGAAATTTTCCGTAACTAAGTGATGGAGTTCCAGAACTAAGTGTGAAATTTTTGGAACTAAGTGGTAGAGCTTGTAACTACGTAATGGAGTTCGAAACTAAAATGGAAGTTCGATGCTTATGCTAAGCCGTATTAAAATCAATGCTTCCAAAAACATGTTGACCGCTTCATACTTTGTTCTTTCGACTAATTGTGACTGTTTTATTACAAAATTGAATTTCCAAAGAACTTAGTTAGGAATTATAGAGTTTTTAAATTTTATAACTATAATCAAACAAAACTACTAGAATTACATCCTAACTTATATTAGATCAAACAAAAGTCACAAAATGCAATCAACCTTGCTAAAAGGAGAGTAAAATAAAATCATTATTGTACATTAACGAGACATATTTTGGCCTCATCATCCCCAGTTTCCTCCACGAGTCTTCCAAAAGTGACTCAAAACTCGTGTCCCAATCTAAAGTGATCGTTCTTATAACTCCATGTAATCTAACCACTTATGAAAAAAACAAATCTGCAACTCTAGAAGCATCATTAGTTTTTTTACAAGAAATGAAATATGCCATCTTAGAGAATCTATCAACCACAAAAAAGATAGAATAATTCCCTCACTATGTGTTAGGAAGTCCTAACATGAAATCCATACTCAAATCAACCCATGGCCCTGGAGGTACAGGTAATGACATATACAACCCAATATTATGTGCATCTCCCTTAGCTATTTGCCACTTTCTACATCTTGATACAATCCTACTTATGTACCTCTTTACCTTTGGCCAATAATACTTTTCTACAACAAGAGAAATTGTCTTACTTATACCAAAGTGTCCAGCTAACCCCCCACTATGCAATTATCTTATAATATTTTCTCTCATTGAACTAGCAGGGATGCACAATTGTTTCCCCCTGAACAAATAACCATCCTACATCGAATAATCATAAGAACCAATACCTACTGTAGGGTCCTTAAGTTGTCTCATAACATCACCAAAATATGGATCACCTTCATACAATTCCTTAAGCGCCTCAATTTGTACTACTTCATTTTCCATTATTGTCAAAAAGTGTTACATGCCTACTCAAGGCATTAACAACTTATTTTTGCTTGCCCAAATTATGATTTAAGAAAAAAATATATTCTTGAAAAAATGAAACCCATTTTGCATGCCTACTATTTAGATTCTTCTATGTGTTTACATACCTCACGGATTCATGGTTAGTGAAGAGTAAATTTTTTTTTTCTACTAAGTAATGTCTCCAGTTCCTTAATACCTAAAGAATAACATAAAATTCCACATCATAAGAAGAATATTTTCTCCTGACTTAATTTAGATTTTCATTTAATAATGCCACATGTCGTCCTTCTTGACTCTGTACAGCTCCAATCCCGACATGTGAGGCATCATAGTCAACCTCGAAGACCTTGCTAAAATATAGCAATACCAAAATATGTGTTTCTGACACTTTCTTCTTCAACAATTCAAAACTATTTGTTGTTGCCTTGGTCCATAAAAACTCCCTCGATTTTGTACACTATTATGGGTGAAGTAATGCTATTGAAATTCATGATGAACTTCCTATAAAAAGTTTCCAATCCATGAAAATTGTGAACCTCTGTCACATTCCTTGGAATAGGCCATTCTAAAATTACCTTTACTTTTTCCTCATCCATCCTCACTCCATCCTCTGATATGACAAACCCAAAAAAAAAACTCTTATGAAGAAATCTACACTTCTTTAAGTTTGCATATAAACTCTCTTTACGTAACAAGTCTAACACCAATTTCATATGTAACAAGTTTTCTTCCACTGTCTTATTGAATATTAGAATATCATCAAAATAGACAACAAAAAACTTACCATTGTATTTTCAGAGTACTGTTTATTAGCCTCATTAATGTATTGGGTTCATTAGATATCCCAAATGGCATCACCATCCACTCGTACAATCCATCTTTTATTTTGAAAAATGTTTTTAATTCATCCCCTTCACGGATTTGGATCTAGTAGTACCCACTCCGTAGGTCAATCTTGCTAAAATATCGAGCTCCCGCTAGCACATCCATCATATCATCCAATCTTGGAATTGGGAACCAATACTTAATTTTGATCTTATTTATGGCCCTACTGTCTACACACATTCTCCAGTCTCCATATTTTTTGGAGTCAATAGCACTAGAGTTGCACATGGACTCATGCTTTCTCTCACTAACCCTTTCTATATTAGATCTGTCACTTGTCTATTCAACTCTTCACTCTATGTCGGACTCATCCGATAGGTTACCTAGTTTGGAAGGGCTGATCCTAGGATCAAATCAATATGGTGTTGAATATCTCTCTTTGAAGGTAACTTATCTGGTAGCTCATCTAGTATGGCATCTTTGTATTCTTTTAGTACTTTTCTGCAACAACAAGTATATTAAATTCCTCTATTTCCACCTTTTTTTACATTAGTGCATAACACCATCTAACTTCTTCCATTTCGTAACAAACTCTTTTATAGCCAATATGTCCTCACTCTTTTGTTCTTCTTTGAAGGTTAATAAGACTGCCTTTACACCATCCTTATAAAAGGTATATGTATTTTTCCCTCCATCATGTGTAACCTTTCTATCATATTACCAAGGCCTCCCCAGTAATATATGGCATCCATCCATTTTGATAACATCACACCACACCTCATCCTTGTAGGTATTCCCAATTGAAAACTTTATAAGGCATATTTTATTTATTGTTACCTCACTCCCTTTCTTGAACCATTATATACATGATAGGGATATGGGTGCTTCTCACATTTCAGAGTTGAGTTTATCAAGAATCACAGTTGAAACCATATTTTCACAACTACCACCATCAATAATAATTATACATACCTTTCCTCTAAAGGTGCATCTTGTTCGAAAGATATTTTTTCATAGCTAAGAATAATCACCAACACCATCCTGTTCTTTCTCCTTATTTGGGACAATCATCATCCTCCTTATCATGAGGGTTTCACCCAAGTATGCAGTGACCTCCATTTCTTCTTCCTCTTTATCTTCAACCATATTTACTAGTGGTTGTTCTCCTTGACATCTATCTTGAGTATGATAGTGCAGAAACTCAAAAGCTCTATGCCCCTCTTCACCACATCAGTAACATGTATATTGCCTTTGGGGGCTATTCCATCCCTATCCTCTATTATAACGTCTTCCCCCTATGAAACCCCATACCTATTTGGTAGTGAAAATGACTACCAGAATCTTCATGCCCTTATGTATTAGAGGATTCACCTTTGTAGATTCAAATATACCCCTTTCTCTCATTGGAGATGATGGGTCTCTCTTCACAATTCTTCTAAAATTATTCCTCTTTTTCTTTTCTTCTGACTTTAATGAGAGTTGATAAGCATCATCCATGTTATGGATCTGGAGCATACTTAGCTCATCTTGTATGGTGTAACTCAATCCATTTATATACCATTTAGCCTTTTTGTTCTTCAAACTCTCCTTATTCCACCATGATTGAAAACTTGTAAAATTCATTGGTATATTCCTCGATTCTGAAATCCTTTTGTATTAGTTTTGGAACCTTCAAAAAAGTTTCGATCATAATCTATAGAAGAAACTTTTTCCATCTTCTTTACCATTTTATTCTTGTTTCAGATCTTGCCCTTGTTGGTGTAGGTGTTTTTTGATCACTTTATTTAATTATTTAGTGTTATTTCCACCTACACCATGTGAGTCATCTCACTTAGGTGGACATGGATCTAGGTGTCATTTTAGTTATGACATATTCTCTTACAGAATATGTCATATGTGTAAGTGTGTCATAGGAGTTACATTCCCATTTGGGAAAGTAACTCCTCTTCTCCATTATGGAGGAATCTTCTCTTACATGGGAGTTACACATTTACTCCCCTATTTGTACTCCTCTTCTTTTTGGTCCATGGCAATCCAAGAGCATTTCATTCCACTCCATTTTCGAATCTTGAGCTTTCTATGCATGCACATTGCTTCTTAAAAGTTTGCTTGCCTTATCTTGCAACTCCTTTCTTGGTGAAGTGCAGTTGTTTGGTGTGTGTGTATTCTTTCTAGACCCTCGTCCTACACTCCTTCATGGTATAGAGGTTGGGGATCGGAATCACGCTGCTCGCCATTGTTGCTCCATCGTGTAGTTGCTTGTGAAAGTTTTACTTCTTGCATGTGCTTTACCTGCATATTTCAGATTCTTGTGGTTATTTTTAGTGGTTTTTTAGTGTGTTTCTTGTTGGTTGTGGATTCAACATTTGTAGGTTCAAAAGAAGGGGGTGTGGGTTGAGTCTTCATTCAATAGTGAAGGGATGCAAGGATTAACTCCTCCGCTCATGGTTTTGGATTGGCCAGCATTGGTTCATCGGTCTGGCTATTGGTTGTGTGTGCTCATGCTCTTTTTGGCACCTCAGACTTGATCTCCAACTATTTTTTTCAAAGGTACTATTCCACCGTGTTTTTTTGGATTGTAGTGTTTTTTGTAGGCTCTTCTTACTCATTCTCTATGCATGCTCCATCCCGGTGACCCAACACCTCCGCAACTCTGAATCATTCCCTTGCACCCTTGCTCTCATTGTCTTATTTGCCACTAATGTGTGCCTCTTCTTGAGGTTACCATTTGCATAGGCTCTGGATTGAGCATTTTTACCGTGGCTCAACTCAAAACAAACCCATTTTTTAGCTTCTGCTCAAAACAGACCCATTTTTTTGGCTTCGTGCATCATTCTGCCATTTCATCAGAGTTGTGCAATAGGGTCTAGGTGGTGCAGCGGGGTTAGTAGGAGGTGCGGCACATGGGGCTGTTCAAATAAATGGTGTTCAACGCATCCCTAGCTATTTAACGTTTTCTTTTCTTTGGAAAACAACTATAAAATTGTAATTCTACAAGCACGTGGCCTCCATCGGGCCAACGAGGACTCCTTAAAATTGATTATTGGTAATTCCTTTTTTGTTTTAAGGAAAAACATTATTTCATGGATTTTTAAATAATTTAGGGCCTTTATTTTATTGTATTTACCTTCCTTCCTTCGAGTGTCAAAGGTGGAGGGTGAGCTCGGGAGGCTAATCCCCCTCGTAGTCAAAACAAACCCCTTTTGAAATTTGATGCCATTTCCAATGGGCACAAACACAATACTTTTTGAATGTGTTTTGGGAACTTTTTAATGTTTTGTAGGGCTAACTAGCTTTCTCTTATCAGTTGCGGGAATTTCTTTAAGCCATAACTTTTGACTCGTTGCTCATTTTTAGCACTTCTTTAGTCAAAATTGGATGTTTTTCTGCAATCTACATGATGGGAATATTAGTTTTGTAAAATGCACTGTATTATAAAGTGCCACTTTTTTTGGGGGGTATCATCTTTCCTTTTTTGCACATTTTTTTGTCATGGATAATCATGGTGTTCCCTTGCTCACCCCATTCAACTATCAAGAATGGTTGAATGCTATGATCACTGCCTTAAAAGGAAAGAAATTGTTCCGCATTGCCACTAGTCTGCAAGTTGAACCTGATGATGAAAGAGACAAAGAAAAGTGGCTTGATAAGTGTGATGAAGCCATTGGGTTCATGACCATGTGTGTATCTCTAGAGCTGCATTTTCACATTTCCTCTTCCACCACACCCAAAGAAGTTCTGGAGACTCTCCAAAAAAATTTTGGGAAACAAGATGAAATGCGGGGACATGAACTTGAGAATAACCTAATAAGCCTTAGTCCCAATGATTTTGACACCCTTCAAGACTTCTTCTCCAAATTCATATCACTCAGATTGCAGTTAGAAGATTTTGGAATAAAGAAAAAGGAATCTCAACTCATTTTATCCATCCTTACCAAACTTGGTCCCGAATACTCCATATTTGTCTCCACCTTCCATGCAACAAAAAGGGCACTTGGAAAAAGTTGGTCTATGCCCTCTCTTGATGATTTTATTATAGATTTGATTAGGGAACAAAGTAAATTGATTCAAATGGGTAGCTTAAAATCCACAAAATCCCATGCTCTCATTGCTAGAAAGGAAAAGCCGAGAGCTTCTAAGGAGAAGAAACCGGATCATGAAAAGAAGGAAAAACCCCAAAACAACTCTTCCACCTCCTCTTCCACCTCCCGAAATTCCAAAGAATGAATCAAATGTGGATACTGCCATGGCATGCATGATGAAGAAAAGTGCTTGAAGAAAAAGATTTCTCTCCTCATTAATCTATTTGAGAAGCACAATATTGGAATCCTAGATTCTCTCAAAACACCTTCATCATCCCACGATAGTTCTAAGGAAAAAGAGAGTGAAAAAGAGAAAGTACAAGAGAAAGAAAAAGTAAAAGAATCCAACAAGGAGAAACCAAAAGGAAGATCTCTAGTGATAGTTGTGCCACGTACCCCTACATGGATCATTGATTCGGGTGGAACTCATCGCATGGCATCATCGAGATATTGAGTTTGATTCACTTGAGCCATGTGACATGTCCTCTATTTAGCTTGGTGACAACACCACTACACAAGTTTTGGAAGAGGATCAGTTGAAGTAAGTGGTGGTACTTTCAATAATGTTTTAAGTATCCCTTTACTTTCAACAAACCTTCTTTCAGTCTATCAGATCACTCATCTTGGACAAGGCATGCGAGTTGAGTTCACTCTGGACTCGATTTATACTAGGAGCTCCACGGTGATGCTATTATTGTTGTAGTTGGTATAGTTGACCATCACACTCGGTTGTACTCATTCTCTCACTTTTCTCCTCCTTTTGATTCTTCATCCGACTCAGCTGGACTTGAGGATACTTCCGAGCCCATTTCTGATTTTTAGACATCTCTTCTAGCATAGTTGATTACCATGATGATGGGGACCCACCTCCACCATCCACTTATCACTTGGACACATCTTGAGGAGTTGTCTCTTGATCGCCCCCACGGCCCACCAGGCACTTCGGGAGTAGGCACTATGATTCAAGACTCATCAAGCATTGGGTACACTTCTTCACAGGTTCAGAGCATTCCACCTTCCTTCATTGCCACTTGCTTCTAGATCTCGCACTTCTTCATGGAGCAGCTAAATTTTCCACCTCACATACGGAGCATTGTTCCCTTGATTGGAACAACACCTTGGCACTTTGGGGTCCTATTTATCCTCTTCACACACCACAGGGTGGCTCATGACTGGATCATCTTCTTGGGAGGCAGGATAGACTCCTTATCTCCTTCTTCTTAGTAGTTTAGGAGAGTTTTTTGATATCTCTTGTAAGTTGAGGTTTTTCCCACTGGGTTTCCCCTCACTAATCGAGACCTTTTGTGCATGGGTACCTCATCAGGCTTATATCCGGGACCCATTTCTTGTTTGTCTTGCTGACTTACCTTGTCCCATCCTAGTTTTGATGAAGGGGGGGTGTTGGTGTAGGTGTTTTTTGATCACTTTATTTAATTATTTAGTGTTATTTCCACCTACACCATGTGAGTCATCTCACTTAGGTGGACATGGATCTAGGTGTCATTTTAGTTATGACAGATTCTCTTACAGAATTCATCATATGTGTAAGTGTGTCATAGGAGTTCCATTCCCATTTGGGAAAGTAACTCCTCTTCTCCATTATGGAGGAATCTTCTCTTACATGGGAGTTACACATTTACTCCCCTATTTGTACTCCTCTTCTTTTTGGTCCATGGAAATCCAAGAGCATTTCATTCCACTCCATTTTCGAATCTTGAGCTTTCATGCATGCACATTGCTTCTTAAAAGTTTGCTTGCCTTATCTTGCAACTCCTTTCTTGGTGAAGTGAAACTATTTGGTGCGCATGTATTCTTTCCAGACCCTCATCCTACACTCCTTCAGCCCTTTCCATCCCTTTGTCTTTCATTTTTAGGTAATCCCACCATATCAATTCATGTCCGAAAAACTTAGTGCATGCAAACTTAACCTTCTTCTCCTCACGAAAGGGTTTTCCACTCAAATAATTTTTCCATGCAATTTAACCAGTCAATCATCTCCTCTGGTTGTAACCCTCCACCATAATCAGGAACATTAATCTTTATGTTGTCATTATTTCCTTGTAAATCCTAGATCAATATCTCCTCAAATGGTCTCTCATTAAAGTTTTCTTAATCTCTCTCATTTTGTTCTTCATCTCCTCCTTCACTCATTAATGGAGTTAATTCTTCAAAGATTATCACTATCTAGGTTTGTATCCCTATTTGCATTTCTCCTACTAAGGAAGGTAACTTCTCATGTGAGCTCAACAACTTATCTTTGTAGCTCCTGCATATTCCCATTCATCTGGGCATGACCTTCCCTCCCGCATCTAGCCATGATTATATAAAATAGTGGTAACAATTACACGAGAAAATTGTAATATGTTACCTTAACTATTTCGTAAGATCAAAATCTTGCTCTAATACCAATTGATGTGAATCTAGCTGTAAGAGGTTAAAATACCTCCAAAACACACATAAACAAATTTACAAATAAAAACTAGGAGTTTCAAAATAGTTTTCTTTTTATTCTAGAATCCAAACTAATCTTTTACATCGTCACAATCCTCCTTTTATTTCAAGTCTACTCTAAAAACCATAAAATGCCAAAAATTACCTACTAGCAAAACAAATCAGATGGGCCCCAAAATTTGCGTGAAATATATTCTATCATAAATTAGGTCTCATCAATTTTTTTGACTTATTCTAACAAGCACAACAAAAGTTATTAAAGTTCTAAGGCGTAGTCAAAAGTGAAAAAAACATTCGGATCCAATTTTAGGCCACTAGATGAAGGAATCGGGCTCGGAAATGTGTTGAAATGGCAACAATAGTACATGTAGGTTGACCCTATCATATTAATAATGTATAGCTACCACACTATAAAATTTCAAGACAATCTAATGGTCAGATCAAAAGTTATGGTCTCATGCAAGTTATCCTCCGCATCATTCTCGCTCTGGTTGAAAATAATTCAGCTCATGTGAATTCAGTTGATGGAATTCCTCTAATTTTGCACTATAAATATTCTTCAACTCCCACTCAAGAATCCGTGTATTTTCTTATTACTGCAAACCTTCCCATTGTACCAAATATCTTTTGTAGCTCCCATGTCTAGTAGTGAGTCAAGACACACATTACTTGTCTCTTTTTTCTTCTTTGGCATCTGCCACTTCTAATTTGTTTCTTCCTCCTACGTAAAATTTTCATCATGACCTAGAAACTTATACAAGTCGGACACATTAAAAATTGGTGAGATAGAAAATTTGTCAAGTAGCTCAACTTTATATGCAGTAGCACTCATTTTCTTTAGAATCCTACATGGCCCAATCTTCTTATAATGAGTTTATTATATGTTCCTTTTGGAAACCTCTCCTTTCTAATATGAACCATCACCATGTATCATTCTTCGAATACATTTACTCTTACCTTTGGCATCTACAACTACTTTATATTTTACATTACTCACTTTCAAATTTTCCCTCACTTCATCTGTAATTTGTAGAATGTGTTCTACAAATGATTTTGCATTATCACTAGTTTCATCTTCACTAGGTAACACATTCAAATCTATGACCCCCTTTGGATTCCTACCATATACAATCTATAAAGGAGACCTCTCTATTTACTTATTTACCAAGTTATTATAGACAAAATCAGCTTTTGGTAAAGCTAAGTCCCATTGTTTTGGCTTTTCTCCAACTATGCAACATAGGAGATATCCCAAGCTTCTGTTCACTACTTCCATCTACCCATCCATTTTGGGGTGATATGCACACTCTTGAACTATAGCTATGTCCCCAGTTTCCTCCACAGAGTCTTCCAAAAGTGACTCAAAAACTTCGTGTCCTGATCTGAAGTGATTGTTCTTGGAACTCCATGCAATCTAACCACTTCAGAAAAAACAAATCTATAACTGCGGAAGCATCATTAGTTGTTTTACAAGAAATGAAATTTTCCATCTTAGAGAATCATTAACCACAACAAAGATATAATCATTCCCTCACTATGTGTTAGGAAGTCCTAACATGAAATCCATACTCAAATCAACCCATGGCCCTATAGGGACATGTAATGGCATATACTAACCCAATATTTGTGCATGGCCCTTAGCCATTTGACACACTCTACATCTTGATACAATCCTACTTATGTCCCTATTTACCTTTGGCCAATAATACTTTTCTACAACAAGAGAAATTGTCTTACTTATACCAAAGTGTCCATCCAACCCCCACTATGCAATTATCTTATAATATTTTCTCTCATTGAACCAACAAGGATGCATAATTGTTTCCCCTTGAACAAATAACCATCCTGCATCAAATAATCATAAGAACCACTACCTACTATAGGGTCCTTAAGTTGTCTCACAACATCACCAAAATATGGATCACCTTCATACAATTCCTTAACTACCTCAAACCCTACTAATTCATTTTCCATTGTTGTCAAAATTTCTACATGCCTACTCAAGGCATCACCAACTTGATTGTGCTTACCCAACTTATTCTTTAAGAAAAAGTATATTCTTGCAAAAATGAAACCCATTTTGCATGCCTACTATTTACTTTCTTCTGGGTGTTTGCGTACCTCAAGGATTCATGGTCGTGAAGAGTAAAATTCCTTTGCTACTGGGTAATTTATCCGATTGCTTAATGCACGAACAATAACATAAAATTCCAAATCATAAGTAGAATATATCCTCTTGACTTCATTTAGCTTTTCACTTAAAAATTCCATAGGTCATCCTTCTTATCTCAAGTACACTCTAATCCCGACATGTGAGGCATCACAGTCAACCTCAAAGATCTTGCTAAAATATCACAATACCAAAACATGTGCTTCTAACAATTTCTTCTTCAATAATTCAAAACTATATGTTGCTGCATTGGTCCATACAAAATCCCTCCATTTTGTACACTCTGTTATGGGTATAAAAATTCTACTGAAATTATGATGAACTTCCTAAAAAAAGTTTCCAATCCATAAAAATTAAGAATCTCTGTCACATTCCTTGGAATAGGCCATTCCAAAATTGCCTTTACTTTTTCCTCGTCCATCCTCACTCAATCCTCTGATATGACAAACCCCAAAAAACCAAGACTCTTATGAAGAAATCTACACTTCCTTATGTTTTCATATAGACTCTCTTTACTTAACAATTCTAACACCAATTTCACATGTAACAAGTGTTCTTCCACTCTCTTACTGAATATTAGAATATCATCAAAATAGACAACAACAAACTTACCATTGTATTTTTTGAGTAGTTTGTTTATCACCACATGAATGTATTGGGTACATTAGATAGCGCAAATGACATCATCATCCACTTGTATAATCCATATTTTGTGTTGAAAGTAGGTTTCCATTCATTCCCTTCACGGGTTTGGATCTAGTAGTACCCACTCCCAAGTCAATCTTACTAAAATATCGGGCTCCCGCTATCACATCCATCATATCATCCAATCTTGGAATTGGGAACCGATACTTAATTGTGATCTTATTTATTTCCTGTTGTCTACACACATTTTCCAGTCTCCATATTTTGTAGGAGTGAACAGTCTTTGGAGTTTCACATGGACTCATTCTTTCTCACACTAACCCTTTTTGTATTAGATTTGTCACTTGTTTGTTTGACTCTTCACTCTTTTTCAAATCATCGATAGGCTTCTTGGTTTGGAAGGGATGATCATGGGATCAAATCAATATGGTGTTGAATATCTCGCTTCAGAGGTAACCCATATGGTAGCTCATATGGTATGACATATTTGTATTCTTTTAATACCTTTTCCACAATAACATGTACATTAAAGTCCTTTATTTCAACCTTTTTTGACATTAGTGCATAATACCATCCAACTTCTTCCATTTCTATAATAAACTCTTTTGTAGCCAATTAGCCCTCACTCTTCTCTTCTTCCTTGAAGGGTAACAAGGCCACATTTACACCATCCTTCCAAAATGGTATATGTATTTTCCCTCCATCATGTGTAACCTTTATATTGTATTTCCAAGGCCTCCCTTGTAATATATGGCATGCATCCATTTGGATAACATCACACCACACCTCATCCTTGTAGGTATTCCCAATTGAAAAATTTATAAGGAATATTTTATGTATGGTTACCTCATCACCTTTCACTAACCATGATATACGCTAGGGATATGGATGCTTCTCAAATTTTAGATTGAGTTTATCAACCATCACAGTTGAAACCATATTTTCACAACTACCACCATCAATAATAATTTTACATACCTTTCCTCTAGAGGTGCATATTGTTCGAAATATATTTATTCATAGCCACGAATTAGCAACAACAACATCCTGTTCTTTCTCCTTCCTTAGGAAAATCATTTTCCTCCTTATCATGAGGGTTTCACCTAAGTTTGTAGTAACCTCCATTTCTTCTTCCTCTTCAACTTCAACCAGATTTACTATTTATTTTCCTTGCCATCTATCTTGTGTAGGATAGTGCGAGATCCTCAAAATCTCTGTGCCCCTCTTTACCACACATACGTAACATGTATATTTCATTTAGGATAGTTTCGGATCTTTCCGTTTCCATTCCTTTGTCTTTCATTTTATAGGTGATCCCACCATATCAATGCATGTCCAAAAAAATTAGTGTATGTAAACTTAGACTTATTATCCTCTGAAAGGGTTTTCCACTCAAATAATTTTTCCATGTGATTTAACCAATTAATCATCTCCTTTGGTTGTAACCCTCCACCATAATCAGGAACATTAATATTTATGTTGTCATTCTTTCCCTGTAAAGCCTAGATCAATATCTCCTCAAATGGTCTCTCAATCAAATTTTATTCATCTCTCTCATTTTATTCTTCATCTCCTCCTTCATTCATTAATGGAGGTAATTCTTTAGTATCACTATTTGTGTTTGCATCCCCATTTGCAAGTCTCCTTCTAAGGTGGATAACTTCTCATGTGAGCTCAGGAACTTGTCTCTGTAGCTGCTATATATGCCTATTCATCTAGGCATAACATCCCCTCCCATGTCTACCCATGATTATATAAAGCGAGGTAAAAATTACATAGAAAATGGTAATATGTTACCTTAAATATTTATGCAAGATGAAAATCATGCTCTAATACCAATTGATGTGAATCCATTGCACGAGAGGTTGAAATACCTAAAAAAAAACACATAAACAACTTTAAAAATAAAAACTAGGAATTTTAAAATAGATTTATTCTTATTCTGGAATCCACACTATTATTTTACATCATTACAATCCTCCTTTTATTTCACTTCTACTCTAAAAACCCTAAAATGCCAAAAAATAACCTTCTAGGAAAACAACTCGGATGGGCCCCAAATTTTGTGTTCCAAATATACCTTCATAAATTAGGGCTCAAGTGAAATTTTGACTTATCATAACAAGTGCAACAAAATTTATTAAATTTATAAGAAAGTCAAAAGTGTAAAAAACATTTGGAGCGGTTTTAGGCCACTAGATTAAGGAATTCGGGCCCAAAAATGTGCTAAATCACCACAACATGTGTAGAAAGTCAACTACATCATAGTACTAATGTATATTTACTACCCTAAAAAATTTCAAGACGATCCAATGGTCGGATCAAAAGTTATGGTCTCCGTAAGTTATGCTCCGTATCATCTTACCAAGAAGGGAGAACCTATCCTTAAGAAAAATTCTATGGGAAGATCTGTGGTACCCATATTTAATGTCACATCTAGGAAGTGATGGAAGAAGACATAATTCCAAATCATTACAATGAAGATTAAAAAGGATAAGATGGAGGAATGATATAGAGATATGACTAAGAGCACTAGGAGAGGTCTTAATAGTAGAATGGTTGCAAGTGCAATGCGTTAAGAGGTTCCACTTCCATTTTACCATCAAGGAAGCCAATCAATAGGCTCTTGACCCATACTTATGTGTGATAATGTATGGTCCAATCCAGTTAGGGGAAAAATTTCCACATTGGCTCCTTTTTAGATTAGTGACATTCTAATTTTCTTTGATGACGAGATTATCGACATTCAAATCATGTTCTTTAAGGTGCTTATTATAAGCACATTTAATGCACTCTTGATAAACATAATGGTGTTCAAGAGTAAGAAGGAAACATTCATCTAACAACTCGAGTTGTGCTAGACGTGCTTGGTGATAGTCTTCATCAAAGATGAAGTCGTAAAGGGACACACACAAATATGGAATTTGACATTCGAGGGGAAGGATGAATTCAAAACCTAAAGAAGAGAAAATTGCGTAGCCCTAGTGGAGGTATGAATACTAGTTTGATAGGCCAAAATGGTAAAAGGAATTTGGAGGTGCCAATATGACTTACTTGATCAATAAATTTGGCAAGAATGTTTTGGAGGGTTTTATTGGTAGCTTCAACTTGGTTGTTGGCTTGAGGATAATATGGAGAAGAGAAGATGAGTTGGATGTTAAATGCATTACATATTTTCTTAAGATCTTTGTTTTTAAAGGAATTTCCGTTGTCCATGACAAGTTTGTGGGAACGCCAAAACGGAAAATGATGTGCTGATAGATAAAGTTAATGATTAGACTAGATTTAGTTGAGGTGAGTGGGATTGCTTCCAGCCATTTAGTGAAATATTCAGTTTCAATGATGATAGAGTGATGTTTCTATGAATAACAAGGATTAATAAGACCAATGAGATCATGACCCCATTGCAAAAAAGACCAAAGGTCCTCAACAGGCTGCAAGGCTTAGCTAGGAATGGGAATAAGATTGGAATGTTGATGATACTTTTCACACTTCTTAACATACTCACAAAAATCATGGTTGAGGGCATGCCATTAATAGCCAAGAAAAAGAATGCACTTGGTAATGACTAAGCCACTAAATTTTCCACTAGAAATACCATGATGGAATTGTTGGATGCCCCGAGAGGATTCATGGGATTTAAGGCATTGAAGAAGAACACCATCAAATCCACACTTATAAATAATGCATGCAAAGAATCACATAGTGGTTGGTGCATATTTGAAGGAAATACCTCTTAGAACTCTTGGATAGATCAGGGGGAATAATGGATTGGGATAGATAATAAAATATTTTGGAATACTAAAGGTCTGATAAATTAGATTCAACAAGATTAACTTGGGGTAATTCATGAAATGGTCAATCACTGCGATGGAAGATGACGGAAAGCTTGGATTCCTCCATTTTCCATGGAATAATATTTTTAAGGGATTTTATTATATCATTGAAATGATTGGTTGATCGGGAACAACTTGGATGGTGTAGGAATCAAAGGATTCAAGAAGAAGATGAACAATGTTGTGATATTTTTGAAGGGGATAATTTTAACATTGATACTCACCTGTGACTTGTTTAATTACAATTTCAGAATCCCCATAGATGTAAATAATTTTAACTCTTAAAAAGGTAATGGTTTCAAGACCTAAGATAATGGCCTCGTATTCTGTCATATTGTTTGTACACTCAAAATTGAGTTTAATTACGAGGGGAATAGGATTATCCCAAAGAGGAATGAGAATGACGCGGTGCCTCCCCCTTGCTAACACTTAGATCCATCAAAGAAGAGAGTGAATTTAAGAGTGTCATATTCGTGATGAAATTGATTAATGGATTCATCCATAAATTTCTCATGAGGAAGATGTGAACTAGGAAGGGGGGCTTCTGCTAATTGGTCTGCAATAGCTTGGCCCTTAATAGATTTTTGAGAGATGAACTCAAGGTCAAACTCAAACATGAGCATGAGCCATTGAGTGATACGATCATTATGATATGGCTTAGAATGCATCGTCTTAAGGAGATGGAAGCTAGTAACGACATACATCTTATGATTAAGGAGATAGTGTCAAAGCTTTGAAGTAGAAAAGAAGAGAGCACAACACAACTTTTCAGCTTCAGTGTAGTGGGTTTCACAGTCATGAAGGGTGCGACTGATGTAATAAATAACATACTCATGACCTTGGTCATCACAATGTGCTAACATAGCTCTTAAGGTATGATAAGTAACACATATGTATAGATACAAGGGATCCCCCTCGTGTGGAGGTGTAAGCACTAGTGGAGACATGAGATATTGTTTAAGATCATCAAAATCCTTCTAGTAATTATGGTCCCAATAGAATTCTATGTCCTTAGAAGGAGGTGATGAAAGGGTTGAAAATGATTTGAAGGTTGTGAGATGAAACGCAGCGAATGAATTGAAGGTGGCCTTGAAGGTTTGTGAAGCTTCTTAAGATTGGAATGAGGAGGAATTTTGATGATTTCCCTAATTTTTGGGGTCAACTTAAATTCTTGTAATAGAAACAATAAAGCTAAAGATTATTCGTTAAGACTCCAAATACACACTTGGATGGATTGAGATGAAGACAAAAATGAATAAGGTGCTTAAAAAGGACTTCGAGAACAGAAAGATGGTTGCATCGATGTTTGGATTTACATAAAATACCATCAACATAATATTTTATGGTTTTGTGTATGAGATCATGAAATATATAAGTCATGGCCCACTGATAGGTGGAGCCGACATTCTTTAGATAGAAGGGCATGACCAGATAAAAAAATTCCCCCAAGGGGTGATTAAAGAAGTCTTGTGTTGGTTTTACGGTGAAATTAGAATTTTACTATAACCAGAGAAACCCTCCATGAGAGAAAACATCTCATGACCTGTAGTAAGATCCACAAGCTAATTGATGTTTGGAAGAGGAAAGTCATCTTTAGGAAAGCGAGATTAAGATCTCAAAAGTTAGTACAAATGTAAATTTTGATAGGCGTTTTAGCGACCAGGAAAATTTTGGAAACCCATTCAAGATAATGAAATTAGCGAGAAAGAAGGCATTGTAACTCTTCTTTGTGAAGAGGTCAATGTGAGGATGTATGAGGCAAAGCTTCTTCTTTACTAGTTTAGCATTAGGAAAGGTGATGATATTGTGGATGATGATTGAAGGCTCAAGACCTGAATTTTCTGAATAAGACCATGCAAATTCCTATCTATGACGGGAGAGGAATGCAGTGAAAGATAAGAGCTCGTGTGGATCAAGAGATTGGCCCACTTTGAGAATTAAAGGCTCTGAGGAGTCTTGATATTGACATCAATGGTGGATTTGTTGAGAAGAGTGGGTGTGTCGGATCGTATGGTCTTATGAAGATAAGAATATTCTTCCCCCATGTGGGAAAGAATGATGTCATCATCAAAAAAATGAAGGATGTCGATGGTAGAAAAATATTATTCTATCATTTCCATATGGCGAAGGGGAAGGGACCTAGTCTAATTTTCACAATGATAAGTGATCGGTCCCAAAGTGATGGTGGAGACTAAAAAAATGTTAGAAGTAATGGAGATAGTATCATCCATTTCCATGGATTCATGAGATGAAGAAGATGGAGAAGGTGGAGTAGATAGGAAAGATGATAGAGGCATGTCCATGCAAATCTCAAATGGTGGGATGGGGTTATTGGGATACTCCCGATAGCCTAACCCAAAAATTTCATGAGGTTTGCGGCATTGATCGATAATAAGGCCATGTGACCCGTGCTTGTAACATCCCATGTTGAATCCTTTTCATGCACAATGATGGAGATAGATGTGTGTAAAATATGGTTTGTTAAGGAATCCAAAACTACCTATATAAGTTTGGCATGTGGAATATCATCGATGTGGGAAGAGGTGGTATCAAAACCACCATAAATAAGATTGGTGCAAAGATGTGGTGGACCAAAAGGAACAACATCCCGATGTTTGGTTGGTAAATAAGTTCCTTATTGGGTCTACCGATATGGTGAGGAGTGGGAGGAGTGTTCAGTGTGAGGAGATGATACTTTCCTAGTGTGAGCTTATCCATCACTTTATTTAGGGAGTTGTTATTAGGAAGTTTGGAAGAAGGAATGGATGAGCTTGTGGATGGATCATTCTTGGGAATGAGTACATCATTTGGTCTATATGTCATGTTGCACATTTAAAAGGGAGGAGCATCCTTAGGAAGTGTCAAAATATTCCCCCATGCTCATATTTAAGGGAACGATGAAGTGTGGAGGGGACGTAATGCATGGCACGGATCCATGGTCACCCAAGGAGAAAATTGTACTGAAATTATCCTTCTATGATATAAAATACCTCATGGAGAAGATTATCACCAATACATATGGGAAGAGTAATTATTCCCAAGGTTGGAACGATGGCATCTTTGAGAGCATGAAGAAGCGCACGTGTTTGAATGAAATATGCCTTGGGGATCTTAAGCTGATTAAAAGTATGTGATGGAAGGATATTAATGCTTTCCTATTGTCAATCATGGATCATCAAATGAATGTATCATTGATCCTTGTGATAAAGAGGGTAAGGTCATGTTCTTCTGGTAAGATGTCTAGAATCTCAACATCATCAAATGATATGGTAGTAGTAGAAGCCGTAAGTGCTCTTACAAGTGATCACGGATCTCAGAATGCACTTTAAGGATTTAGTAAGAGCTTTTCAATGATCTGGTGAGCTTTGGATAATCTCTTAAAGTGACATCTTGACAAGAGCTTGATGAAGTTGTTTGATGATACTCTATTCGATGGTCCTAGGGCTCTTGCTAAGATGGAAACCTTAGGTTTTGATGACGTGCTTAACTTCTTAGGAGGAGGAATGATGATGAAGGTATTGGATTTTAATTCAGAGGTAGATTTTGGATCACATGGGCCAGATTGAGTGGTTACCCAAACAACATTAATGAACAAAGGGGGACCATCGTTGGAAGAGTCATCTCCCAGAGGTGGGATGGCATATATTGACCTGGATGTGGAAGGAGGGAATGGTTTGTTCCAAGAAGAATTCTTTCCTCTTCAATGAGGTTATGGTTGATGGCCTTAAGGGCCTTAAAATGTTTGGTATGGTGCCTAGGGTACAGATAGGCACACATAAGGTTGGAATTGAACCATGAAGGATTATTTCCATTTGGGTCAAAGGCCTTGATAGGTGGAAGCGTGATTGCAGAGGTTTTTAGTAAGTGTTGGAAGAATTCTATATATGATATAACTAAAGTGCTAGAAGATGCCTATGAGATATCTTGGATGTTTGGGGTAAAGTCCGAGTATGTTGATGTTTTGGTGACTTGAATTCGGTTTTGATGTTGGTTGGTGCTTTAGTGTTGAATGGTTTTGGATTGGTGGGCTAAAATGTTCCCGGTCCTAACACGAATGACGTTATATTGAATTGTCTAACTCTAGGAGCGATTATAGATTTTGTATATAGAGATGCACCCTTGGGAAGAGTAACAAAAATTTCAACTGGAGGGTTAGATGGTGATGTCATGGTTGGTATGGGTGCAAGAAACAACATTTGTTTGATGTAATCTAAGGAAGGTGGAGATTAGTTGGATTGTGTTGATGACATGAAAGGAAAATTTGAGGTCATTGAAAAATAAAGTGATTTTAATAATTCCTTGAATGATAAAATAGGTGTCAAGGAAGTGTTAGTGCAGAATCATAACACCCCTGAATGCTGCAACTAGATGGGTGTAGACATTCAGTTGTTTGGGAAAATAGATCCTGTATTAATGGCCCAAAGATGTTTCTTAATTTTCTCCCCACATAACCTCTCCAAAATTAAAGTTTCAAATATCCATGGTGTAAACAAGGCGAGATCTTTCCAACGGTGCCAGATTTGTTAAATTTTGAGCACTGAGTCAAAAGATATGCACATTTGAAATTTGAATTGGGTCTATACAAAATGGTGGGAACCAACTACCAAAATAAGCCCCCTTTTGAATCCTAGACACGTGGAGGGATGGTACATATCTGAGGGCAGCCTTTGTATTTTTATTTTGGAGTTGCATCGGGCTAACACGTGGCTTCTTCCATGGCTTGCTTTGTCTCTTCATGTTTTTGGCTAATTCCTTTGCTTGCGGGGTCATATATTCTAGCCCGGGGACACGCACGAGGACTAGTTCTTGTTTGGAAACCTTCCCTTAATTTTGCTCTTGAATTAGTGTCGTGTTGACACTTGGCACCCTCTGTTGGCCTATCTCAATGCTTTGAATATTCAACCCAACCCTGTCCCTTTACAAAACTAGATGTGTGGAGGCTCCATGCTCACTTAAAACCCACTCGGGGTTTTCCCTTTGAAAAAGATGTTGGGTTGATACATGGAGGCCTCCACAGGCTCTTGGAATTTTCAATGGCTTTGCTTACCTTTTCGGACCCTAAACACATGGCAAGTTGGTGCTCATTCTCCATACTTAGTTGTTTTTGGGCCCACTCTATCCTATTTTTAACTTGGACTATGTGGTAAGCCCATGCTCATTTGGGTCTCCACTTTTGGATTTACGTTTGGGGATGCACCAAGTTGATGCATGGCATCTTCCATTAGAACTTCTATACTTAGTATTTTTTAGGCCGCCCTCATCCGCTTTTTATATTTTAGTTGTTGACTCTACCTCCGCTTTAGGCCTGGGACATGTGGGGGATTTGCACTTGTTTGAGTCTCCCCTTTTGGACTCAATCTTTGGAGGTGCACCATTTGGACACTTGGCAGTGTCCACTATTTCCTCCATACTTAGTTATTTTTTGGCTCATTCTGAACTATTTCAGAGCCCGAAGAATTTGAACTTTCTCCATTCCTTCTCCTTGAGCCTCTAGCTTCTTTTGACACTGTTTTCTCCTTCCATGACCCTGTTATTTCATTTCCGATCCCATCCGTAAATTGTTTGCTAGATTTGAAGCACGGATTCACTCAACAGAGCCATTTCTTGAATTTCTTCTTACACGGGGTCATTTGATCTTTCACGCAGGCCCCGCCACTCCATTATAGAGTCCCTCTACAACCTGTTTATAGGATTTGAACATGATTTCTCTGGTTCCTTTTGTGCGGGGTCATGGCTGATACAATTTTACCTAGGGAAAAATATGGATAACAATTTGGTGACTCGCAGGGGTATCTGCTTACTAGATGAGAGGACCAGTTGCCTTGTTCTATCCATTGGGCATGGAGTCGAGAATGACGTCCTGATACTGATCCTACCTCTGATCCATAAACCCGACCGTTTGCACTCTCAATTTTCATAAGAAATCTGAAACGAGGCTTTTGAGAGTAGAAAATTGTCTTGACCTAGGGATTTCATCTGTCCCTGAATGGATTGTTTCAAAGACAACTTTAGTTTCTCTACATTTTTTTATTTTGAAAATCGAAACTATTACAGGAAACTATGAGTCTTACGCCGCCATGAGTAATGAAGGGCTGGCCTCGGTAGCTCTGGAGCAATATGAACAAAACTTATATACAAAGACAAAATCATACATTCCTCAAATGAGACATGCGAGTGTGCACAAGCACTTCTTCGACTAGAACAAAGTCTACTACTACTCCTAAACTAACTTGAGAGAGAAAAGGGTCCAAACAAAGCTTGCTATGGGTAGGGAGAAGTAGTTGCCCTTTCTCAAGAGAGGCAGCCATGAAAATGATTTGACACTAAATATGGCTTCTTGTATGAGTGAAAAACTGACTTTAAGTCAATCCTCCACCCATATCAGCAAGGTATCAACATTAATGGAAAATACCTCCTCAAGCTGATTTGCATTGGACTCTTGGAGGTGTTGATGGTGACCCTTGGTGCTTTGATACTCATCCTCATGCCCTGAAGTAGGCATGACTAGTTTTGGCTTCTCCCTTAGCTCTAATGAAGCCAAGTACCTAATTAGGCATGGTCTGATCCTTTGAATGTGCCCATGGTTCTACGAAATTTAACTCCAACAATGGAGCCTTCTTGCTGACCCTCATGGATGGATGGTGTGGGAGGAATGATAGCATCATACTCTTTCTCTTCCTCTATAGCAAGTGTGAATTTTGGAAGATCAAAATATTCCAAATTTGATTCAAGAGGCGTGTTGCAAACTGCAAGTTGTGCTTACACATTCTCTTCCATGGCAACAAGTTCTTGTGATTGAAGAATGAATGATGGGGAAGAAAAGATTGCAATTTCAACTGGCTCCTTCTTATCCAAAAATTATTTTGGGTCTGATAGGAAATCAAACCCTTTATTGTCCTGAAGGTCTCTCCCTTTTGCATGGTGATCTTAAAATCTTCATTATTTTCACCATATAAAGCTTCATCTTCAAATATGAAGCTAGTGAGTTCAAGATCTTCCAAAAAATCAGAATTTTGGAGAAGTTGCAAAGGAGAGGGGTCTGTACTTTCTTGTGCAACCGGATAATTATTTAGTTTCTCTAAATCCATCTTGGTCACCTCCATATGATCCTCTTTAACTGGACTTAGATTTGGTTGTTCTTCTTCCTTCTTTTGTGAAGAACATGGAAGACTCATATCTTCCAACCTTGGTCTCTGAGAGCTATTATGAAGTGCAGGGTGTTGTCCTTGAATGTCCTCCTTTAAGGCACCAGGATTATATGCTTGGAAGATGTATGGGATAGGAGCAAATGATGTGATCTCCTCAGGCTCCTCTTCACCAAAGTAATCTTGTGAGTCGGCAGGAGCCAGTCCGCTAGGAAATCAAACCCTTTACTATCTGTTGCATTGTAGGTGCTCTACCTCCACCATGGTGTCCTCCTAATCTCAAACTTGCTCACAATCATTCCCCTCTTCCTTAGACATGAAGTTTGAAAGTTCAAACTCCTCTTAAAAATTAGAGCTTGAAGGGGATGAAGTGGGAGGAAGAACTAAAGGTTATTTTGTAGCCCACTCTACACTTGGAGCCTATGAAATTGTATGGTCCTCCTTCATCATGGGTTCATCAAACAAATCAGTCCCTTGAAATGAAAGCAAAGAATCTTCAATTATTCTTTCTTCATTGAGTGGCTTCAACAGATGATTTGATTTATCCCATCTTCTCCTCTTGATGGGAATTAGAGCTGATTGTTCTTCCTCCTCAACTGGTTTTGTAGCTTGGACTAGATCAGCATCCCCTTCAGAAAAAGTTCCATAAGGGACATTGTATTCAAAGAAAAAATGTTGTTGATCTTCTCCCTTTTGTTTTTATTCTTTCTCTACTACAAACTCAGCCTCAACCACCATTGGCTCTTCAACCCTGACCTCCTTATTGGCGTGACCATTCGGGAGATCTTTGTAAACCCAAATTTAGTAGCCCAACTCTTAATATTGTCTTTCATTTCTTCTCTGTTGGGCTCCACTTCTTGCTATTTTCCTTGACTGGATTATTGATTCTCTTCCCAACATGGACTTGGGAAAGAAAGAGGAGTGATAGTTTGGGGCTCAACCATCTTTGTAATTTTTTTGGTGGGGAGGGAGGTGGAACTTCTTGTTTCTTTGGAGGGAATGAATTCTTGGGTAAGGAAAGGGGAGAAGATTTGAAATGGGGTGGAAGACTAGGAGATGGAGGAATGAAATCAACACTTGAGGTGGCAAGTGAGGGGATTGAATCTTGATCATGTTGAAATGATAAAGATTGAGAAATAGAAAATGAAGGACGAGGGGAGCTAGTGATTGACTTACCCATTGACAAGGTTGTCTTATTTCTAGCTCATAAGCCTCGATATCTTCAATCCCTTTGTGTAAGCTAAGGTAGCATTTCAACCATGAAGTCAAGCTTCTCCTAAGGGCTATAATGTCTTGGAAAATGGCCTTCCCATAGACAACATGCCATGCAACCAATCTTGAATGCCTTCATTTGTGCTATGGCCCTTGACTAAACCATCTCATCCTCCATGTTTTGGATCTTCTCCAGGAAACCAACATTCTCCACATAGTTGTCACCATTGTATGCGTCCCCTTGTTCATGATAAGCTCCATGGCCAAAATGACTTTGACCCTACTCATATGGGTAAGCATAATGGTCCTGGATCTAATTAAAATTTTGATTTGGAGGAGTTGGGAAATGCATTAGAGGTGAATTGCATTGTTGTTGTAAGTGTGAATCCCATGAAGGGAATGAAGCCATGATTGCACAACTTCATGGAATGGGAGAAAATGAAAGAGATGGAATAATAAAATGGGTGGAAATGGGTGGAAAAGGTCGTAACTTTAGAGATAGGGTTGTTGACAAAATAGAGTTGCAAGATGTGCTTGCATGTGCCCCAAAAGGTTGAATCTCAATAGGAACACACCAACCTACTAAGATGAAGTGGTAAGGTGCTTCAGACATGTCCCACCGGGTGTTCCAAAACTGTTAGTGTGGTCACATAGTGGCTTATGATTTGTTGTTTATAATGAGAAACCTTGGAAAGATGGAAGATCTAACCTCAGTGTCCCACTAGGCATGCCAAAACTATTAGTGCAGAATCACAACACCCCTGAATGCAACTAAAGCAGATGGGTGTAGACATTTAGTGTGATTACACAACATGGAGAATCTTTGAAGGTGTGGGACCTTACGAGTTGAGAGAGCTCTCCGGATTGAGGCTGCTTCCTATCCCTCTATTTAGGTGTACACAAACAAATTACAGAGGATCTATTCTAAGCCTATTTTATCTACTAAGGAGACAAGGTTAGAGAGATGCAAGAAAATAAACCTAAGCTAATGAGGTGATACACCAAAGGAATTTTAGACACTCATTTTGCAATATAACATAGACCACAGGAATGTAATACAAACAACATGCATAGATGACCAAATCACAATAAGAGATTAGAGAGACAATAACGAATACATGAGAGGGTCAAGAAACATCCACAGACATATATATTATTTTTCAGAGTCGATATAGTATATTACAGTAGCCAAGAGGAAAAACTTGCATTACAACCCAAAGGAGAGGTTAGAAAAGCTCCACAAATCCTTCTGTGAACAAAAGAATAAGGGAGGGCACAAAACAGAAATCTCTAACCCTTTACAATGAGCCCCGACCCTTCTTTTATAGATTCAACACAAAGGGAAGAAGGAGAGAGAAGCAAGAAAACTAGTTCGAAGCTCAACCACCATCATCAATACCTCCTACAAAACCACCCCAAATCTATCATGTCTGCATCAATTACTTGTTCGGAACCTCAAAGGAGGAGAAACGACAAATCAGATCAAATTTGATCTGGTTGTTGGGGGAAAATATATCCTGTATTAATGGCCCAAAGACGTTTCTTCATTTTCTCCCCACATAACCTCTCCAAAATAAAAGTTTAGATCTCCATGGTGTAAATGGGGCCGAGATCTTTCAACGGGCCAGATTTGTCAAATTTCGAGCATTGAGTCAAAAGATATGCTCATTTGAAATCTGAATCAGGTTCGTACAAAATTGCAGGAACTAGCTATCAAAACAGGCCCCCTTTTGGCCCTGGACAAGCGGAGGGTTGGTGCATGTCTTAGGGTAGCCTTTGTATTTTTATTTTGCAGTTGCGTCGGATGACACGTGGCTTCTTCCATGGCTTGCTCAGTCTCTTCATGTTTTTGGTTAAGTCCTTTGCTCGACATGGTCATATATCTGACCAAGGGGACACAGAGGCTTGGCACTTGTTTGGAAACCTTCCCTTAATTTTGCTCTTGAATTAGCGTCATGCTAACACTTAGCACCCTCTGCTGGCCTATCTCAATGCTTTGAATATTCAACCTGACCCTGTCCCTTTACGAAACTAGATGCGTGGAGGCTCCGCACTCACTTAAAAACCCACTCAGGATTTTGCTTTTGAAGGAGCGTCGAGGTTGACACGTGGAGGCCTCCGCAAGCTCTTGGACTTTTCAACGGCTTCTCTTACCTTTTCGGACCCTGAACACATGGCGAGCTGGCACTCGTTCTCCATACTTAGTTGTTTTTTGGGCCCGCTCTATCCTATTTTTCAACTTAGAATACATGGCGAGCCCACACTCATTTGGGTCTCCACTTTTGGATTTACCTTTGGGGATGCGCCAAGTTGACGTGTGGCAGCTTTTGCTAGCACTTCTATACTTAGTCTTTTTAGGCCCGCCCCCATCCACGTTTTGGATTTTAGCTATTGACTCTTCCTTCACTTTGGGCTTGGGACACGTGAGGGCCTAATGCTTGTTTGATTCTCTCCTTTTGGACTTAATATTTGGAGGTGTTGTTTGGACACTTGGCGGCGTCAATGTATCTCCATACTTAGTTATTTTAGTGCAGCTTGAATTGTTTTAGAGCCTGAAGACTTTAAAATTTCACCGTTCCTTCTCCTTGAGCCTCGGCTTCTTTTCACACTTGTTTTATCCTTCCCCGACCATGCTTTATTTCATTTCCGAGCCGCCTATAAACTAATTTTTGGATTTGAAGCACGGATTAAGCTGACAAAGTCGTTTCTTGAATTTATTCTTGTACAAGGCAATTTTATCTTTCACAGGCCCCACCACTCCATTGTAGAGTCCCTCTATAACCTCTTTGCATGATTTAAACATGATTTCTCTGGTTCCTTTTATACGGGGTCATGGCTGATCCAATTTTACCTGGGGGAAAAATATGGATAATAGGAAGAAGGTAGTGTGGGTATGGTTACAACAGTTGATGTGGGTAAAATAATGGGAGGAGGAACCAACTTAGGTTCTAAGGATGGTATGATAGGAAAAGGTGGAATGGATATAGGTGAGGTAGTCAATTATAACAAAGTAGATGTAAAAGGTATGGGAGTTGATGAAGGACTAATGTTGGATATGGAAATAGGTTAGAATGGTTGCTTCATGAATGTCTCTAGGGGCATGAATGATATATTTGCAAATGGGGTTCTAGTAGTTGTAGATGTGGGAGTGGATGTCAAGATAAATGTAGGTATGATAGATGTAGGAACAATATCAAAGGGGGTAGATGTGATCAACGATGAAGGAGAGGAAGTTGTGGATGGGATTGGTTCTTGATTAACAATATGAAGATTGTTTATAGTGTGAGAATTGGGTGGTTGGGTTGTAGTAGAAGTGGTATCTTGGCTTGTTGGTGCATGATTTGGGAAAGGTTGTTTGAAGATGTCAAGTGGTTGATTAGGTGAGGCATTTGGATTGTCCACTTGAAGATCACCCTGATCAATGAGTCTTTAGACCAAATCCTTGAAAGTTTGACATCTCTTTATGTTGTGTCCTCGGACTTGGTGGTACTTGCAATAAAATTATTCACGATACCACATAGGTTTCAGTCTTGAATCATCAAAGGGTAGGATAAGAGGAAGTTTGATAAGGTTTACTACCATCAACTTGTCAAATATTGTACTATATGACTCCCCTAGGGGAGTGTAGTTGGGCATTGGTCGAAGGGCTCATTGTTGAGTCCACGTGCTAGATGTAGGTACGAGAAGATGATTTAATGACCACAAAATTTTCGCCACCTTTAATTTGTCATTTTACATCGAAGAATTGGTATATTCATGTTTTTTTTTTTCATTTTAAGTGACCACGATCAAGGGCATTTGTTTCAAGTTTGCGAAGCCATGGTGAATGCTTCTTCGAAGGTTCAAAATGATTGGATTTGTAAAGTAGAAGATATATGCTTCACACACGAACGTGAGAAGAGCTCGATGAGATCAGTTTGCAAGAAGAGGGAAGGATAATTGGTTTATAATATCATGTCATCGTGCGATGGAATCGTCCTCAAATTGCAAGATGGCGTATAGATCATTGATAGTTATTTTACATGCAATGTTAATGGAAAAGTGTTCTAAAAACAATTGTGTGAGTTGGGAGAAGGAGAATATAGAATATTGAGGAATACTATTGTACCCAGTCTAATGCGGGACCAGGCGAGGACATGGGGAAAGTATGAAGCATTAAGTCTTGATCGTGTGCAATAAGGTAACATGTATGTCTAAATGCATGAAGGTGTTGTTGTGGATCCTCTTTATTGTTAAACTTGGAAATTTTTGGTTATTTCAATGTGGAGGATATGATTTAATTGAGTACAGAGATGGGTGAATAGGCTCGTTACGGACTTGTTTGTATGATAATGAAACTTTGGATCCTAAATTAGCGGCTTAGAGGTTGGCTAACCTATTCAAAAATAACATGCATTGGTTCATTCGGAAGAGTCTATTGGGGGATGAGAGGTGGTATTTGCATGTAAGCGGCTCATCTTACTAAGAAGTTGAATAATGTAGAGAACTCGTGAAAGGGGGTTGGGAAGTATTGAGGACATACTAGATTTGAGAAGTTCATGTTGTTTAAATAGGGGATGTGATGTTTGGGTATGTTGGTTAGGGAAATTACTAAAGTAGGGGTTTTTAGTGGTGAATATTCATAATATGGCGAATATTACATTTTAGAAAAATTTGAAAAGGAAAATTTTCTAGCGCGGTCGATGACCTGTTCACCTAAAAATTACAGTTTAATTTTTTTAGGGGTTAGATTCACCTACCCTTGAAAATATCCCCTATATAATCCTAGATTATTCGTTAAGTAGAACACTACTATCTCACTCATACGGAAAAAAACTAAACTTGCGGGGTAGGTTATTGATGCACGACATGAGGTTTTTACGCATGGTCGCACGGACAGGAGGTTATTGATGAGTGACAATCCTTTGTTGTTGATGAATGATAGGAGGGAGAAGGGTTTAGATGCATGAAAATAGGTTATTGATGTGTGGCATGAGGTTTTGGCGTATGACAATATTGTTTTGATGCACGATAGGAGGGTGGATGCTACTGATTTGCGGACAACATGAGATTTGTTGTCGTTTAACAACAAACCTCCTTTTGCACGACAACAACCTTGTTGTCGCATGATATGAGGTTTGTTGTCACAAATCAATGAGGATGTTTTCACATGACTTTAAAATGAAAGCTTCTTTCAGGAAAACATTTTGCGCACAAACCCCAAAAAATTCATCTTTTAGTGAAAGCAATTCCGGGGATATTTTCGGGGATTTTCCAACTCGATTTCCCAGAGGTCTCTTAAAATGAACCTTGTACTAAAGATAATGACTAAAGGGGTGATAGGGAGGGTAGTGTTATTTGTTATGTTGATTAGATGGAGATTGTGAGGAATAGGCATGACTATCTGGGTAGTTTGGTGAGATGAGGGATTGGTGGAAGAGGAAGTAAGATGGGTTGTAGAAAGTTCATTTACTACAAATTGGGTGGTTTGGGGATTGGTTTGATAAGAATAAATATGTTGAAGTGGTGGACCATCTATGGGAAGTTGAGTTGATCTCCTAAGGATATATTCTTGTAGCATTACTAGATTGGCATCCAAAATCTCTTAGAACATGGTATCACTGAGAGGGACTTTAGGAGGTCCAAAAGGTTCCGATCTAATAGATGGTGGGGTAGTTGGTCTAGACGGGATAGATTGATGATGTAAGAAATGATTTGTCTCACCTAAGGTTGTAGTGTGAACAAGGGGTCCTTGGTGAGAGAAATTAATGAAAGGTTAAGTTTCCATGAGAGAAATAATCAAAGGGCACAAATGAGGCAACTATTGTGGCGAGATGTTTGAGATAAAGAACTGTTTGAAGGAAATTTTTGTTCCATTTTCTTATTCTTTGAATGAGTGAGTATGGGCATGAAACAAGAACAATTTTTATACTAACTAAACCAAAAATTCAAGAAAACAATTATTTTTATGTCTTTTGATTATTAAGAAAGTGTGAAAAAGTATGGATAATGAGGTACCTAGGAGAAGGAAATTTATGTCTGGTTTCAGGTTGTTATGGCTAGGGAAGTCTCAGGTGGCTTCCTATTGGGTGACGTTTTGATGTGTGATTTTATTTTTGAGGTTTGGTTGTGTGTAATAGGATGTGAGATGGAACAAGTTAACACCTAGTTAAACTATGTGAGCAAGAAGGATGCGAGAAAATAATGGTTCTTTTAAAACCAAATTAAAATGTGATTTTTGCGAAGACACGAAGAAAGAGAAATACGATGAAGAAAGGAGAAATTAGGAAAAAGAGGAAACACTGGATAACACTTTTCCTTTTGTATCCCGAACTTTAGGTGAAGATAAATCCAAGCATTCGAACCCATAAGCAAGAAAAAAGTGAAGTCTTGTGCTCTGATATTAGTAGGAGACAAAAGAAGCAAAAAAATATGAAATAAAAGAAAGGGATCACCTAAATGTTTGTCCCACCGGGTGTTCCGAGATGTTGTAGGTATTTTCTCATTTGTTTCAAGTTAATGAGTTAGCTACTAAAGAAATTACACAACTCAAAAATGATGGAGGGTTTATGGTACCTCAGATGCGTGATGTGGATGGAGATGGGCATAAAGTGATGATGGATCCCACTGCTGCAAGCTCATAACATGCAAATAAGAAAGACTAACACAAAAATGGATTAGATGGTTTATGTGGGGCTGCTCGACAAAGCGGCTCTAAGAAGCGTTAACTTCCTTGGTGGATGTCAACCCCCATGTGATAAGAAAAAGTGATATAAATGACTGATGAGAAGATCGAATACAAAAATTGAAAAAGGTAAAAAATATGAAAGTTATAAAAACTTATCTAAATGTTAATCTGATTGAAATAAATGTAAACTTGATGTTACTAAAGGGTTGCGTCAGCCAAGGAGATGCTGTGCAATACTGAGTCAACGATGACTTGGGAGAGTGGATACGAACAACAAAGTAAGTATGTAGACCTCACAAGATTTTGATGCCAAGCGAGAGCTTGTGGATATTGGAAATAAATTGTAGAAGGAAATCGAGGCTAAGGAAAATAAGAAAATGGCCAAAAATAGATATATGGAGGGATTAATAGACAAACAAGACGCTAGTCAATGATGACCAGGGGATGTAGGTAGGCTAATTTCGATGCAGCGAGAGGGATTGGATGGTGATTTTAGCATGCTCAAGTAGATATATAACACATGTAGAGGCTGGATAAGGCTCTGTAAGTAGAAAAACATTATTCTGAGATGGTCAAATCGATGATGAATGAGGTCTAAGAGATGACAACTATAGCGAGTGAAGTAATGCCTAAGGTAAAAGGGTGAAAGGGAAACCTACAAGTTTTGAAATGGGAAGAGCAACACGATAACAAAGTCACGACCATTGGTAAACCTGCAAGGTGTTATATTGAATAAGATAGCATGAAAATGAATGTAAAATCTTTTTAGTTATGAAAATGATCAAAATGAGCTTCGAGGGCTGCGAGAGGATTCTTGAGATGCTCGATTCAAAGGTTGATTTTATAGAGTGCAAGAAAATAAGAGATTATTTTCACTTGTGTGTTTTCTATGTTGTTGTGTTGTTTTTAGACGAGTTGAGATATTCTTATAGGGTCGGCGGTGACTAGGTTGGGTCGCCACCAACTATAGGGAAAGTTTCCCCAATGGGGTTTCTTTTGTGATTTTGTTCGATAGTTTGGGCATTTAAGAGTTGGAAGGGTGTTTTAAAGCATGTAGGTGGGAAGAGGATTTTTCATGGGTAGTTAGGGGATAAAAATAGGTAGGAAAAAATATTAGAAAAGTAAGGGGATGTAGGTTAGGATAAAAGCATCCAAAATAGAAGGTTTGTTAGGGCATATGAGATATTAATTGATTAATTAATAAGGATTAATTAATTAATAGGGATTAATTAATTAATAGGAATTAGATGGGCATTAAAGGTGATAGGATAATTAAGTGGGAATTTTAAATTAAATAAAAGGGGGATGAATTAAATTAAGGGGGCCTAGGTAAATACCAAGGTGAAATATGTGCATGTCGGCAAGACAAGGGTATAAATACTGAATTTAGGTGTCTACATAATGTTTACATATTATGGTGGACTAACTTAGTTTATGAAGTCAACAACCACATATAGTGATGAATCTATATAGGATTTGACTATAATTTTAACAATGGAAACAATTTTCCCCAGAGCTCTATTAATGTGTCCCCCAATGACCCAAGAGTTGGAAATGAAAATAATTTATTCTTCATTGCAATAAATAATGTTAGCCTCTAATAGGTCATTAGTAGGTTTGAAGAAGCTACTTCATATGTTTTTGCATTACAATAGGTGATTTACATGCTCAACAAATTTAATATTTTTATTGTACAAAATAACTAAATAGTTAGTTGCAAACAAATGGTTTGAATCTCAAAAGACATATTTCTCTCCAATCTAGATAAACAATTATGTATACGATACATTAGAAGATTCGAATCCTTGAAGGTTGCCTTTGTATTTCTAATATTTTTAATAGTTTAAGAAATCTGATTTGGCATGATCTAGAACCTTTCTAACTTGGAAAATTATGTCCAATGTGACAACCATGTCAAAGATGCGCCATGATGGATTTCCATATGAGTTATTGACATACATAGGTATGTCTCGAACTAGTGGTAGCTGAATTAAATCCATAGCAACAATTATTTTTGGCCATTGAATAGGATGTTTTTATACAAGGATATGCTTTATGGAAGTGATAATAAATTCAAGTTAGTAATTTTGGCCATTTGAAGCTTAATGTAGACAAACAATCATGCGATTGGGTACATTTCTAGGTCATAATAACATACCACCATTCATATGATTCATAAGTGAGAAAACTAGAAATTAATGACACTAGCTTTGGCCTTTAATACGTGTTTCTTATTTTCTATTTAGCCTCCTACACCTCACAACCCAATTTTATCTTCATTTCTTTATCTTTATTGAGTCTAGACACCATTTCCCGGCCAAAAACCGGCGCCCTCATCCCCTCGGTGGTGCCATTGACCTCTTTGTATCTTGCCTAGACCTTTTAGGCCTCTTTTATCTTTTGGGCATCTTGTTTTATTATGGGTCTACCTTTTATTTGTCAATTATGAAATTCAAACAAATGAATCATGTGAATACAAAGCTATGTGACCATAATGAGTGACCAAGCTCTAAGCATATCTATCACCACCTAAGGTTGCTTCTAAAGGCATTATAAGATAATTAAAGCATCCATATAGCATCATTCGAGGAACAAGGACTGCATTATTTTGCATACACTCATAGGAGGGAAAGTTCATTTTCCATACACATATATTTACATTCTACATCTATTTATTACTCGTTATTTAAGTGCATCTTGCACATGAGATTCCTAGGGAACGATATTACACACAGTACCCAGAACTACATGGAGTCGAGATTTAGTGCAGCACTCGGTCGTAAGTTCACATTGTTGGGTGACCGTCGGGAGTGCATTTGAATCCCCATTTACATCTTTTTAATTTTAGGATTTGATGTGTTTTGGGGTTTCCAGGAGATCATTTATTTTCCAGGCTATAAGATAATTTTGTAGGCATAATGTGACATACAAGTGACCAACAACGAATTTTAGTGAACAAACCTTGCAACACGGGAAAATTTAGATTCTACATTTTTTTGTAGTCACAAGAACCTATATCGAGGTCTCAACACCTAGGCACCCTGGTCCATATTATTCTGATAGTTCCACAATTTTATGTGTGTGGTTGCGATAGTTTCCTCCTCTTGTTAATCAGTCTTCTAGTCGAGAATACCTTCGGATAAATTATGAAATTAGCTAAGTCTTCTACTCTCTCTCTCTCTCTTGCACTTAGGGTTTCATATTTATTATGTCATATTTGTGCGTTATTGCTTATTATTACTACATTGTGACTACGAAATATCATAGGGTTTTATAAATTCCATATTTTTAAAATCATTTGGTGAACTGAGTTGGTATACTCTTGGATCCTCGTTTTGCTTCAATAATGGCTTCTAAGCCTCCTCAATTCCCCTTATATAAATTGCTTCAAATGTACCCATCTTGCAAATATGCTCTCCAAAAATTCGTCCACTTTATCTCCCTCCCTCTTGATACACCACCTTCTCAAGTCAGTGTTATCTTCGATAGTCTTTCTAATAACTCTCTTAGTCCTAATTATAGTTAGTCTATTTGCCTATATTTTAGAATAAATTTCAGGCTATGGAATCAATAATTACATCTCTTAAATATGAAATCCAACATCTTAAGGACATCTCTAAGGTTCATGCTGGGTCTTCTTCTCATCCTCATTTTTCTGTCTTCTACATGTTCTCATATCAGTGAACCCCAAGTCTTACTACTCCCGCGCCTCTAAATTTTGATCACAATATTAAGGAACATGATATTCTTCCTCAACTCCTTACTCATCAATTGATCAGTATGCCATCTACTCATTGTTATCCTCATTATTGGATTACAAAATATCAAGCTCATCCATATTGCAGTTATCATCAAAATAATGGACATAATGACAATGATTTCTATGTTTTACAATTAATAATGAAACACCATGAGAATCAAGGTTTTATCTCATTCACTACTCAACATTCTAATACATGCCCATATCTAATTGCTAATTCTCACTAGGTTTCTAAATATGATTAAGCTATGTCTAATGAGCATCATACCATTGTTCTAATGTTCCTTCTACGAAATTCAAGAGTTACCTAAGAAACTTCCTCTCGGCATTAGTTCATCCTCTTTTCCTCATGAGTCTTCTACAACATTCTCAATCATACATAAGCTACCACCATTCAACACTCCTCCTCATCCTACTCTACTTCTATTTCCAATTCATTTTTTCAAAGCAACTGCTCCTTTTGCGATGGCCAAGACACATTTAAAACTCCACCACCATATCATGGTCCTACTTGTTGATCCCGCCTACAATCTGATTGTGTTAGATATCTCTCTTATCATGACACCAAAAATAATTTTCCACAATGGCTTGGTATCTCTCATGCCATCGAGATAGATCTTCACCATCATACACTTGGGGAGAATCATATTTACTACCCCCCTTCTAACATTCTCGGGTGTCTCACATTTCTACTATTACATTTAATCTTTCTTAGGTATCTTACATAACTTGATACACACAACTTGTATCATCATTACCCTATAACACACTCTTGTGCTATGGTTCACACTTGAAATTTGAGGGCATAATACATCTATGAACTTCAAACCACACACACGACACATTACACATTCTCACACATTACACTACCCTATCACGTACTCTAGTTCTGTGGTTCATACTCAACTATTGAGGGCCTAAATCTGAAATGAACCTCACCTCATCTCACAATCTTCATGCCATATACATCATTGATCTATCTTTTTAGCACACACATCTCAAAACATTTCCCGGTGATGCACTCTTATTCTATGGTTCATTCTTGTTTGCATAAATGAGCCTCACGTCATACACATTTGTACACATCTTCTTGTGGGGAAAGCTGCTCATATCCAGTTCACTTTGCATACTATTCCATTTCACCCATTCACAACATAGTTTATATCTTGGTTGCGACTATTCTTTCTTACTTATTCTTACATGTACACTTTTATTCACATACTAGACAAATATTTTGTATGTCATTATATCTTCTATATACACATGCTCATTCACTTGTTCTCTAGTTGTGAATGCATCATTTACATAGATATTTTACACCTGACTTGATTTCTTGGCACTATACCTCTTACAAGTCCTACAAAGGATCCTAGGGGAATTTACTTTTGTACACACTACGGGTGTTATTCTCACATTTTATACTACTTCATATTCTTACTAGTACACTACTCATTGTCGATATATACATGCCTTGACATACTTTATCTTTGAAGATGATAATGTGTGCTTCATGTGTAGCATTTTCTTTGCGGGAACTTTTTTCCACCATGGTTTTCGATACTTTGCTTGCTCTTATCTTCTATTGTATGCTATTTTTTTGGGGATTTTCCCTATGTCTTTCTTTTTCATTTCTTGTATGATTTTTTTGCTTTGACCACTGATTATCCTGTGACATTGTGAGTGATTTCCTATGTTTGCAACCCTCTTTTCATCATCTAAATTGTCTTCTTTCTTGTTATATTACAAACTCTCTTCTATATGCATATTTTTCTTATTCGCACTAAAAATATTTCTAACCATACTATTTTCATGTGCCTTGGTTTCTACCTTGCACATTCCCCCTGCAAGGTACCGTTTTCATATCAACATTTAGTCCTCTCCTTTATTCCACATTCTTCTAGTGATGTCATATGCACCTCAAGCGAGGGGGTGTACATTAGGTTAATCAATCACCCCATTCTATAGTACACGGTCATAGTTCATGCTTGCAAAGTAGAGGAACAAAATAGTCTATGTTCATAGAAAGGGCTCATATTCTAGCTTAGGTCCTCAGTTCAATGCAAACACAATTTCCCTTATATAGACATGAGTTCCTAGAGAACGCTTAACCTTTCCAGGTGCCTATGACCGAGGCGGTTAAATTTTTTTCTCAAATCAACAAATTTTTCAACATTACACAAAGAAATTTGCACAATACGAGGGACATTCCTCTAGTAATCAGAATGCATTCTATCTCATTTTCATTCTTTTTCTACTTGAATCGAAATTGATTGAATTGGATCAAAATGGAACAAAGAAAGATCACAACATTTGTAGTAGTGTTTAAATTTTTGGAAAGCGTAAGGTATGGAGAATAAAGCTGTTAGTGTGAGTTATCCTATATGTCCTCCTCTCATGTTGGAGGGTCATCTCACATGGGTTAGGTTTAGGGTTTCATCATATGTGTCATGCACTAGGGTTACTCAAAGCACCCTATATGTACCCCTTTTCTATTCATTTATGAGCATGCCAAGATACTCCATTGTCTTTCCTCTATCAAGCTTTGTTTTTGTTGAGAAAATTCTTCCATTCTTGATCAATTTTTCCTTGCTTATCACTTTGGAGCTATCACATGATTCCATTGGAGTGCAACTACTTCGTGGTGCCTCATTTTTGATTTGATTCTAGCAAAATATTTTCAAAAACTAGACCTTTCTCCTCAACACTCTTCTGTTGTGGTGTGAGATTGCTCAAAAACATGCACTTGGCATGAGATCACCCAAAAAAATCATTCTTGGTGTGAGATCACCCTAAAAAATCATTCTTCTACAACATTTTAGGACACTTTACGCCCTTTTTACTCATTATGGATCAAGTACACATGTTCCTTTTACTAGTATTTAACTTTTTTACACACTTTTTACATATTTGGATCAAATTTTTCATATACACATATTTTAATACTCTTTTTATCTTATTTTGCAGGTCCTTCCTTATGAGAAAAAGCAATCACATCGCGAACACGTCGGTGACAACGACAACATGTATAATTTGACACAACACATACACTTCACCCCTAAGGTCACTTCCTTATCTTTAGCTTCCACGCTTCAATTTATGACTCCATGATTTTTCTTGTCCCATTGGAATGCTTTTGTCATCGATCTACATGGTTATCAAATACGCATCTCTTATATACTTTATGTTATCAATTATTCACTCAACAACATAAAGTGGGGAAAATGTAGACACAAAATCATGCAAGTCGGCACATGTATGGGTCCTAATCATATACCACTATTCATATGATTCCTAAGAAATAAAACTAGCAATTGACAACTACCTTTTTCATTTTTTTTGTTTATTATATTCTATTTGGCTTCCTACACCCCATAAGCTAGTCAAATCTTCATTGATTTATGTTTATTGACCTTTGGACACTAGACACTAACACCTAGATAAGATACCGGTCCCAAGAGCCCTCTTCCCCTTTGGGTGCCCCAGACCTCTTTGAATATTTCTCACCACTTTTGACCCTCTTTTATCTTTTGGGCATATTTTTTCCTATGGGTTGGCATTTTACTTGTCAATTACGAAATTCAAACAAGGGAATCATATAAATACAAATCTATGTGACCATAATAAGTGACCAAGCTCTAAGCATCTACTATTACCACCTAAGGTTGTATGTAAAGGCATTCTAATAGCATTAAAGTATCCATCTAGCGTCATTAAAAGGAAAAGGGACTATATTATTATACATACATACATACATAGGAGTAGAAGATCATTTTTCCATAAACACATCTATTTACAATGTTACATCTAGCTATTTCTCTCTATTCAAGTGCATATATACAAGAGCTTCCTAGGGCATGATTCTACACACACACACACATAAAACTACATGGATTAAGAGATGTAGTGCGGTGCTCGATCATAATTTCACTATGTTGGGTGATCAGAGGTCATTCCGACTCCCCATTTGCAATTTTTTTATTTTTAGGATTTGATGTATTTTGAGGTTTTGTAGGAGATCATTGGTTTTCCGGGTTACAAGAAAATTTCATGGGAATAGTGAAATATAGGAGACCAATATTGAAGGTTAATGAACACCTTACAACACATGAAAAATTAAATTCTTCCCATTTTCATAGTCACGGGTGCCCAACAAAGGTCTCATGTGCTTAGGTGCACCCAAACTAGCCGGGCACCACAGTACAACTTATTACGATAGTTCCAAAATTTTATCTATGGTTCATGCAATAGTTTCTTCCTCTTGTTCATTAGTCTTCAGTCAACATAATTCAAGATCGATTGAAAAATTAGCTAAGTCTTCTACTCTCTCTTACACGTAGGATTTTCATATTTCTTTACCTTATTACTTGTGTCATAACAGTCCATTATTTCTTATTATTGCGTTGTGACTTTGAAATATCTTAGGGTTTTACAAATTCCATATTTGTTAAATCATTTGGTGAACCCACATTTGAATACTCTTGGATCCTCATTTTCTTCTTTCATGGCTTCTAAATCTCCTCAAGTTCCCTTATATTTGTTTCTTCAAATGTACCCATCTTTCAAAGATGCTCTCAAAAATCCATCCACTCTATCTGCCTACCTCTTGATACTCCACCTGCTCAAGTCCATGTTATCTTCGATAGTATTTATGATGAATCTCTTAGTCCTAATTCCAATCAGTCTATTTGTAAATTCATTCAATCTTTACATTCTATATTTTAGGATTAATTTTAGGCTATGGAATCAATGATTACATCTCTTAAATATGAAATATAACATCTTAAGGACACTTCTCAAGCTCATGCTATTTCTTCTTCTCATCCTCATTTTATGTCTTCTACATGTTCTCATATCGGTGAACCCCAAGTCTTACCACTCCCAGCGCCTCTAAAGTTTGATCAAAATACTAAGAAACATTATATCCTCCCTTATCTCCTTATTCATCAATTGATCAGCTTGCCAACTACTCTTTATTATCCTCCTTATCAGATTGCAAAATATCAAGGTCGTCCATATTGCGTTATCATCGAATAAATGGACACAATGACATTGATTTCTATGTTATAAAAATGAAGAACCAAACACCTTGAGTGTCGGGGTTTTATCTCTTCCATTACACAACATTCTAATACATACCCATCTCGAATGCTAAATCTTCTTGAGTTCCTAAATCTGATTCAACTATGTCTAATGAGAATCATGCCATCATTCCTAATGTTCCTTCTAAGAAAGTCAAGAGTCACCTAAGAAAAGTTCCTCTAAATATCAATTCATCCTCTTCTCCTTGGGAGTATTATACAATGTTATCAATCACACATAAGCTACCACCCTTCAACATTCCTCCCCATCTTCTTTGTACTTCTATTTCCAATTCATTTTTTCAAAGTAAATACTCCTTCACGATGGAAAAGAAACATTATAAACGCCACCACCATCTTGTGGTTCTACTTTGTTGATTTTCTTCCTATCATTGTGATGGATATCTCTCTTATCATGACACCAAAAATGATCTCCCACATTGGCATGGTATCTATTGTGTCATTAGATAGATATTCACCATCATACACTTAGGGAGCATCATACTTAATCTCCCCACTTCTAGAATTCTCAAGTGTCTCACATTTCTACTATTATGTTGTAGGCTTCACATATAGTCTTTCTCATTCATCTTACACAACTTGATACACACAACTTGTATTATCATTACCCTATAATGCAAACTTATGCTATGGTTCACATTTGACTATTGAGGGTATACTACATCCATGAACCTCACACCATACACACAAGACATTTTATACTCTCTGCATGCATGACACATGTCTCTAGGATCACATTCTCAAACATTACACTACCCTATGATGAAATCTAGTTCCACGGTTCATAATAGACTGATGATGTTCTAAATATGAAATGAACCTCACCTCATATTACACTCTTCACACTCCATACATCATTGATCTATATCTTTCTAGCACACACATTTCAAAACATTTCATGATGACACATTCTTCTTCTATCATTCATTTCTAATTCTGTTGAGGGGAATTTATAAATGAACCTCACCTCATATAAATTCACACACATCTGATCGAGGGGAATGATACTCCTATTACATTCAATTTTCATATCATTCCATTTCACCCATTGACAACATACTACATATCTTGGTTGCACTATTCTTGCTTACTCATGCTTACATGTACACTTTGTTTCACATACTAGACACATATTTTGTATGTTGTTATATTTCTATATACACATGCACATTCACATGTTCTCTATTTCTGAATGTAGCCTTCACAAAAATATTTTACATGTAGCTTTGCTTGGCACTATACCTCTTACAATTCCTATAGAGGCTCTGGGGCATTTACTTTCGTACACACTACAAGTGTTATTATTTCATTTTATACTACTTCCTATTCTTACTAGCACACTACTCTATCGATATATACATGCCTTGACACACTTTATATTTCTATGCTCATGATAATGAGTGCTTCGTGTGTAGAATTTTATTTGCAGGAACTATTTGGCACCATAGTTGTTTGATAGTTTGTTTTCTCTTTTCTTGAATTGTATGCCATTATTTGAGGGCTTTGTCTTATGTCTTTCTTGTTCATTGCTTGTGTGATTTTAGCCTCTTCTTCCTTGATTGTCTTGCGACATTTTGAGTGATGTACCATGTTTGTAACCCGATTTTCATTTTCTACATTGTATTCTTGCTTGCTAGATTACACCTTTTCTTCTATATGTGTATTTTTCTTGTTTGCACTAACACGTGTTTCCAGCCATACTATTTACATGTGCCTTGGTTTCTACAGGTCATGGAAAGGGATCATATTCTAACTTGGGTCTTTAGTTCAACATAAACGCTAGTGCCCAAGTATAGACATGAGAATTTGGGTACCCCTAACCTTTCATGTGTGCCTATGACTAGGGGTAGTTATAAAATGTTTCTTAGATCAACATAGTTTTTCAGAATTACATAGATAATTTTCCACAAGAGAGGCACAATCCACAAACAATCAGAATGAACTATATATGTCTTATTATTTTTCTACTATGATTGAACTTAATCAAATTGGATCGAACTTGAAAAAAGAAGGATCAAACCATCTGCAGTGGTGTATAAATTTCAAGAAGCGGTCATTGATGGAGATTAAAAATAGACTTTTCTCCCCAATACTCTTCTATCGTGGTGTGAGATCACCCAAAAAACTCATAATTGGCATGATATTTCCCATAAAATGTGTTCTTCTACAACATTTACAGAAAATTTCTATCCTTTTTACTCAATAAGGATTGGGTGAACATGATCCTTTTACTACGTTTTCACATTTTTACACACTTTTTAAATATTTTGATCATTTTTTCATGTATACACATATTTGAATACTATTTTCTCTTATTTTTGTAGGTACATCCTTATGAGAAGAAACATCCACCTCAGTGAACACATCAAGGAAAAATTAAAATAGGTACAACGCTCACTCCTACGCTCACTTCCTCTTCTTTATCTTCAACACTTCATTTTATCACTCCATACTTGTTCTTGTCTCATCTCGCATGATTTTTCCATTGATTTACATGGTTATTAGGTATGTATCTCTTATCCACTTTATGTTATTGATTATTCACTCAACAACATAAAGTGAGGGAAAATGTAAACACATAATCATGTACTTGGGTACATTTCTAAGTCCTAATCACATACCACTATTCATATGATTCCTAAGCGAGAAAATTATAATTTTTCTTCTACCTTTGGACTTTTGTATATGTTTCTTATTTTATATTTGTCTTCCTACACTCCACATCCTAGTATGATCTTCATTTCTTTATATTTATTGACTTTGCACACCATCGCTCATCCAGGACACTAACACCAAGGTGCACTCATCTCCTTTGGGTGCCCCCAACCTATTTTTATCTTATTTGCCACTTTTGGGCCTCTTTTATCTTTGGACATATTGTTTTCTTATGAGTCAACCTTTTAGTTTTCAATTATGAATTTCAAACAAGGGAATCATATAAATACAAAGCTATGTGACCATATTAAGTAACCAAGCTCTAAGTATCTAATATCACCACCTAAGGCTGCATCGAGAGGCATTAAAAGAGCATAAAAGAATCCATCTAGCTTCATTCAAGGGATAATGGATTGCATTATTTTGTATACACATATAGGATGGGAAGTTCATTTTTACATTCACACATCTATTTATATTGCCACATCTAGATTTTTATCGCTATTCAAGTGCATCTTACACAAGAGATTCTTAGGGTAGGATTCTACACACACACACAAAACTACATGGAGTCGAGATATAGTGAAACATTCAGTCATAAGTTCACTCTATCAGGTGACTGTTGGGCTCAATCTGAATCCCCATTTACATATTTTTATTTTTAGGATTTGATGTGTTTTGGGGTTTTACAGGAGATCATTTTTTTCTATAATACAAGTGAATTTTGTGGGCATAGTGGGACATACATGAGACCAATAGTGAAAGTTAGAAAACATATTTCAAAACATGAAAAATTAGATTCGACCTTTTCATAGTCATAGGTGCCCAACAGAGATCGTAGTGCCTAGGTATCTGGACCTAGCCAGGTACCCTAGTCCATCTTGTTACGATAGTTCAAAACTTTCTATGTGCGGATTTACAACAATTTAGTCCTCTTGTTCATCAGTCTTCCAATCTAGCATACTTTAGGATCAATTGTGAAATCAGCTAAGTCTTCTACTCTCTCTTGTAGAAAGGGTTTCATATTTCTTTAGCTTATTTCTTGTGTCAAATATGTGTTTTATTGTTTATTACTACGTTTTGACTACGAAAAATCTTAGGTTTTACAAATTCAATATTTGTTAAATCACTTAAAAGATCAATTATAATGTAAAAATATGTTTAAGGCCTTCTTGAATAGTCACCAATGCTTGACCCTCTATTAGATGCATCTCTTTAATGGGGATTCGACATGAATAGTTGAAGCATTCATATTGAATCATGCAATACTGTTAGATAAAATAATAAAAAGGGTGATTGATTTCTTCTTACAAATAGAAATAATGCACATTTGATGTTATTGATGAGATATAATTTTATTTTCCAATGATGCCTTGGATAATCATTCTTAGAGGGAGAATGAAAAAACTATTTATGGAATGATTTACATCAATTATAGACACCTAAATTCAAAGTATCTCTACTAATGTATGCCCACATGTGTGTATCTCATCATAGTTCTAGCTAGACCCCATTAATTTAATTCATCTCCCTTCATTTAATTAAATTCCCATTTATTATCCCATCACCTTTAATCCTTATTAATATTTATTAATAAACATTAATTAATTAATTATCATTAATTAATATCCACTAGCTAATTATGCCCTAATGGAATTTCCTTTTAGGATGCTTTTATTTTAAATCTACATCCCTACACTTTTTATATCTTTTATCCTACCCATATTTATCCCCTGACTACTCATGACACATCCCTAAACAACCTCTTCCCACCTACAAGATTTAAAACACTTTTCCCATTCTTAGAAACCGAAATCTCGATTAAAAAAATCAACCTCATTAGGGAAAGTTTCCTTGTAGTCGGTGGTGACCCAACCTAGACACCATCAACCATATAAGACTGAGTTCTTCCATTTCCAAAAATGACACACAAACACATAGGTGGTGTTCAACCTTTTAATGAGTCAAATGTGTTTTCATTGATGTCAAGCGGAATCGGTGATCTCGAGTTACATTGATGGCAAAAGGAGTGAATTTGGTAAATTGAGCATGCTAAATAGATTAAGGTTGATTGGTAGTGTCACTCATAGAGTCTCATGATTACTAAAGATAAGTGTTACGGGATTATTTAATGTTTTTCATGCCACATACATGAGGATATATTCATTGAAGTCTAGAGACAGTCGACGAAGTATATAGAAAGTCATGGAACACTAGAAGAAGCCGTAGAAGGTAAGTAGTTGCCTCTCATAAAAGGATAAAGTAATGAAGCTACGTGGAGTTAAAGGACGAGCCGTGAAAGAGATAAGTGAAGTCTTAAATGCAAAGGTAGAACCTAAAGGTAAAGGCAAATCCGTGAAAGTAAGAAATTTAGAAGTAAAGCCACGAGATAAAGAGAAAATACGCAAAGAACTGTGGAAGCCCTTAAAGACTATAAAAGCCGCAAGAAGAATAAATATGGTTACAAACCTAGAAAAAGTCGTGAAAAGGAAGAAAACAAGGAGGAATTCCACATGACATTGATAAATCCATGAGAATAATATAAGAAGCTGTGGCTAACTAAAAATTCGCCAAGGAAGAAGAAATGTTGCCGACCAAAGGCAAGTCTTTGTAATACAAAGGAGAAAGTTAGAGGAGTAAAGGAAAGCCAAAAATGATGGAATATGGAATGGAAAAGGGTGGAAGGAAATTAAATTTATTCAAACATGTACAAGTGAAAGTTGGTTCTAAAAAATCAATGGTCATTTGACTTTCAGGTGATTGTGACTAAGCATATGACTTGAACTCCACAAAAATGAAGAAATCTATTCTTCCATATGCTAGCATTTAATGTGTATTGACTTTGTGGAAATGTATTTAAATTTTCTATGAGATCCCAAGCTTCAAGGTAGAATAAAATAATGGAGAAGGAAATGGTTCATTAATCTTGGTCACATTGAAAATGTGAAAAGTCTATTTTGGCAAACGATTAATAAATAGCTTCTAGAAATGCATAAAAAGTGGTGTAATCAAGTCAAATACATAAGAACAATATCTAGAGTAAGTTATATGTATTTAATAGCCGGATTCTCGGGTGACCAAGTAGGAAGATACACGACACATAATTCAAAGTGAAGAATTGGGTCCATTATGAACATAGTTCAACTTGGAGCTATTTTGGCGTGTTCTAAAAAGAAAATAAAAGATGCATTCAAGGTAAGGAAGAGTTGCACAAAAATGAATATGATGTAATCCATCTAAATAAGATCCGCAAAAGAGAGAATACAATGATAAATCAAGCAAAAAAATAGAAAAAGAAGAAAAAACAGAATACATAGGAGAGAAGATCAATGATGCATTGATTTAGCAAGATGAATAGAGCATCAATGGAAGAATATTGATTGAGAAAAGAGTTCAAATTAGATGAGAAGAAGAGAGTGAGAAGAAAACACGAGATAGATATAGTAAAGTGATCGTAATTCATTATAATATCAATTATTGTAACTAGATGATCAAAATATATATAAACCAAGTCTAAGTTGTAGCTTAGCATATTCGGGGAGGGTTCCTACAAAATAAATCTCTTTGCTACGTAATATTCACTTGAGTCCTTTTTATGCGTAATATCGGTGGAGGTGTAGGGGTTGGTGCCTCACTAAAAAATCTTGTAAGATGTGTTATATTCTTATGAGTCCTTGCTTTGTGTAATATAAGAAATGGTTTTGGTGGGTTTTCTCCCAAAAGGGTTTCCCACGGTAATTTATGTGTTCTGTGTTATTGTGCAAGACATTTGGTTGATTGATTACTCATAGTTTAAATTTGCACATTATTAAAGGGTTTAAAATTGGCATTAAGTAAAAAGTTTTAATTTACACTTATTCACCCCCTCTCAATGTTTGTGATCTCTAAAAATTGGTATCAAAGCGACATCCTTATTTTAGAAGCTTAACATCTTCAAGGAGATCCTCCTATCACAAGCATAGAAACAAATCAGGCACAAGGTGATTTGTCACTATTAAGATCAACTCTCTTCTTCGGTAAAAATTATGCATTCTGGAGAATAAGAATGAAGACATATTTGATGTCACTCGGTTTTGACATCTGGGAATGCGTTGAGAAAGGATATCTTGCTCACCACACAATAACTACCTCCGTGGATAAGGAAAAATATGAATGTAATTCAAGAACTATGAATGCCATTATATGTGGCCTGATTGAGATAGAGTTTGTAAAATTTATGCACTGCACAACCACAAAGAAAATATGGACCATGATGCAAAGTATCTATGAAGGTGATGGAAAATTAAAGCTAGAGAAATTATAGACCTATAGAGCTTAGTTCAAGAATTTTAAGATGAAGGATGATAAGAGTGTAGCCACCTACATGCAAAGAATTAAAGAATTCATAAATATGATGAGAGGCTTAGGAGAAAAGTTGGAAGAATCTATTATTTTCCAAAATGTTCGAGATCCACGACAAGTAAGTATGATGAAAAAGTTTTTAAACCATAGAGGAATCCAAATACATGAATACTCTCATGATGGATGAAATTTAAAGCACCTTGTTAGCATATGAGATGAGGATTGTTACATCCAAAACTACTAAGAAAGAGGTAGCATTCAAGGTCAAGAAAGAAACTCAGTCCACACAATAATAAGAAGAAGAATCAACTTCAGGAGATGAGTTGGATGATGAAAATATTGAAGCCATGTTTGTAAGAAGATTAAAAAGAGGCTCAGGTAAATATAAAGGAAAACTCCCATTCAAATGTTTTTCTTGTGGACAAGTAGGTCACTTTGCTAGTAGGTGTCGAACAAGAATAAAGACAATCAATCTGAACATGAAGAGGACAATCATAAACATAGAAAAAGAGAAACTGAATATAATAAGAAAAGTGACAAAAAGAAGTTCTTTAAGAACAAAATAAAATTCTATTCAAAGGAAGAATCAAGTGGATCAGATTCAAGTAACTTTGAGAATGAAAATGATGAAGATCAGTCAGAGTGTTTGTTTATGGCTATGGATGTGGTTGAAGAATGTAGTTCTAGAGGGAAGAACACAATTGAGTGTGAATATTTAGATGACTAAGAAGATGAAGTGAATCTCAAAGCATATTTAGTATGTGTTCTAGAAGATTTGAGATTGTGTAGGAAAAAGAATTAGAAAGTTGAGATGCACATTGAAATATTATGAGGAACAAATCCGTATCTTTGAGAGAAGACAAAGTTTGAAAGAAGAAGAAGAGGCTAATGAGGTCAAGGAGTTGGAAACATAGTTGGAAAATATTTCAAGTTCCTACAAGTCAAAGGAGGATGAGTGCGAAAATATGAACTCAAAATTGGAGAAACTAAAGGTGAGATGGAACAAATGAGAAGCAAGCTAAAGATGTATGAAAAACTTGAAAAGGGATCAAGTGTTTTGACTGATATACTGAGTAGCCAATGTGATGCAAATGACAAGACTGGAATTGGTTTCAAAGAAGAAAGAAAAGTAAAGGAGCCTGCAAAGAATGAAGAAAACAAGGTTGCATCAACATCTAACACCTCATCGCCACACACAAGAAGGTTATCGGTCTTTGCAAAGAGGATAAATTCTACTATGAGAATCACATAGTAAATGAGGTACACACATTCTTTTTATGGTTACTATTATTCATGTAATCAATTTGGACATAAATTGCCAAGTGTAGGAAGTTCTCTAGAGGCTATAGAAGAAACTTTGGCCCATCTTACACTAGATCAAACTATAATAGTGTCCAACACAATTATCATAAGAAGAGTAGTGTGGTTTCAACCAACAAACATGAACCACCTAAACAAAATAAGTGGGTGTATGTTGCAAAGAAAGATGATAACAAGAGAAAAGAGTCATGTTCAATTGTACTGAGACAACAATGAATATAAAATATGGTATTTGGAAATTGGATGCTCAAGCCACGTGACATGTGAGAAAATTAAATTCATTACTTTGTCTAATAATGCATCGGGTGTTGTGAGGTTTGGTAATAACAACTCGAGAAAACATAGTTGGGAAAGGAACGTTCGGTCTAGATAATGGAAAGACTACAACTGAAAATGTTCTATATGTTGAAGGTCTTAATATCTAGGGTTTTCTAGATGGCCTAAGGAGATATCTAGGGTATTAATGTTAGTCTTGTTAGGAGGAATAAAACATTGTAAATGAACTAAAGAAGTATGGAATAAATGTAAATAAACTATTCTAGATGAAATAAAACCCTAATGTGAAATAGAAGAGTAAGGAAAGACCCGGTGATTATATAAAAGCTGCCGCATAGTGTCATAGATCTCGAAATAAAATTTGGAAGTGAAAACTAACCCTCGGGGACCCTACAAAGGCAATATCTAGACTATCTAAGATGACATATGTACACAGGAATGTATTGGGGCACCCCGAGGCACCCTGGTATGTAATCTGGGCACTCAAGATACTACAAATCCTTAGAATCTAAATTTGGTATGGTCCCTAAGTATCTTTAAGTGTTTCCTGTCTTTCACGCTGGATTCGTTGGATGAATTAGAGAATGACGCACGATGCAAGGAGAAGTATCAAACCCTATAAAAATGAAATATGCATATGAATGGGTCGGATTGACCTTAGTTGCCAAGCTAGTGGACTTATCACTAAGCATTACACTACATTACAGACCCTCATGTAGTTCTAGTGTGTGTGTGTGTGTGTGTGTGTGTGTGTGTGTGTGTGTGTGTTGTCCCTATGTGCTCTCATGTTAGTCTCACTTTGTGAAGTAGCGAGTAATAATAGCTATATAAATGTAAGTAGCATGTGTGCAAGGAATATAATCAAAACCCTCCCCCTATGAAGTGTGTGTGATGGAGATCTCCTAGCTTGAATGCATGAAACTATGTTGATGTAAGTGATGTAATGGATGGATCCCTAGATGGAGTGATAGTAGTGATAAGATCACAATGACTGTGACTTTATTATGGTCTTATAGCTTTATAACTATAGGGCTCTCTAGCTTAATTTTGTAATTAATCCTGACAAGGCTGATTGAGAAGAAGATAAGGATGACCAACGGCTAGAAGTGACCCAAAAAGAAGCAAAAGAGGTTGTGCATAGACCGGGGTGCCTCGGGGTGCCAGTAGTATAAGCTGGGGTGCCCTGATATCACGCTAGAATGTCGAATGGTCATGAAATTGGATAATAGGTATTGGGAAATATGTGGGAAAGAAAAAATAAAAGATAAGAAAAAAGTTGCCAAAAGGTGGGATTAATTAGTACTTTGTATACTTGAGAACCTTCTAAATAGTAGTATAAGACTGCGCTAAATATTTTCTAATGTGCAATATTTGTGTCTACATTTTCCCCTATTTTATGTTGGTGAGCAAAAATCTTGCTAACATAAAGTAGATAGAGATGTGTACCTAATAAACATGTAGACTATAGAATAAGACATGCGATAGACTAGACTAAAGTGTGGAATGAAAAAAGAAAAATGTGGAGGAGTGTGGGTTCTAAAGATGAAAAATGTGTATAAAAGTGATAAGAGTGAACCTAGGGAAGAACACACGTGTAGTTGTTCTTTGTGTGTAGTGTACCTACATGGTTAGTATGACAAGTACCACCATGGTTTGTTTTCGTTGTCATTGTTGTTGTTGTTATTACCCCTAATTTATTGCTTGTTTTTCATACATCGGATTTGCAAGGAAAAAATGATCAAGTAGTCAAATATGTATGTATGTGAAAACATTGTGTAAAATACATAAATGTAAAATACGATAGAATAGAAATAGTAAATAGATAAATGGAACATGTGCACCTGATCCATGTCAATAAAAAGGGTGTAGAAGGATATCATGTACTATCGCGAGTTTTTCAGGTGATCTCACACAACCCTGGTTAAAGAAGTGTAGGGAGGAAATGCTATGTGTCCTCCAACTCTAACTACTTCTGCTGAATTTTTTTGAAGAGATCTTTGTATTGTCCTAGTTTTTTGGGCAATCCGATGCCACTAGATGGAGAAGTGTAGAGAGGCACACCCATTGTAACCCCGAGCTTCTAATTGATCCATAAAATTTACGAAGGATAACATGTCTGTTGAGGTCATTGTGTATGAAGTTCATAGACTAGTATGAACTCACTCGTGTGTGAACCGTTGTATATATGTTATGTTAGTAGAAAACCCTAAATGATTCCCCCCAACTTTTGGGGTGCATGTGATGACCCTGGAAGGAGAATGCAGCCCCAAAAGAGGACCAACCACACTTTGAATTGTAGAAATCTTCTTACAGGGGGAAAGGGAAACACTTGGTAGATACCTAGGAATGAAAAAAGAGGATGGCTAGCCAATACAAATTTTAGTATGAACACATGCATGCAAAATAAGACAAGTGTAAAATAAACAAACAATGTAAAAATATTAAGCAAAGTAGTGTAAACACGTAAGAAAACAAGCAGACCACACAAAGTGGGTTTCAAACATGGGACATCACTCACGATTTCGCAAGACATGCGAGGACATCATGGCCGTGAAAAAAGTAAAGTGTGCACACAAACAAAGGGAAAATGTTGAAAACAATGGCAAACAACGCAAATAAGTAAAAACAAACATGTAGTCAGAGAAACATGTAGTCTTGTAAAACAAGTGCTGCACATGGAACACCCGTTAGCATGTTAGAGTGATAACAAATATGTCAAAGCATGTATGAACAAGTAGTATAAGATGCTAAGTACAAAATGATACAATAACACCTATATGAGATGAATGTGGATGTCCCCAACAACCCGTATAGTAAGGGTATAAGGCAAGCATCCATGCCACATGTAAATTTCTTGTATCTACGATCACACTAAACAAAGGTGTGAATGCGCATGTGTGTGTTGGTTGTCAAAAAGGACCTAATTGAGAACAACAGTCAAGGGACAGAAAGTTCCTCCTCTTTAATGGGAGAGGTTCCCATATTTAAAGGAAAAACATATTTACACATGTACAATGTATAGTTTTAATGAGGAACTCGGATATCATGAAAGTGTTAAAATAGAAACAGATCATCAATACAAAAGGATAGAGGAATGAAGTAGTGGGAAGGGCAGAAAGGCACTCTCAAGAAATATAGATAACAAAATAATTCCTTATGCATGCCAGAATGAAATTATTTGGAACAGAACCATTTGCATTTGAGACAATAATATGTTATTTCAAAGACACAAAATTCTAGAAATTACATCTACAGGAATACAAAGCTTCTTAGAAGTAACACAGATAAATGATTCAATAACATTTATGAGATAGTAATGAAATAAAAAGATCAGATAGACATGGAAAGAAAGATCTTTTATATTGATTACTTTTACTCCTTAAGACTTTCAAAAATAAATCAAGTTCCAGCTCCCACAAAATGGTGCAGAGAGCCCATTATATAACTTACAAATTAGTTACACTTGGTAGCTGCTTCTTTTAACTAAAATGTTAATTAAGGAGATGCTTGACACAAAACCCTTAACTAATTACAATAAGCCCAATTTGAGAAAAAGAAGGAAGGGAGAAGCTGGAAGGGAAAACAACTACCTATTGCTGAGGAGGGCCCACCGACTTGAGGATTCGTTGCCTGAAATTTTTTAATGCTTCCGCTATGTCTCTGCCTTGTGGGACTAATGTGTTGGCAGTAGCTTGAGTCCAAGTACCTAGGCATTTCTCCATCTCCTTATCAAACTCAGTGTGTGCATGGTATTCTTTATTAGCCTCTTCAATAGCAGATTGAAGAGAGAAAATCTCCTTTATCTTCTCTTTGGTAATTGATTCCTCCTTGAACAAGTTTTCTTTAACAAATGCCTTGAATTGAGTTTTAATTTCTTAGAGAGAGAAAGGAACACCTGAAGTTTCATCGTGAAGATGACAGTGAATATCTTTGAAAGCAGATACAACACAAGTTTTGAAGGCTTCTCCCTTCTGCCAACTATTCCTCAACTCTCCTAAAGCCTCCTCCAGAACTTTTATTTTCCATTCCACGCTGAAAACCCATGACCTTGATAAATTGTCTTTGGCATCATCAAAAACCTTGTTGGCCATCAATATATTTTCATCATCCTGTCCCATCAGGTGAAGATCCACTATGCAGCTACTCCAAAGTTTAAGTTCTTTATCCATGGTCCCAATTGCGGAGGAGAGCTTTTGTTGCAGATTAGTCACCTTCTCATTGAGTTTGAAGGCTTCTACAATGAAATTCAAACCTGCAATGATCATGTCATCCACCATGGCTTCCATAGCTCTCCCATAGATGGAATACCTGTGTATGTCTTTAATGCTCTGGACTTCATCTTGACTAAGAATCATAGGTGGCGGAAGGGCAGTCAGTGGAGTAGGATCCAAAACCTTGTCCTTAGATAATAATGACTTGATGAAGCTAGAAAGAATTTGAGCTTGTTCCTCCAGTTGCTCTATAGTTTTCTTACCTTTTCTACTCTCTCAATAACTCAGGTTACTATTTCTTGAAGGTTATGCACCTCACTCTCAGGGGTAGATTCTCCCATTGGGATCCTAGAAAGCTCTAGATCAGAGGCTAGTAGATCTTGTTCTGCCTTATCAACCTTAGGTTTTGCTACCTCAAGAAATTGTTGGCCTTGGACATCTGTCACTATCCTTGAAGTTGTTTTAGCTCTCTTTGCAGGAGTAAAAGGAGTAGTGCCCAACAAGGCTACCACAACATCAAAATTTGGCCCTGTCAATCGAGAAGAAGGTTTCCTCTTCCTGTTGTCAACCAAGGGTTGTACCCATGCAAAAGTGGAGGAAGAAGAAGGAGGAGCAAGAGATCCAAGAGCAAGAGAACTCATGGCACTTAAATTACTTACTATTGTTGCTTCCAGTAGAGATGTGAGTGGAGTATCTGGAGCTTCTTAGGCTAGAGGAATCAGTGGTACTTGGAGGTTCAGTGTTATGCATTTCCTTCTCTTTATCTATTATAGCTTGAAGTTCCTGCAGGGACTAGTACTTCACTATCATCGCTTTCACTAAGAACAATGAAGTTTTTGGCCCCAAAGGTAGTTCTGAATGCTTTAATAGGGGATATTCCTTAATCGACTCCTGTTTAACCTCTTTCACCTTCTTTTGATATACTTGAGTAGATAAAGAAGGGGTGGATGATTCAGGCTCTTTATTTGAGGAAGGAGGAGGAGTTTGTGCAGTACCTACAGCGAGCAGTGTATGTGACCCCTTCCTAGGGGTTGAAGTATCTTTGGAGGAAGATTCTCTTAGATTCTTCTTAAGTTCTGGACTCTTTTGTCAAACCAGACTTTGGTTCTTACAAGGAAAGGCCAGAATCTCAACCAATTCATCCTTCTCCCTCTTGAACCAGTCTAGATCCTCTAAGGGAGTATGCTTGATCAATGTATCATATTCATATGACAACAGGTCTGCATTGTCATCTTGAAGCCCTTTAGGAATCTGATATAGATTGAGCTCCTTTATCAGCTGGAGGGAGAATCTACCATAATGCCTCCACCTTGCTTCAAAGTCATCTGCACAATCGGCCCAGTAGTCCTCAGTATCTGATCTGTGATGATAATTAATTTTGAGATTTAGCTCAATGAACTTCTTCAAATCATAAAATAGCCATGGGCCTTAAGAAGTGAACTTGATGATGGGGAGCAAGGCCCTTTCTATGTTTTGAGCATCCAAAGCTGTTTTACATGTATAATTACCCAAGGATATGGGGAAATGCAGCCCAGAAATTTTCTTGTCTCTGCAAGTTCTATGTAACTTATCCAATTTCCTGCATACTTCAATCAAATCCATCTTATCATTACAAAACATAGGGAGTTTGAGAGGTGTGTTCTCATAACCGGCTAACCTGATATACGAAAACCTTCTGAATTGAATGAAGAAAGCTCCATATTTTGCTATCAGGTTCATGGCTTCATCAGAAAATCTTCTAGCAGTATCACTTTCTAGAAGCCTCACAATGTACATGGTAAAAGCATCATTCACCCTCCTAAAGTTATGATTGTTGGTTTCAAGGGTGAACTGAGGGCAGTATGCATAAATGGGTTCAACCTTTTGACCCTCGATGTATGTGAAACCAAACCATTGCCAAGATGCTGCTAGGGTATACATAAGATAAGAAGTCATATAGAACTTCTTGGTCTATTGCACATTGGACAACTGTTTTGTCAAATTCATGCAAATGATTTCTGCCCAATTTATGTTACAGCTACCCTCGCAGACGATGTTGATGAGCGAAGCACATCTAAAAAGAAATTCATTGGTGGGGGTAAGCCCATGAAACAAGCTAACAAGTTGATGAAATCAGATAGTTCTTAGTTAAAATCAGCCCTAAACAGAGCCTTGGAAAGTGAGATGCTCCCTTTTAGGGTTCTTCAACCATGACTTTTCTATCCTCACTTTTTATTTATCACCTTTGTCTTACTCAAGAGAGTCGTACTTGAGCTTGAGAGATAACCACGGAGTTTTCAATTCTTGGGATCCATAGAGTAGTGGCAATGGCAGTAACATCTAGTTTGGTGATCGAGTTCCCGTGCACATTAGATAATTCATTCGTGTCGAGGTTGAAGTTAGCTCGCAGTGAGTACAATGTCGACACACTATACCGAGATTAGGGAACCCGCAGCAAATGCAAGGCCACTGTTGTTGATCATTTGCGCCATGGGAGAGGGATTAGGGTCAGTCAACCTACTCCAAAAATCACCAAAATCTAGGTAACGAACCTCAATATCCCCGATATCAAGAACAAAATATTTGAGCGGTGAAACATGTTCGACCACTGAAATTTGATCTTTGTGTTGAAAGTGTATAGAGAAATAGCCTTGAGCTTGAATTTGCAATAAAAATGCAAGCGAGATGGGAGTACGAGAAGACGATCTTGATTGCAAGGATTTGAGCGAATGGCAACAAGTAAGTAGTGTGCAAAAATGTGTAGAGGGTAGTCCCATTAAATATCCATTTTAGGAGAGAGAATGTTTTAAATGTGCATTAAATTCATATGCACCGACTCAAAAAAGGCAAGCATCGGGAAGAGTGGAAAAAACTAGCCCGGATGGTCTTTGGTACATTTGGGACATGAGGGACGTGAAAACACAATCCAGCCGATGCGGTCGATGTGTTTATACTGAGCCAAAAGAGTACGAACAGTCCAGGAACTTAGAAACGTGAGGGACGTGAAGACACGATTCGGTGGCCGCGAGCGATGTGGGTAAAGAAGGACGGAATGGAAAAATGCTTTTGGGACAAATAAGACCAAAGTATGCAAAGGGCATGATGCGGCCGACGCAGGCCGCGGAAAGTGATCAGAAATAGAAGGTCGTCAAAACTTGGGACATATGGGACAAAAATGTCTGACAGACCCGTAAATCACTAAAATGACTCAAAAACGTGAATTTTCCCTAACTCCTCAACTTTTCTCTTCACTAGAACATCATAAAAGGTGTTAACTCAAAATTTTCAATTTTTGACTTTCGAAAGAGGGGAAATTTTGAGAGGACAACAATGTGCATGATAATGACATAGAAGAAAGTAATCTAACATGTGTAGTAAAGTGAACACATAAAACACCAAAGAAGAAAGAGTAAATTCTACAAAGATAATGCAATATATTGTGGATGGATGGAATGGAATGAAAAATGGAATGATAAGAGCAACATGTCCCCCGAGTGGACGAAATGTGTATGCAGTGAGGTTCATTTATTTTCCCCCTCAGCGATCAAGAATGAACCACAAACAAGAGTGCATCATCGGAAATGGCCTAGTAGTGTTGGTTGTATCTAGCGGGTTGTGATGAGTATATATACGGGATGGTGATGAAATACATATGGGGAGAATATGTGCGTGAACCCTATAGCGAAGCATATATCATGAATTTTTGATCGGATGAGTGATGATTTATCATGAAGCGTATATCACCATAGAAGGAGTGTGTGGGAGTGAGATATATAGAAATATGTGCATGGACCCTATGGCCTAACCGTATACTATGAATTGTTGAATGGGTGAGTGATGTTTTATCCCTAAGTGTATATCACTACATGATGGAGGAAGAAGGTGATGATTTAGCCTATAGTGTATGTCACTATGAGATATGGGTGATGAGGGTGTATGAAATGTATATGAACATGTGGTGGATAGCGGAAGATGGTGATTTAGCATGAAGTGTAGAATACTATGTGATGAATAAGGTGAGGGTGGTGATTTATCCTAAAGCATATACCACTAAGTGATGAGTAGGATAAATGATGATGTAATAGAATGACGTAGAATAGGATAATAGAATAGGTGATGATCGGATGTAAGAGGATAATGTAGAATGGATGAAGGGAGTGGTGATTTAACCTAAGGTGTATACCACTATAAGATGATGGAAGGTGTGATAATGTAATGGAATAATTTGGAATTGAGAAAATGTAAGAGGAGAAGAGAATAATAGATGATAGGACATAATAGGATGATGTAGAAGTGATTAAAAGAGTGGTGATTTAACCTAAGGTGTATACCACTATGGTATGTGATGATGTGTGTGGTTAACGATATAGCCTAGAGCATCGGTCACTAGTCCGATGAATGTGGTATGATGACATGTCGCATGTAGGTAAGGTCCATTTGATTGGTAAGCCCTCAATAGTCGAGTATGGACCAAGGAACTAAAGGGTGACATAGGGTGGTGAGTACAATGAGTAGAACAATGAATTTTAGATGACCAAGGTATAAAAATGTGTGGTGTAGAATATATAGTGGGTATGGAATGTAATGTAATAAATGTGTATATAGAAGAAGAATGTGCAATGATAATAGATAAAACTAGATCCAAGCATAAGGAAATCTAGTGTAACATGTAGAACATGTAAGATGTATGAATGCAATGTGGATGTGTACTATGTATATGTAGTTTGAAATATAATATGATAAGTGTATGTATAATATGTGATGGTAAAAGATAAAGCTAGATTCATATACAACATGACCTAATGTAAATGTAGAATGAGAGGATGGAATGCAAAAGTAGGATCATATACGATGATGACTAGTGTAGTATATACTATGGAGATATAATGTAGGATGATGGAATGTACATGTATAGGTCCTATAGTGAAATGTGTGGGGTTTAGTGTAATGGTAATCCCTCAACATTCCAGTGTGAACCAAAGCACTAGGGTGCATCATCGGGTAATGAGGGTGTGCTAATGCGTGATAAAGATATTGATATGCAAGGGATAAAAGGAAGGAGACACTTAACCATGATATAATGAGGATGCGAGCAATTTATAGTTTTGAATCCCCCAAGAGATAATGTGAAAAGGGGGACTATGAAATTCCATCAAGAAAATCATCGTTGTCTTGATCGAAAATGGCATGAATTTGTATTGGAAACTTGATAAGCGATAGAATGAGGTGGATCGTATAAAGATGCATTGCAACAAAGGAGATAAGAATTCATCACATATTCTTCATCCATAAAAGTAATTCATGTGCATCCATGAGCACACCAATGCAAAATTTTAGGTACATATGTAGGAGAAGAATCATTAGCAATGGAGATAGTACTGAAAGGCATGGGGAAGGAGAGTGAGGAATGAAGCGGGTTGAGTGTGCCACTAATATAATCAAGCCAAGATCATCTAAGCGTAAATAGAAAACCATGAGGAATGCATGTAACAAATATGGTTAAGTGAAAAACCCGTAATCCATAAGCCATTGTAATATGGAAATAACCATAATAAAGATGGGGTGAATGGAGAGGTGGTAATATGTCATTAAGCGTCATGCCAAACCTAGGTAAGCAATCACATGTACATATAGTATCAAAACTAGCGAGATCGAGAGGAATGTGTTACCAACATGTCCTATTTATATATAAAGTGCATGTAAAGGGTGGTCACGAGACAAATTTTGGTGGAGGTAGATGAAAGCGTGTCAAAATCTTAACAGAGCCCTTATATAGGACCATGACATTAGTGGATGGAGGGGTTTTCAGCCCGATACTCACCTGGGCCATCGGTGATAAATGTTTCTTCAAAATAATAATTTTCCACACGAAAAGAGTAAAATCAATCTTTTGTAATGTATCATCGGTGATTTCAATAACATCAACCTCATTGTCAAACTCGTTGGAAACATCGACATGGGTGTCATCTTTTTGGGTAGCACTATTGAGGACATTCGTAGGTGGGGTAGGAGTAGAGGATTGTGGGTGTATATTACTAGCGAGTGAACGAATACCATGATTGAAATAATAGCCAAAGTGTGAGTAGATATAGTAGAAGAAGGAATGACACAATAGAAGAGGTGGGTATACTAGATTGACCAACATCATATTTATCTAGGTTAGCATATGGAATAGGCTGAGGTGGGGGGATAGGCATAGAAGTGATGGGGTCAATGAGATAATATTTGAATGGTTCTGGGTCAGTGGTAACAGTATGTTCATAACCATCATGAAGGAATTTGACACATTGATGTATGCTGGAGGGTATGGATTTCATGGAGTGGATCCATGGTCTGCCTAAGAGGAGATTGAATTGAAAAGAAACATCAAGGATGTAGAATTTAGTAAGAATGGTTTTAGGTCCGACTTGAATATGAAAGGATACTTTGCCTAGGCATGTACGAGTAGAGGAATCATAACCACAAATGAGAGTGTAGTTACGAGAGATGAGGTTATCATTGATTCCAAATTGTTGTAAAATGGAATGTGCATAAAGATTAATGGAAGACCCATTATAATTGAGGACAAGCTTAATACTGGTGTAGTACTCTTGACAACAAGTAATGAGAAATGGTGCACAAGGGTTATCATGGAATCCAAGTGATATTTCCTTCTCTAAAGGAGATCGAACGAGGTAAACTACAAAAAAACAAATGAGATGGGAAAAGTTTCGGTAGAGTGATCACGTTTAACATGAATGACACAAAGAGTAGCTTCAAGTGTAATCTAGAAGTCCGGTGCATTACGTAATCAATATTAAAGGGATATCTTGGCTGGTGTATTTTTAAGTTGGTAGATAATATCATAGCATTTAGTAAAGTGGTGGAGCGGCGGATAAGACCGGAGGTGTTATGGAAACATGTGGACCATCCGGTGGAGTAATACGATTGTGAATATTAGTGACTACATTGATGGATGAGTCATATGGAGGTATGAGTAAGCGAGGTGGATCGAGTGCGGACATGCATGAAGTCGTCTATGGTAGAAGTTATATTGGTGACCTCGGTAGGTGTATAGGTGGGGTACAAAGATTGGGCCATGACCTAATAAGGGGATGACATGATAGGAGAAAGGGTGTGAGAAAAAACCATAGAAGGTGACATAAAGAATGACCGGGTTCACCAAAATGATTAACAAAAAATAAAGATATTCTAGATGGCCCATGGGGATATCTAGGGTATTAATGTTAATCTAATTAGGAGGACTAAAACACTGTAAATGAACTAAAGCAATATGAAATAAATGTAAATAAACTATTCTAGATGAAATAAAACCCTAATGTGCAAGAGAAGAGTAAGGGAAAGACTCAACTAATTACAAAATACTATCGTACAATGTTGCAGAGCGGAATTAAAATCTGAAAGTGTAGAAAAACCTTAGGGACCCCTGTGAAGGGAAAATCAAGACTATACGAGATGACAGAGGCACTGGGAGTGTCTTGGGGTGCCCGAGGTGCTCGATCTACAATACTGTGTGCTCAAAACACTACAAATCCTCATATATTGAATGCAGTATAGTTGCTAAGTATCTTTGAGTGTTTCCTATCTATCACACTAGATTCGTCAGATGAATTAGACAATGACCTATGATGCAAGGAGAATCATCAAACCCTATAAAAATGAAATATGTATATGAATGGTGGGTGACCTCGAATGCCAAGCTAGTGGACTTATCATTGAGCGTTGCACTACATTATAGAACGATGTAGTTCTTGTGTGTGTGTGTGTGTGAATATTGAGGAGGCATGCCCAACGTGGCTGTTCCTGTGAGGAGGTCTACTGGTTGGGATGATGTGGAGGATTAGAAGTTCCTGCTTGCATGAACTATGGATTTTGATTTGCTTGGGCAAGTTCTAACCCTTTGACCTTTCAACTAAGGATGAGATGACCTCTATTGGTGAAGACGTGATATTTTCCTTACCGGTGGTTGTTGTATACCTTGAGGTTGTATAGGCATGTGGTACCACGGTATGAATTGATCATTACCCGCCAAGTTTCACTTAGGGAATTTCCCATGGGAGGAGGGATGGGGGTGTTTTCTTGGAACGAGACCTTGGGTTGTGTTTGCAAACCTCCTATAGGTGGGTACATAATTTGAGAGTGTTGTTCACTCCTAAAGCATAATGTGCTAAATATTCCTCATCTAGAAATAGATATGGATCTAACTGTCTAATGATTTGTGGTCTGAGTAACATTCGAGGAGATGACTCGGATTCTCCAGTGAGTGTCATGTTGTTTAAACCTAAAGGCTCTAGTTATTGCATTTGAGTGAGCTGATCCAGCTCCTCTATTTGGAAAGAAGAACTAAATCTAGTCCTTTGAGGTGGAGTTTGTGTTGACAATTGGTTAGCTGAATAATTTTCACCCCATGCTGAAAGTGAGGGTGACGGTTGTCTATTTAATTGATCGTAGTATGCTTCAAGACCTAGGAGAGGTCTCACAGTATGTGTCATATCCCGAAATATTCGGGGTATATAAAAACCCGTAAAAAATTGGGAAGACGCAAAGGTGGAAGAAAGAAAATGGAACACTTGAACGAAAACAAAAATGTGAAAGTGAAGCAGTTGTTCCTTTCACGTCGGGTTCACCAATTTTGTACGATGGAAAAGTGACATGCGAGCATGAGAATCTACAAGTAACTCTTCCTCGCACCCGACCTCCCAAGGTCATCTTGAGACAACAGTGTGTTTGGAATATACGGGCTACAGACAGACTAGTTGGGTAATCTTATGTCTTCAACATGCAATAATGGGATCTAAGAATCTAAGGAAAATAAGGACCTCCTAACCTGAATAGGTGTGATGGATCGTTTGGTGAGGATAGCTGCTCGAAGGCTCCATTAATATCGAGCTCAGCCGAGATCCTATCTATAGGTTGTTGAATACGTGGAAACTGAACTATGGGTGCTTCGTATATATTTCCTGACAAGGTCATGAAAATGGTGGCAAAATGTGTAGTGGATTCTCTAGGGTTTTATGGAAAATTCTATGGTTTAGTCCAGAAATCCTTAGCTTGATTGGATGCTATTTTTAATAATGAGAGTTGTACGATAATGTATGGTGGGAGTGGAGAGGACCTAAATACTAGTGTTCTCAAACCAACATCAACGCAGATTGATTTGTAGGCCCGTTGGGTTGTGGGACCGTGGATCATAACCGTAAGTTCATGGTTGTTGTGGACCTCCTATGGTCATATGAAGAGTCAATCCTAATTCCGAGTATCCGTGAGTCGTATACCTTTTCGACCTCTATGTTCAGAACTAGGAGTTGCGCAATTTTCTTAGAATACCTTATAGGTGTTCGGCAACTTGAATTCGTAAGCTAGTGTTTATGTCAATGAGGATATCTCCCGCATCAGGTTGTGGGACTAGTGGGTCACAACCGAATGTTTGCTCTCTTTCAAGTCCTTCTACAGTCATGCAGATATCTATCAAGGCAGTCTATAATTTGGTTGATTTGACAAGAACCTGTGTGCTTTGTCGTCTTCTATGTTTAATCCTCTCAGCTGTGTGCTAACTTCTTGTAGGTCTGATGTTGTTCGGAAGACCTGAATTCTGAGATTTTGGTCTATGTCGGCTAGTGCGGGAAGATTTGGTCAAGGCATGATTGGCTCAAAATGTATTCCTGGGCTCTCTAGGTCCCTGTGATTGTCATGCAAAAGATTATACAATTCTAACTAAAGCAAAGTAAACGATTATGCACGATATATTTACAACATACGAGACATTCCTCTATTTTTGTATTTTTGATCGAATATTTAATAGAATTAAAAGAACTATTTAATATATTAGAAAATGACAACTAGTCTAATAACAAAATTAAAACAAACAAGGTAGCTTTGGTATAGCTACTTGCCTGTGTAGTTGTGATTTTAACTTAAATTGAAAGACTCTCAATCCTACCTCAGAAGTGAGGAATGAATCATAGTTTCTAATAAACTATCAATCCCCACATTTTCCCTGGCAATATCAAAAGTGAATTTAACTAAAATGAAATAATTCACTACTCTATTTCATATGTTTTAACTAGAACTTTTGAAAACACAAACCCGACATTTGCAAAATAGTGGCGAATCTAGTCGTGTGTGATTTTTTCCCCTCAAGTGTGATCTCCTCCTTCCCTCGTGTTCACGTGAATCAAGAAAAGTGTGTATATCTTAGCATCAATAGAAGAAGGTGTTCGAACAACGGTAGCTTTGGGTATAGACCGAATACAATGCGAGTAGGAGAGGGATAACACAAGTGATATAGCTTGGCTTATGCAATTCCTAGTGGGATCTATTGTGGGAAATATAACACAAGTGTACCGAGATATTCTAGACACTACTTCATGTGAAGAACACAACCTCTAACTCTAATGGATTCCAAACTGAAATAAAACTACCTTACTTTAACTGATTGTATGAAACAACAACGAAACTGAAACAAGAAGATCACGTGGCCTCTAAATAGCAGAAGAAAACTAACATGGATGTAAAACATGAAACCTAATGAATTCTAAACAAGAAATTGAAAGAATAGACAATAGAATTGAGAAGGTGAGGGACCATTTGTTTGAAAACAAACCAGCTATTTATAGAATTCCCATTCACCAAAGGGTAACTTGGAATGGAACTCTTTTACCATTAAACAATGGAGAAACACTATTACAGGGAACCAAAAACATAAATACAAGCTAAGGTGGTTGAGAAAAGCTGGTAAATGTTGAAAATTCATGCAAGTCGCGATCAAAGAAACATGTTGGAGAATGCGTGAAGGACCACTACCCTGAGCAGGGTGGTGGTTACAAGACTGCCACCCTGGCAGGGTGGCGGTTTCGTAACTGAAGGTCAAAAAGCCAAGAAAAGGGGGGCAAGGGATAAAACAAAGCATAAGGAACTTGGATAAATCATTAGGGATGCTAACATATACTTCGCAAGCTTCTCTGGATCTTGTTGACAATTTTTACACTTGTGCAAAAATGGGCAACTCGAAACTTTGTTACGATGGATAGCTTTGGTGAAGTATACCTAAGCTAAGGAAATTATATTATATTATCTTGTTATTACTGATTTGTCAAAGAAATTAAGTGAAATTTGTGGCTATGTGTGCTGTTACAAAACGTAACAACTCACATAGTCTATAATTTCATGAATATCCTTGGCAAAAGAACACAAGCCCCAAAGGACATTTGTGTTATCTTGATGAAGACACCGGATTACAGAGTATGTAAGGTGTATAGTTTTGGAACAATAGACATAGTGGTGAAGGCAAAGCCGCAAAAGTAAGAAATTAGAAGTAAAGCCACAGAGTAAAGAGAAAATACGCAAAGAAGCCTGTGGAATCCCTTAAAGACTATAAAAGCCGCAAGAAGAATAAATATGGTTACAAACCTAGAACAAAGTCGTGAAAAGGAAGAAAACAAGGAGGAATTCCACATGACATTGATAAATCCACGAGAATAATAGAAGAACTGTGGCTAACTAAAAATCCGCCAAGGAAGAAGAAATGTTGCCGACCAAAGGCAAGTGCTGCAATACAAAGGAGAAAGTTAGAGGAGTAAAGGAAAGCCAAAAATGATGGAATATGGAATGGAAAAGGGTGGAAGGAAATCAAATTTATTCAAACATGTACAAGTGAAAGTTGGTTCTAAAAAATCAATGGTCATTTGACTTTCAGGTGATTGTGACTAAGCATATGACTTGAACTCCACAAAGAATGAAGAAATCTATTCTTCTAGCTGCTAGCATTTAATGCGTATTGACTTTGTGGAAATGTAGTTACATTCTCTATGAGATCCCAAGCTTCAAGGTAGAATAAAATATTGGAGAAGGAAATGGTTCACTGATCTTGGTCACATTGAAAATGTGAAAAATCTATTTTTGGCAAACGACTAATAAATAACTTCTAGAAATGCATGAAAAGTGGTGTAATCAAGTCAAATACAAAAGGAACAATATCTGGAGTCAGTTATATGTATTTAATAGCCCGGATTCTCAGTGACCAAGTAGGAAGATACACGACACACAATTCAAAGTGAAGAATTGGGTTCATTATGAACATAGTTCAACTTGGAGCTATTTTGGCGTGTTGCTTAAAGAAAATAAAAGATGCATTCAAGGTAAGGAAGAGCTGCACAAAAATGAATATGATGTAATCCATCTGGATAAGATCCGAGAAGAGAGAATATAATGCAATCAAGCAAAAAAATAGAAACAGAAGAAAAAACAAAATACATAGGAGAGAAGATCAATGATGCATTGATTTAGCAGATGAATAGAGCATCAATGGAAGAAGATTGATTGAGAAAAGAGTTCAAATTAGATGAGAAGAAGAGAGTGAGAAGAAAACACAGATAGAGATAGTAAAGTGATCGTAATTGATTATAATATCAATTGTTGTAACTAGATGATCAAAATATATATAAACCAAGTCTAAGTTGTAGCTTAGCATATTCAGGGAAGGTTCCTACAAAATAAATCTCTTTTGCTACGTAATATTCACTTGAGTCCTTTTTATGTAATATCGGTGGAGGTGTAGGGGTTGGTGCCTCACTAAAAATCTTGTAAGATGTGTTATATTCTTATGAGTCCTTACTTTGTGTAATATAAGAAATAGTTTTGGTGGGTTTTCTCTCAAAAGGGTTTCCCACGGTAATTTATGTGTTTTTTGTTATTGTGCAAGAAATTTGGTTGATTGACTGCTTATAGTTTAAATTTGCACATTATTAAAGGGTTTAAAATTGACATTAAGTAAAAAGTTATACATTTACACTGATTCACCCCCTCTCAATGTTTGTGATCTCTAAAAATTGGTACCAAAGCGACATCCTTATTATAGAAGCTTAACATCTTCAAGGAGATCCTCCTATCACAAGCATGGAAACAAATCAGGCACAAGGTGATTTGTCACTATTAATATCAACTCTCTTCACTGGTACAAATTATGCATTCTGGAGAATAAGAATGAAGACATATTTGATGTCACTCGGTTTTGACATCTAGGAATGCGTTGAGAAAGGTTATACTGCTCTAGCCACACTAATCACTACTTCCGTGGATAAGGAAAAATATGAATGTAACTCAAGAGCTATGAATGCCATTCTATGTGGCTTGACTGAGATAGAGTTTGTAAAATTTATGCACTGCACAACCGCAAAGGAAATATGGACCAAGCTGCAGAGTATCTATGAAGGTGATGAAAAATTCAAGCTAGCAAAATTACAGACCTATAGAGCTTAGTTCAAGAATTTGAAGATGAAGGATGATGAGAGCATAGCCGCCTACATGCAAAGAACTGATGAATTCATAAATATGATCAGAGGCTTAGGAGAAAAGCTGGAAGAATCTGTTATTTTCCAAAATGTTCTGAGATCCCGACAAGCAAGTATGATGCAAAGGTTTCAACCATAGAGGAATCCAAATACATGAATACTCTCACGATGGATGAAATTTAGAGCACCTTGTTAGCATATGAAATGAGGATTGTTACATCCAAAACTACAAAGAAAGAGGTAGCATTCAAGGTCAAGAAAGAAACCCAATCCGCACAATAATAAGAAGAATAATCAACTTCAGGAGATGAGTTGGATGATGAAATTATTGAAGCCATGTTTGTAAGAAGATTAAAAGGAGGCCCAGGTAAATATAAAGGAAAACTCCCATTCAAATGTTTTTCTTGTGGAGAAGTAGGTCACTTTGCTAGTAGGTCTCCGAACAAGAATAAAGACAATAAATTTGAACATGAAGAGGACAATCATAAACATAGAAAAAGAGAAAATCAATATAATAAAAAAATTGGCAAGAAGAAGTTCTTTAAAAACAAAATAAAATTATATTCAAAGGAAGAATCAAGTGGATCAGATTCAAGTAAGTCTGAGAATGAAAATGATGAAGATCAGTCAGAGTGTTTGTTTATGGCTATGGATGTGGTTGAAGAATGCAGTTCTAGAGGGAAGAACACAATTGAGTGTGAATATTTAGATGAAGAAGAAGATGAAGTGAATCTCAAAGCAGATCTAGTATGTGCTCTTGAAGAATTGAGATTGTGTAGGAAAAAGAATTAGAAGCTGAGATGCACATTGAAATATTATGAGGAACAAATCCGTATCTTTGAGAGAAGACAAAGTTTGAAAGAAGAAGAAGAGGCTAATGAGCTCAAGGAGTTGGAAACATAGTTGGAAAATATTTCAAGCTCCTACAAGTCAAAGGAGGATGAGTGCACAAAGATGAACTTAGAACTGGAGAAACTGAAGGCTGAGATGGAACAAATGAGAAGCAAGCTAAAGATGTATGAAAAACTTGAAAAGGTATCAAGTGTTTTGACTGATATATTGAGTAGCCAATGTGATGCAAATGACAAGACTGGAATTGGTTTCAAAGAAGAAAGAAAAGTAAAGGAGCCTGCAAAGAATGAAGAAAACAAGGTTGCATCAACATCTAACACTTCATCGCCACACACAAGAAGGTTATCAGTGCTGCAAAGAGGATAAATTCTACTCTGAGAATCACATAGTAAATGAGGTACACATATTATTTTTATGGTTACTATTATTCATGTAATCAATTTGGACATAAATCACCAAGTGTAGGAAGTTCTCTTGAGGCTATAGAAGAAATTTTGGCCCATCTTATACTAGATCAAACTATAATATTGTCCAACACAATTATCATAATAAGAGTAGTGTGGTTTCAACCAAAAACATGAATTACCTAAACAAAATAAGTGGGTCTATATTGCAAAGAAAGATGATAACAAGAGAAAAGAGTCATGTTCAATTATACTGACAACAATGAATATAAAATATGGTATTTGGAAATTGGATGCTCAAGCCACGTGACATGTGAGAAAATTAAATTCATTACTTTGTCTAATAATGCATCAGGTGTTGTGAGGTTTGGTGATAACAACTCAGAAAACATAGTTGGGAAAGGAACGTTCGATCTAGATAATGGAAAGACTACCACTGAAAATGTTCTATATGTTGAAGGTCTTAATATCTAGGGTTTTCTAGATGGCCTAAGGAGATATCTATGGTATTAATGTTAGTTTGGTTAGGAGGAATAAAACGTTGTAAATGAACTAAAGAAGTATGGAATAAATGTAAATAAACTATTCTAGATGAAATAAAACCCTAATGTGAAATAGAAGAGTAAGGGAAAGACCAACTGATTACGAGAAAATTGTCGCATAGTGTCACTGAATCTCGAAATAAAATTTGGAAGTGCAAACTAACCCTCGGGGACCCTACAAAGGCAATATCTAGACTATCTGAGATGACACATGTACCTAGGAATGTATTGGGGCACCCCGAGGCACCTGGTATGTAATCCTGGGCACTCAAGATACTAAAAATCCTTAGAATCTAAATTTGGTACGGTCCTAAGTATCTTTAAGTGTTTCTGTCTTTCACGTTGGATTCGTTGGATGAATTAGAGAATGACGCACGATGCAAGGAGAAGTATCAAACCCTATAAAAATGAAACATGCATATGAATGGGTCGGATTGACCTTAGCCAGCAAGCTAGTGGACTTATCACTAAGCATTACACTACATTACAGACCCTGATGTAGTTCTAGTGTGTGTGTGTGTGTGTGTGTGTGTCTGTGTGTGTGTGTGTGTGTGTGTGTGTGTGTGTGCCCTATGTGCTATGTGCTCATGTTAGTCTCACTTTGTGAAGTAGTGAGTAATAATAGCTATAGCATTGTAAGTAGCATGTGTGCATGGAATAGAATGGAATCCTTCCCCTATGAAGTGTGTGTGATGCAGATATCCTAGCTTGAATGCATGAAACTATGTTGATGTAAGTGATGTAATGGATGGATCCCTAGATGGAGTGATAGTAGTGATAAGATGCAATGACCTGTGACCTTTATTATGGTGTTATAGCTTTATAACTATAGGGCTCTCTAGCTTAATTTTGTACTTAATCTTGACAAGGCTGATTGAGAAGAGGATACGGATGAGCACCAGCTAGAAGTGACCCAAAAATAAGCAAAAGAGGTTGTGCATAGACCAGGTGCCCGGAATATCACCGGGGGTGCCTCGGGGTGCCCAAGTATAATAGGGTGCCCCAATATCACGCTAGAATGTCAGAATGGTCATGAAATTGGATAATAGGTATTGGGAAATATGTGGGAAGGAAAAAATAAAAGATAAGAAAAAGGTCTCCAAAAGGTGGGATTAATTAGTACTTTGTATACTTGAGAACCTTCTAAATAGTAGTATAAGATTGGGGTAAATATTTTATAATTTGAAATATTTGTGTCTACATTTTCCCCTACTTTATGTTGGTGAGCGAAAATCTTGCTAACATAAAGTAGATAGAGATGTGTACCTAATAAACATGTAGACTATAGAATAAGACATACTGATAGACTAGACTAAAGTGTGGAATGAAAAAAAGAAAAATGTGGAGGAGTGTGGGTTCTAAAGATGAAAAATGTGTATAAAAGTGATAAGAGTGAACCTAGGGAAGAACACACGTGTAGTTGTTGCTGTGTGTAGTGTACCTACATGGTTAGTATGACAAGTACCACCATGGTTTGTTTTCGTTGTCATTGTTGCTGTTGTTATTACCCCTAATTTGACTGCTTGTTTTTCATACATCGGATTTGCAAGGAAAAAATGATCAAGTAGTCAAATATGTATGTATGTGAAAACATTGTGTAAAATACGTAAATGTAAAATACGCTAGAATAGAAACAATAAATAGAAAAATGGAACATGTGCACCTGATCCATGTCAATATAAAGGGTGTAGAAAGATATCATTTACTATGGTGAGTTTTTTAGGTGATCTCACACAACCACGGCTAAAGAAGTGTAGGGAGGAAAAGCTTTGTGTCCTCCAACTCTAACAACTTATGCTGAATTTTTTTGAAGAGATCTTTGTCTGTCTTGGTTTTTTTCCAATCCGATGCCACTAGATGGAGAAGTGTAGAGAGGCACACCCATTGTAACCCCTGAGCTTCTAACCTGATCCACAAAATTTCGAAGGATAACATGTCTGTTGAGGTCATTGTGTATGAAGTTCATAGACTAGTCTGAACTCACTCATTGTGTGTGAACCGTTGTATATATGTTATGTTAGTAGAAACCTAAATGATTCCCCCAACTTTTGGGGTGCATGTGATGACCCCTGGAAGGAGAATACAGCCCCAAAAAGAGGACCAACCACACTCGACTTGTAGAAATCTTCTCACAGGGGGAAAGGGAAACACTTGGTAGATACCTAGGAATGAAAAAAGAGGATGGCTAGCCAATACAAATTTTAGTATGAACACATGCATGCAAAATAAGACAAGTGTAAAATACACAAACAATGTAAAAATATTAAGCAAAGTAGTGTAAACACGTAAGAAAACAAGCAGACCACACAAAGTGGGTTTCAAACATGGGACATCACTCACAATTTCACAAGACATGCAAGGACATCATGGACGTAAAAAAAAGTAAAGTGTGCACACAAACAAAGGGAAAATGTTGAAAACAATGGCAAACAACGCAGATAAGTAAAAACAAACATGTAGTCATGGAAACATGTAGTCTTGTAAAACAAGTGCTGCACATGGAACACCCGTTAGCATGTTAGAGTGATAACAAATATGTCAAAGCATGTATGAACAAGTAGTATAAGATGCTAAGTACAAAATGAAACAATAACACCTATATGAGATGAATGTGGATGCCCCCAACGACCAGTATAGTAAGGGTATAAGGCAAGCATCCATGCCACATGTAAATGTCTTGTATCTACGATCACACTAAACAAAGGTGTGAATGTGCATGTGTGTGTTGGTTGTCAAAAAGGACCTTATTGAGAACAATAGTCAGGGGACAGAAAGTCCCTCCTCTTTAATGGGAGAGGTTCCCTTATTTAAAGGCAAAACTTATTTACACATGTACAATGTATAGTTTTAATGAGGAACTCGGATATCATGAAAGTGTTAAAATAGAACAGATCATCAATACAAAAGGATAGAGGAATTAAGTAGTGGGAAGGGGTAGAAAGGCACTCTCAAGAAATATAGATAACAAAATAATTCCTTACGCATGCCAGAATGAAATTATTTGGAACAGAACCATTTGCATTTGAGACAATAAGATGTTATTTCAAAGACACAAAGTTCTAGAAATTACATCTACAAGAATACAAAGCTTCTTGAAGTAACACAGATAAATGATTCAATAACATTTAACAGATAGTAATGAAATAACAAGATCAGATAGACATGGAAAGAAAGATCTTTTATATTGATTACTTTTTACTCCTTAACACTTTCAAAAATAAACCAAGTTCCAGCCCCCACAAAATGGTGCTAGAGAGCCCATTATATAACTTACAAATTAGTTACACTTGGTAACTACTTCTTTTAACTAAAATTAAGGAGATGCTTGACACAAAACCCTTAACTAATTACAATAAGCCCAATTTGAGAAAAAGAAGGAAGAGAGGAGCCAGAAGAGAAAACAACTACCTATTGCTAAGGAGGGCCCACCGACTTGAAGATTCGTTGCCTGAAATTTTTTAATGCTTCCGCTATGTCTCTGCCTTGTGGAACTAATGTGTTGGCAGTGGCTTGAGTCCAGGTACCTAGGCATTTCTCCATCTCCTTATCAAACTCAGTGTGTGCATGATATTCTTTATTAGCCTCTTCAATAGCAGATTGAAGAGAGAAAATCTCCTTTATCTTCTCTTTGGTAATTGATTCCTCCTTGAACAAGTTTTCTTTAACAAATGCCCTGAACTGAGTTTTAATTTCTTGGAGAGAGAAAGGAACACTTGAAGTTTCATCGTGAAGATGACAATGAATATCTTTGAAAGCAGACACAACACAAGTTTTGAAGGCTTCTCCCTTCTGCCAACTATTCCTCAACTCTCCTAAAGCTTCCTCAGAACTTTTATTTTCCATTCCACGCTGAAAACCCATGACCTTGACAAATTGTCTTTGGCATCATCAAAAACCTTATTGGCCATCAATATATTTTCATCAACCTGTCCCATCAGGTGAAGATCCTACTCCAAATAAGTTCATCTACTCATTGAGTTTGAAGGCTTCTCTGATGAAATTGAAATTCAAACCTGCAATGATCATGTCATCCACCATGGCTTCCATAGCTCTCCCATAGATGGAATACTTGTGTATGTCTTTAATGCTCTAGACTTCATCTTGACTAAGAATCATAGGTGGTGGAAGGGCAGTCAGTGGAGTAGGATCCAAAACCTTGTCCTTAGATAATAATGACTTGATGAAGCTAGAAAGAATTTGAGCTTGTTCCTCCAGTTGCTCTATAGTCTGTTTACCTTTTTCTACTCTCTCAATAACTCTAGTTACTATTTCTTGGAGGTTATGCACCTCACTCTCAGGGGTAGATTCTCCCATCGGGATCTAGAAAGCTCTAGATCAAAGGCTAGTAGATCTGTTCTCGCCTTATCAACCTTAGGTTTTCTACCTCTAGAAATTGGTAGCCTTGGACATCCTGTCATTATCCTTGAAGTTGTTTTAGCTCTCTTTGCAGGAGCAAAAGGAATAGTGCCCAAAAAGGCTGCCACAACATCAAAATTTGGCCCTGTCAATCGAGAAGAAGGCTTCCTCTTCCTGCTATCAACCAAGGGTTGTACCCATGCAAAAGTGCAGAAGAAGAAGGAGGAGCAAGAGATCCAAGAGCAAGAGAACTCATGGCACTTAAAGTACTTACTATTGTTGCTTCCAGTAGAGATGTGAGTGGAGTATCTGGAGCTTCTTGGGCAGAGGAATTAGTGGTACTTGGAGGTTCAGTGTTATGCACTTCCTTCTCTTTATCTATTGTAGCTTCTGAAGTTCCTGCAGGGACTAGTACTTCACTATCATCACTTTCACTAAGAACAATGACGTTCTTTGTCCCCAAAGGTAGTTGTGAATGCTTTAACAGGGGATATTCCTTAATCGACTCTGTTTAACCTCTTTCACCTTCTTTTGATATACTTGAGTAGATGAAGAAGGGGTGGATGATTCAAGTTCTTTATTTGAGGAAGGAGGAGGAGTTTGTGTAGGTACCTCCGAGCTAGGTGTATGTGACCCCTTCCTAGGGGTTGAAGTATCTTTGGAGGAAGATTCTCTTAGATTCTTCTTAAGTTCTCGAGACTCTTTTTCAAACCATATTTTGGTTCTTACAAGGACAGGGGCCAGAATCTCAACCAAGTCATCCTTCTCCCTCTTGAACCAGTCCAGATCCTCTAAGGGAGTATGCTTGATCAATGTATCATATTCATATGACAATAGGTCTGCATTGTCATCTTGAAGCCCTTCAGGAATTTGATATAGATTGAGCTCCTTTATCAACTAGAGAGAGAATCTACCATAATGCCTCCGCCTTGCTTCAAATTCATTTGCACAATCGGCCCAGTAGTCCTCAGTATCTGATTTGTGATGATAATTAATTATGAGATTTAGCTCAATGAACTTCTTCAAATCAAAAGCAGTCCTGGGCCTGAAGAAGTGAATAGTGATGGGAGCAAGGGCCCTTTCTATGTTTTGAGCATCCAAAGCTGTTTTACATGTATAATTACCCAAGGATATGGGGAAATGCAGCCCAAAATTTTCTTGTCTCTACAGGTTTTATGTAACTTATTCACTTGTTTGCATACTTCAATCAAATCCATCTTATCATTACAAAACATAGGGAGTTTGAGAGGTGTGTTCTCATAACCGGCTAACCTGATATACGAAAACCTTCTAAATTGAATGAAGAAAGCTCCATATTTTGCTATCAGGTTCATGGCCTCATCAAAAAATCTTCTAGCAAGTATCACTTTCTAGAAGCCTCACAATGTACATGGTAAAAGCATCATTCACCCTCCTAAAGTTATGATTGTTGGTTTCAAGGGTGAACTGAGGGCAGTATGCATAAATGGGTTCAACTTTTGACCCTCGATGTATGTGAAACCAAACCATTGCCAAGATGCTGCTAGGGTATACATAAGATAAGAAGTCATATAGAACTTCTTGGTCTATTACACATTGGACAACTGTTTTGTCAAATTCATGCAAATGATTTCTGCCCAATTTATGTTCTAGCTACCCTCAGAGACGATGTTGATGAGCAGGCACATCTAAAAGTGAAATTCATTGGTGGGGGTAAGCCCATGACACAAGCTAACAAGATGATGAAATCAGATAGTTCTTAGTTAAAATCAGCCCTAAACAGAGCCTTGGAAAGTCGAGATGCTCCCTTTTTAGGGTTCTTCAACCATGACTTTGCTATCCTCACTTTTTATTTATCACTGTCTTACTCGAAGAGAGTCTGTACTTGAGCTTGAGAGATAACCACGGAGTTTTCAATTCATGGGATCCATAGAGTAGTGGCAATGGCAGTAACATCTAGTTTGGTGATCAGTTCCCGTGCACATTAGATAATTCATTCGTGTCAGGGTTGAAGTGAGCTCCGCAGGTGAGTACAATGTCGACACACTATATCGAGATCAGGGAACCCGCAGCAAATGCAAGGCCACTGTTGTTGATCATTTGCGCCATGGGAGAGGATTAGGGTCAGTCAACCTGCTCCAGAAATCACCAAAATCTAGGTGACAAACCTCACTATCCCCGATATCAGGAACAAAAGATTCGAGCGGTGAAACATGTTCTTGACCCTGAAATTTGATCTTTGTGTTGAAAAGTGTATAGAAAAGCCTGACCTTCAACTTGAATTCACAATAAAAAATGCAAGGTGGATGGGAGTACGAGAAGACGATCTTGATTGCAAGGATTTGAGCGAATGGCAACAAGTAAGTAGTGTGTAAAAATGCGTAGAGGGTAGTCCCATTAAATATCCATTTTAGGAGAGAGAAGGTTATAAATGTGCATTAAATTCATATGCACCGACTCAAAAAGGCAAGCATCGGGAAGAGTGGAAAAAACTAGCTCGGATGGTCTTTGGTACATTTGGGACATGAGGGACGTGAAAACACAATCCAGCCGATGCGGTCGATGTGGGTAATACAGAGCCAAAAGAGCACGGGTAGTCCAAGAACTTAGAAACGTGAGGGCCGCGAAGACATGATTCGGGCCGACGCAGTGATGCTGAGTAAAGCAGGACGGAATGGACAAATGCTTTTGGGACAAATAAGACCAAAGTACATAAAGGGAGTGATGCGGCCCGACGCAGAGTGATCGGAAATAGAAGGTGCAATCGAGAACTTGGGACATATGGGACAAAAATGTCTGACAGACCGTAAATCACTAAAATGACTCAAAAAACGTGAATTTTCCCTAACTCCTCAACTTTTCTCTTCACTAGAACATCATAAAAGGTGTTAACTCAAAATTTTCAATTTTTGACTTTCGAAAGAGGGGAAATTTTGAGAGGACAACAATGTGCATGATAATGACATAGAAGAAAGTAATCTAACATGTGTAGTAAAGTGAACACATAAAACACCAGTAAGAAAGAGTAAATTCTACAAAGACAATGCAATATATTGTGGATGGATGGAATGGAATGAAAAATGGAATGATAAGAGAAACATGTCCCCTGAGTGGAAGAAATGTGTATGCAGTGAGGTTCATTTATTTTCCCCCTCAATAGTCAAGAATGAACCGTAAACGAGAGTGCATCATCGGGAAATGGCCTAGTAGTGTTGGTTGTATCTAGCGGGTTGTGATGAGTATATATATGGGATGGTGATGAAATACATATGGGGAGAATATGTGCGTGAACCCTATAGCTGAAGCATATATCATGAATTTTTTGATCGGAGGAGTGATTATTTATCCCTAAGCGTATATCACTATAGAATGAGTGTGTGGGAATGAGATATATAGAAATATGTGCATGGACCCTATAGCCTAAGCGTATACCATGAATTGTTGAATGGGTGAGTGATGATTTATCCCTAAGTGTATATCACTACATGATGGAAGAAGAAGGTGACGATTTAGCCTATAGTGTATGTCACTATGAGATATGGGTGATGAGGGTGTATGAAATGTATATGAGCATGTGGTGGATAGCGGAAGGTGGTGATTTAGCATGAAGTGTAGACCACTATGTGATGAATAAGGTGAGGGTGGTGATTTATCCTAAAGCATATACCACTAAGTGATGAGTAGGATAAATGATGATGTAATAGAATGACATAGAATATGATAATAGAATAGGTGATGATTGGATGTAAGAGGATAATGTAGAATGGATGAAGGAGTGGTGATTTAACCTAAGGTGTATACCACTACAAGATGATGGAAGGTGTGATAATGTAATGGAATAATTTGGAATTGAGAAAATGTAAGAGGAGAAGAGAATAATAGATGATAGGACATAATAGGATGATGTAGAAGTGATGAAAAGAGTGGTGATTTAACCTAAGGTGTATACCACTATGGTATGTGATGATGTGTGTGGGTGACGATATAGCCTAGAGCATCGGTCACTAGTTCGATGAATGTGGTATGATGACATGTCGCATGTAGGTAAGGTCCATTTGATTGGTAAGCCCTAATGATCGAGTATGGACCGAGGAATTAAAGTGTGACATAGACATGGTGGTGAGTACAACGTAGTAAAAAAATGAATTGTAAATGACCAAGGTATAAAAATGTGTGGTGTAGAATATGCAGTGGGTATGTAATGTAATGTAATAAATGTGTATATAGAAGTAGAATGTGTAATGATAATAGATAAAACTAGATCCAAGTATAAGGAAATCTAGTGTAGCATGTAGAATAGGTAAGATGTATGAATGCAATGTGGGTGTGTAGTATGTATATGTAGTTTGAAATATAAGATGATAAGTGTATGTATAATATGTGATGGTAAAAGATAAAGCTAGATTCATATACAACATGAACTAATGTAAATGTAGAATGAGAGGATGGAATGCAAAAGTAGGATCATATATGATGATGACTAGTGTAGTATATACTATGGAGATATAATGTAGGATGATGGAATGTACATGTATAGGTCTTATAGTGCAATGTGTGGGGTTTAGTGTAATGGTAATCCCTCAACATTCTAGTGTGAACCAAAGCACTAGGGTGCATCATCGGGTAATGAGGGTGTGCTAATGCGTGATAAAGATATTGATATGCAAGGATAAAAGGAAGGAGACACTTAACCATGATATAATGAGGATGCGAGTAATTTATAGTTTGAATCCCCCAAGATATAATGTGAAAAAGGGGACTATGAAATGCCATCAAGAAAATCATCGTTGTCTTGATCGAAAATGGCAAGAGCTGTATTGGAAACTTGATAAGCGATAGAATGAGGTGGATCGTATAAAGATGCATTACAACAAAGGAGATAAGAATTCATCACATATTCTTCATCCATAAAAGTAATTAGTGGGCATCCATGAGCACACCAATGCAAAATTTTAGGTACATATGTAGGAGAAGAATCATTAGCAATGGAGATAGTATTGAAAGGCATGGGGAAGGAGAGTGAGGAATGAAGCAGGTTGAGTGTGCCACCAATATAATCAAGCCAAGATCATCTAAGTGTAAATAGAAACCCATGAGGAATGCATGTAACAAATATGGTTAAGTGAAAAACCCGTAATCCATAAGCCATTGTAATATGGAAATAACCATAATAAAGAAGGGGTGAATGGAGAGGTGGCAATATGTCATTAAGCGTCATGCCAAACCTAGGTAAGGAATCACTTGTACAAATAGTATCAAAAATAGCAAGATCAAGAGGAATGTGTTACCAACATGTCCTATTTATATATAAAGTGCATGTGAAGGGTGGTCACGAGACAAATTTTGGTGGAGGTAGATGAAACTGTGTCAAAACTCTTAAGAGAGCCCTTATATAGGACCATGACATTAGTGGATGGAGGGTTTTCAACTTGATACTCACACAGGCCATCGGTGATAAATGTTTCTTCAAAATAATAATTTTCCACATTGAAAGGAGTAAAATCAATCTTTTGTAATGTATCATCAAGTGATTTCAATAACATCAACCTCATTGTCAAACTCGTTGGAAACATCGACATGGGTGTCATCTTTTTGGGTAGCACTATGAGGACATTCGTAGGTGGGGTAGGAGTAGAGGATTGTGGGGTGTATATTACTAGCAGAACAAATACCATGATTGAAATAATAGCCAAAGTGTGAGTAGATATAGCAGAAGAAGGAATGACAACAATAGAAGAGGTGGGTATAATAGATTGACCAACATCATATTTATCTAGGTTAGCATATGGAATAGGCTGAGGTGGTGGGATAGGCATAGAAGTGATAGGGTCAATGCGATAATATTTGAATGGTTCCGGGTCAAGTGGTAACAGTATGTTCATAACCATCATGAAGGAATTTGACACATTGATGTACAGTGGAGGGTATGGATTTCATGGCGTGGATCCAAGGTCTACCTAAGAGGAGATTGAATTGAAAAGAAACATCGAGGATGTAGAATTTAGTAAGAATGGTTTTAGGTCCGACTTGAATATGAAAGGATACTTTGCCTAGGCATGTATGAGTAGAGGAATCATAACCACAAATGAGAGTGGAGTTATGAGAGATGAGGTTATCATTGATTCCTAATTGTTGTAAAATGGAATGTGCATAAAGATTAATGGAAGACCCATTATAATTGAGGACAAGCTTAATATAGGTAGTACTACCATGACAACATTGTAATGAGAAATGGTGTGCAAGGGTTATCATGGAATCCAAGTGATATGTCTTGGTCTCTAAAGGATATCGAATGAGGTAAACTACAAAAAAGACAAATGAGATGGGAAAAGTTTTATGGTAGAGTGATCACGTTTAACATGAATGACACAAAGAGTAGCTTCAAGTGTAATCTAGAAGTTACGGTGCATTACGTAATCAATCCTAAAGGGATATCTTGGCTGGTGTATTTTTAAGTTGGTCGATAATATCATAGCATTTAGGAGTAGGTGGTGGAGTGGTGGATAAGACTGGAGGTGGTATGGAAACATGTGGACCATCTGGTGGAGTAATACGATTGTGAATATTAGTGACTACATTGATGGATGAGGCGAGATGGAGGTATGAGAAAGCGAGGTGGATGATGAGTGCGAGACATGCATGAAGTCAGTCTATGGTAGAAGTTATATTGGTGACCTCGGTAGGTGTATAGGTGGGGTACAAAGATTGGGCCATGACCTAATAAGGGGATGACATGATAGGAGAAAGGGTGTGAGAAAAAACCGTAGAAGGTGACATAAAGAATGACCGGGTTCACCAAAATGATTAACAAAAAATAAAGATATTCTAGATGGCCCAAGGGGATATCTAGGGTATTAATGTTAATCTAATTAGGAGGACTTAAACGATGTAAATGAACTAAATAAATATGAAATAAATGTAAATAAACTATTCTAGATGAAATAAAACCCTAATGTGCAAGAGAAGAGTAAAGGAAAGACTCAACTAATTACAAAATACTATCGTCGTACAATGTTGCAGAGCTAGAAAATAAAATCTGGAAGTGCAGAAATACCCTTAGGGACCCTGTGAAGGGAAAATCAAGACTATCTGAGATGACAGAGGCACCTGGGAGTGTACTTGGGGTGCCCGAGGTGGTGCTCTGATCTACAGTATATATTTAATCTGAGGTGCTCAAACACTACAAATCCTCATATATTGAATCTAGTATAGTCGTTAAGTATCTTTGAGTGTTTCCTATCTATCACACTAGATTCATTGGATGAACTAGAGAATGACCTAATGCAAGGAGAAGTATCAAACCCTATAAAAATGAAATATGCATATGAATGGGTCAGAATGACCTCAGCTGCCAAGCTAGTGGACTTATCATTGAGCGTTGCACTACATTATAGAACCTGATGTAGTTCTTGTGTGTGTGTGTGTGCACGCATGTTGTGCCCTAGGTCTTTGTCATTCTAGACGCACTTCGTGAAATAGCGAGAAATATTAGCTATAAAAATGTAAGTAGCATGTGTGCATGGAATAGAATGGAATCTTCCCACCTATGAAGTGTGTGTGATGCAGATCTCTTAGCTTGAATGCATAGGACTATGTGGATGCAAGTGATGTAGTGGATGTAGCCCTAGATGGAGTGATAGTAGTGATAAGATGAAATGACCTAGGACCTTTATTATGGTCTTATAGATTTATATTTATAGGGATATAGAGATTAATTTCATAATAAATCCCAATAAGGTTGACCGAGAAGAGGATAAGGATGACCAACAACTAAAAGTTACCCAAAAATAAGTGTAAAGGTTGTGCATAGATGAAATGGCACGAGCACCTCGGGGTGCCCTAATACCTTGAGGGCACCCGGACACTAGAATGTCGGAATGGTCATGAAATGGGTTGATAGGTATTGGAAAATACGTGGGAAATACATAATAAAAGATAAGGAAAAGGTGTCCAAAATAGATTAATTAGTAATTTTTATGTACTTGAGAACCTTATAAATAGTAGTATAAGACCGTACTCTAAATATTATCTAATGTGCAATATTTGTGTCTACATTTGGTCCGATTAATTCGATGAATTTTGTGAATAACATGGAATAAGAAGACAATTCTCAACTACAAGGACACCTCAACAAAATGGGGTTATTGAAAGGAAGAACATGACTATACAGGAGATGGCAAGGACCATGCTAAATGAATCCAAACTGACACCTCGTTATTGAAAGGAAGAACAATTATTGGAGTGATGCGCAATTATTTTACACCGATGTCTATATTTTGAATAAATCTCAGGCGAGAATAAACAATGATAAGACTCCCTATGAACTATGGAAGAAGAGACCAGCCAATGTGAAGCACATAAGAGTCTTTGGTAGAAAATGCTATATCAAAAGAGATGAAGACAACTTGGGAAATTTGACTCAAGATGTGATGAAGGAATATTCCTTGGCTAATCGGGGATGACCGTGGCTTATAGCTACTATAATAAAAGGTTGCAAAATATTTTTGAAAGCACAATTGTAAAGGTGGATGAGATAGACTATGCAAAAACTAGCACTTAGCACAATGGAGGCCATGAAGAGCAAGAAGATGATGAAGAGTTAGAAAGTCCGTGTGAAGAAGGAGGTGAAGAAGAAGAAAGACCAAACACTAAGGCACCCTCTAGGAAAGATAAAAGGATCATCCTTCTAATAAAATCATTGGGAAAAAAAGGTGGAATCATCAAAAGAAGAAAGCTAAGAGAACAACAAAATCATGAAGATATAGCACTCCTATCAATAATACAACCCAAGAACATTGGAGAAGAAAGAAAAGATCAGCATTGGGTAGATTCCATGAATGAAGAGCTAGATCAGATTGAAAAGAATGAGACATGGGAACTGGTACCTAGACCACGGAATAAGAATGTAATTAGAACCAAGTGGCTTTTTAGAAATAAATTGAATGAGAAAGGAGAAGTGACACAAAATAAGGAAAGACTAGTTTACAAAGGATACACACAAATGGAAGGAATAGATTTTGATGAGATTTTTTCACTAGTGGCAAGAATGGAAGCAATAATATTGTTCCTAGCTTACGTGACATACAAGAAAATCAGAGTATTCCATATGGACGTGAAGTCAACTTTCCTCAATGGTTTCATGAATGAAGAGGTATACATTGAACAACCTGATAGATTTTCATTAACATAAGATAAATATTATGTGTGTAGGTTGAAAAAGGATTTGTATGGATTAAAACAAGCTCCCAGAGTTTGGTACAACATATTGGATTCATACCTCATGGAGCAAGGATTCAGAAAAGGTGTTGCAGACAACAATCTCTACATCAAGGAAAAAGGAGAACATCTACTCATTATCATAGTCTATGTAGATGACATCATATTTGATAGAGACCATGAAAAGATGACATATGAGTTTGTTGACATGATGAAAGAAGAGTTTTATATGTCAATCCTTGGAGATCTTTCATTATTTTTGGGATTACATATCAATCAATTATACAACAACATATTCATATCCCAAACCAAGTACATCAAAGAGATGTTGAAAAGATTTAGAATGGAAGAATGCATGCCAATTGGTACACCAATGGAAGTTGGATGAAGTTGAACAGAGATGATGGCTCACCTAAGGTAGACAAAACTCTGTACAGATCCATGATAGGAATTCTACTTTACTCCACAGCATCAAGACATGATATTATGTAGGCGGTAGGCCTTGTTGGAATATTTCAAGAAGATCCAAGGGAAAAACACCTCAAGGAGGTCAAGAGAATTCTGAGATATCTCATGGGAACACTTGAATATGGACTGTGGTACCCCAAAAGAAATGACTTTAGCATAAAAGCATATACAAATGCTGATTGGGTAGGAAGTGTTGATGATAGAAAGAGCACAAGTGGAGGAGCATTCTTTGTTGGAAATTTCTTAGTATCTTAGTTGAGAAAGAAATAATAATCAATGACTCTCTCAAGATGTGAAACAAAATATATAGTTGCCATGATGTGTTGTACTCAATTTCTATGGATGAAGAAAACATTGGAATACTATAAGGAAGATATGAAAATCCAACTCCTTTTTTGTTTGATAGTATAAGTGCAATGAGTGTCTCCAAGAATCTAGTGTTCCACTAAAAAAAAAGCATATACATATAAGATATCATTTCTTGAGGGAACAAGTGAATGAAAGAGAAATCAGTATTGAATATGTGAGCACTAAAGAATAAATTGCAGACATAATTTCCAAGTCGCTACCAAGATCCACATTTGAGTATTTAAGGAATGAATTGGGGGTCATTCCTGATCCCGCTAACAACTAGAAGGTGTGCAAAAAACACAAGGGAGAATTATCAGGTAATATCAGATCCTAAACAATAATAAAGAAAGGGGGAGCTAGTCTTCTAGCTCAAATACATCAAAGTATACATTATCTCAGGGAGAGCATTGTCGCAGACACACTAAGACAAGTGTAAGAGAAGAATAAACAAAGGGGGAGCTTTTAAGGTAAGAACATGTTGTATCTAGCTTACCAGAATATTTAGTTTTATGCGGCATAGTTGGCCCTTTGTCATTGTTTTCAAATGGGGAGAGAGACTAATGAAAGTTAAAAACCAACCTTTTATACTCAAAGGGGGAGAAATGTTGTGATATATAAGGAGAGATGATGGAACCAGCCAAGTTATATACATAGAGGAGTAAAGCTGAAAACATCATAGGTATGCAAGTATTTTTCCATCAAAAGTTTTTGTTCTAAAATTTTGAATATTGCCATCATTGACAAAGGGGGAGATTGTTGGACCTTTTTCATGAGTCAAATGTGTGGTCTTTGATGTCAAGTTGAATCAACAGATGTCAACTTACATTGATGGCAAAAGGAGTGAATTTGGTAAAGTGAGCATCTTTGAAAAGATGAAGGTGTATTGGTAGTGTCAACTCACAGAGGATCATGATGACTAAGGATAAGTGTTAAGGGACTTAGTCAATGTTTTTTCATGTTGCGAACATGAGGAAATATCCAGCGAGGTCTAGAGACATCCACCGAAGACTTGGAGTAGCTTCCAAAGTCTATAGAAAGTCATGAAATGATAAAGAGAAGCTGCAAAAGGTAAGTAATTACCACTCATAAAAGGATAAAGTCATGAAGCTACATGGAGTCAAAGGAGGAGCCATAAAAGAGATAAGTGAAGCCACAAATGTAAAGGTAGAATCGTAAAGGTGAAGGAAAATCCGTGAAAGTAAGGAATTCAAAAGCAAATCCGTGGATAAAGAGTAAAGCCGTGAAGAATTTTAGAAGCTGCAAAAGACAATAAAAGCCGCAAGAAGAAGAAATATGGTTGCGGACATAGAACAAAGCCGTGAAAAGGTAGAAGATAAGGAGGAATGTCATGTGCCATTGAGAAAGACATGAGAAGAATAGAATAACCATGGATAACTAAAAACCCGTAAAGGAAGAAGAAACACCCGAACAAAGGCAAGTGCCAAAATACAAAGGAGAAAGTTAGAGGAGAAAAGGAAAGCCGCAAAATGATGGAATATGGACTGGAAAAGGGTCGAAGGCAATCAAATTGATTCAAACACATACAAGTGAGAGTTAGTTCTCCAAAATCGATGGTGATTCAATTGTCAGGTGATTACGGCTAAGGATATTACTTGAAATCCACAAATAATGAATAAATCTACTATTCTAGCTGCCAACATTTAATGCGTATTGAATTTGTGGAAATATAGTTACATTCTCTATGAGATCCCAAGCTTTAAGGAAAAATAAAGTATTGGAGAAGGAAGCGGTTCATCGATCTAGGCCACATTGAAAATGTGAAAAATCAATTTTGGAAAACGACTAATAAATAGCTTCTAGAAATGCATGGAAAGTGGTCTAATAAAGTAAGGAACAATATTTGGAGTCAGTTGCATGCATTTAATAGCCCGGATTCTTAGGTGACCAAGTAGGAAGGTGCATGACACACAATTCAAAGTGAATAATTGGGTTGATTGTGAATATAGTTTGAGTTGGAGCTATTTTGGCATGTTTCTAAAGAAAATAAAATATGCATTCAAGAAAAGGAAGAGCTGCACAAGAATGAATACGATGCAATCCAGATGAAGAAGAGAGAATATGATGCAATCAAGCTAAGAAAGAGCTATAGAATAAAAGAGAGAGGAAAGAGGAGAACAAATCAATGATGCATTGATTTAGTAGATGAATAGAGCATCAAGGGTGGCATATTGATTGAGCATAGAGTTCGAATCAGATGATCTAAAGAGAGTGAGAAGTGAACATAGATAGATAGGAAAGTGATCATAATTTATTGTAATATAAATTTTTGTAACTATATGATCGGTATATATATAAACCAAGTCTAAGTTGTAGCTTAACACATTCGAGAGGAGTTGTAGCTTCCATGTAGGTAGGTGCCTACAAAAGAAATCTCTTGTGATACATAATATTCACTTGAGTCCTTTATTGTGCGTAATATCAGTAGAGGTGTAGGGGTTGGTGCTCCTTGTGGGGTTGGTGCCTCACTAAAAAAATCTTGTAAGATGTGTTATATTCTTATGAGTCCTTGCTTTGTGTAATATAAGCAATGGTTTTGGTGGGTTTTTCTCCGAAAAGGTTTCCCATGGTAATTTTTGTGTTTTGTGTTATTGTGCAAGACATTTGGTTGATTGAATGCTCATAGTTTAAAGCCACACATTATTAAAGGGTTTAAAATTGGCATTAAGTAAAAGTTTTAGTTTACTGGTGATTCACCCCCTCTCGAGTTCTTGTGATCTATAAAAGGTGCGAAAAAACACTTAATTTTATTGCATTATGTGAATCCATCTTCAAACCAGAGCATCTCAACAATTGTGCCAACCTTCTTATAGTCCTTAGAAGCTTGTTTTGATCAACTTGCTTGACTTTGGGAGGTTTTCATTGCTTTCTTGTGTTATCTTATGTTATTTCTATCACTATCTTGTTAGAGATAACATTTTGCAGGACCATATCATTTTATTGGTTGGGAAAATTGAATTCAAGGACAATTCGGGGACAACATTCCCTCCTCTTTATGGGAGAGGTTCCCTTATTTCACACACACACAAGTAAAACTACTTATTTAAAAATATACAAACTATTAATATTTAAATGAGGATTTTGATCATGTGAATGTCTTCATATCCATAATGGAAAAGATCCTAACTCGAATAGGTGTGATGGATTGTTTGGTGAGGATAGCTGCTTGAAGGCTCCAATCAATATCGAGCTCAGCCGAGATCCTATCTATAGGTTGTTGAATACGTGGAAACTGACCTATGGGTGTATATATTTCCTGACAAGGTCATGAAAATGGTGGTAAAATGTGTAGTGGATTCTCTGGGGTTTTATGGATGATTCTCTGGTTTAGTCCAGAAATCCTTAGCTTGATTGGCTGCTATGTTTAATAATGAGAGTTGTGTGATAATGTCTGGTGGGAGTGGAGAGGACCTAAATACTAATGTTGCAAACCAGCATCAACGTCGGATTGATTTGTAGGCCCGTTGGGTTGTGGGACTTGTGGATCACAACCATAAGTTTGTGGTTGTTGTGGACCTCCTATGGTCATATGAAGAGTCAATCCCTAATTCTGAGTATCCAGTAGTCGTATGCCTTTTTGGCCTCTATGTTCAGAACTAGGAGTTGTGCAATTTTCTCAAAATACCTTACAGGTGTTCTGGCAACTTGAATTCGTAAGCTAGTGTTTATGTCAATGAGGATATCTCCCGCATCAGGCTGTGGGACTAGTGGGTCGCAACTGAATGTTTTCTCTCTTTCAAGTCCTTCTACAGTCATATGGATATCTATCAAGGTAGTCTATAATTTGGCTGATTTGACCAAAACATGTGTGCTTTGTCGTCTTCTATGTTTAATCCTCTCAGTTGTGTGCTAACTTCTTGTAGGTCTGATGTTGTTCGGAAGACCTGAATTCTGAGATTTTGGTCTATGTCGGCTAGTGCTGTGGGAAGATTTGGTTGAGGCACGATTGGCTCAAAAATGTATTCCCTGGGCTCTCTAGGTCCCGTGATTGTCATGCAAAAGATGATACAATTCTAACTAAAGAAAAGTAAACTGATTATGCAAGATATATTTACAACATACATACATTCCTCTTTTTTTGTATTTTTGATAGAATATTTAACAGAATTAAAAGAAAAACTATTTAATATATTCAGAAAATGACAACTAGTCTAATAACAAAATTAAAACAAGCAAGGTAGCCTAGTATAGCTACTTGCCTGTGTAGTTGTGATTTTAACCTAAATAGCTAGATAACTGATTAACTTAAATTGAAAGACTCTCGATCCTACCTCAGAAGTGAGGAATGAATCATAGTTTCTCAGAAACTATCAATCCCCATAGCTTCCCCGTAATATCGAAAGTGAATTTAACTGAAATGAAATAATTCACTACTCTATTTGATATGTTTTAACTAGAACTTTTGACAACTCAAACCTGGCATTTGCAGAATAGTGGTGAATCCAGTCGTGTGTGATTTTTCCCCTCAGTGTGATCTCCTCATTCCTTCGTGTTCACGTGAATCTAGAAAAGTGTGTATATGCTAGCATCAATAGAAGAAGGTGTTCGAACAATGGCAGCTTTGGGTATAGACCGAATACAATGCGAGTAGGAGAGGGATAGCGCAAGTGACAGAGCTTGGCTTATGCAATTCCTAGCGGGATCTATTGTGGGAATATAACACAAGTGTACCGAGAGATTCTAGACACTACTTCCTGTGAAGAACACAACCTGCAACTCTAATGGATTCCAAACTGAAATAAAACTACCTTACTCTAACTGATTGTATGAAACAACAACGAAACTAAAACAAGAAGATCACGTGGCCTCTAAATAGCAGAAGAAAACTAGCATGGATGCAAAACATGAAACCAAATGAATTCTAAACAAGAAATTGAAAGACTAAACAATAGAATTGAGAAGGTGAGGGGCCATTTGTTTGAAAACAAACCAACTATTTATAGAATTCCCATTCACCAAAGGGTAACTTGGAATGGAACTCTTTTACCATTAAACAATGGAGAAACACTATTACAGGGAACCAAAAACATAAATACAAGCTAAGGTGGTTGAGAAAAGCTGGTAAATGTTGAAAATTCATGCAAGTCGTGATCAAAGGAATGTGTTGGAGAATGCGTGAAGGACCGAGCAGGGTTACTGAGGCCTTTGACTGGGGGTGGCGTCACGAGACCTGCCACCCTGGCAGGGTGGCGATCACGAGACCGCCACCCTGGCAGGGTGGTGGTTTCATTACTAAAGGTCAAAAAGCCAAGAAAAGGGGGCAAGGGATAAAACAAAGCACAAGGAACTTGGATAAAGCATTTGGGATGCTAACATATACTTCATGAGCTTCTCTGGATCCCGAACACCTTATGAGGTGACCTGTATCATCATTGGGGCATGTGTAACATCATTATGGTGGTGCAGTACCCTATAATTTTGGGTACGTACATATTTCCCCCTAGAGAAGTGTTTTAGCCATGAAGAGGTGTAAAATGGTGGGTCCAGTATGGCGGTCCCAAAACGGGAAGCTAGAAATTATACCTGACACGCCTGTGTGTCGAAATGACGCCATCCAAATTCCTGCTACCTATAAAATGAAAAGAGGACTCAAGTGCAGATAGATAAAATAAGTCGAGAAAATAAATACTAAATTAATATGAAATGAGGACTTACCATTTGCATGGGGATAAGAACTTACCTCCGTCGGTGCTCCAAACCTGCGAAAGGGGCAAAAATGAGTCAAAACATATATATATATATATATATATATATATATATGGGCTCATTTTCCTATTCATTTGCGCGTGTTGATTTGATAGTTTTTGAGCTTTGGGACCCACGGTGATGGTTTTGATGAGAGTATAGTCAAAATGTTCATGGTGAGATAGCGATCATGCCTCGAGAGTGAGAACGTCGACCCACGAGATCTCAGGTTAGTTCTTCTCGATTTACCGTTTTTGCACCCAAAATGTTAAAATGTCAAAATCTTTGTCTTGGGGGGGTCATTTTTAGAAATGCTAGTGTTAATAGGGTCACTTAGGGGGGGCGCCTAATGGGTAGGCTTTTGTTTTAGTTAAAATGGTCAATTTTTGTTTTTGAGCATTTTTAGGGCACATGACCCGTTTGAACTCACGAGACAAGACCGCCGCCCTGAGCAGGGTGGTGGTTATGGGACCACCACCTTAGAAGGCGGCGGTTATGGAACCGCCGCCCTACACAGGGCGGCGGTCCATTACAGAGTGTCAAAACAACACTTTACTTAACTTGTTTTTGCATTTTTAGCATTCTTGCATGTTCTTAATAGTTTTTCCAATGCAATTTTGATACTAACTTACTCCTTTTTGCATGTTTTTGGGTGTATGCGAAGAAGGAGGAGTACATTAGATGGAGCTAGGAGAGGGAGTGTGATTGGCTCTCGGTAGTGTTGGAGGCACTCTCCCAGGCAGAGCGGGATACTCTCCAGAGGGTTGGTATATGGAGGATTGCACAGGTTCCTCATGTTGCACCTGCCAGTCACATATTGTGTGACTTGTTCTCTTATTGGGATGTGGATCGAAACACCTTCCGATTGCCAGGAGTTAGGGGTGAGTGGTCTATCACCCTGGAGGACGTTTACCATATCTTGGGGGTTCGATCCTTGGGCGGTGGCTATCTCTTAAGATAGTTGTATCTAGATCACAGGTGGTTCAGTGGGCCACCTATATGGGAGATGTGGTCGTATCGATGGGGTCGAAGAAGGGCGTGAGGATCCGCTCTATTATTGAGTCAGACATTCCCTTGCTCCGTAAGGCCATCATGGGCATCCTTGCATCAGACTGATTGGGGATAAGGGAGGGGACACCCTCTTATATTGTTGGGCCCCCATTATTGCATAGATTGAGGGCCATGGACGTGTCTACGCTTGGGGAGCAGATATCCTCGGGACTACCTATCATGACTTATACAGGGTAGTCCATTTTACAGGGATAGTCACTGAGCCATCCGACTCTTGTCATGAGTTGGGTGTATGAGCACATTATCCCATATGGGAGAGGTGTAGAGGTGGAGGATCCGGGGTTATCAGGGCAGTGAGGTGGATGGGGATGACAGTTCTTAGAGCACCCCACCAGCCAGTGGTTTCCCTGACTACTACAGACATGGAGGCCACTCCTTATCAGGCCATGGCAGGGGTATGGGGAGAGGAGACCGTTACATTGATTGCTTGCCAGACCACCAGCTAGTTGATAGACAGGGCGGGGAAGTTGGAGATCCACCCCTTTGATAGAGTACCACAATAGTTTGGCCTCCCCTATAGTGACATGCTCCTCCTGGTGGTGCCAGTGTATAGATCTATCCGTGAGGCTCGGGGAGGTCTAGAGGATGGGGTTGGACTATTGTTACTCCCGGTACTCCTATTGCGGCTAGGAGGGTGGTACGTGCATGAGGGAGAGCCGGTGCTCCTTAGGCACCCTTACTTTGGATTGCCACGGTCCCGCTCATAGCAGTGATGAGCCCATTGACGTGGACTGAGTTTGAGGAGTTCACTAGGGGAGAGACCGAGGAGGAGACAGAGGACATGGAGATCAGTGAGATGGGTGGTGGGGGGATGAGAGTGATCCTGAGTGGCATGATGACACCCAAGAGATCCTGGCCGAGAGGGCGGAGTGGAGTGTAGAGAGGGTGACTCTGGTTTCAGAGGAGTTACTCTCTCGGGACCCAGGTGGAGATGGTGAGTTTGTTGTAGGCCATCACATTTCCCCAGATGTGGGCGAGGGCACCAGTCAGTGGCAACGTCAGTGGTGGGCATGGATCCTAGAGATCCCTCTTGGAGGCCTGGCGATCCTAGTGAGTTGTCACTCTTCTCCTGACATTTGTTTTAGTTAGACTCATCTTAGTTTGTTATTTCCTTTTGTTTTGTTTACTCTTGGTTTTATCCTTGATTGTTTTCTAACTCATTTTCTCCTTTGTTTGTAGTGACTGCTGATGAGTGGCGAGACTTGATTCACTGAGTGTGTACCGATACCCTACTTCTCCCCTTGGAGAAGACTCATGCTTGAGCTTTCCATGGATGTGGGGAGCCCTCAGCAGCTGGTAGGCATACTGATGTTTTTGCCTCTATCTGGCATATGGCGAAGATTATGACTTCTCTCCGCACGGAGGTAGTTGGATATAGGACAACCGAGTGTTTGATGAGGAGTCATTCCCGTAGTGAGACGACAACTACTAGTCGTGACCGCGAGCCCTCGGTGCATTCAGAGCGCCGGCGTAGACGGAGTCCTAGACGTGGTCGTGTGCCTTCTGAGGGATCCCATAGGGATTGAGAGGCCACTTGGCTCTTTTTGTAGTGACTCTTGCTAGATTTTTATACGAGCATTTTGTATTTTGGGCTCATTGAGCATTTTGACCATGCCTAGTGCATGATGGCATTGTACATGAAACCTTGATATATATATATATATATATATACCTCTTTTTGGATCTAGATCTCTTTGTACCTAGAGTTTTGTGATTCATTTCCACATGTATACTAGATGTTTATTAGAATTTTTGTTTTTATATGCTTTTCAGAATGTATGCAATGGAGAACAAATGTCACAAATGTTTTCTTTTTGTATTTGTGATGCTGATGTATGATGATGTAGACACCATGTGATCTTGAACTTTAGTTTCTATAAGCAATTTTCGGTACTTCATATTGTTTTGAAAAAATGTGATGATGAGCTGGTATGATGAGTAGATGAACTTGCCCCACTCCTAACTCCACACAACTAGTAAGATGCGAGGGCTCACCACCGAGAGCTAGAAAGGGCACAAGCTATGAGGTGTGTTGAAATGGTAATGATGAGAGATAGACAAAGAGTTGGTGGAACCAAATTAGGATGCTACAAACCTATCCTACTCAAGTGACTCCATAGTTTAGAATGTGACTTGCTTTGTAGTTTATCCAGACTTAGATCCGTAGATGGCCACTTGGTTGACAAAATCTGGTTTTTAGGGTTTTGAACTCTCTTGGAATTTTGGACATCTGATTCATTTGTTTTTGACTCAAGATTTCAAAGGTTTGTTTGAACTATTTACTTATGACCTTCAATGTTTACTGTCAAGAGGACCCCCTACACCTTGCCCCATGCTATTAGTAGGAAGCACGGGCTTATCACCATGGACAAGGCATAGGTGAGTAAAGGAATTTCCATCCTTTCCCAACCCTACGTCACTAGTAAGAGATGCAAGCTCAACACCGAAGGTTGGTAGGGAAAGGAAATGTGTAAAAGTAAAATTTTCTATTTGATTTATATTTGACTTACTTACTTGAGCAAAATGTCAGAATGTTCTCATTTCCAAAGAGATATATATATGGGATAGATGTGACACCATGAAGCTTCTAGAACAGACCATAGGCAAGACACCTATCCTAGGAAGAAACCAAAAGTGAGAACAAGCATGCAGGCCTTGGTATGGCTACCGTTAAGACTTTGTCATATCTTCTTTAATTGATGAAATGATTCTGAAATAGTTGATGATGTTATGAAAATGAAGAAGTATGATTTGAATGCTCCTACCAATACTATCAGAAGTTTGTAATGAATTGCTTAAGAATAAGTCCCTTGATCACAAAATTTTATGAAACGAGTGAAAAAAATGAACCTAACTAAATGAATATGTAATGTAGATATAATTATACAAATAGTGCTTGATGCTTCATGCGTAAAACCATTTAAGATGCAAGGAATTGACTGATTCATTGAATTCCTCACCCTCCAGTGTGCATAAGAGATATGCACCATTCCCGTAGTCTTTCATGACTCGATATGGGCCCAACCATTTGGGCTGGAACTTTCTTCCTTCGCCGATTTTCTTATCGATCCGGTTGTCTAGTCTTAGAACTAGATCTCCTTCATATATTTCTCACTCATAGACTTTTTTGTTATACTGCCGGCACATCCGGTCAGCATAGGCTCTATGCCATTATTCGGCATTTAACTTGGCCTCATCTAGGCTTTCTAGTTGAGAGAGGTGTGCCTCCCTATAAGCTTCTTCATCCAGAATCCCTTGTAATGAGATGCAGAGACTGGGTATTTCAACCTCAAGTGGGAGAACTGCTTCTGCCCAAATACCAAAGTGAGAAAGGAGTTGCTCTGTTGGTGTTCTTATTGAGGTTTGATGGGCCCACAAGGCCGGATATAGTTTTAAATGCCAATCTCACTTGTTCTCCTTGACCATTTTGAGGAGAATAGCTTTCAACATTTTGTTTGTCGCTTCGGCCTGCCCATTGGCTTGGGGGTAATAAAGAGAGGCCATATGATGGTTTATTTTAAATTTACTACATAACTCATGGACCTCATCATTCTTAAAGGATGTGCCATTATCTGAGATAATGACTTGTGGGACACCGTACCTGCAAATGATCTAGTTCAAGATGAACTTGGCGATCACAACACCTGGTACAGTGGTAAGAGGCATGGCCTCTACCCATTTGGTAAAATATTCTGTGGCTGTGATTATAAAGTTATGGCCATCTGTTGATGAGGGAGAGAATTTCCCTATCAAATCTAGGCCCCACGTAGAAAAGGGCCATGGAGTCACTATTGGTTGTAGGGATTGTGTTGGCATGTGAATCTCGTGAGAGAATTCTTGGCATTTGTGGCACTTACGTACAAATTCCACTACGTCATGCTCGAGAGTGGGCCAAAAATAGCCCATCCGATGTATTTTGTGAGTGGTGGTGTGACCACCAAAATGGCCTCCACATATTCCACTGTGAGATTCATAAAGAATCTTTTTGGATTCTTCTATGTCAACACACCTTAGAAGCATTCCATCGAAAGCTTTGCGATAGAGCACTTGTTCTATAATAACATATTTAGCTACGATAATGCGTAACCGCCTTCTTTGTTGTGGCGTGGCACCTTCTGGATACATATGGTCCATGATAAAATTGATAATATCAGTATACCAAGGACATATAGAGATGGGAGGTCTGGTTTTGATGTAATATATGCATTCATCGGGAAAGTCGAGGTCTACTAGATGCCTCCATCTAACGGGTTGTCGGCTAACCAATCTATAATGATTTGTCCCTTAACGGATTTTTGGTTTATAAATGTTAATTCAAATTCACCCATTAAGGTTATGAAATGTCCAACCTTTTTAGACAAGGACCCTTGCGTGAGGAATGTCCAGTAAATGGTCCATTTTTACAATGACCCTTGTTTCTTGATTTAACATGTAATGTCTTAAACATTTTGTGGTGAAGACTATGGCAAGGCATTCTCTTTCTACTTTGCGTATAATGTGTTTCATAATCGAGCAACGTTCGACTAATAAAGTAGATTGCACATTCTTGTTTATCATCGTCTTCTTGAGCCAACATGCAGGCTAATGAGACATTCGTAGCTCATGAATACAAGATTAGAGGGTGATCCGGTCTAGGAGGCATTAGCGTGGGAGGAGATAGTAAGAAGCGTTTAACTGCTTCGAAGGCCTCATGGCATTCTTTTGTCCAAATAATGGGCAATCCTTTTTCAACAAATTATTGATCGGATGAACAACAAAACTTAAGTCGGAATGAATCTTGGATTGCACCGAGTTTTCCAAGAAATGATCTGATACCAGAGTCATCTGATGGTGGAATCATTTCAAGAACAACTTAGATTTTGGCTGGGTCAACATCAATCCCTCGTGATGATATGATGTAACCTAGGAGTTTTCCTCCTGTCACACCAAATACGCATTTCTCTGGGTTTAGTGTGACTCCATATTCAATCAATCATGAGAGAATGATGTGGAGCACTTCGGGTGATCACAACGCTTCTTGGCCTTGGCCAACAAGTCATCTACGTAGGACTCCACAATCTTATGAATAAGATCATGAAATATGTATGTCATTGCCCGTTGGTATGTAGCGCCAACATTTTTGAGACCGAATGGCATAACAACGTAGCAATAAGTTCCCCAAGGAGTTATAAATGTGGTTTTGGCCTGGTCTTGTTTAGATATTTTGATTTGATTATATCCCGAGAACCCATCCATGAGAGACAAAAGCTCAAATCCAGTTGTTGAATCAATGATGATGTCAATGGATGGTAATGGGAAATCATCCTTGGGGCAAGCTTTATTAATGTCCCGGAAGTCTATGCAAATGTATTTTCCCATTCTTCTTGAGAATGGGGACGATATTAGATACCCATTGTGAATAATCGACTGGTTTGATGAATCCTACTTGGAGAAGCTTCATCACCTCTTCTTTTACCATGAGAGCTACTTTTGGTTTCATTGGTCTTGATTTTTGTTTAATTGGCTTTGCATCTGGTTTGGTGACAAGATTATGTACTGTGATGTGTGGTGCAATTCTGTCATTTCTTTATAATTAAATGTGAAAGCCTTTTGATGTTCTTTGAGAATTTGAGTGTGTATTTCTATTTCTTCTGGAGTTAGCGAAGATCCTAGTTTCAAGATCTTTGGTTCTTCCTCCATTTCGATATTTATATCAATCGTTCCTTTGATTAAAGAAGTGTTACCTTCTTCAAATTCAGGTGGGGCTGGAGGTAGTTCCAAATCTTCTCCATTCTCTATCTCGTAAATATCAAGATTCTTTTTGGGGGAGCTCTGCCATGGGATTTCCAAAGTAGGAAGACGAGTGTGGGATTAAGGAAAAATCTACTACGTGATGTGTGAGGTGTAGCTCTGCATAGGCATTTAGGTAGTCAAGAGTGACTCTATCACTATCAATATGATCTAAGATAGAAGATTCTTTCTCAGCTATATGTGTTAGAAGAGGGTTTGTTGATATTTTCTTCACCAATGGTTCAGTATGAAGTGATACCATGAAATGTGTATCTTCCAATTCACTGCTTGGAGTGAAACGTGAAGCTGAGGTTGCTATTGAATCTGCGAGAAGGTTTTGTTCTCATGGGATTGCTTCGATAGATATGAAGTTGAATTCTTTGCTTAGATCTAATACTGTTGTTTTATAGAGTTGTAAGTGCTTAGCTCTAGTCTCATATACTTCAGAGACTTGGTTTGCGACTAGCTGTGAGTCTCCTAATACTCTAACGTTATCGACACCGATCCTTTTGGCTATGATGAGGCCAAGGAGGAGAGCTTCATATTCAGCCCCGTTGTTTGTACATTCAAAGTTTAACTTAAAGGCAAAAGGTAGAATCCTTCCCTCAGGTGAAGTGAAGATCACACCTGCCCGGTTCCATAATGACATCTAGCTCCATCAAAGTGGAGAGTCCAATATTTACTAGGAAAAATGGATGTTGGGACATTTGTTACATCTATTTCTTCTTCTTGATTACTTCTACCATGCAAACTTCCTCTGCTGGAAGGGAACCAACTCCTAAGGTGCATCCCATACCCGTGGAATCAAATGGTAGGAGAATTGGTAGATCTTGCTCCAGTAATTGACAATTTTTGCGGTAGTCCCTAACGATACCATTTCTACAACGTTAGCCTCATTTTTGAGCATTGGGATGCCCTTGACTAGGTTCGTAATTTCTAGTTCTATTGTAGGTATCAAATTTTCTTCCGGTTTTGAGTCGATTGGTTTGTTAAGTTGGTTTTTGGGAGTTCAAACTCAGAGTGAACACTGGCCTTTTCTTCAGGTCTGCTAGGTGTATATCAAATGGTTTTGGGTCACCTTTTGCTACGAATATCTTTCCTAGGTGCAAGAATCTTATTTCCTGGAATAACGTAGAAGGGATTGCCTTCATGTGATGTATCCATGGTCACCCGAGGATCATATTATAGTTGGTTTCGATCTATGATATAAAACTTAGTGAGGATCGTCTTGGGTCCTAAGGTGACTGGTAGTATTATAGTCCCAATTGAAGTAGCCTTGAGGCTATCATAACCTCTTAGCGTATTTCGTGTCGTGGAACAGTTTGTTTCTCCATATCCTAGCTTTTGAAGAAAAGAGAAGGGGACTATATTAACTGCTGCCCCATCATCAACCATTGGTTTAACATAATTATTGTAAACCCACACTTGTAAATGTAAGGCTGGATCACCTCTACGTGTAATTTCAGCCTCTATTGGCATTTTGTTTACATCAAATATAAACTCAGTATCCCTATCTGGCTGCCCCGGAGGATAAACGTCAAAATCCACATGGTTTACTTGTGTTTCGGAGGAGGAGTGATGTTGATTAAATGGCCAAGGCCTAATGCTTCTAAGAGGGCAGCCCTATGGGCGGGAGAATTTTTTAACAAATCCAAGAAGGAGATGTGAGAGAAGGTCTTCGTTAAGTCATTAATTAGATCATAAGCACCTATGGGTTTCATTAATGTTTGTTGACTGTTATCTGGTTCTAGTGGATAACTTGGATTTGGTTGAGAAGAATATTCTCATGTTCTTGTTATGGCTTCTACGTGCAGCTCAGTATCTAACTCCACTAGACCAACTATCTTGGTTCGTGGTTGAGTTCCTAGTTGAGGTGTGATGGGTGGATTTAGTGAAGTTGAGGCTTCATGATCATTATTTCCTACCATTACACCCTTGTTCGTCCCATTTGGATTTAATTTATTGTTGTTATTGTGATTTGGGAGTGGATCATTAAAGATCTTGAGGGTGTGTTTTGAGGGGAGACTGCTCCCGTGAAAGTGTTTGGCGTGGGTGTCACAGAATCTGTTAAGAACATGTCTATGAAGAGTTGTCTTTGTTCTTCTGGAAAATGTTGCATGAACTTATTGTAATCATGGAAAGTCCTAGTGTCATGGCCTCGAATTTTGTGGAAACCACAATACGAGTTGGGATTATAGCTCCTAGGTTGTTGGTTTGGAACGTGTTGTGGTCCAAAACTTTGATTAAACTTTTGAGTATTAGGATTAAAGTTTTGAGTTTGTTGCCTTTGGTTTTGGTTTTGATATCCAGTTGAATTTTGACTTGGACCCTGTGTCTGGATTTTCCGTTGTTGTTGTTGTTGTGGTGGTGGATGATTAAAATCCACCGCGTTGATTGTTGGAGTAAAGTTGTTATTTCGTTGATTGTTAACTGGTGGTGGAATGTTTACAACATTTTCTCTTTTAGCTTGGTCAGTAACTCCATCTATTGTTACTCCGTGATTTTTGTTAAGGATTTTAGGTCCTTGATTGGCATTTTTCTATATTAGGATAGGTCGTAGTGTTTTGATTGGGGATGATTAATCTCCCGTTTGTTCCATATGTCTTGCGACCACTATCTATTGCAGCTTGATCTATTCGGAGAGCGCTCTCGAGCACTTCATCATAAGTTCTTAATGGGAATTTTTGGACTTCTTCCTTTATCCTCTCTACTGAGAGAATGAAGGAATAAATCACATAGTTCCATCTGATCCATGTTTGGAGCACTCAGCTGAAGAATAGAGGATTGTATGCCATCTTTGGATGAAATGAGCAACAGATTCATTGTGTTCTTGCTTAATATGCAAGAATTCCCGATCCATGTTCTCAACAACTTGTTCATGTCAAAATCCTTGATGAATTCTGACACGAGTTGTTTAAATGAATGTATGGAGGCTTCAGGTATTCTGTAGTACCAATCGAGGGCAATACCTTCTAAAGTTTTGGGGAATATTTTAGCAACAACCCCATCCCAAGGGAGCAGCTCTCGAATGGCTGTGGCATAGGCCTTGATATGTGCATTTGGATCTCCCTCCCCTTTGTACTTGGGTAAATCGGGAAGAGGTCTTGGAAGCATGATGCTTCGTATAGTGAAGTCTAGGGGTTCTTTCAAGTATTTTGAGTAAGTCCCTATCGCATAGGTTTCGACCATTGATGGTGCCTGTTGAGGGGGTGGAGGTGGAATGGGTTGTTGATACGGCATAGCATATGCATTTGCAGGGACATAAGGAAATCCCTGTGGTTGAGTGAACATGCCGGGAGTAGAGAACATGTCTCCCTGTGGTGATTTTGAATACATGTTTAAGTATGGAGGAGCATTGCTCTGGTATAGGTTGTTTGGTGCTAAGCCGGGAGGTATCATATTTTCAGCTGGAGTGGCATTTGAAAACGTGGTTCTAGTTGGCGTTTGCTGTGAATATTGAGGAGGCATGCCCAACGTGCCTATTCCTGTGAGGAGGTCTACTTGGCTGGGATGATGTGGAGGATTGGAAGTTCCTGCTTGCATGAACTATGGATTTTGATTTTCTTGGGCAAGTTCTAACCCTCTGACCTTTTCAACTAAGGCTGAGATGACCTCTATTGGTGAAGACGTGGTATTTTTCCTTAGTGGTGGTTGTTGTATACCTTGAGGTTGTATAGGCACGTGGTACCCTGCTATGAATTGATCATTACCCTACCAAGCTTCACTGAGGGCATTTCCCATAGGTGGAGGGATGGGGGTGTTTTCTTGGAATGAGACCTCGGGTTGTGTTTGCAAACCTCCTATAGGTGGGTACATAATTTGAGAGTGTTGTTCACTCCTAGCATAACGTGCTAAATATTCCTCATCTAGAAATAGATATGGATCTGACTGTCTACTGATTTGTGGTCTGAGTAACATTCGAGGAGATGACCCGGATTCTCCAGTGAGTGTCATGTTGTTTGAACCTGAAGGCTCTGGTTGTTGCGTTTGAGTGAGCTGATCCAACTCCTCTATTTGGAAAGAAGAACTAAATCTAGTCCTTTGAGGTGGAGTTTGTGTTGACAATTGGTTAGCTGAATAATTGTCACCCCATGCTGAAAGCGAGGGTGACGGTTGTCTATTTAATTGATCGTAGTATGCTTTGAGACCTAGGAGAGGTCTGCCATATGCGTCATATCCCGACATATTCGGGGGGTATATAAATACCCGAGAATAATGGGAAGAAGCGAAGGTGGAAGAAAGAAAGTGGAACACTTGAACAAAAATGAAAATGTGAAAGTGAAGTAGTTGTTCCTTTCACGTCGGGTTCACCAATTTTATACGATGGAAAAGTGACATGTGAGCATGAGAATCTACAAGTAACTCTTCCTCACACCCGACCTCCCGAGGTCATGCCGAGACAGAACCGGTGGGGATGGAATATACGGGCTATAGACAGACTAGTTGGGTAATCTTATGTCTTCAACACAATAATGGGATCTACTGTGAATCTAAGGAAAAGAAGGCCCTCCTAACTTGAATAGGTGTGATGGATCGTTTGGCGAGGATAGCTGCTCGAAGGCTCCAATCAATATCGAGCTCAGCTGAGATCCTATCTATAGGTTGTTGAATACGTGGAAACTGACTGTGGGTGCTTCGTATATATTTCCTGACAAGGTCATGAAAATGGTGGTAAAATGTGTAGTGGATTCTCTGGGGTTTTATGGATGATTCTCTGGTTTAGTCCAGAAATCCTTAGCTTGATTGGCTTTTATGTTTAATAATGAGAGTTGTGCGATAATGTTTGGTGGGAGTGGAGAGGACCTAAATACTAATGTTCACAAACCAACATCAACGTCGGATTGATTTGTAGGCCCGTTGGGTTGTGGGACTGTGGATCACAACCGTAAGTTCATGGTTGTTGTGGACCTCCTATGGTCATATGAAGAGTCAATCCCTAATTCCGAGTATCCAGTAGTCGTATGCCTTTTCAACCTCTATGTTCAGAACTAGGAGTTGCGCATTTTCTCGAGAATACCTTATAGGTGTTTAGAAACTTGAACTTAATCGTAAGCTAGTGTCTATGTCAATGAGGATATCTCCCGCATCAGGATGTGGGACTAGTGGGTCATAACCGAATGTTTGCTCTCTTTCAATTCCTTCTACAGTCATACGGATATCTATCAAGGCAGTCTATAATTTGGCTGATTTGACTAGAACATGTGTGTGCTTTGTCATCTTCTATGTTTAATCCTCTCAGCTATGTGCTAACTTCTTGTAGGTCTGATGTTGTTTGGAAGACCTGAATTTTGAGATTTTGGTCTATGTCGGCTAGTGCTGTGGGAAGATTTGGTTGAGGCATGATTGGCTCAAAAACGTATTCCCTGGGCTCTCTAGGTCCCGTGATTGTCATGCAAAAGATGATACAATTCTAACTAAAGCAAAGTAAACTGATTATGCAAGATATATTTACAACATACATATATTCCTCTATTTTTGTATTTTTGATAGAATATTTAACATAATTAAAAGAACAACTATTTAATATATTCAGAAAATGACAACTAGTCTAATAACAAAATTAAAACAAGCAAGGTAGCTTGGTATAGCTACTTGCCTGTGCAGTTGTGATTTTAACCTAAATAGCTAGATAACTGATTAACTTAAATTGAAAGACTCTCGATCCTACCTCAGAAGTGAGGAATGAATCATAGTTTCTCTAAACTATCAATCCCCACAGCTTCCCCGGCAATATCGAAAGTGAATTTAACTGAAATGAAATAATTCACTACTCTATTTGATATGTTTTAACTAGAACTTTTGACAACTCAAACCTGGCATTTGCAAAATAGTGGCGAATCTAGTCGTGTGTGATTTTTCCCCTCAGTGTGATCTCCTCATTCCTTCGTGTTCACGTGAATCCAGAAAAGTGTGTATATGCTAGCATCAATAGAAGAAGGTGTTCGAACAATGGCAACTTTGGGTATAGACCAAATACAATGCGAGTAGGAGAGGGATAACACAAGTGATAGAGCTTGGCTTATGCAATTCCTAGTGGGATCTATTGCGGGAATATAACACAAGTGTATTGAGAGATTCTAAGGTGTATAGTTTTGGAACAATAGACATAGTGGAAGTTTTCAAGTAATCAGATTCACAGTTATTATCTGTGTGCCTATCAGATTTATTGCTCTGTATTCATTAAAGTTGTCATGATTAATGAGTTTGCATTTATCTATGCTGCCATAAAAGATTACAATTGACTCCTTTCCTGCTACTTCCATCAAGAAAATATTGACAAAAAAATAGTGACAATAATGTCCAAATGGAGATAGCAGAAAGGAGTCAAAACGAAGAATGGAAGCTAAGATAATCACACAACATACAAAGAGACACATTTCATTCAATGATTATCCACCTTGGAGTTATAGGTATTCACTTCAAGTTATCCCTTATGTTAATTCATTTTATTGAGATATTGAGTTGCCTACATCATTGTACAATCAAAGGAAAACTGAATGCAGAAAGAGATAATCAACTCATTATTTCAATTTAATGCTTTATTCATAAGAGATCATAAGCTTTCCCACACAAGCCATGGGATATGACTAAGTGACTCATCATATACATGGAAATGAGAATATCTGCATGTGCTAAAGAACAAGAGTAGAGGAGTAAAAAGGAACCCATCATTGCCTTTTCTATCTTTATCTCCACTCCTCAGCCTTTCCATCTCCATCTCAACTCTTCCATCTTCCGCTTCCATCTCCATTTCTTAACACCTGCAAGACAAGAGAAGTATCTATCAAAATTGAGCTCAGGGTACAATGTTATTCCAATACTCATGTTCTAAAAGAAAATACATATTCTGAATTCAATGCATCTAATGGTACTTGAAAGAAAGAAGTACAAAAACACATGGCATAGGAAAAGAAAGAAATATAGATGAGCTGGCAGCAAGGAAGAGGTAGAGTCCATAAAGTGAATCTGAAAAGAGAAGATCAAAGAAGCTAAGGATTGATTTAGAAAGGTAGAATCTAAAGCAGACTTGTGAGAGAAACAGATTTGAAGAATGACACATGTAGAAAGTTGGAAAACAATTGTAGAACAAGGAGAGAAGAAGAAATAAACCACATGGATACAAGAGAGGCCAAAAAGCCTATTTATTTCTAACTCATTTCTGAATTTTGTAGGAACAGGTTACAACATTGATTGAAAATCAGTTAACTGTTTAAGAAGGAATGAATAAAGAAAATATCATTTTAGATGGTTTACGAAGAAAGAAGCATGAGAATAAGTCAAAAGAGGTATTTTTGCAAATAGGATCAAAAATCTGGAAAAGGAGAGAGAAAAAATGATTTTGGAAAATTTTTCCATAGTCTCCCTTGTAAAATTGACTTTTGATTTAAAACAAGAATTGAAATACATGTTGTTTAGCTACTACATTGCTTTCTAAGCTATCCAAGCTTCAAAAGAAATAAAAACAGTCAAAGAAAAGTACATGTTTCATCATTTTTTTAAAGTTGATATCATGATCAAATGAAACATACAAGTTTTCAAATTCTCATCATGCTACAACTATCAAGGTTCCTTCCTTTTATTTCAAATTTAAGTGTGAATCAAATAAGCAACTACTTTGCAAATTTTTAGAAAAGTTGCAATGAATCAAGTGAAGTCAGCATGGACAGCTCATTCAGGTGATCAGATAAGCAAAGAGAGGTTTTTACATGTTTTCAGAAAGATCAAATCATCAAAATGGAAAGAGAAGGATTCTAAAAAATTTTTTTGCTAGAGTTTCCCCTTGCAAAATGGACTTTTCCAAAAAAATAGAATTGAGAAATAATGAAAGAATTGAAACAGAATTACTACTATAACTTCTAGGAAGTGAAGTACTATTACAGAAAAGAAAACTAAATATTTTCTTTCACTTTCCAGAAATGGGATACTTACTTCATTATACAAACAATATGCAATCATGTTTACAACAAATAAACAACATACAACTTCCAGATTCATCATTCTGAATGCAAATATCAAGCTACAGAATACACAAGTAGCATTCAACTTCCAACTGAAGGAGTAAAACTACAAAGCCCAACAAGTTTTCAAATCAAAGCATGCCTTCTAGAAAAGGATAAACTACAAGTACACATGCATAGGGTTCATAAAAGTAGTTTGAACTACATCTACAAAGAGAAGAATGCATCTACAGAATGAAAGAAGGATTGCAAACTGCAAACATGCATGTACAAAATGGAGAAGATCTACATAAAACTCCAAGTAGACATCTATCTACAAAAAGTAAAACAAAAGGAGCTCACACACAGGATAAAAACCAGAATAGTCAACAATTCTGGATACTATGCCAAGTCTACAGGGAAGTATTATTAGAAACAATGCTATGGAGTGATGTGCCCTCGCTACACTTTCAGAATGAGTCCAAAAGTTACAAATATTACATCTACAAAGAGAAGAAGGAAAGGCAACAGGTCTGTAATCAAATGGATGACTTATTTCCAAGCTTACAAATGCCCACTTGAAGAAGATACAGGTCTACTAAAGAAAGTAGCAGGAAAGATCAAATATACATCTACAGATGCAAAGAAGTAAATGACAAACAATCAGGTGTGCATCTTCCACTGGTAAGGTAAAATGAAAAGAGCTCATGTTTTCAGATGGAGAACAAATAGTATGCATCTACCAAATGTGAAACAAAGTTTGAGTATCGAGTTGGGAAACAAAAACAGTTAATATTTCCAAGCACCGAGCCAAGCCCACAGAAAATTCATCAAAATGCATAGAACGAAGTTTCAACAAGTTTTAAATGATGAGTCAGAGTTTAAAAGTTCACTTCAGAATTAAAAGGAGTGAACCCACAAAATGCTTTCGATTTACAAAGATTTTACTAGTATTTGCAATGGGTTCAGAGTTACAAGAACAAAACTTGAGCTCAAAAGGGGAAAACAGTGTTGGAACTCACCATTTCCAGAAGAAAGCAAATGAAGATGAAAAAAAAAATGGTGGTGACTTCTCTCTACAAGCTCATCGAGTTCATTATCTATCGACTACCAAAACCAGACAAAAAACCAGATGCCAAACAAAGATTTATCAATCTATGAGAGGAAGAAAGAAAGTTTAATCGATAAATGATCTTTAGATCATATACAGGAGGGAAACCAAACATAGAACCAAAAAACAACAAAAATACCTTCGAGATTCTTCAGAAAATGTGCAACAGTTGAGAAATAATGGCATCAAAGATCTAAAAAACAAAATGCAAGCTCGAAAACCACCAAGTCTCCAAGCATTCATCAAAAAATCACAGAGCGGTAAAAATTTTTCCAGGGCTTCACCCGCAGAGTGAAGATGCAAATGAAATGACCAAATGCCAAGCTCGAAGGTATAAACTCACATTCAAAACTAGGGTTCCAAACCCTAACTCATGGTCGAGATCAATGACCCATCAAAATGCCAAGTGGAAGATCAAACGGTGGTCATTCCTCATAGGGTCCCAGGTGATAAGGCCCAATTAAATGCCACCGACCGCATTAATTGCTCAAGCTAGAACCCTAATCAGGGTTAGAAGATCTACGGTGGAGAAAATACCAAAGCACAGATCAAGGGTCCCAAAATGCTTCACAAAATCCAAGTTAAAACCGCCACGGTCGGGTTCCACAGACCAAGGTTAAGCGAAGGGTGAGTCATCATGGAGAAGGGGCCAGCCCACGTGGATGGTCAACATAATCAATTGCCAAGACTTTGTAAAGTCTAAACTATAGTCCACACAAAAAAAAATCAAACAAATAATATCATATGCCATGATCACCGAAAAGGTGAAAAGTGGTATTACATGCCAAGGCCCAAAGGTGGTGAACCAATTATGCATGGTGGGCTAGCCAAAAGGGTAAACCCCTTAATTTTTTATACATGCTAAAATCTACAATGTGGCAGCATTCCAAACCAAAGGTGGTCCCCACATGGGGTTTTCAAACAAATTTGCAAATGTCACTTTTGTGACTATCCAGATCAGTGAAGGAAATCTAAAAAAACATGTATACCTTGGAGGTGGTCCCCACTTCACTTTATTTTTGCAAATATGGCTAAGGTTGCATCCTTTTGCCTATACATAGGAGATGATTTTTGCATGCCTTCACAACATGATCAAAATAGAGAAGATGACAAACTTGCATGTGCAAAGAGAGAAGACTTGCCTAGCAAGTAAATTTTAAAATTAGCAATTATTCACCTTTCTTTCTTAAAAATAGAATAGTCAACTTCAGTTTGACTATATTGTATCTAAGGCTGATAATGCCTATTTTTATCACATGCTTTAGTTTGTATTATTTTATTCCTTTATTTATTATTAAATAAAGGGTAAAATTAGGATGCATGGGCGAGTACAACTTTTAAGCTATTTTTAGGAAGGGGGTGAACTTTTGCTATATATTGTGTGCTCTTGCAAAGCAAAGCAAAGGGGGGATTTTTAGAGATTTTTCCCAGAAGAACTTTTGATATGAGTACTGAAGCAATTTCTACTAGTTTTACCCTCTGAGTGTTGAATTACTCTTGCCTTTCCAAGTTATTCTGTAGTCTTGTGTATGCCAGTATTAATCTTGTGAATCAATATTCCCTGATTAGTCACTTTACCCTGCTGCAGATCTACTATTTTCTGCTAAATTTCATTGTGCATGTTAGCTTACTAGTACTGTTGTGATTTTCCTCAGTACAAATTAAGTGTTTTTGCCCTTACATTCTACAGAAAGTACAAATTGGTTCGTGCACACAAAGAATTCTTCACAAGTCAGTTGTGTATTCCACTCAAGTCAAGTTCTTTATTCAAATTTGGTGTATCACCTTAGTAATTATTTCATTTTCAGTCACCTCCTAACCCTAAAACTCCCAAGAAAGTAGTCTAGTGAACACCAATAAGGAACCGACCTTTTAACCCCAGAGGTTCACCTCAAAATAGGTATACCCACAGACCTGAGGTGTCCCCATTGTATCTAGAGAGAGAGAGAGAGATTTTGTAGACTTAGAACACCTACTGCCATCTCTCTGCCGGGTGCACTTTCGAGAGATAATTTTTTGGCATGCCGGTGGGACCACGAATCAGATCTGCATGCAAATTTTAGATTCTAGAGCAGATCAAAAGTAGATTTACAGCAAATAAAAGTTACTTTTGGGAGCAAAGCTGCAGAAAATTAATTCTAAAGATTCTATGATCTTTTGGCGACTCCGTAAAGCTGATTTCAGACTAGTATTGCAGCATGTTCCATGCCTAAAGTGACTACAAGATCATCGGTAAGAGGTATTCCTCCTGAGTTTGTTTCTTTACCTTTGAAATCTGCTAGAAGAAGAAGGGTTGGTAATACTTTGCCTTATAACAGACCTGGTTTTGAAAACCCTCCTGATATTCCTTCACCACGAATAAATTTTTCAATCAATATCCCGTTTTTCCAATGGCTATTCAACCACCCAGAAATTTTGTAGCCTTTACTAATGGCAGCCCATTAGTAATTACAGTGTATCATGACATTCCTAATGCTGCTCTGAAAAAGTTTGCCATCATTTACGGTGAAAATCAAGTTACACCAACTGAACACATCAAAGATGTTGCAGCCATATGTGCAGTCCACAATATTACTCATGAAGACGTAGCTTTAAGACTTTTAGCTGCATCTTTTAAAGGACAAGCCTTGCAATGGTATAGGAACCTAGAGATTGGAAGCATAAGAACTTGGGATGAATTAGGAGAGAAATTGCTGGAACAGTTCCAAGACAATTCAGATCATTTGTCCCTGATAGAACAACTATCTACTATCAAGAGAGCCCCTCATGAATTTTTGTCTAGTTTCAACATTCATTTTGCTAGAACTTGGGAAAGAATCCCAGCAAGTGTTAAGCCTCAAGTTGATCACGCTTTCCTTTATTACCTCAGAGCATTGAATAGTGATATTGCAACTATGATTCAATCCATGGGAGCTTTTACTCTTCCAGGGGCCTATGACACTGCTATAAAAGCTGAAAACAACCTTATTCAGGTTGGAAAATTAGCACCAAGGCCTACAATGCCATTTTTGGTAGATTTAGCTCCTATCCCACAACCTATTACAATCGTAGAGCCTACTATTGCAGCCCCATCCCCAGATATGTTTAAAGCCTTGCAAACCATGGGAAATAAGCTGACATCAATTGAAAATAAGCTTACATTGCCTAATAGGCCATATCAAGCTCCTTATCAAGCAAAACCAGTAGAATAGGTAGCCTTACCAACAGAATCAAAATTACAGGCAGCCTTATCAGCAAAGGCAGTTTGATTCTAATGTTCCTAGTGCATCTAATGCTTTGGTTCTAGTTAATATGGCTATAGAAGAGTGGTGCCAACCTTGTAATCAACCTCATCAAACTACAAATTGCCCAAATGCATTCCTGAACCTGAATCTTATTGTGCAACCTCAATCTGAAGCATTGTTCATACCTCAAATGGAGGGTGGGCAGCAAGAAAGTCATGTTCAGAAAACACCTGAACAGAATTTGGTCAGCTTTAATGAGGAGGATTTCATTGTTGTTACCACTAGAGCTCAAGAGAAAGCTACCAAAAATAAAAAACAACAAAACAGACCTATGCTGCCCATTATTACTGATATATCAACATCTACAGTCTCGAAACTAGCCAATAGTCCTGTTGTCCCTCAGAAAACAACAAGTGTTGCAGCTGGTAAAGAGCAACAAAAATAACTTCAGCCTGATCCAAGAAGATTGTTTATCCCTCAGATATCCAAGGCTGCCGAAGTAGAATCAGTTTTTGCTAAAGCTTATGCTAAAATGGTCGAGTCTATCTCTAAGACTGTTGCTTCTTTTAATATTGTTGATGTGATGAAGAAGCACAATGTTAACATCTCGATGTGGGATGCCTTAAGCATTCCAGGACAACAAGATTTACTCTCTCATGAACTAGCTAAACTGCAGATTTCTTCAAAAACAATAGTAAAGGAAGTCCAAAATATAGATATGGTCCTTGGAACACTTGATCAAGATCACGTAAAGGATGTTAGATGGATGGTTCAGAAGGTTCTAAATGCTCATGACATAAAGAAGCCACCACCCTTTTACCTATCTCTGATCATTGGAGAAAATTTAGTTCATAACTGTATGGTGGACAGCGGTGCAAGTAGTACAGTCATGCCTAAGTCAATTGCTGAAAAATTAGGCCTGCAGTATGAACCTATAGAAAGGAGTGTTTTACAGCTTGATGGGACTGCAACCAATATAGTTGGAGTAATCAGAAATTTGGAGGTAACGTTACATGCTTGCCCAAATGTTTCCATTTTACAAGATGTTACTGTTGTGGATTTACCTCCATATTTTGCTTTGTGCCTATCTAGAGACTTTACAACAAAAATAGGAGGCTACCTCTCTTCTGATTGGTCTTTCTTATTTTTCACTACACGTTATGGCACTAAGGTTACCATAAATTCTGAGCCATTGGCTAGATTTCATATTGAGCCTCATTCACCAAATGCAGTAGCGAATTATTCAGCTTTAGATCAATCTGATTTTGATGATGTAGCTCAGATTTCAGCACTAGAAGGTGTTTCTAACATGTTCATGGATGAGAAAATAGTTGAAGAACATGCTCATGATCCTTTTAAGGAAGTTGAAGAACATTTTTGGTGTTTATTGCATGCATGAAGAAAGTGCAAGTAGTTCCCTTGCTTTGTCAAAATAGAAAATAAAATAGAAGGGATTTGGAAGCTTCATTTTGATGGAGCTAAGAATAAGAAAGGGTAGGGAGCAGGTCTGATGCTCACTTCCCCAACAAACGAAAGGTATTTTACAGCTCTGAGTCTTCAATTTTCATGCACTTGTAATGTAGTTGAGTACGAAGCATTAATTCATGGCTTACTTTGGGCCAAAAAAAGAGGAATCAACACGTTACAAGTCTTTGGTGATTCTGAGTTAGTAATAAATCAAGTAAAAAACTTCAATGTATGTAAGAATCCATTAATGAAGTCTTACAGGCATAGAGTTTTAGACTTAATGGAAGATTTTGATGCCATTAATATTCAGTCTATTCCTAGAGCTGAAAATAAACATGCTGATAGACTGGCAGCAATTGGTGCTAGTTTCGAAGTGCTGGAACAAATAGAAAGCAACAAAGTTCAGCCTCATGTTAAGTTGATTGTCAGACCTTCTATACCTAATAATGAATCTAATTGGTAGGTGTTTGAGAGTGATGATCAAATCTATAGGTTTTTGCAGCAAGAAGCTGAATTTTCTATAGTAAATCAGGATAAATTACAACATCTATATGGTGACCAAATTGTTCAGTTAAAGACAAACAAGTTTCCTCGAGGACTTGTCACATTGGAAGACATCTTCAGCACTGATGACCAGTTAAGAAAGGACAAAGCTAAGATGTCTACTCATGTTGATAATTACGAAGAGGTTTTAGTTGATGAAGGAAAGAACTTATTTCTTGGAAAGGTATGTTCCTTATCCGAAAAAATAGTCTTTTATTAAGCTTTGCACTGAATTTAAAGATGTTTTCACTTGGAGATACCAAGACTTGAAAGGGTTTGACCCTAGTCTAGCACAACATATGATTGAATTACAGCCAAATTCTAAACTAGTTAGGTAGAAACAAAGGCCTATAAATCCCAGAATAGAACCTCTTATGAGGAAAGAATTATCAAAATTGATTGAATCAGGAATTATTTTCCCGGTTAAGCATTCAAGTTGGGTAGAAAATCTTGTTCCAGTTAGGAAAAAGAATGGAGAAATCAGATTATGTGTGGATTTTAGAGATCTTAACAAAGCATCATTAAAAGATCATTATCCACTACCGAACATGGATCAGATTTTGAGAATAGTTTCAGGATCAGATAGACTATCCCTTCTAGATGGTTACAAGTGGATATAATCAGATTTTAGTCGAGGAGAAGATAGATATAAAACAACTTTTACCACCAAGTGGGGTACTTACGCTTATAAAAGAATGCCTTTTGGTCTTTCAAATGCCGGTGCAACGTTTCAACGTGTAATGGACATGGATTTTTGTAGCCTACTAAATAAATGCATACTTGTTTATTTAGATGATGTCACTGTATTCTCAAAAAATTCTGATGAACATCTAATGCATTTGAGATAGACTTTTCAGATCTGTAGGTAGTTTGGAATATCTTTGAATCCCAAAAAGTCTATCTTTTCAAGTACATGAAGGTAAGCTACTCGGCCATATTGTTTCCAAATAGGGTTTAGCAATTGATCCTTTAGAATTGAAGCCATATCACAACTATCATTACCTCATCACAAGAAGGCATTACAGAGCTTTCTGGGAAAAATCAACTTTGTCAGAAGATTTGTCCCAGATTTTGTAGCATTGGTTAAGCCATTGACAACCATGCTAAGGAAAGAGAAAACATTCTCTTGGACCAATGAAGGGAGAGAAGGTTTGAGGCTATTAAAATAGCTATTTCTCAGGCTCCTACTCTTGCAAATCCAAATTTTGACAAAGATTTTACAATGTATGCACTTGCAGGAGCTGAAACAATCTCAACTATTCTAACTCAGGTCAATGATGAGAATATCGAACAACCAATTGCTTTCTTTGGACAGAGCTTGCACGATTATGAAACAAGGTACACATTCCTTGAAAAACAAGTACTTTCCATAGTCAGAGGACTAAAGAATTTTAAGTACATGCTTTCAAACAATAGAATTCATGTTCTTGTTTCTCATCCAAATGTGAAAGCTTTCTTGTTGAACAAAGAGTTGAATGAGAAAAGAGCAAGTTGGATAATGAAGGTTATGGAATATGATGTTGATATCCGAGTTGCCAAAGATAGTTTGAGGTAAAGGTTTATGTGAGCATCTAATTGCTGATATGGAGAAACAACAGGATGCAAAACCTGAAGTTTTAGAACACCATGTTGAAACCACGTATCAGCAATCAAACGTTATGTTGCAACCAGAAAATCAGCAACCTGAACCTTCTCAAGAAATTCAGGAATCAAGATGGATGACTGATTTGGTTGACTATTTACAACATGGCACTTATCCGAGAAGGTATGGATAAGAATAAATGAAGATATTTCAGATTACAGGCTATTCCTTATCTCTTCGTTGATGGTGTATTGTTTAGAAGAGATATAAATGGAATCTTGCTGCGATGTGTCGATTATGACAAGATTCAGAAGATATTATCAGAATTCCATGAAGGACCTGTAGGAGGTCACTTCTCAGCATGTACTACAACTTTGAAGATCATGAAAGTAGGTTACTATTGGCCTAGCATATTTAAGGACTATTTTGAATGGATCAGAAAGTGCAAGAAATGTGCTTTCTTTGTCGAGAAAAGAATGTTTAGCTTCACTTGCCTTTGACCTATTTCAGTTGATCAACCCTTTATGCAGTGGGGTCTTGACTTTATTGGGATGATTAACCCACCTTCTTCACAAGGACACAAATGGATTCTAACTACTACAGATTACTTTACACGATGGACTGAAGTAGTAGCCTTGAAGGATGCTAATGAAGCTTCAATACTAGCTTTCTATGAAGGTATAGTCTGCAGATTTGGTGTTCCAGCAACTATCATATCAGATAATGCTTTAGCATTTCTCGGTGCTAAAGTAACAGATTGGGTTATTAGCCATGGAATCTACTTGAGCTCTTCATCTAATTATTACCCACAAGGTAATGGCTTAGCTGAAAGCACTAACAAGAATCTGTTAAGGATCATCAGAAGAACACTCAAGGATAATCAAAGAGCTTGGCATCTAATGTTGAATTCAACACTTTGGGCTGATAGGGTGACCCCTAAGAGATCAGTTGGAAACTCACCATACAAACTTGTGTATGGGAAAGAAGTTAGAATGCCAATTTCAGTTGAGTTACCTGCATTGGATTTACTGCATCAAATGGAATTACTTGAGAATGAACCATTGCAGGTCCGTTATGTAGAATTGATGGAATTACAAGAGCTAAGAGATCAAGCTCATTTGAATATGGAGAAAAATCAGAATCAGATGAAGAAGACTTTTGACAAGAAATCCAAATTCAGAATCTTCAATGAAGGAGATATTGTGTTGAAATGGGATGTTGATCATGCTAAGCCAGGAAGACACTCAAAGTTTGATACACTCTGGAGTGGTCCTTACATGATATCAGCTTGCAAAGAACACAATGCTTTTCAACTTTCCAAGCTGAATGGAGAGGAACTCCCCATTCCTGTGAATGGTATGTTTCTCAAACACTGTTATTGAAAATCTTACAGTGATTGGTTAGAGTAGGATTTCCCTTTCAATAAGTGTAGTTTTGCACATTGCATCGTTCTTTGTTTTCAATAAGTGCATTCATGCACATGGTCTAGTTTTCCAGATCTTTTCCCAACTTTAGTTGTTTTGAAAGGGTTGGACCTTTCGAAAAAGGTAGATTTTGGTTACAGATTTGGACTCCATACCCAATGGACAAAAGTAAGGCACTAGTCTACAAGCTAGTAGGCAGCTTTCCCCGCAGGATCGCTAGAAATGTTGACAATTTTTGCACTTGTGCAAAAATGGGCAACTCAAAACTTTGTTATGATGGATAGCTTTGGTGAAGTATACCTAAGCTAAGGGAATTATATCAGATTATCTTGTTATTGCTGATTTGTGAAAGAGATTAAGTGAAATCATGGCTATGTGTGTTGTTACAAAATGTAACAACTCACATAGTCTGCAATTTCATGAATATCCTCAAGCAAAAGAACACAAGCCCCAAAGGACATCTGTGTTATCTTGATGAAGACACCGGATTACAGAGTATGTAAGGTGTATAGTTTTGGAACAATAGACATAGTGGTAGTTTTCAAGTAATCAGATTCATGGTTATTATCTATGTGCCTATCAGATTTATTTCTCTGTATTCATTAAAGTTGTCATGATTAATGAGTTTGCATTTATCTATGCTGCCATAAAAGATTACAATTGACTCCTTTCCTGCTACTTCCATCAAGAAAATATTGACAAACAAACAAGTGACAATAATGTCCAAATGGAGATAGCAGAAAGGAGTCAAAATGAAGAATGGAAGCTAAGATAATCACACAACATACAAAGAGACACATTTCATTCAATGATTATCCACTGGAGTTACAGGTATTCACTTCAAGTTATCCCTTATGTTAATTCATTTTATTGAGATATTGAGTTGCCTACATCATTGTACAATCAAAGGAAAACTGAATGCAGAAAGAGATAATCAACTCATTATTTCAATTTAATGCTTTATTCATAAGAGATCATAAGCTTTCCCACACAAGCCATGGGATATGACTAAGTGACTCATCATATACATGGAAATGAGAATACTGCATGTGCTAAAGAACAAGAGTAGAGGAGTAAAAAGGAACCCATCATTTCCTTTTTTGTCTTCTATCTCCACTCCTCAGCCTTTCCATCTCCATCTCAACTCTTCCATCTTCCACTTCCATCTCCATTTCTTAACACCTACAAGACAAGAGAAGTATCTGTCAAAATTGAGCTCAAGGTACAATGTTATTCCAATACTCATGTTCTAAAAGCAAATACATATTTTGAATTCAATGCATCTAATGGTACTTGAAAGAAAGAAGTACAGAAACACATGGCACAGGAAAAGAAAGAAATACAAAGATGAGTGCAGCAAGGAAGAGGTAGAGTCCATAAAGTGAATCTAAAAAGAGAAGATCAAAGAAGCTAAGGATTGATTTAGAAAGGCAGAATCTGAAGTAGCTTGTGAGAGAAACAGATTTGAAGAATGACACATGTAGAAAGTTGGAAAACAATTGCAGAACAAGGAGAGAAGAAGAAATAAACCACATGGATACAAGAGAGGCCAAAAGCCTATTTATTTCTAACTCATTTTGAATTTTGCAGGAACAGGTTGCAACATTGATTGAAAATCAGTTAACTATTTAAGAAGGAAGCATCTACTGAATAAAGACAAATATCATTTTCAGATGGTTTACGAAGAAAGAAGCATCAGAATAAGTCAAAAAGAGGTATTTTTGCAAATCAGGATCAAAAATCTTGGAAAAGGAGAGAGAGAAAAATAGGATTTTGGAAAAATTTTTTTGAGTCTCCCCTTGTAAAATTGACTTTTGATTTAAAACAGAATTGAAATACATGTTTTTAGCTACTACATTGCTTTCTAAGCTATCCAAGCTTCAAAAGAAATAAAAACAGTCAAAGAAAAGTACATGTTTCATCATTTTTTTAAAGTTGATATCATGATCAAATGAAACATACAGTTTTCAGATTCTCATCATGCTACAACTATCAAGGTTCCTTTTATTTCCAAATTTAAGTGTGAATCAAATAAGCAACTACTTTGCAAATTTTCAGAAAAGTTGCAATGAATCAAGTAAAGTCAGCATGGACAACTCATTCAGGTGATCAGATAAGCAAAGAGATGTTTTACATGTTTTTAGAAAGATCAAATCATCAAAATCTGGAAAGAGAAGGATTCTGAAATTTTTTGCCAGAGTTTCCCCTTGCAAAATGGACTTTTCCAGAAAAATAGAATTGAGAAATAATGAAAGAATTGAAAAAAATTGCTACTATAACTTCTAGGAAGTGAAGTACTATTACAGAAAAGAAAACTAAATATTTTCTTTCACTTTTTCGGAAATGGGATACTTACTTCATTATACAAACAAGTATGCAATCATGTTTGCAAAAAAAACAACATACAACTTCCAGATTTATCATTCTGAATGCAATTGTCAAGCTACAGAATACACAAGTAGCATTCATCTTCCAACTGAAGGAACAAACTACAAAGCTCAACAGGTTTTCAAATCAAAGCATGCTTTCCAGAAGCGAGATAAACTACAAGTATGCATGCACAGGGTTCATAAAAGTGGTTTGAATCACATCTACAAAAGAGAAGAATGCATCTACAGAAGAAAGAAGACTCAAGTGATTGATTCATTTCAAGATATGTTAGAAAATGGAGAATAATCACATAAAACTCAAGTAGACATCATATATCTAAAGAAAGTAAAACAAAAGGAGCTACACACAAGATGTTTTGAGAACAGTCAACAAAATTCAGATACTTATGCCAAGTCTCAGAGGAAGTATTATTAGAAACAATGCTATGGAGTGATGTGCCCAATACACTTTTAGAATGAGTCAATTAAAATTACAAATATTGCATCTACAAAGAGAAGAAGAAAGGAAACATGTTTCAAGTAATCAAATGGATGACTTATTTCAAGTTTACAAATGCCCACTTGAAGAAATACAGTGTCTACTAAAGAAAAAAAGGAAAGATCAAATATACATCTTAGATGCAAAAAGTAAATGAACAAACAATTTAGGATGTGCATCTTCATGGTACAAAGTGCAAAAAAAAAAGAGCTCATGTTTAGATGGAGAACAAATAGTATGCATCTACCAAATGTGAAATAGAGTTCGAGTATCGAGTTGGGAAATGAAAATAGTTAATATTTCCAAGCACGAGCCAAAGCCCACAGACAATTCATCAAAATGCACAAAACAAAGTTTCAACAAGTTTTAAATGATGAGTCAGAGTTTAAAAGTTCACTTTAGAATTAAAAGGAGTGAACCCACAAAATGCTTTTGATTTACAAATATTTTACTGGTATTTGCAATGGGTTCAGAGTTACAAGAATGAAACTTGAGCTCAAAAGGGGAAAATAGTGTTGGAACTCACCATTTCCCGAGAATGAAGCAATCAGACGAGAAAAAAAAAAATGGTGGGCGACTTCTCTCTACAGGCTCATCCCGAGTTCATTATCTATCGACTACCAAACTAGAAAAAACCAAAGAAGAAAACAAAGATTTATCAATCTATGAGGAAGAACAGAGCAAGTTTAATCGATAAATGATCTTCAGATCATATACAGGAGGGAAACCAAACATAGAACCAAAAAACAACAAAAATACCTTCGAGATTCTTTAGAAAATGCATGCAACAGTTGAGAAATAATGGCGTCGAGAGTTCAGAAACAAAATGCAAGCTCGAAAACCACCAAGTCTCCAAGCATTCATCAAAAAATCACAGAGCAAGTAAAAATTTTGCCAGGGCTTCACCCGCAGAGTGAAGATGCAAATGAAATGACCAAATGCCAAGCTCGAAGGTATAAACTTGCATTCGAAACTAGGGTTCCAAACCCTAACTCATGGTCGAGATCAATGACCCATCAAATGCCAAGTGGAAGATCAAACGGTGGTCATTCCTCACAGGGTCCCAGGTGATAAGGCCCAATTAAATGCCACCAACCACATTAATTGCTCAAGCCAAGAACCCTAATCAGGGTTAGAAGATCTACGGTGGAGAAAATACCAAAGCACAGATCAAGGGTCCCAAAACGCTTCACAAAATCCAAGTTAAAACCTACCACGGTCGGGTTCCACAGACCAAGGTTAAGCGAAGGGTGAGTCATCATGGAGAAGGGGGCCAGCCCACGTGGATGGTCAACATAATCAATTGCCAAGACTTTGTAAAGTCTAAACTATAGTCCACCCAAAAAAAAAAAAAACAAATAATATCATATGCCATGATCACCGAAAAGGTGAAAATTGTATTATGTGCCAAGGCCCAAAGGTGGCGGATCAACTAATGCATGGTGGGCTAGCCAAGGGTGGTCCCCTTTGATATTATATACATGCTTATGCCTAAATCTACAATGTGGCAGCATTCCAAACCAAAGGTGGTCCCCACATGGGGTTTTCAAACAAATTTGCAAATGTCACTTTTGTGACTATCCAGATCAGTGAAGGAAATCAGAAAACATGTATACCTTGGAGGTGGTCCCCACTTCACTTTATTTTTGCAAATATGGCTAAGGTTGCATCCTTTTTCCTATACACAGGAGATGATTTTTGCATGCCTTCACAACATGACAGAACAGAGAAGATGACAAACTTGCATGTGCAAAGAGAGAAGACTTGCCTAGCAAGTAAATTTTAAAATTAGCAATTGTTCACCTTTCTTTCTTAAAAATAGAATAGTCAACTTCAGTTTGACTATATTGTATCTAAGGCTGATAATGCCTATTTTTATCACATGCTTTAGTTTGTATTATTTTATTCCTTTATTTATTATTAAATAAAGGTAAAATTAGGATGCATGGGTGAGTACAACTTTTAAGCTATTTTTAGGAAGGGGTGAACTTTTGCTATATATTGTGTGCTCTTGCAAAGCACAAAAAGGGGGGATTTTTTCAGAGATTTTTCCCAGAAGAACTTTTGATATGAGTACTGAAGCAATTTCTGCCAGTTTTACCCTCTGAGTGTTGAATTACTCTTGCCTTTCCAAGTTATTTTGTAGTCTTGTGTATGCCAGTATTAATCTTGTGAATCAATATTCCCTGATTAGTCACTTTACCCTGCTACTGCAAATCTACTATTTTTTGCTAAATTTCATTGTGCATGTTAGCTTACTAGTACTGTTGTGATTTTCCCTCAGTACAAATTAAGTGTTTTTGCCCTTACATTCTGTAGAAAGTACAAATTGGTTCATGCACACAAAGAATTCTTCACAAGTCAGTTGTGTATTCCACTCAAGTCAAGTTCTTTATTCAAATTTGGTGTATCACCTTAGTAATTAAAATAACCCATGATATATAAATGTTTCAAACATAATTTTCTTCACATCACATTTAATAGGTTGAACACAAAGTTTCTTATTTAAACATAGAAAAGAACATGTTGTAAATTAATGAACAGAATAGAGAGAATATGAGAGAGACAGAAAGAAAGAGAAAATATTTTCTTTTGTATTGATTAGAGTTCTGCTTCTTTACATTCCAATCATCAAAATCCAACCCTTTCAAAATGAAAAGAGGTTCCTTTTATAGCCATTTGGAATGATTATAACTTGATTCCTTTTTTTCGTTTATTTTAATTAAAAATTAATACTTAATCAAAAGTATCATACTTTAAGTTGTCTCTAATTTACAAATTACATTATTACAATAATGCCAACTTTGTAATGCATGAGAAATTAAAAGAAAGGCCTATTCACTAGTCGAGGGAACATTTGAAGAGGGGGTTATTGTAGTCTTCATCTTGAGAATTTGATTCTTGAACTTTACTAGTGCTCCAAAAATCTCCATGCCTCGGGGAATAGTAGTGTTTGTAGTAGCATTTTCCCAGCTATTCAAACAACCTTCCATATCTTTCCAAAAATCTACATTTTGTGAAAAGCCTTTGTTTGCTTCAATAACAATCAGTTTGCAATGCACATATTTCCTTCATCTTTTCTTTGGTTATGATATCATACTTGAACAATTTTTCCTTGATGAGTACTTTGAATTATTCTTTAATATCATGTACTGTATTTCTATTCATAGAGTCTTCCTTGAAGAAATGGCATTGAAGATCTCAAAATTCATCCAGTACACAAGTTTTAAAGGCCACCCCTTCTGAAACATATTCTTCAATTCATCAACTGCTTCTTCCAGGACCTTAATATTCCAATCCACACTATACACCCATTTCTTTGAAATATTATTCTTTGGATCATCAAAGATCTTGTGTGCAATGAGAATTTGTTCATCAATATTGCTCATTTTCTGAGATCTTGTATGCACTCCGTCCACAACTTGAGCTCTTTTTCTAGGCCTGCAATGGTTGAGGTGAATCTTTGTTAGATTGAACAAATATTATCATATGCCTTGTATGTTGCCTCCATGAAATTCAGGCTAGAGATCAACATCTCATCCACCATAGCTTCTATTGATTTTCCATAGGATGCATGCTTATAAATGTCTTTGATGTTTTGTACCTCCTCATTAGTCAAGAAAACAGGAGGTGGCATTGAAGTTAGAGGAGATGGATCTAACACCTTATCACTTTCAATAGAGACTTGATGAAGTTAGAAAGGATTTGCACTTTCTCTTCCAGCTTATCTTGTGTTTGTTTTCCTTTCTCAACTCTTTCAATCACTTTTGATATAGTCTCCTTCAAGTTATGAACTTCTCTCTTAAGAGTGGACTCACCCAATGGTATCCTTGTCAACTCCAAATCATTCAAAGCCAAATATTTCTCATCTTTCTCAATTTTAGGTTTAGCAATCTCCAAAAATTATTGGCCTTTAGAATCAGACACCAATCTAGAAGTGGTTTTAGCTTAGCAGATGGGGCAAGAGTTGTGCCTAGGAGAGCAACTACAACATCAAATTTGGGGCAACAATTTGGGATGAAGCCTTCCTTTTCTTACTATCAACAAAAGGTTGGACCCAAGTGAAATTGGTATTGGAAGATGGGGTGACAAGAGGTCCTAAGGAAAGAGTTCTCATAGAACTAAGAGTATGTGCACAGATAATTTAACCATGGAGGTCTCAACATTTGAAATAGGGGTCTCTTTGACATGTGGCTCTAGAATGACCATTGTCTCAACTTCTGATGTGGCATCCTTTTTCTTGTCATCTCCTTCTTCTTATTTTTTTGTGTTGCCCCCTTTATGGTTGCTTTCTTCATGTTCTCTTTCTTCTTCCTCATCATCACCAGAGAGGTCAACAATCTGCTCAATTCTTGACATTGTTTCTGTTTGCTTTGGAGAGGATAGTTGCTTTATTTCTTCTTCAATTAATTCTTCTAATTTTTCAACCTATTTAACCTTCCCTTTCTTAGTGTACACTAATGTTGTGGATTCAAGAAGAGATGGAGCTAATTGAGCACGTACTTCTGGTAATGGAGTAGAAATATCCCTCTGAGATATAGAGGCTTCCAAGGGGGATACAAATTGCCCATCTTATATGCTACCATTTTTATATCAAACTAGACCTTGGTTCTTACTATGACTGGATTTATGATTACTTGCAAATATTATTTTTCTTTCTTAAACTAGTCAATAGTGTCAAGAGGAGTGTGCATGATAGATTTTTGAATTCAAGAGACTGTAAATATTTATCATCATCCTGTAATCCATCTGGTACTTTGTAGATTCCAAAGTCTTTGATTTGTTGCAAAGAGAGCTGACCATAGTACCTTCTTATTTCCTTGTAATCATCTAAGAAATTTACCCAATAATATTCTAGGTCAGGGAGGTGATAGAAGGACATTCTGAAATTATTGGAGATGAGTCATTTGAGATCAAAGCAAGTTCTTTTTTCCTGAAAAGAGTAGAAGTTAAATGCAGCAATAGTCCTCTCAATGTTTTGTGCATCAAAGAAATTTTGTAGGTGTAGTTACCCAAAGTAATTGGGAACGAATGCCAATTATCTTCTTATCTTTGCAGGTTTTATGCAACTTATCAAGTTGCCTACAAATTTCTACTAGAGAAATATTATCACTACAAAACATTGGGAGCTTAAAGCCCCCTCAAAACCTGCTAACCTGATATAGGAGAACTTCTGAATTGAATGTAGAAGCTTCCATAGATGGAAATCAATTGCTTAGCTTCATCAGAAAACCTTTTAGTCGTGTTGCCCTCAAAATCCTAACAATGTACATAGTGAAGGCATCATTGACTCTCCTAAAATGGTGATTGTTGTTCTTCAGAGTCAATTTTTAGTAGTATTCATATATTGGGGAATTCTTCTTATTGTCCACTGGAGAGAGACCCAAACATACTCTATATGCCCCAATAGTATACATCAAGTAAGAGGTCATGTGGAAGACCTTGGTTCTCTGCACATTAGCTAGTTGTTCACTTAGGTTTCCATGCAAATGATTTCTCCCAAATTCAAACTTTTTTTTCCTTCACATATGATGTTTAGGTATGAGGCACATCCAAAAATGGAATTCATTTGTTGAAGGAAGTCCCATTATTTTGGCCAGAAGAGTGATGATGTCTGAAAGTTCTTCCTTACAATCACTTCTATAAAAAGTCTTTGGAAACCTAGAAGATCATTTCTTTGGGACCTTAAACAAATACTTAGCCACCATGTATTTGTATTTCTTAGGTTCTTGATCAAATAGCTACTAAACTTATACCAAAGTGAGAAAAATTTTAATATTCAACTACTGAAGTACCACAGGCCATATTGATACATCCTACATCCAACTTGGCAATCACTTAGCCTTGGGGTACATGATTTCTTTCATGCTTGGGTAAAAACGGGAACCGCATGCCAGAAACGTATCTACACATTGGACTAAGACCTAAAATCCTCCAACATAAGTTATTCCACAATCCTTGATGAGTTGGGCCATAGGTGAGGGATTAACATCATTGATTCGTGCCCAAAAATCATTGAAATCTAGATGTTACACATTGGTGTCCCCTATGTTGGGTATGGAAGTCTCGAGGAGGAGAGATGCTCGTGGCCTTTGAAATGGATCTTCATGATAGAAAATGGGCTGAGAAATAGTAACTCGAGATGGGAGAATGGATGCTTAGAAAATGACAATATGGTAGGGCACGTGAAAAAATTATCTCGAATTCTCACAGAAGGCTTTTGAAAACTCTAACTTTGATCATCAGATGAATGACGACCTTCTCAAGAGAAAGATGCACTTTGAATTTTTGAAAATGGTTAGGGAATGTCCTTATTATGGATAGTAACAATTGAGAAGGTGCAAGAATGTGATGCATAATTTGACTATAACTTCTTGTGGTGAAAATGACAAGTCCGCCCTATTATATATATAATTCCATTTGGAAAGGGTCGATGGAGTGCATTAAATGAAGGACCCAATGCATTGTGATAAATGGTGGTGTTTACAACACAAGATGTTGTCTTGGCCTTCGGTATGCGGGTATGGCGGAAGAAAAGAGCACAAGAGGCCCAAGACATCGTGGGACATTCGAAACATGAGGAGCAAAATATTTGCAATATATACATAAAATTATTGCAAACGGAAAAGGTGGGTTTACGGAGAAATCAGGGTTGGGATGCACTTGGGACACTTCGGGGATAAGAAAATCCAAAAGGTCCACACTACACCAATGTTTAATGGAAAGTGGGTAAGTCGGATAAAAGACACATAGAAGGTCCATGGGACATTGGGACACAAGTTCACTATCGGCCTGAAAAGTCCACAACACTAAGAGGACTTAGAAAATTTTAAGAGAAAGGTTACGGGCCAACAAGTATTGTGGTTCTTTGCGAGGATGCAGAGAACTAATTTACGGGAGGCACAAGGACTGCTGGAGTTCACCAAAAGGCCAATATTCCTACAAAACAAAGGAGGACCAATTCATTTCGAAAAAGGTGGTAAATTGGGGAACGAGGATCCCAGAAGGACATGGGACATGGGACATGTGGAACACAAAAACCCGAAACACCCACAATATAAATCAAAAAGACCCCAATGCTTGAAAATTGACTAACTAATGAAAATATCTTTCTTTCCAAGCTTCACAAAGTAAAACAAAAGACTTCATAAAAGGCTAACTTACTCAATTTTTTCAAAAATATGGAAAAAATACACACATTTTTTGGGTAAGTGAAAAAACATATTCAAGCACTCGGGGTTCCATTATCGGCCTTCTCTTCAAGTTCCCTTACGGTCTTTTTTCAGTCAATCTACCTTGCTTTGTTCTACCCTTTACAATCATATTAGCGCACCACAGTTGCTTGCCGACTAGGGGATTTTTGTCAATCATTCCATCCAAATCATTATTTTATGCCATTTTCTCTGCGATTCTATCCCAGATATCCTTCTCGGAGGTCATCCCCCAACATCCATAAGCTTATGTTATATTTAATTTACATTCAAATCTCTGCAGTTCTACATATTTATGTTCTTATCCAAATTTCCTCACACACAGGTCACCATCGATCTGCCTCTACACGAGTCTAGGTCACCGTCGACCCATCCAGGTAAGTTTTATTTCAAGTTATTTAGATTAGATCACTGCTTTTCCATCTATTTCTATCAGTTTCAGATTTTGTTTTGTATTTGTTTCTGCATGTTATCTAGTTACTTATCATTTATATCACTTTCTTTTATCAAACGGGGTTGACATCCATGAAAGGAAGGTAACACTTCTTGGAACTGAATTTTTAGGAAACCCCGCATATACCATCTAATCAATTTTTCTCTAGTTATCCTAGTTTTGCAGGTTTGTCAATCTTGTAGCAAGGATCATTCACTTTATTCTCATCTTATTTCATCCATATCACACATTTGAGGTAGTATAAACCACCCATTTTCTGATTTGTTTACTTTTATTTAGTATCTAACTCATTTAATTTGAATCTAATGAGAAAAATTATAAAAATATCAATATCAGTTTGAATGCAATGCTTTATGTAGCATAAATTTTTTTCTAGAAATGGGAAATAAGAAAATTCAAGGTGCGAGATTTGTTGATTGGCATGATTTGATTCTATACATGATATGCTTGTTTCATGTAATGTTATAACAATACTAGAGGCACACCATTTTGCCTCCAATCATGGGTTTTGTAAAATTAATCTGCCAAAGAATATCCAACTCGTTTAATTTTGTATTCTTCATAAGATGGATTTGAGAGGAGATTCCATTCATCAATTTCCATGTCAATTTAATGATCAATTTAATTATGTATATGATCATTATCACCATCAGTGCTTAATATATTTCTTAAGCTATGTGATGAACATGCCATCGATTGTTTGAGTTTGAAACACTCCAAGTTAGAGATACCAAATTATTTAGAGGCACCATTATCTTTAAGGATATTGCGAAAATATTTATATAAAATCAATTAATTCCTACATAAACTTCATAACAATATGAATTTCTACAAGTAATAATAGTGTAGCATTGTGAGACCTAGAAAATGGCCTTTACCGTCGGGTGTCACCTTAGTAAGGTAGTACATTACATGTGTGATGAGACTAGGGTTAATTTTTATAATATTTTTAGCACTATTATATAGGTTTAAATAAGATAATTAGTGTAAAAGAGGTGCCTTATAATGAGAGCTTGTAGTGGTTAATCCTAAAAATAAGGGGTAATATTCCGTGATCATGAATTTTTGGACATTTGGTACTTAGTGACACCCATATGAATCAATGCAAAATTCTTCCATAAAATAAGGTCATTTCATGTAGGTATCATAGAGGGTTGATGGTGAGATTATTTGTGATGTATCTAGAGAAACTCATGGGAGGATATTTCACCCAATATTGAGGAAATACAAAATTGAGCATATTGTGAAAGAAACATTTTGGAGAAAATGAAATGTATCTTATGCACTAGCATCAATGTTAACATTTATTTTAGTTAATAGTTTTCAATAATTGATGTAGGATTATGGGAAACCACAACCTCGGAATTTAATGTAAGAATATGACGTTCAATTTCAAATCTTCTCTCTACTTTTGATGCATATATTTTTATGTATTTTATCACAACATGAAGATAGATAATGATATGGAAATCAAAATTTAATTGTCAAATTAAAATATTGTTAGGGATTTGGTTTTCAATTTATTATCATCATTCTTGATATTTTATGTCTTATACCGATCTTATTTTATGAGAATGGAAGATGCATCAAGTAAGTCACATGGTCCTTTCTAATAATATTGAAGCTTCGATTATTGGTTCCATAACCATGAATTCTAACTACATTTAGTGTGTTGTTTCGCTCAATTTACTAGTTCCTAATAGTGTTTAGATACATGAGATGTTAATATTTATGATATTTCAAACATACATGTGAGAACAAGGAATTAGATGAGAAAAACACGTAATATAAACAAAAATAAATTTAGAAGGAGAGAAAGAGTTTTAATTCAAAGACATGGTTCTTGTACATATATGAAAAAAATGTTCCTTAAAGGGAATGTATGATAAGGTGAAGTGGAATAAGATTGGATCATGTAAAATCTATACAAAGTTTGTGGAAAATGCATATCAAATAGAGAAGTCACATGGGATAAACATTTCAGCTATCTTTACTTTTGTGTATTTATAGTTTTATTATGATGACTAGACAAGTGATGTAGTAGATTGAGTTGAAATACATTGTAGGAACTAAATACCATAGAAGGTGGGTGAAGATATTGAAGAAATTATGGATTCATGCATAGTAAAGATAATGCATAGTTAAATAATAAAGATAACATCTATAAACAGTAAGAGTAGAGATGTTGAGGATGGCTTATGGGTTAGCATAGTCCAAGTTTGTTAACTTGTTTTATCTATTGAAGTGCTTATGAAACATGCATGAGAATGCAATCATGTTTATTTTGAACTATACAGTATATAATGCATGAGGATCTAGAATCACTTGTCATTTTGCATCACCAAAACGAGTAAGATTTATAAGAATTAAATCTTGCACAATATTGTGTAAAGATTCTTAAACTAATTATTGTAAAAAAATCTAGTGTTACTTGGACTAAATTACACTCGACGGATTGAAGTTTTGCATTACCTATAACTTGTGTTTTAGGAGATCCATTGTAAAAATTCTACACAAAGTCATGTGCACACACATTATTAAGTTTCAACACTTTATGCATTCTACATTCTTTTATGCTTGTTAATATCTAACTATTTTCTACTTGAACATGTGGGCCATGATCCATTTTCTTCACTAACTTGATGATTAAGTGACCTTGTATGCTTTGATGACATAATTTCCCCATGAGTGATGATTGGTTAAGGAGATGGACTTAATCGATGGTGATAAGATTGAATTGAGGAGTCTTCACAAAGGTATATTTATTTTTAAAATCATCTTTACTTCTCTCACTAGATTATACAAATATATGGAACTTTGGAGGTGTAAAGAAACTAGAAGTAGCCAAATGAACCAAAAGAAAGCTAGAACTTACAAGAAGTTGAAAAAAGAAAAATCTAAGTATTTGAGTAGAATTATAGCAATGCTCCATTTTAGAGATTCGGTTTCGGTTATGTATGACCTTAGAAGTTAACAAGAGTTAGGATTAGGTCCTAGGAGTTCATTTCTTTTTGTAAATTTTAGCACAATCTTCAATGTAAGGTTGTAACAAGAGTGTAGTGCTTTGATTCCACGTCTGTCATTTTTCTTGTTTATTAATAGAAGATGCATTTATTGTTTTTATAAGATACATAGATATATTATCATGTAAGGTATTTCTTTAATAATTTATAGGTTACATGTTTTATATCATCTCTTCATTGAGACCTCTAATTATGAATACATGAAATATCTTCCTTGCTCCTAAAAAGACAAACAAATTAATATTCTTGATCATATTAGTACTTACCGCATTATTAACTTAGTACTAGATTGATAAACTAGATTTAGGTAAGGAGTGTGTATTAACACAAATGTTTTAGGGTTCATTATTCAACCATTCCAAGACAGATATGGTTAACCTCGAATAATTTAATAATGTTTTCTATTCTTTGGTGTATAAGCTTAGTCTTGAACTATATTAAAATTAATACTTATTTATTTTTTATTTATTTAGGTGTATAATTAGAAATCAATCCTTTTATACTAAACTAAGTGTACTAAGCGTTAGTGATAAGGAATAGAAAAGAATCTTAATTTATATTTAATCATATAGATGTATATAATGTAAGTTTAGCTAAAATACATATTTCATTGTTAATTATGAAGTTCAAAATCCATCTTTCATACTAGGTTAAATGTACTAAGAATGTGAAAATGTTTATAATATTGTAATCATCCAAATTTATTTTCTTTAATGTAGGTTAAACATATTTAAAAAAATGAACAAAAGACAAGAGTCTTATCACTGGTATAACATTTCAAACTATGTTTAAATTTATGGTTGGGGGGTGGGTGGCTTTAATAGCCACCTGCCATATCATTTAAACTCCCTCTCCTTTGGCGTGTTGAACTACACTCAAATCGGGCCGCATACCTATCATTTATTTTAGATTTGCAAATCTTAAGCCCTAGTGGTGGGTCGCCGCCATTTTAACTGGCCTCTGGCCGCGTGGGTAAAAGTTGTGGTGGTTCAAGATGAAGCTGGCAGCGGAGTGAGGCAAGCGTGTTACCTCCACTTCCATTGGGGCCCGAGCCGTGAGAGAGTTAGGGAGGGGGAGATGAAGCTACGGGTGAGGAGGAGAGACGTCGGACGTAGTTACCCGCAGCACTTTCATTGGGTCTGATGTGAGTGAAGCTCTTGGGGGATCCAACAACAAGCCTTGTCAACAACCATGTGTGCCATCAAATGGATCAGTGCTGCATCGCGGATGCATCCTCTTTTGGGATTCACCTTTTTTTTTATCAAAATCGATTATCCAACAACAAGTGAGAGTGTTATGTGGAGACCTGATGAAATTTATTCAACGATCGAATGCATCCTCAAATTGGGATTCGCCTTCAAGATATTTTTATCAAAATCGATTAAGGGACAGTGAGAGTGTTATGAGGAGACCTGATGAAATTTATTACAACGATTTTCTATGGAGACCTACCTGTTTTTTAGATGTAGCTCGTGGAAGAGAATCTCACAGAGGTGGATCTATTTTTCAATGTAATATCATGAAGAATTTTTAGTGTAGAAGCTTTGCTTTGCAATTATATGAACATTTCATGAGTTCTTAGGAGGCCATAAATTACATATACATACGTAGTTTATTTATATAATTAATATTATTTCTTGGCATAGTTTATACTAATATACTATGTTAATATAAAAAGGAATATTAATAGTACGTTGGTATTAATATGATTTAATAATAGTAAATCCATTACTTTTAATATTACTTTAATATGAATAATATTTAAAATATTAGTTTCCTTATTAAGCATTAAGGAATATGGGTAATGAACTTAATAAGTTTAGAACTTTTGCATTAAAATTTCTTTCTACACAATTTAATAGGGGCATTGTATGGGATTTCAAGTAGATTCGATTTCATTTCCCTTTACAATTTGCAAATGGATTTACAATAAATTCTTAAATGAGGAAACACATAATAGAGCTAGGACATAAATTACTTTATTGGCATATTGGAAACTATTTAAAACTTAAGTCTTTCCATCAACAATACAAGAAGAGAAAATGCACTAATATTCCACTTTTCAATACATCTCTTTTAAGTAACAAAATGAAATTTAATATATATTTTTTTAAAGTAAATTTCCCAACATTCCTCAAGAGGGTTTCAACAATATTTCCATTAAGTTTTAGAGTAAGAACTACTAACATTTCAACAAGATCAACACACTCATATGAGGTTCCAAGCCAAGTTAAAGGAGAATAAATAAATTGTCTTTCCTTCAACTTTCAATTCCATCCACATTACAACCTTACTAATGAAGATCAATACAACTTTCCTTCAAAATCTTGTTACAACATTTTCCACTTAATGTGGGAACAAATTTACAATAATGGAAGCTAAAATACAAAGCAATATTACATTTTTCCTCCACTCAAGGTGGGTAAAAATACAAGGTGGTTTCACATTGTCATCAACAAGGCTCCAATGCTACAAACATCAACAAGGTAGCTCCTCCAATAGTTTGCTTGATTCACAACAAAATAAGGGGAGAGGCAACGCTCTCCTCCCAACCAAGATACCCAATGGAGAAGAGAAGCCATCCTCTCCATTGGCCCCCGAGCCCCAACCACATTACAATGGGAGAAAATCCAACTCATGGCAACTACTAGCTTCCACATAACTTAACATAAAATTTCACATTCATTCCATAATCCTTCAAAACAAAAAACAACAACTCAACAAGAGGGAAACAATCACAACAACAAAGTCACAAGGCTTATCAAGAAAGCCATAAGAGTAAGACCTATGGGGAGGCCACTTATGCCTCCCAATGGGAATGGGTGCCACCTAAAAGCCTCCAATGCAAAACACAATACCCCTAACAACTCTTATGCCTCCCTCAAGTACCCCTTATCCCTCCATCCACTCTTATGCCTCCCTCAACTCTTATGGCTCCCTCAAAGTAAAAACAAGAAGAAAATGCAAGCATTTCTCATACTAGGTGGGCACCCAACCCAAACTCCCTCCTCAAGAAAATGATCTCTTATGCCTCCCTCAAATAAACTCCCCATAGTCTCCTCCCACTCCCAACTTAGGCATTCTACCCATTCCCAACAAGCATTTCAAACAACAACATTCAACACAACATAAATATACATTCATATAACAAAAAAAGAAACATAATACAAACAAAGGTGAAGCTCCTACCTTTCCATGGTAGAGCTTGTTCCAAGTATGAAGTCTCAAATCCCTCCAAAGATCAAGCAAGCATCCACAAGCTCCAACAAAATTCCCACAAGTATCAACAAGCTCCAAAAATCCACAAACTCCTTCAAAATCCTCTCCTCTCCAAAATACAAAAGACTAAAAATGAAACTTCCAACCCCCAAAACAAACAAGAGGATCAAATAAATAGAGAAAAGAGAGGGAGGGATGATGTGGCTCCAAGTAGGATGCCACCTCCTTTTCCTCCACTCCACATCACTTGGTCAACCTCATATTCCAATGCACCATTAATAAGTGGTTGAAAGAAAGGCAAGCACCTTACACACTCCATCTAAGCCCACTCCCCAAAGGACAAAATTAAATTTTGAAAGAAAGTGCAATTAATATTTTACCCTTTTATCCCCCCCAAAACACCTAAAAGACCCTAAATTTGGCCTTCCAACCCATAGGTAGGGTTGGCATGGGGTTTTAAGAGGTGTGGGACAAGTTTGACTTGTCCCACAAGCTTTCAAATTTGGCCTCTAAGGCCAAATTCGAGTTTCCCATGTGGGGTAGAGTGTGCTACACTCAAAACTCAAACACACATCAATCCACACAAAATCCAAAGTAAATCAAGCCTAATAAATGAACTCTCTTTTGGTCATATCTTTAATTAGTTTAGGACAAATTCAAATTAGCTTAATTAAGACACTACAACCCATGACTAATAAAGGGGTAAACACCAATCCAAAGAATATGAATAATAACACAAGTAAAATTTCACTTACTAAGAGAAACACATACTAACATAATAAAAAGGGAAAATTAAAACAAAACAACACATGACCCCTAGGTCACAATTTTCCCTAACCAAATAATTCTAACACACACACAATTACTTGTTGCCATGGTGACCTTAGTTGGATTCTTCTCGAATTCGATGTGGTTGGTCTCCACTCCCAATATTGTTGTGAATATAATATACCTGCAGAACAGAGAATACCTCCTTCGGCCTGTTGGCCGCATTAAAACATTCATGCCAAATATACAATATAATCTAAAATAAACGACACATGATTTACTATCATCTATGCAAGTACGATATCACTTACACTTTCTAGCACATTTCTATTCCACATTTCATTTATGTCAAAACGATCATCACATTAGTCCAATTATCAAGTTCTACTCAATATGATTAAACATATCACATGTCATAATTAAAGATAAATAACCATGTCAAAAGTATACAAATATCATCATCAAATGTCCACCAGTAGACCATATGCATCATATAAAGATCAAATCAATAATAGTCCAATGTCTATGATATCTACTAGCATGCTAAATCAAGAAGCCATAATAAATCCATAAGTGAAGTAATCAGTCTCGAAAACAACAAAACAAAAATGGTGTCGAAGGGAAGTGGGCACTACATCCCCTCCCTTAGACTCGACTTCCTCCCGGAAGTCACCGGAAAAGGTGTGGAAACTGTCCTCGTAGCAAAAGCATCCTCCCAAGTAGCAGCGTCTCATCATACTGTCCCATTGGACCCGAACCGATCATCTCTCTACCGCGAAGGCCTGTGGTCCCGCGCTCTATAATGCGCATACGGGCTCCACCATCACCTGCCCCTGATCATGCACCGCAATGCGGTCCAATCTAGCACGTGAGAAGGATCAGAAATATATCTCCTAAGCAGAAACGTGAAACACATCATGGACGCGAGATAAGCTAGGTGGCAATGCTAGACGATAGGCCAAGGGACCGAGGCGCTCCAAGATCTCAAAGGGACCCACAAACCTAGGAGCAAGCTTAGAACCTTTTCCGTAATGGATAGGGCTCTTATGCGGTCTGACACGAAGAAACACCTTCGTGCCTACCTCAAAACGCGATCTGTCCTACGCTGGTCCGCATATACTTTTTCTCGTCTATCCCGCGCCTCCCGCAATCTTCGTCTCGATCAAGGTAACCTACTGCTCCATGTCCTGTAATAATGTTGGCCCAAGGGAAACCCTGTCCTCAATCCTATCCCAACTAAGAGGTGTCCTGCACTCTCTACCATATAATGCCTGAAAAGGAGCCATGCCTATAGAACTCTGGAAACTATTATTGTAGGAAAACTCCACCAAATACAGATACTCCTCCCATCTCGACTGATGATCCATCACGTACATCCTGAGCATATCCTCCAAAATCTGATTCACCCTCTCTGTCTGTCCATCTGTCTCAGGGTGATAAGCTGTGCTGAAATTAATCCTCGTCCCGAGGGCATACTGCATGGTGGTCCAGAAATGGGAGGTGTACAAAGGGTCGCGGTCGCAAATGATCTTCCGTGGAATCCCATGTAATCTGACAATCTCATCAAGGTATACTCGTGCCACAACACTCACTGTATAGGTGGTCTTCACCGGAGAAAAATGAGCTACCTTCGTCAATTTATCCACCGTGACCATGATGGCGTCGTGATGGTATCTCGACGTAGGTAACCCAACGATGAAGTCCATGGAAATGGTGTCCCACTTCCACTCCGGTATGGCGTGAGGATAGAGAAGGCCAGCTGGATGCTGATGCTCGGCCTTCACCCTCTGGCACTCTAAACAACGTGACACAAACAAAGCCACGTCTCTCCGAAGTCCTCTCCAAAAATACAACTGTCTCAGGGTGGCGTGCATCTTCTTCACCCCGGGATGGGCTGAATAAGGTGCACGATGAGCCTCTGTCAAAATGTCATGTCTCAAGCCTCCATCTATAGGAACATATATCCGACCTCTGTGTCTGAGAAGACCATCTGCCTCTAATGAAAATCCATCAAATCTCCCCTCAAGGGGTCTCTGAGACTCAATCTCTGCTCTGGCTGCAAGGTAGAAACTATCCTGAGGAAGTTGCTGCAAGATCCTACTCCGCAAATCTGTGCCCACTGAGGTGGCCATAGCCACATGTCTCCGCCTACTCAAGGCATCTGCAACCACATTCTCCTTCCCTTTCACATGCTCTATCTCCATGTCATACTCACAGAGTAATTCCATCCAACGCCGCTGACGAGCGTTGAGATTGGGCTGCGTGAAGAGGTGGCGAAGACTCAAGTGATCAGTCCTGAGTGTAAATCTCCGGCCAAGAAGAAAATGTCTCCACCGCACTAAGGCATGTACCACTGCTGCAAGCTCAAGGTCATGGGTCGGATAATTGAGCTCATAATCTTTGAGTTTGCGAGACTCAAAGGCAACTACTCTACCCTCCTGCATTAACACACCTCCAAGTCCTGCCAAGGAAGCATCTGTGCAAACGTAGAACTCACCCTGAGGATCCGGCACTGCAAGAATAGGTGCTCTCGTGAGGCATTCCTTCAGTGTACTGAAGGCCTGCTCACATCTATCTGACCATACAAACTTCTTCCCTTTCCGCTGAAGGGAAGTGATGGGGTGCGCAATCCGAGAAAAGTCCTGAACAAACCTCCTGTAATACCCTGCTAGACCCATGAAGCTACGCACCTCGGTCACACTAGTGGGTGCTGGCCAAGTCCATGATGGCTCGAATCTTGGAAGGATCGACTGCGATACCTTCCCGTAAATGATGTGGCCCAAATATTGCACCTCAGCTGAAAGAACGCACACTTCTCCAAGTTCCCGTAAAGGTGTGCTTTCGCGAAGACATTGAAGAACCTCGCGAAGGTGCTCCTCGTGCTCCTCATGTGTGCGTGAGTAAATCAGAATGTCATCAAGGAAGATGAGCATGAAGCGATCAAGGAAGGTCCTGAATACCCCATTCATCAAACTCATAAACACCGGGGCATTCGACAAACCGAAAGGTACCACTGTGAACTCGTAGTGGCCATATCTCGTATGGAATGTTGTCTTGTGAATATCCGTCTCCGCAATCCTGAGCTGATGGTACCCTGACTTAAGATCTATCTTAGAGAAAATGTAGCCCCCTTCATCTGATCAAATAAATCATCAATGCGTGGAAGGGGGTAACGATTTGATCGTTACTTTATTCACCTGACGGTAGTCAATACACAACCGAAGAGATCCATCCTTCTTCTTCACGAAGATCACTGGTGCACCCCAAGGGGATACACTAGGATGGATTAGGCCTTTCTCCAGAAGGCCCTCAAGCTGCAACTTGAGCTCACATAACTCAGAGTAGTCATCCGATAAGGTGCTCGTGAGATAGGCTCGCCCTAACTAGATCTATATGGAAATCTATCTCACGTGGGGAGGTAACCCCGTAGCTCCCCTGGGAACACATCAGAAAACTCTGATAAGATGGGATGGTCATCGAGGGAAGGTCCTCTCGACTCATCCTCTGATCTGTCACTGACCGTAATAGCAAACAACTGACAACCCGTCGCGCACACCGCTTAAGCTGCATAGCGGAGATGGTGCGAATGGATACGGCCCTCCTAACTCCTGATATCACTGACTCTACTCCAAGATCATCTATGCAAACAATAGTCTTATGGTAACAATCCACTCTAGCTCTGTGAGCGGACAACCAATCCATGCCTAAAATGATGCCATAAGATCCTAATGGAAGGATCCGAAGATCAGAAGTAGTGGTGAAGGGTCCCAAATCCACTACACACTCCTTAACTAAGGAGTCTACAGAAATTTTGGCTCCAGAAGCCATCTCAACGTCCCAACTACGGCCCTGCCTAACTGCCACCAGCCTACAACGCTCTACTAAGGATGGTGCAATAAAAGAATCAGAAGAACCAGAATCAAATAATATAGAGGTGGAAATACCACCAATACTACCTGTCATCTCAATCACAAGACTGGTGCTCACCTGGTGGTTCTCGACATCGCGTAGATCCGATGACTCCGTGCCATATCTCCAACTAGTAGGCTCGAGCTCTGCGTCTTACCCCTTGTAGGGTCTCGTGGGCAATCTCTCCAATGATGTCCCACAACACCACAACCATAACAGCTTGCCTCGGTCCTCTCCGGTGGGAAGCAGCTCCAGCTGGTACTCTAGATGTCTGAGCTATAGATCCTGACGATCCGGCTATGGATCGCCGAGGTCTCGCCGACGAGCTCCCGCCGATCGAGCTCTCGCGCACCCTCGTGTCCCGATGGGACCCTAGGAGGAGGCCCCATACTACGTCCTCTCTCGCGCATCAAATCTCCGAGGAGGGTCGGTAAGGTGGGCGGGTGGGGGTCTGCTGCCGCCGTGTGGTGGCCTCGAATGAAGCTTGCCTCGAACTTTGTCCACCCCGTGGAGGAGGAACTGACCCCTTCGACCTACCATCCTGCATCTGCTGGATACGGCTCCGAACTCTGTCTCTAGCCTGCTGCGTCTTCCCCGTGTCTCCTCTGCAATATAGGCCTTCTCCACGGCCTCTGCTAATGTCTGTGGGCAGTGAATGCGCACTGCGCCACCTAAATCCAAGTTTAGGCCCTGATGAACTTGTGAATCCGTACCTGCTCATCCTGCATATAGTCGACGTACTGGAGTAGGTCCAGAAATCGACTCTCATACTCAGCTACTGTCATCGATGCCTGACGGAGGTCATGAAACTCGTCTATCCTATCCGCTTGTATAAATCTCCTGGGTAAATACCTGCTCCTGAAACGCTCCTCAAATAGCTCCCAGGTAATCGTCTCCGAGTCAACATGGAGCTTCTGCTCCTCGGTCCTCCACCAGACTCCTGCTCCATCCTTCAGAAGATGGATCGCAACACGAGCTTTCGTGTTGCTAGTACAAGGGCAGAGCTTGAAGCATCCGCTCAAGCTCACCAACCAGGCCTTTGCCTGAAAACCACCTGTATCACCCGAATAGTGAGATGGTCGTAGCTTCAGGATCTCCCTGATATGGTCTGCAGCTGACGTATGACGAATCCTAGGTCTCTCTGTATGCTCCTCCCTCTGTCTAGGGCTCCGAGACCTGTCCCTATGTCCTGAGATCCTGTCCCCATGTCCTCTCTGTGGTGACTCTGCCCTAGCCGACTCCGCATGGAAGTTCTCTACCCTGTGCTCCTCGCTGTGTCGAGGGGATACCTGGGCATCTACTGATGGCTCCAAACTATGTCTTGCAAATCGTCCTCCCAAGGGCTCTCCGTATAGCGGCATTGACATCCTGGAGTGTCTGTAAGATCTGAGGTAGAATGGCTGCTACAGCCTGCTCTGGCGGTGGTATATCTAGGTCTATATGAAGAGACCCCTCGCCCAATCCGTGCCTCCTGCACAGATCAAGGTGAGAGTTAGTTCATTGTTCTAGGTCTTGTGCCAGTTTTCTAAATTTGTTGTTTCCTATAATTATCAACATTGTGGTTTTATATATTAAAAGAATCAACTCTGCACTAGGTTAAATGTTCATGTTTCATGTTTTCTACGTGTGCCCAAGGGTCCAAGCTTGAACCCCGGCTCTGATACCAAAATGTGATGCCACGAAAAAACGACGACGCTCTAAGAACTTGCTTCCAAAACACATAACCCGAAAATGCGACTAATTTTTTTTTTTTTTTTTTTGGTTACAATACAAGAATAATGCAGGGGTTTTCCAACCTTTACAATTCACTAACTTACTTGCATTACTTAACTTAGGTTCAAGATTGATAAACTAGATTCCAGGTAAGGAGTATGTATTAACACAATGCTTTCAGGGTTCATTATTCAACCATTCTAAGACAGATAGCCAGGTTCGAATAATTTAACAGATGTTTTCTATTCTTTCCAATAAGCTTAGTCTTATAAAAATTTATATATATATATAATAATTTATATATTTATATTTTATTCTATTTAAGGTGTATAATTAGAAATCAATTCTTTTATACTAAACTAAGTGTACTAAGCGTTAGTGAAAAGGAATAGAAAAGAACCTTGATTTATATTTAATCATATGAATGTATATAATGTAAGTTTAGTTAAAATACATGTTTCATTGTTAGCTATGAAGTTCAAATCCATCTTTCATACTAGGTTAAAAGTACTAAGGATGTGAAAATGTTTACAATATTGTAATCATCCAAATTTATTTTCTTTAATGTAGGTTAAACATATTTGAAAAAAATTTGAACAAAAAAGACAAGAGTCTTTCAAAAGTGGAAAAATACATTCAAATCTAGGTTTGAATTCATGGTTGGGGGTGGGTGGCTTTAATAGCCACCTGCCATAATAACATTTAAACTCCTCTCCTTTGCGTGTTGAACTACACCCTATCTTTGGCCGCATATTTATTTATTGACTATTAGATTTGCAAATCTTAAGCTCCCGTGGGTAAAGGCTCGCCATGCTTTGCTTACTCGGCCCTTGGCCGCGCGCAAATTGTTGTAAAAGGAAGTGGTTATAGATGAAGCTACAAGTGTAGTGGTGAAAAAGCGTGTTACCTCCACTCTCATTGGTGCCGCGAGCGAGTGTTAGGCGGGATCCATAGATGCTACAGCGCAGTGAGAAAGCCGTGTTACCAGCACCACAAAGTGGAGAAGTCTTTGGGGCTTCCAACAAGCAGTTTCATCCAACCATGTTATCGCTCTGCTCAGATATCGAATGCATCTACAAATTCAGGATTCGCCTCAAGATTTTTTTTTAGCAAAATAGGAGGAAAACAAAGTGAGAGTGTTTTGGAGACAAGGATGATGAAATTTATTACTATGATTTCTATTGATCGAATGCATCCTCAAATTCGGGATTCCTCTTCAAGATATTTTTACCAAAATCGATTAAGGAACAAGAGAGAGTGTTATGAGGAGACTCATGAAATTTATTACAAAATTTTCTATGGAGATCTACCAGTTTTAAATGTAGCTCGTGGAGGAGAATCTCAAGGAGGCGGATCTGTTTCATAATGAATATTCATGAGAGCACGCTTTGTTTTGCAATTATATGAACATGCCAATTTCGTAGTATGTTTCATTTGGTGCTTAGATCATTTCTTAGGAGCCTTAATTTTAAAGCATACTTATATACGTAGGTTCTATTAATATTATTTCTTGGTTGCAGTTTATATTAATATACTTTGTTAATATAAAAAAGAATATTAATAGTATATTGGTATTAATATAATTTAATAATAGTAAATCCATTAGTTTTAATATTACTTAAATATGAATAATATTTAAAATATTAGTTTCCTTATTAAGCATTAAGGAAATATGGGTAATGAACTTAATAAGCTTAGAACTTTTGCATTAAAATCTCTTTCTACACAATTTAATAGGCATTGTATGGGATTTCAAGTAGATTTGATTTCATTTCCCTTTATAATTTGCAAATAGTTTTACAATGAATTCTTAAATGAAGAAAAACATAATAGAGCTAGAGCTTAAATTACTTCATTGGCATATTGAAAACTATTTAAAACTTAAGTCTTTCCATCAACAATACAAGAAGAGAAAATGCACTAATATTCCAACTTTTCAATACATCTCTTTTAAGTAACAAAATGAAATTTAATATATATTTTTTTGTAAATTTCCCAACATTCCTCAAGAGGTTTCAACAATATTTCCATTAAGTTTTAGAGTAAGAACTACTAACATTTCAACAAGATCAACACACTCATAAGAGGTTCCAAGCCAAGTTAAAGGAGAATAAATAAATTGTCTTTCCTTCAACTTTCAATTCCATCCACATTACAACCTTACTAATGAATCAATACAACTTTCCTTCAAAATCTTGTTACAACATTTTCCACTTAATGTGGGAACATTTTACAATAATGGAAGCTAAAATACAAAGCAATATTACACTTTTCCTCCACTCAAGGTGGGTAAAAATACAAGGTGGTTTCACATTGTCATCAACAAGGCTCCAATGCTACAAACATCAACAAGGTAGCTCCTCCAATAGTTTGCTTGATTCACAACAAAATAAGGGGAGAGGCAACGCTCTCCTCCCAACCAAGATACCCAATGGAGAAGAGAAGCCATCCTCTCCATTGGCCCCGAGCCCCAACCACATTACAATGGGAGAAAATCCAACTCATGGCAACTACTAGCTTCCACATAACTTAACATAAAATTTCACATTCATTCCATAATCCTTCAAAACAAAATCAACAACTCAACAAGAGGGAAACAATCACAACAACAAGTCACAAGGCTTATCAAGAAAGCCATAAGAGTAAGACCTATGGGGAGGCCACTTATGCCTCCCAATGGGAATGGGTGCCACCTAAAAGCCTCCAATGCAAAACACAATACCCCTAACAACTCTTATGCCTCCCTCAAGTACCCCTTATCCCTCCATCCACTCTTATGCCTCCCTCAACTCTTATGGCTCCCTCAAAGTAAAACAAGAAGAAAATGCAAGCATTTCTCTTACTAGGTGGGCACCCAACCCAAACTCCCTCCTCAAGAAAATGATCTCTTATGCCTCCCTCAAATAAACTCCCCATAGTCTCCTCCCACTCCCAACTTAGGCATTCTACCCATTCCCAACAAGCATTTCAAACAACAATATTCAACACAACATATATACTCATTCATATAACAAAAAGAAGAAAACATAATACAAACAAAGGTGAAGCTCCTACCTTTCCATGGTAGAGCTTGTTCCAAGTATGAAGTCTCAAATCCCTCCAAAGATCAAGCAAGCATCCACAAGCTCCAACAAAATTCCCACAAGTATCAACAAGCTCCAAAAATCCACAAACTCCTTCAAAATCCTCTCCTCTCCAAAATACAAAAGACTAAAAATGAAACTTCCAACCCCCAAAACAAACAAGAGGATCAAATAAATAGAGAAAAGAGAGGGAGGGATGATGTGGCTCCAAGTAGGATGCCACCTCCTTTTCCCTCCACTCCACATCACTTGGTCAACCTCATATTCCAATGCACCATTAATAAGTGGTTGAAAGAAAGGCAAGCACCTTACACACTCCATCTAAGCCCACTCCCCCAAAGGACAAAATTAAATTTTTGAAAGAAAGTGCAATTAATATTTTACCCTTTTATCCCCCCAAAACACCTAAAAGACCCTAAATTTGGCCTTCCAACCCATAGGTAGGGTTGGCATGGGGTTTTAAGAGGTGTGGGACAAGTTTGACTTGTCCCACAAGCTTTGAAATTTGGCCTCTAAGGCCAAATTCGAGTTTCCCATGTGGGGTAGAGTGTGCTACACTCAAAACTCAAACACACATCAATCCACACAAAATCCAAAGTAAATCAAGCCTAATAAATGAACTCTCTTTTGGTCATATCCCTTAATTAGTTTAGGACAAATTCAAATTAGCTTAATTAAGACACTACAACCCATGACTAATAAAGGGGTAACACCAATCCAAAGAATATGAATAATAACACAAGTAAAATTTCACTTACTAAGAGAAACACATACTAACATAATAAAAGGGAAAATTAAAACAAAACAACACATGACCCCTAGGTCACAATTTTCCCTAACCAAATAATTCTAACACACACACAATTACTTGTTGCCATGGTGACCTTAGTTGGATTCTTCTCGAATTCCGATGTGGTTGGTCTCCACTCCCCAATATTGTTGTGAATATAATATACCTGCAGAACAGAGAATACCTCCTTCGGCCTGTTGGCCGCATTAAAACATTCATGCCAAATATACAATATAATCTAAAATAAACGACACATGATTTACTATCATCTATGCAAGTACGATATCACTTACACTTTCTAGCACATTTCTATTCCACATTTCATTTATGTCAAAACGATCATCACATTAGTCCAATTATCAAGTTCTACTCAATATGATTAAACATATCACATGTCATAATTAAAGATAAATAACCATGTCAAAAGTATACAAATATCATCATCAAATGTCCACCAGTAGACCATATGCATCATATAAAGATCAAATCAATAACAGTCCAATGTCTATGATATCTACTAGCATGCTAAATCAAGAAGCCATAATAAATCCATAAGTGAAGTAATCAGTCTCGAAAACAACAAAACAAAAACTCCTCACCCAATAGGTCCCAAATATTTTAAAATACATAGCCTAGAATCCATTTAGCCTTGAATATCATGGCCATTTTCCATACCGAAAAGGGTGGCCTTTACTTTAATTAGGACAAATTTCAAGAAATTTTCATTGTGAGAATTTGTGATAAAATTCAGAATGATACTTACAATTCAATACGGGACAAAAATTATTCCTTTACTAGATTTATTGAAATGTGGGGTGAGGGTATCTATCCCCGAGGTTTTTCAAACATTTCCTAATTTTGATTCTTTACATTTCCAAAAAGTTATATTGTTGTTTGAACTTTCTTATCATGTGCAATTAGTTTTTATTTATATCACCGCCCTTGAACTATTTGGCCCTCAGATATATGTATCCAATAAATCTATTTTGTATTGCAGACTTCCTAGAGTTGATTTGTCATTTTCTGCTGCTCCTCATACAAGTTTTCTGACAGTCCTTCCTCCACAATAATATCTAAGATTTTTTTCAATTAAGTATTTATTTGTGAGAAATTTTTGGATATAATTGGGTGAAATTGATTATGTGGTTTTTAAGGTTTCTCTCTAAGACTTATCATCTAGGAGAAAGAGTTGAATCGAAAACTTTATCAAAAAAATATATGATAGTATGTTTAAATATTATGACAAAAGGAATTATATTAGGACCGGTTTCTTTAAGTTTTAATCTATTATTAAATTAAATACATATTATAACTAATAGTGAAAACTATTATTTTAGTATGTATTAAAATAAATAAATAATTAATAGTAAGAGAGTGGTCATATTTAGGAAAGTAGTTGTGAAACCTAGTTAGGTATCGAGCGTGGGAGTTTGTGTATTAAAAGTTTCCATAATCTGTTAAATATGTAGCTATTCCTTTTTTTTGAAATTACAAAAACCTTATAAAAAGTCTTGACCTTCTTCTTTAGCTCTTGAATTTTTTGAGAGAGCATGTATATATTGGTGCTATACTTGATATTTCCCTTTTCCATTCTTTTATGTACCATCTCACCAAATTTTGAATACTTTAACCACATTTTCTCATATTTAAAGTAGCTTTTATGAAGTTTGGATTTGTTTCTCATCCAGAGGGAAACATGTTAGTGCCTCTATCCACTTTCCACAATGACTTCGACCTCCAAGAACTTGCTATAAACTCACAAATTGATAGATGCCAAGAATCTACCCAATATTTCCATCATGAAACACTTGTATTTCCTTATATTTAATTAAGGTGAACCATCTTTTTCGGGATTGAAATACCAAAAATAAGTGTTCTATATGAATCTACTAAAGCTACTATTCCCTTTTGAGATACATCCCCTTCTACCATCATTTACTTGTTGTAAACTATGACATTGCAATCTCCACTTATAATCAATCTTTTGAGAGATTCAATTCTCGAAAATTTCCTTATCCATGTGGTCTTGGGAACCCTAACACCTGATTAGGGAGAATAAATATTTTGCATTTTAATTAATGACCTGACACTATTAAATCCTATTTTTCGAAGACTCATTAGCTTTAACCTCAACTTGTATGGGGTTCATAGGAGCATGATGTCACCAACAATATCTCTTTCTCTCACTCCCGTGTGATGCTAGTTGAAACTACTAGCTAGTTCTCAATGCCTAGTTAGATCTTCTTCAAGATTGATTTCTTCTAAAAGAATTATCTGGTGCCTACAATTTTTAATAGAGAGTAAATGATGGTGTTTTGACAGGGACCCCTCCCTAATACATCATATACAATAAGTATGAATGTTAGAATTAAAAACAAGGATCAACTAAAAAGTCCATCAATATGCCAAATACAAAAGACAACTAACACCTAAGCTGTAACAACCAAAAAGAAACAGTGAACTATAAACTACGACGTGTATTTATAGCCATGGCTCCTTGCAATTCATCTTTGAGGAAGTAGAGATTATACATCTCGTCTCCTTCATAGCCTCCACAATATTCTTCATTGTTTTTGGTTTGATTAGATGTCCTTTTGCTAGGACCTTCCTCCTTTGCGTCAGTGCTTCTCTTCCTTAACTTCTCTTGCAAAGATTGCGGGCTCACTGCACAACCATTCAATGCCTGTGATTCACAACCATTTCTAATATTTTCCTCTTGTTCTTGGCATTTAAATCTCTAACGTACCAAGAGATTATCAACTATTTATACCAGATTAACTTTCTTGGTTCTTGCCAAGATACCTACCAGATGAGACTAGTATCTATCTCACACTTCCTCTCGTATCTCTCTCTTTTATTTTATCTATTGTTACTAATCTCTCTCTCTTGCTATTTCCAATTTTGGATTTATTGCTTTTGTTCTTTTCTTGAAAAATGAAGCTAGTCTCCTTAGGTGCTCATATGACCTTATCTTGCTGTTCTTGGCTGCTGATATTATCTTCCTTCGCTTCTTTCTCCATTTCTTCATGCATGTCTTCTTTTCCTTACAGGTGCCCTTACTCTTCAAATATGTCATTGTTGGGTACTAGATCCTATTTTCTTCTGTACTCTACCAGTAGGATCCCATTTTCCACATACGTTCTTTTCTCCAAATATATATTTTTTAATTTGTATTTGGTGGTTTCTCTTTTTCCAATGTTTCCATCATTTTCTCCATTCCCTTAAATTTTCCCTTTCTTTTTAATCAAAAGAGAACGCATCATCAATATTTGTGGTTTCTTCTACTGGTTTAGTTCTCAAAATATCTTTTTGTGTTGAGGGTTGTTCTATAACCCAGTAGATCATGTACTCATGGCATCTTTTGTGCATACAAACAGTATTATTTTATAATGCAGAGGCTTGATCTAGTTTATCTCCCATGATCCCAACATGGTACTATTTAGAAGTAGTTCGGAGATATCTAACTCTATGTCGATCCTAGTATAATTCATTAATCTTTTTACATGTAAGGGTTTTGAAGTTTCCATTTCTTTCCCACCATGTTGACAATCGTATAAAATACTTATATAGACAAAAATTCTTGGGGAAACACATACAATTGGATCCAAAAAGTGCCATAGATTGCAATTTTTTGGGGATTTGAACACTATATGATAGTATTTCCTGATATCTTGATCTTTGTCATTGGAAAACGACTATAAACATAGTCGAATTAAAGGTTATGAGCATCCTAGGCAATAATTGAAATGGATGCCCTTCTTACAATATTAGTTAATAATTTTTCCCATCAAACAAATAAATAAAAGGTATGTACACTATTGAATTTTAAAATCCACATAAGGAGCATTATAAATCATTAATTTACTGAGTAAATTGGTATACAAAAATAATTTAAAAACTAACTTATGAAATTATTAAATAAGGATAAGTAATAATCCATGGATGGAAAGAATTAATCACACAAGGTTCTCAAATGCAACAAATACATTTTTTATACCGGGTTGGTTCTTGGTCTTATTTTCCAATATCAAGTAGGTGATGAGATCGAAAATCGAACAAAACACTATTTTTTCCAAGCAATAAAAAATTCTTAGGTAGTTCCCATGGTTTTCAAGAGTGCTATTTGGACCAAGCCTACTTACTCTTCTATAAAAAAAAAGACACTTCCCTCAAAACATTACGAATACAAAATTAAATACTTTTTTCCTTCAAAGGTAATATATGTGTATTCTAGCTAAACTGGTGACATTATAAAATATACATGATTGTTTTCTATAAAAATAACACACATGAATTATCTAGAACTACATTAGAGAATGGGTAACAATACTAACAATATCGTATGAGCTTATAAATATGCATATTTATTTTTATTTACAAAAATATTATAGTACATTTTATGTGTATGTGTGAAATTTATGTTACTTTATAATAATTTCAATAAATAGATCAATTAATATTGACTTCAATTCTAATAATAGCCAAAAATAGTTAAAATATTTAAATTTAAGCACCCTAGGCAGTTGCCTAGTCTACCTAGGGCTTAAACCCTCCTTGACTATAAAGTAACCTCTTACTCGCACCACAATCCTCAAAGTCTCCTAATATACACTTTCTAAATTTTAGAAACCGAGGCCTAGATATCCTCTCTCATCATTTGGGCTCGACCTAGGAATTTGCAGGTCAAGAATTTTTCCAACGAGTTAGAAACATTCTTTTCGATCTCATCGACATCTAGCCGAATGATTAAATCCTCATCCTCAACTTGCAGGGAAGGATTTTTTTGGTAGCACTTTGAGGTCCTTGCATTTTCTAACCAACCTATTTCTACTTTAACCTCTTTGGACTTTAACTATTTCTACTTTCACAGTTTTTTCTTACTGGCCACCATGGAAGAACTTCCTACCACTTCTTATCTGTATGTAAAATCGGAGGGATTAAGCTCCTCCTAATGATCATCCAAAAGACAATATGATCAGAAAATACTTTCAAAAGAAACTGTTTTTTTATTACCATTTTTTCAAAATATAAAGAAAACCATTGTGGAGCTTATTTCGTACTAAATCACATCATTTGATTGAGTGTTTTACAACCACCATCATGAAGTTAAAATTATCTTGTTGAATTAACATGGATTATGAATTTAACCATAATAATAAACAAAAGGACTATGATGGATCTCCAAATTATTTATCAACAAAATTCCCATACTTTTACGGCGTGTGAAGAGCATTTTTGGAGTCACATTGGAGGTTCTAAAGGAGAGATAGATCACACTTTTACGGCGTTTGAAGCACATTTTTGCTAGATTATACCAAGTGTACTGAAATGGGCAAAAAGAATAGTTCAGATGTGTAAAGCGGCTTGTGCAGCCATCCTGGAAGTTCCCATGGAGAAAAAGAGTAGAGCCACATGCCAAGTATAAGGAAAGCTTTTTATTCCTAAAACAGAGTGCCAGTGAACAAAGAAAAGTGCACTCATCGTGACAAAAGCAAAGAATGATTGTGGGGTGAGCGTATGCATAATGTCGATACCAGTGCTGGATTTTGACGTTCAATGTTACATGTCACAATAATCTTATTTGACGGTCTAAAAAATTATATGGATGTCATTTGACGTTCAAAATATAATATGCACGTCAAATTTATTTTTATAATAACTATTACAAAAATAAAAAATTGAGTAAAATTTTACATCTACAAGATTGAAAAAATAACTTTAAATAAATTTCTAAAATGAAATTGAAATAAATAATATAAAATTAAATGCATAATATTTCTAGATATTTAGTAGAATATAAACATCATGTGAAATAAAACATCACTACAAATTTTATTTAGATAAAATGAGTTTATCAAAGATCTAAAACTTACATTGATCAACCATGCTTTCACAAAATATTTTGTGACCTTCTTTGTTTTTCCCCTCTCCAAATGTCATACACTTTCTCCCAGTCGATTAAAGAAGGATCAGGTCCATTTAGTGATACTCGCATGAGTGCATCCAATGTTATGATTTCTAGCTTTGATCTTCTTATATCTTTAATTAGGTTTTGCTTTGAAAACCCTCGCTCACATGTTGTTGTACTTGCAGGAATCACAAGTGTACTCTGCCATAGTTTTAACATGTTTGGAAAGTTGGTTTGCCAACTTTTAGAAATACAAAAAACCCTCCATGCTTCTCTAATAGAAAATCCCTCACACCCTGAGTGGAGTGTATCAATAAATTGATGCAACTCTTTTTTACAAGCCTCGATGTCAAATGATGGAATGTCCATCCCTTCATTACAAACAATGCATTGTAAATGTTGGAAAAGTTTTTCAAGCCAACGCATTGAATTATTTTCTCTAACCAAAACATCATGTGAATAGTGTGAGGGACTAAACAACTTCACTACATTGAAAATAGAAAGATCAGGAAACCTTGCATTTAGACAATCTGTTAGTCTTTGAACATAATCTTTTGTAAGTTGTATGCAACTTTGTAATGTGCCATCAATACAAGGACTGAATCGTTGCTTTTGTGTATTAAGAGTATCACCATGTGCATTGGGAATAGATGTGTAAAGAAATTCATGTTTGTGAACTACTCCCTCTTTATCAGTGATTTGTAGATAGCCAAACTGAGATGCCTCCAAAATTTTTGATAAGTAGCAAGCACCATTTGGAAATGAATTATTATTTAGAAACATTCTCCTTAGAGTATTAATAGTAGCATCAATAGTAGCTCCAAGAGAAGTGACATCAATGTGCTCCACTTGAAATTCTTTGTTTAACTTGTTAAGTTCACACATAACATCAAGCAAGCATGTGCAAACAATACTGAACAGTAAAATATTCTTGCCTTATCATACCATGATTCTTTCTTCTCACTTTTCCACAAAGTCATTATAGCAGGCATCAATGCCACTAGCCTTTCAATAACTTGTCCCCTAGATAACCATCTGACTCCATGAATCTGAAGGCACTGGAGAGTTTCTAGTTTCATAAGTTCCTGTAATGCAATCAACTCATTAGTTCTTTTTGTTGAATTTTGAACCCATGAATAGACTTTATTTGCCACTTTCTCAACAAACACTAACTCGGTATCATTTTAGAAGCATCTGATGCAGCTAATGCCTCACGATGAGCAACACAATGAACAACTATTAAATTTGGCACATCTTTTTTTAACAAGGTCACAAATCCATTTTCATTTCCCACCATAGAAGAAGCACCATCCGTAGAAACAACTATCAATTTTTTGTTCAAAATATTCCGTTCATTTCTTAAACCTTGTAGTGCATCATAAATTGTTCTTCCTTTTCCATCACCAACACTAATAAGTTTCATGAATTGAGAGACTGGCAACCCCAATCCTTGTGAATCTAGAAATGTTGCATAAACAACAAGATGTTTATCTAGGCTACGATCAGTGCTTTCATCTAACATGAAAGAGATATAAGGACTCTCATTCATCTTCAAGATCTGTATCTCTTCAAGATATTTAGATATAGAAAAAATAAATTGATTGGTTGCCTTTCGGTTTGTATATGATGCATAGTCTTTATTCTTGGGCATACATGATGTATCTAATGACATGACAAGTGAACAAAGAGAGTCATATGTAGACAAAGATAAATCTGTTTTGCAACCCAATATGCCAATTTCATGGTTGTGATAATTCTATGCTTATTAGAATCATCAATCTGTGTTATATGTTCTGGAATAGATATCACCTTTTTTTGCTTATCACATACCCATTTTGCTTGTGATAGTTTGTGAACATTTGATTTTTCATGGGTTACAATTGCATCTTTCTGCATGCTAGTACAACCATCTCCTATTCCCCATGGACCTGGTGCTCCATATGTTTCACACCATTCACACTTCATAGAAGTTTTATCCTCATGGATAGTTTTTTTTAACCATGTATACTTATTTTCCCACTCTACTCTATAAACTCTCTTCAATTTATGTTTTACCTCTTTGCCAACAATATTGTTTGTTTCAACCTCACCTCCCATAATTTCTATATCTTCATTAAGATCTTCATTCAAATCAATATTAGGTCGAGATTCAGAAATACCTTCACGTTGAAGATCTTGAGATGGAATTGACCATTTAAACATTTGGTTGATTGTCCTTTGTTTCTTCTTTCTTTCCGACATTTTACAAAACCTGCAAAATCAATTTAAATATTAATTTCTTTATAATAATGCACCACAAATTATAATATCAAAAAAAAAAATCAGCAAAAAATTGGTTAATCTAAAGAAATAGTATATGCATCAAAAAAATGCTGAGAAGTTCATGATCGAACTTCGGAGTCCGGAACATATTTTGCTCAAATTTACAGCTTCAAAAAAATTCACAGAGACAACTATGCATTTTATTATTTTTCTTCTCAAGGAAATTTTATAAGGCTGTAAAATACCTGAAGTGCAGGCGGTAACCGTGGTTGGTAGACTGTAGTGACTTCTAACTTCTAAGCTCCTGTAAGTTGTAACCCCGTGGGCCATGACTCGTGAGTTCTCTACTTTCTCTGAATCCCAATGTTTTTACAGTTTACCTTTTCCCTCTCTTCTATTGCACTTGCGGCCCGCGACAGACTGCAGTTCCTTCAGGCTTCTAGGCTTTAGTTCTTTCAACTTCTGATTTCAATGTGTTAACTGTTACGTGACTCCTTAGCCTGCCAGTGTGCCATGGTCACTCCAGCTCTAGTGGACACCTCATGCCTCACGAGTCAGACTACAGTGCACAGACTACAGCCGGGCACCCAACAACTAATAAGAATGATTTCTCCCTCACTATGAGTTCCCTGCACTGCGCAAGATGAAGTATTGAAAAGGAATTGCAATTTGCGAGGCACCCCAGGCTTGGATTTTACAAGGCATTTAGAGTCTAGACGTTTGGATTTTGCAATGCGTAGATTCCCACAATCCACTGCCCACTAGCCCAATCCAAATTCCAATGTATTTGAGCCTGCTACCTGAGGATATCCGGATTCGAATGAGTATTTATTTGTTTGAACTTGTGTTGTGAATCTACAGACTGTGATCTTCATGCGGGCAGCAGATGTCATTTCCAATTTTCCACACAAAATCCAGCTGCACCTTGCAAAATCCAAGCCTGACTTAGATCGGGTTATAAATTTGTAAACTAAATGATGAGACGCATTTATAGAATAATGGATAGCCATTGCCAGTCTGCCAGGATAGCAACTGCAGAGTCGAATTAGAATAGAGTATTTTTTTATTTGTTTTGTTTCTAATTTTATTTACTGGTTTCTATTTCATACTAACGAAAAAGATAGCAAGTAGCAACAACAGACTTGTAAGATTTTTCCTTTTTTCCAAATATTTCTAAATTTTAATTTTGATTTAAATTAGATTTTTGATGAATTTCAAAATATATATAATATAATAAGTAATTTACTATATATATATATATATATATATATATATATATATATATTGACGGTTAAATTTGTAATGTACATGTCATTTTAACGTTTAAATTATAATTCTACCTGTCAAGCATGACGGTCATATTTTAAAAGTGCCTGTATTTTGACATCTAAAATGACTAAAAACGTCTAAACACCTTGCAAAATCCAAGCCTGGTCGATACTCAATAAAATGAAAAAGGAGAACACAAATAGAAATAACGCATCAAACGATACAAATGTTTCTAATCTCTATCCAATGGATAAAGAACTCTCTAATCATGTCTAGTGGATAGAGAACTTTCTAAATGAGTTAACTACAACTTTGATTAACAAATTTTATTTTTGATTGAGATTTGGTAGGTTCGTGGACCGCCTTCCCCCATGGTGAAGTGGGTAGATTTCTTAGGCTAAGTGGCCAAGGATTAAGGGGTATCCATTCCATCAAATTCACCCGGACAAGATCTCAACCTAATGGAGTCTTATAGTCCATAGTTTCGACTTCGCAAGTAGTGAGAATTGAACCCTGGTGGGCTCTTTAAGAGCCAAGCATCTTCACCATTGAGTCAATAGTCATTCAATTGATTAACCAAATTGGATTAAATATTATTTTGAAATTTTTATTCACCTGTAAATTTTATGTAAGTTAAAGTTTATGTATTTAATTGCATGATAAAATTAATTTTAAAAAGTGTTATAAATAGAGGGATAGAAAAAAATTGACAACTTCAAGGAATTTAATAGGTTTTAAAATTATTGTGGAATAATTTTACAAAATATTTTTTTCTTCAAAATTATATAAATTATTAAGTTTATCATGGGAAGAGATGCCAATATCTATGTAATTGATGACTTCAAAAAAATTTATTAATTATTAAATATTTGCAAAAATGTGGTTTATTAAAAAATTTAAGGGAAGGGGACATTTAATCAAAATTGTGATTCAAACCGTTGAATGGAATTCTTATTAACGGAATCAATAGGAGTTAAATCGACACAATTGATTTATTTTTAAGGGTTCTTATTTTTTATCGATAAAATGGATTCCTGGATGAATGTGAGTGTACATATACAATGCATAAAGTATATATCAAAATTTATATTTGTTAAATTTGTATACTAGCAATCACATGTATACAATGCAATGTGAACGCCAAATGGTTTATGTTATTTGTTTTAGAGGGATAGTTATTACTTTTGTAGTTGATGTTGATAAGGGGTGTGATTGATTTTGTAAGTGTAGAAATATAGATGAACCACTTCATTTAAAGGTTCTATCTCTACATTTCTAACTTGTTACAAATTCGTACATATACATTTGTCAATCTTACATCAAAGTGGTAGTGAGCATGGATTTGTTTATTTGAACTAAACATGAATACATGAAGATTTCCCTACATGTGTAGATTTAACATCATGTGTGGTAGCATTTGTGGGTATTTTTTTTGCACTAAACGTGAATACATTTGATACCGTTTTGGATAGTTAATTACTTTTGTAGTCAATGTGGTTTTAATTATTTTGGGAAAATTGTGTTAGTGTTGCATCAATTGTTTGGTTGGTTTTTGTTGAAAAAACCTTATTTTGTACTGTTGATAACATGTTGATAAGGGGTGTGATTGATAGTGGTAGTGTAGGAATATAAATGAAACATTACATTGAAATGTTTTATGTGTACATTTAAATTTGTTATAAAATCGTACATAAACATGAATACATTTGATATTGTTTTAGATAGTTAATTACTTTTGTAGTTGATTGGTTTGTAATTGTTTGGGAAAATTGTGTTAGTGTTGCATTAGTTTTTGGTTGGTCTTTTTCAAAACAAATCTTTTTGTACAATCAATAAGGGTGGGATTGATAGTGGTAGTGTAGGAATATAAATGAAACATTACATTGATTTGTTCTATGTGCACATTTAAATTTGTTACAAATTCGTACATATACAATTGCAAATCTTATATCACAACATCTAAATTAAACATGTATATAACACCGCACTACTATTGTACTCAACACTACATGTATCCAAAGCACCTGAGCCCGCTCAAGGGGCAACAAATGTATTCATGTTTAGTGCCCCATTCTAAAATTAAGAATATGCAATATTTAAAAACTCAAACTCCACTTTATCCTAAAAATAGGATTTGATTTCTCCTTTTTTATCCTTGTTACCCACTATAGACTCTTTTATTTAATTATTATCGAACTCGATGCTTAATAGTATAAGCAAACCATTCTATTATTATTTTATTCTATTTCTGATTTTGGAATAAAATATACATTAAGTGTCCTTTCTCCAATTAAAATATACAAACATCATTGGACCACTTATATTAATTTATTTTTTCCTTTCAATCTCTCATTGGAATTTGTCAATAAAACGTTCCCACACATTTTGAAAGTGGAAGAGGAAATTTATCCACATTCATCAGACTCTTTTCAGGATCAAAGAGAGACCAAACCATGTAAAAAAATAACTATAATGCAAAACATTGGAAAATGAGGGTTTTTATTATTTCTACAAGGACTTTCTGTCCATTTCTTAGGTGATAAAATTCAGAAAACTGGTCTAAAATTTTTAAATGTCAAAAGATGGGAACAATAACCTTGACTCTACAATTACAAAATGTAATGCTTGGCTAGCAAATAGGAGGCGGTTGTGATTGTTTCAGTCGCTGCAAAACTTGCTTCATTGTAGGCCTAATTGAAAGTGAATCCACAGTACACATTACAACGAGATGCAATGTATCTACTAAATCATCATGAGGTGCCCCATCCCATAAGCCTACAATGAAAAGGTCTTTGGCTTGTCCTTGTCGAAAGCAACATACATGCCCAAGAAACAATGTTGAATCCATTACCATAGCTAGAAAATGAAGGGTCAAGAACTTTCTTATTAGAAAGTAACTCCAGAAGCACAACTCCATAACTATACACATCAGCCTTATCTGAGACACGACATGTCATTGCATATTCTGGGGCAACATACCCAAATGTGCTTGCAACATCAATTGGTGCATGAGTTTCTGAGGTCCCTAGAAGCCTGGCAAGACCAAAGTCAGAAAGATAGGCATTAAAATTGTTGTCAAGAAGAATATTATTGGGTTTGATATCCGATGCGGCACAGACACGCAACTTCTCGTATCAATAGTTTCCATTTCGTGTTGTTGTCTTCATCAAGCTGATCCTTCAATTATCAATCTTAGGTGATTCTAAATCTAAAAGTCAGGCTATCAACTCCAACCAAGATAAAAATGGCTATATAGATCTAGGCATGCTCAATTAATTAGTCTTACCAGAAATATGCACATGAACATAATCCATCCTTAAAATGATATCTACACATTTAATTAGATATCTAAATTAAAGAGTAATTTTTTAAAAAAATATATATCTTTAAATAATATTATGATTTTATATAATAATTGGTAGAATTATGGTATAATAAAAATGGTAATTTTGAATAAAAAGTGCACTCTTATTAATAAAAATTGGGAGATATACATTGCTGATGGTAAAAGGAATGCCCCTCAACAGGCAAGTTTGGCGGTTAAAAATGGTATTTTATAATTACTTTTAGATCCACAAATTCTAACAAATGAGTTAAATAGTTCTTAAGAAAGTAGAAAACTAGTTCAAACTTGATTCAAACATATCAACAATTCTTGATTAAAATTTGATCAATTCTTTATTCTCTTAAAAATCACATAATATGTACAAGAACTTAAATAAAAACCTAAAATTAGTATCATTAAGTATATTTCTTATATATATGAAATATTTTTAGTGATATTAATTTTAAGTTTTTTTCTAAATTTTGGGAAAAATAATTGACAATCAAATGGATGTTAAATATAAGTATGAAATTTCAATCTAATTTAAATATTCATGTCACACATATAATAAAAAGGAAAAATTGAACTTGTACTCTCTTTGATACAAATACACATGCATTTGAAAATCAAATTGTTGAAACCTATACTTATTAATGAAATCTTATCTTGATCAAAACTAATTGAAATAATATAGAATGCGAGATCATCAAATTCAAAGTAGCGAAGTGAAAAAAATACAGATCTTCAAACATGTCCAAACTATAGTACAAAATATACACAATTTCAAACTTCATCCTCAAACTAATAAACAATAATGAGTTTATTGATCTTGCCATATATGCTTGGTTTTATTTTTTATTTACAAGAGAGTTGGCAGTCTCTATTATTATCTACCATTAGCTTTGATTCGATTCGGAAAGCTATCCAAATAACAAACATTCAACAAATGTCCGTAGATCTACCGGCCACACCCAAAAACTAATTGTTATTAAGGCGAGCATTCACTTGCAAGTTTTGGATGAGCTTCGTAGAACGCCAAGCTAACACCGCCTTTCTATTCATGGCGGGACACTGTTTCTTCTTCCTCACAACTTTCCGCAACGCGTTCATAGCAGCAATTTAGTGCTTCAATTATTAACTCGATATACATAAGTCTTTAAATCACGATACCACCATTAGCATATATCCTCTGCGATTTGCACAACCCAATCTCATCTTCACTTCCCATTTCTTCCATCATATAGAAATTTCCAAAACAAATTATGATAGTGAGAAATTTGGCTTGGATGAATTCCCCATGTGGGGTTTCTTTATGAAGAGAAAAAGCACCAACACATGCTTTAGCATTTTCAGAACAAATTATGAAAGTGAGAAATTTGCTTGGATGAATTCCCCATGTGGGGTTTCTTTACGAAGAGAAAAAGCACCAACACATGCTTTAGCAGTGTAAAAAAAAGGAATCTTACTCACATAAAAGTTTTGGTATTGCCTCACAGATAAATTAGTGGCGGAAGGAAGACATATTCTGAGAATAATAAATTATTCATGTTGCACATGCGACACACATTGTTGCTTTTCCCACATGCCCGTAATTCAGTGTTTCCATAAATATTGGAAATCCCTTTCGCTCACGTCACCAAAATTGTGGAGGTTGAATTTGAATATGAAAAGCTACCGTGTTGGCAAGGGAGAGTGAAGGGCCATCCATGCATGGTGTAATGCCCACTTCCCTTCGACCTCATTTTGTTTTGTCGTTTTCGAGACTGACTACTTCACTTATGGATTATTATGACTTCTTGTTTTAGCATGCTAGTAGATGTCATAGACATTGGACTGTTATTGATTCGATCTTTATATGATGCATATGGTTTACTGGTGGACATTTGATGACGATATTTGTATATTTTGTGAGGTTATTTATCTTAATTATGACATGTGATATGTTTAATCATTTTGAGTAGAACTTGATAATTGGACTAATGTGATGATCGTTTTGACATAACTGAAATGTGGAATAGAAATGTGCTAGAAAGTGTTAAGTGATATCGTACTTGCATAGATGATAGTAAATCAGGTGTTGCTTATTTTTAGATTATATTGTATATTTGGCATGAATGTTTTAATGCGCAAACAGCCGAAGGAGGTATTTTCTTTTGCGGGTATATTATATTCACAACAAAATCTGGGGAGTGGAGACCAACCACATCGGAATTCGAGAAGAATCCAACTAAGGTCACCATGGCAACAAGTAATTGTGTGTGTGTTAGAATTATATCGGTAAAAGGGAAAATTGTGACCTAGGGATCATGTGTTGTTTTGTTTAATTTTCCCCTTTTACTATGTTAGTATGTGTTGCTCTTAGTAAGTGAAATTTTTTTTATGTTATTATTCATATTTCTTGGATTGGAGTTTACCCCTTTGTTAGCCATGGGTTGTAGTGGGTTAATTAAGTTAAATTGAAAATTGTCCTAAACTAATTAAAAGATGTGACCTAAGAGAGTTCATTTATTAACCTTGATTTACTTTGGATTTTGTGTGGATTGATGTGTGTTTGAGTTTGAGTGTAGCACACTCTACCCCACATGGGAAACTCGAATTTGGCCTTTGAGGCCAAATTTCAAAGCTTGTGGGACAAGTCAAACTTGTCCCACACCTCTTAAAACCCCATGCCAACCCTACCTATGGGTTGGAAGGCCAAATTTAGGGTCTTTTAGGTGTTTTGGGGGGATAAAAGGGTAAAAATATTAATTGCACTTTCTTTCAAATTTAATTTTGTCCTTTGAGGGAGTGGGCTTAGTTGGAGTGTGCAAGTTGCTTGCCTTTCTTTCAACCACTTATTAATGGTGCATTGGAATTTGATGTTGACCAAATGATGTGGAGTGGAGGGAAAAGGAGGTGGCATCCTACTTGGAGCCACATCATCCCTCCCTCTCTTTTCTCTATTTATTTGAGCCTCTTGTTTGTTTTGGGGGTTGGAAGTTTTCATGTTTTAGTCTTTTTGTATTTTGGAGAGGAGAGGATTTGGAAGGAGCTTGTGAATTTTTGGAGCTTGTGGATACTTGTGAGAACTTTGTTGGAGCTTGTGGATGCTTGCTTGATCCTTGGAGGGATTTGAGACTTCATATTTGGAGCAAGCTCTACCATGGAAAGGTAGGAGCTTCCCCTTTGTTGCATTATGTTTCTTTTGTCATATGAATGTATTTTTATGTTGTGTTGAATGTTGTTGTTTGAAATGCTTGTTGGGAATGGGTAGAATGCCTAAGTTGGGAGTGAGAGGAGACTATGGGGAGCTTAATTGAGGGAGGCATAAGAGATCATGTGCTTGAGGAGGGAGCTTGGGTTGGGTGTCCACCTTGTAAGAGAAATGCTTGCATTTCTTCTTGTTTTACTTTGAGGGAGCCATAAGAGTTGAGGGAGGCATAAGAGTGAATGGAGGGATAAGGGGTACTTGAGGGAGGCATAAGAGTTGTTAGGGTATTGTGTTTGCATTGGAGGCTTTTAGGTGGCACCCATTCCCATTGGGAGGCATAAGTGGCTTCCCCATATGTCTTACTCTTGTGGCTTTCTTGGTAAGCCTTGTGACTTGTTGTTGTGATTGTTTTCCCTCTTGTTGTGATTGTTGATTCTCTTGTTTTGAAGGATTATGGAATGCATGTGAAATATTATGTTTAGTTATGTGGAAGCTTGTAGTTGCCATGAGTTGGATTCTCTCCCATTGTGATGTGGTTGGGGCTCGGGGGCCAATGGAGAGGATGGCTTCTCTTCTCCATTGGGTACTTGGTTGGGAGGAGAGCGTTGCCTCTCCCCTTATTTTGTTGTGAATCAAGCACTATGGAGGAGCCACCTTGTTGATATTTGGAGCATTGGAACCTTGTTGTTGACAATGTAAAACCACCATGTATTTAACCACCTTGAGTGGAGGAAAAATGTAATATCACTTTGTATTGTAGCTTCCAATATTGTAAATTTGTTTCCACATGAAGTAGAAAATGTTGTAACAAAATGTTGAAGGAAAGTTGCATTGAAATGATAGTATTTCTTACTCTAAAATTTATTGGAAATGTTGTTGAATTCTTTTGTGGAATGTTGGAAAGAAATTACAAAAGAAAAAAAATATTCTATGCAATTTGTGTCAACTCTCAAGTCATGTAAATATAATTGTGATATATCTAGTGGGTACACTCAGATCTATTTGAATCTCTGGTTTGCAAATATATTGCAGGAAATTTATCTCCATATACCTATATATAATATATTCTATGCAGTTTGTGTTGAAATCAATAGTTAGTTTTATTGTGATGGAAGAATAATTGTGATATATTTAGTGGGTGCACTTTTGAATTATTTGAATCTATGCATATACATAGATTATCTTCATTTAAATCCAGTTCTTCATGTTCAATTTCCATTTCCCACTTTCACTGAAATGAAAGCTTAATTTCCAAATCCATAGTTCTTATTGGGAGTTTTGCATAGAGATTATCCCTTAAAAAGATATTGATGTTATCTGCAGGTGATCATTAAATTGATCTCATAACTGTGTTATATAGTGAAGATAATTTTTTTGGATAAAACTCGAATTTTTTTTTTATGGATGTTTAGATTCAATTCTCATGATTTATCATCCGATCATTTTGATGATGAGATCATAAAACATGATCCAAACTATTAAAATAGAAAAATTCACACAATACTATACAAAAGTTTTATCTTATTTTATGAACTATAAGAGCATAAAAACTCTGATTTAAGAACTCGGTAATGGCATATTGATTTGAAAGGTAAATGAAGACCCGCTATTGTTGGAGTCATGGTCTAGATACCTTTTTCTTTGATTGATTGATGCAGCGTAAGGAAGCACTCAGCAAGGCATGGAGATCGGAATAGTTTACATTATTTATTGATTTTGCTCTTCAAATAAGCAAGCAATTTCTGTAAAGATATTTCAAAATACTATAAAAATATACATAGACTATTATACTACTACAAAAACATATACATGGTATGATATGAAACAGATCCACCTCTGTGAGATTCTCTCCCACGGGTTACACCGTATAATGAATATGGTCTCCATAGAAAATCTTGGTAATAAATTCTGTAGGTCTTCTAGTAACCCACTCTCACTGTGTCCCTCCACCGATTTTGATAACAATATCTTGAAGGTGAACCCCAAATTTGAAGATGCATTCGATCGAAGCAGATAGATAACAACATAGTTTGTCAACCTACTTGTTTTAAGCGCCCCAAAGAATGAAAAGGCTTATTTTTTTTTCCCTTTGCACGGCCGCTTTTAGTGCTACCTGCGGCCGGGATGTACGCCGAGAACCCACTTTGCAGCCCCGAGGATAGTGGAAGTAGCACGCTCTGCTGCCTGCGCCCTGGGACAGCAAAGCCCCCCGAGCTTCTTCTACACCCTCTCGAAAAAACGCGTGTGGCCATGGACCCCGTCTCGAGCACCCTCGCCGCATCGATGATCAAAGGAGGTCAGTTCGCCCTTTCACTCACCTCTCGTAACCCATGTTTTTGTTCTTGTGTCGGTCATTTGGGATTAAGCCAGTTAAGGCGGTGGGTAGATCAAATGGCCAACATAGATTTGCAAATCTAAATGGAATCAAGGAAAAGGAAAACATGCATGCCCGATTGAGAGCACATGCATGCTTGGAAAGGAGAGTTAATTATTTCTTTTGCAATGTCGGTTGAGCCACCCACCCCAACCATAATTTCAATATAGATTAGACTAGTAAACCACGGTTAGAATAAATCTTCTAACCTCTTGCTAAATTCAATTATCCCTCTTCCTACTTCACGGGTTTGATGCACCGGGACAACAATGCGACTAAAAGACCACCAATATTTCCAAAGGGCACGTGGTCTACGGCCCAGTTGAAGTCCTGGAAGAGAACAATATTAATATCACAATGGACGTTTCGCTTTCCACACTTTCTCAACTTTTTTTTATCAATATACGTAACTAATACCATTTTACATTCAATGTTCCCATACCTTTCACGACGTTTTGCTGACTTTGATCTTAAAGCGATTCTTTAAGCGTGGAGATTACAAGAAATGATGAGTGTATATATATATATAGTAGCATATTATCATTATGTAACACAATTATAAATTAGCAAAGTTAGCAGAGCAAATAAATGAAACCGCACTTGAATAAACCAATAAAAGAGGAAAGGACTTAGTGCAAATTACACGTTTCGTTTATTAGATGAATTAGGACATCGATTAAGAATTATAACAATTTAATTTGATAGATCATATGGTATGACACCTAAAAAGACGTTTAGCAAACTTTTTCAAATGAATGCTTGTCATGTTTCGTGGAAAACAAAGGTAAATAATTTGTAAAAAAAAAAAAAAATTTAGTCGCATTTTCAGGTCGTATGTTTGTGGGCGGCGTTATCGTTATCGTCGTCGTCGGGAGCGTGGAGTCGCTGTTTTCGCGGTGTTACATTTTGGTATCAGAGCCAGGGGTTCGAAGCTTGGACCCTTGGGCACACGCAGAAACACAAAATAGGAACATTTAACTTAGTACAGAGCTGATTCTTTTAAAATATAAAACCATAATGTTGATAATTATAGTAAACAAAGCAAATTTAGAAAACTGACACAAGATCTAGAACGATGAACTAACTCTCGCCTTGATCTGTGCAGGAGGCGAGATTGGGCGAGGGGTCTCTTCATATAGACCTAGACATACCACCGCCAGAGCAGGCCGTAGCAGCCCTTCTACCTCAGATCTTGCAGACACTCCAGGATGTCAATGCTGCTATACGCGGAGAGCCCTTGGGAGGACGACTTGCTAGACATAGTTTGGAGCCATCAGTAGATGCCAGGCATCCCCTCAACACAGCGAGGAACACAGGGCAGAGAACTTCCGTGCGGAGTCGGCTAGGGCAGAGTCACCACAGAGAGGACATGGGGACAGGATCTCAGGACATAGGGACAGGTCTCGGAGCCCTAGACAGAGGGAGGAGCATACAGAGAGATCTAGGATTCGTCATACGTCAGTTGCAGACCATATCAGGGAGATCTTGAAGCTACGACCATCTCACTATTCGGGTGATACAGGCGGTTTTCAGGCAGAGGCCTGGTTAGTGAGCTTGAGCGGATGCTTTAAGCTCTGCCCTTGCACTAGCAACATGAAAGCTCGTGTTGCAATCCATCTTCTGAAGGATGGAGCGGGAGTGCAGTGGAGGACCGAGGAGCGAAGCTCCATGTCGACTCGAGAGCGATTACCTGGGAGCTGTGAGGAGCGTTTCAGGAGCAGGCATTTACCCAGGAGATTTATACAGCAGCGGATAGACGAGTTTCATGACCTCGTCGGAGCATCGATGATAGTAGCCGAGTATGAGAGTCGATTTTGGACCTACTTTAAATGCGTTGACTATATGCAGGATGAGCAGGTATGGATTCACAGGTTCATCCGGGGCCTGAACTTGGATTTAGGTGGCGCAGTGCGCATTCACTGCCCACAGACATTAGCAGAGGCCGTGGAGAAGGCCTATATTGCAGAGGAGACACGGGGAAAGATGCAGCAGGCTAGAGACAGAGTTCGGAGCCGTATCCAGCAGATGCAGGATGGTAGGTCGAGGGGTCGAGTTCCTCCCCACGGGGTGGACAGAAGTTTAGACAAGCTTCATTCAGGCCACCACAGCAGTAGCAGCAGCAGACAGACCCACCCACCTTACCGACCTCCTCAGAGATTTGATGCACAGAGAGGGCGTAGTATGGGGCCTCCTCCTAGGGGTCCCATCAGGACACAGGGTGCACCGAGAGCTCAGTCAGCAGGAGCTCGTCAGCAGAGACCTCAGCAGTCCATAGACGGATCGTCAGGATCTGTATCTCAGTCATCTAGAGTACACTGAGCTGCTTCCCACTGGAGAGGACCAGGCAGTTGTTATGGTTGTGGTGTTGTTGGACATCATTGGAGAGATTGCCCACAGAACCCTAACAAGGGTAAGATGCAGAGCTCAGAGCCTACTGTTGGAGATATGGCACGGAGTCATCGGATCTACGCAGCGGTCGAGAACCGCCAGGCTGAGCATCAGAGTACTGTGATTGAGACGATAGGTAGTATTGGTGGTATTTCCACCTCTATATTATTTGATTCTGGTTCTTCTGATTCTTTTATTGCACCATCCTTAGTAGAGCGTTGTAGGTTGGTGGCAGTTAGGCAGGGCCGTAGTTGGGACGTTGAGATGGCTTCTGGAGCCAAAATTTCTTGTAGACTCCTTAGTTAAGGAGTGTGTAGTGGATTTGGGACCCTTCACCACTACTTCTGATCTTCGGATCCTTCCATTAGGATCTTATGGCATCATTTTAGGCATGGATTGGTTGTCCGCTCACAGAGCTAGAGTGGATTGTTACCACAAGACTATTGCTTGCATAGATGATCTTGGAGTAGAGTCAGTGATATCAGGAGTTAGGAGGGCCGTATCCATTCGCACCATCTCTGCTATGCAGCTTAAGCGATGTGCGTGACAGGGTTGTTAGATGTTTGCTATTACGGTCAGTGACAGATCAGAGGATGAGTCGAGAGGACCTTCCCTCGATGATCATCCCATCTTGTCAGAGTTTGCCGATGTGTTCCCAGGGGAGCTACCGGGATTACCTCCCCCACGTGAGATCGACTTCCATATAGATCTAGTTCCAAGCGCAGAGCCTATCTCACGATCACCTTATCGGATGACTACTCCTGAGTTATGTGAGCTCAAGTTGCAGCTTGAGGACCTTCTGGAGAAAGGCCTAATCCGTCCTAGTGTATCCCCTTGGGGTGCACCAGTTATCTTCGTGAAGAAGAAGGATGGATCTCTTCGGTTGTGTATTGACTACCATCAGCTGAATAAAGTAACGATCAAGAATCGTTACCCCCTTCCACGCATTGATGATTTATTTGATCAGATGAAGGGGGCTACAATTTTCTCTAAGATAGATCTTAAGTCAGGATACCATCAGCTCAGGATTGCGGAGACAGATATTCACAAGACAACTTTCCGTACGAGATATGGCCACTATGAGTTCACAGTGGTACCTTTCGGTTTGACGAATGCCCCCGCAGTGTTTATGAGTTTGATGAATGGGGTATTCAGGACCTTCCTTGATCGCTTCGTGCTCATCTTCCTTGATGACATTCTGATTTACTCACGCACACGTGAGGAGCACGAGGAGCACCTTCGCCAGGTTCTTCAGTGTCTTCGCGAACAACGCCTTTACGGGAACTTGGAGAAGTGTGCGTTCTTTCAGCCTGAGGTGCAGTATTTGGGCCACATCATTTCTGGGGAAGGTATCGCAGTCGATCCTTCCAAGATTTGAGCCATCATGGAGGTGCACTAGTGTTCAGGTGCGTAGTTTCATGGGTCTAGCAGGGTACTACAGGAGGTTTGTTCAGGACTTCTCTCGGATTGCGCACCCTATCACTTCTCTTCAGCGGAAAGGGAAGAAGTTTTTATGGTCAGATAGATGTGAGCAAGCCTTCAGTACACTGAAGGAGTGCCTCACGAGAGCACCTATTCTTGCAGTGCCGGATCCTCAGGGTGAGTTCTATGTTTGCACAGATGCTTCCTTGGCAGGACTTGGAGGTGTGTTAATGCAGGAGGGTAGAGTAGTTGCCTTTGAGTCTCGCAAACTCAAAGATTATGAGCTCAATTATCCGACCCATGACCTTGAGCTTGCAGCAGTAGTACATGCCTTAGTGCGGTGGAGACATTTTCTTCTTGGCCGGAGATTTACACTCAGGACTGATCACTTGAGTCTTCGCCACCTCTTCACGCAGCCCAATCTCAACGCTCGTCAGCGGCGTTGGATGGAGTTACTCTGTGAGTACGACATGGAGATAGAGCATGTGAAAGGAAAGGAGAATGTGGTTGCAGATGCCTTGAGTAGGCGAAGACATGTGGCTATGGCCACCTCAGTGGGCACAGATTTGCGGAGTAGGATCTTGCAGCAGCTTCCTCAGGATAGTTTCTACCTTGCAGCCAGAGCAGAGATTGAGTCTCAGAGACCCCTTGAGGGGAGATTTGATGGATTTTCATTAGAGACAGATGGTCTTCTCAGACACAGAGGTCGGATATATGTTCCTAGAGATGGAGGCTTGAGACATGACATTTTGACAGAGGCTCATCGTGCACCTTATTCAGCCCATCCCGGGGTGAAGAAGATGCACGCCACCCTGAGACAGTTGTACTTTTGGAGAGGACTTCGGAGAGACATAGCTTCATTTGTATCACGCTGTTTAGAGTGCCAGAGGGTGAAGGCCGAGCATCAGCATCCAGCTGGCCTTCTCTATCCTCACGCCATACCGGAGTGGAAGTGGGACACCATCTCCATGGACTTCATCGTTGGATTACCTACGTCGAGATACCATCACGACGCCATCATGGTCACGGTGGATAAATTGATGAAGGTAGCTCATTTTTCTCCGGTAAAAACCACCTATACAACAAGTGTTGTGGCACGAGTATACCTTGATGAGATTGTCAGATTACATGGGATTCCGTGGAAGATCATTTGCGACCACGACCCTTTATACACCTCCCATTTCTGGACCACCATGCAGTATGCCCTCGGGACGAGGATTAATTTCAGCACAGCTTATCACCCTATGAGCAGATGGACAGACAGAGAGGGTGAATCAGATTTTGGAGGATATGCTCAGGATGTACGTGATGGATCATCAGTCGAGATGGGAGGAGTATCTGTATTTGGTGGAGTTTTCCTACAATAATAGTTTCCAGAGTTCTATAGGCATGGCTCCTTTTCAGGCATTATATGGTAGAGAGTGTAGGACACCTCTTAGTTGGGATAGGATTGAGGACAGGGTTTCTCTTGGGCCAGCATTATTACAGGACATGGAGCAAAGAGGTTACGTTGATCAGACGAGAGATTGCAGGAGGCACGGGATAGGCGGAAGAAGTATGCGAGACCTAAAGCGATAGGACGAATCGCATTTTTGAGGTAGGCACGAAGGTGTTTCTTCGTGTCGACCTCATAAGAGCCCTATCATTATGGAAAAGGTTCTAAGCTTGCTCTAGGTTTGTGGGTCCCTTTGAGATCTTGGAGCGCCTCGGTCCCTTGGCTTATCGTCTAGCATTGCCACCTAGCTTATCGCGTCCATGATGTGTTTCACGTTTTTGTGCTTAGGAGATATATTTCTGATCCTTCTCATGTGCTAGATTGGACTGCATTGCAGGTGCAGGATCAGGGGCGAGGTGATGGTGGAGCCCGTGTGCATTTTAGATCGCAGGACCCTGGGCCTTGCGGCAGAGAGATTGATCAGGTTCGGGTCCGATGGGACAGGTATGATGAGGCTGCAGCTACTTGGGAGGATGCTTTACTTTTCTACGAGGACAGTTTCCACACCTTTTTAGTGACTTCGGGAGGAAGTCGAGTCTAAGGGGAGGGGATGTAATGCCCACTTCCTTCGACCTCATTTTGTTTTGTCGTTTTCGAGACTGATTACTTCACTTATGGATTATTATGACTTCTTGTTTTAGCATGCTAGTAGATGTCATAGACATTGGACTGTTATTGATTCGATCTTTATATGATGCATATGGTTTACTGGTGGACATTTGATGACGATATTTGTATATTTTGACAGGGTTATTTATCTTAATTATGACATGTGATATGTTTAATCATTTTGAGTAGAACTTGATAATTGGACTAATGTGATGATCGTTTTGACATAACTGAAATGTGGAATAGAAATGTGCTAGAAAGTGTTAAGTGATATCGTACTTGCATAGATGATAGTAAATCAGGTGTTGATTATTTTAGATTATATTGTATATTTGGCATGAATGTTTTAATGCGGCCAACAGGCCGAAGGAGGTATTTTCTATTCTCTGCAGGTATATTATATTCACAACAAAATTGGGAGTGGAGACCAACCACATCGGAATTCGAGAAGAATCCAGCTAAGGTCACCATGGCAACAAGTAATTGTGTGTGTGTTAGAATTATCGGTAAAAGGGAAAATTGTGACCTAGGGATCATGTGTTGTTTTGTTTAATTTTTCCCTTTTTACTATGTTAGTATGTGTTGCTCTTAGTAAGTGAAATTTTTACTTATGTTATTATTCATATTTCTTGGATTGGAGTTTACCCCTTTGTTAGCCATGGGTTGTAGTGGGTTAATTAAGTTAATTTGAAATTTTCCTAAACTAATTAAAAGATGTGACCTAAGAGAGTTCATTTATTAACCTTGATTTACTTTGGATTTTGTGTGGATTGATGTGTGTTTGAGTTTGAGTGTAACACACTCTACCCCACATGGGAAACTCGAATTTGGCCTTTGAGGCCAAATTTCAAAGCTTGTGGGACAAGTCAAACTTGTCCCACACCTCTTAAAACCCCATGCCAACCCTACCTATGGGTTGGAAGGCCAAATTTAGGGTCTTTTAGGTGTTTTGGGGGGATAAAAGGGTAAAAATATTAATTGCACTTTCTTTCAAATTTAATTTTGTCCTTTGAGGGAGTGGGCTTAGTTGGAGTGTGCAAGTTGCTTGCCTTTCTTTCAACCACTTATTAATGGTGCATTGGAATTTGATGTTGACCAAATGATGTGGAGTGGAGGGAAAAGGAGGTGGCATCCTACTTGGAGCCACATCATCCCTCCCTCTCTTTTCTCTATTTATTTGAGCCTCTTGTTTGTTTTGGGGGTTGGAAGTTTTCATGTTTTAGTCTTTTTGTATTTTGGAGAGGAGAGGATTTGGAAGAAGCTTGTGAATTTTTGGAGCTTGTGGATACTTGTGAGAACTTTGTTGGAGCTTGTGGATGCTTGCTTGATTCTTGAAGGGATTTGAGACTTCATACTTGGAGCAAACTCTACCATGGAAAGGTAGGAGCTTCCCCTTTGCTTGCATTATGTTTCTTTTGTCATATGAATGTATTTTTTTGTGTTGTGTTGAATGTTGTTGTTTGAAAGGCTTGTTGGGAATGGGTAGAATGCCTAAGTTGGGAGTGAGAGGAGACTATGGGGAGCTTAATTGAGGGAGGCATAAGAGATCATGTGCTTGAGGAGGGAGCTTGGGTTGGGTGTCCACCTTGTAAGAGAAATGCTTGCATTTCTTCTTGTTTTACTTTGAGGGAGCCATAAGAGTTGAGGGAGGCATAAGAGTGAATGGAGGGATAAGGGGTACTTGAGGGAGGCATAAGAGTTGTTAGGGGTATTGTGTTTGCATTGGAGGCTTTTAGGTGGCACCCATTCCCATTGGGAGGCATAAGTGGCTTCCCCATATGTCTTACTCTTGTGGCTTTCTTGGTAAGCCTTGTGACTTGTTGTTGTGATTGTTTTCCCTCTTGTTGTGATTGTTGATCTTCTTGTTTTGAAGGATTATGAAATGCATGTGAAATATTATGTTTAGTTATGTGGAAGCTTGTAGTTGCCATGAGTTGGATTCTCTCCCATTGTGATGTGGTTGGGGCTCGGGGGCCAATGGAGAGGATGGCTTCTCTTCTCCATTGGGTATCTTGGTTGGGAGGAGAGTGTTGCCTCTCCCCTTATTTTGTTGTGAATCAAGCACTATGGAGGAGCCACCTTGTTGATATTTGGAGCATTGGAACCTTGTTGTTGACAATGTAAAACCACCATGTATTTACCCACCTTGAGTGGAGGAAAAATGTAATATCACTTTGTATTGTAGCTTCCATTATTGTAAATTTGTTCCACATGAAGTAGAAAATGTTGTAACAAAATGTTGAAGGAAAGTTGCATTGAAATGATAGTATTTCTTACTCTAAAATTTATTGGAAATGTTGTTGAATTCTTTTGTGGAATGTTGGAAAGAAATTACAAAAGAAAAAAAAATTATTCTATGCAATTTGTGTCAACTCTCAAGTCATGTAAATATAATTGTGATATATCTAGTGGGTACACTCAGATCTATTTGAATCTCTGGTCTGCAAATATATTGCAGCAAATTTATCTCCATATACCTATATATAATATATTCTATGCAGTTTGTGTTGACTGTCAATAGTTAATTTTCTTGTAATGGAAGAATAGCTGTGATATATTTAGTGGGTGCACACTGAATTATTTGAATCTGTGCATATACATAGATTATCTTCATTTAAATCCATTTCTTCATGTTCAATTTCCATTTCCCACTTTCACCTGCAAAATGAAAGCTTAATTTCCAAATCCATAGTTCTTATTGGGAGTTTTGCATAGAGATTATCCCTAAAAAAAAAATTAAAAAATATTGATGTTATCTGGCGATCATTAAATTGATCTCATAACCTGTTATATAGTGAAGATAATTTTTTTGGATAAAACTCTGAATTTTTTTTATGGATGTTTAGATTCAATTCTCATGATTTATCATCCTGATCATTTTGATGACAGATCATAAAACATGATCCAAACTATTAAAATAGAAAAATTCACACAATACTATACAAAAGTTTTATCTTATTTTATGAACTATAAGAGCATAAAACTCTGATCTAAGAACTCGGTAATGGCATATTGATTTGAAAGGTAAATGAAGACCCGCTATTGTTGGAGTCATGGTCTAGATACCTTTTTCTTTGATTGATTGATGCAGCGTAAGGAAGCACTCAGCAAGGCATGGAGATCGGAGCAGTTTACATTATTTATTGATTTTGCTCTTCATATAAGCCAGCAATTTCTGTGAAGATATTCCAAATACTATAAAAATATACATAGTCTATTAAACTTCTACAAAAAGCATATACATGGCATGATATGAAACAGATCCACCTCTGTGAGATTTTCTCCCACGGGTTGCACCGTATAATGAATATGGTCTCCATAGAAAATCGTGGAAATAAATTGTTTAGGTCTTCTAAGAACCCACTCTCACTGTCCCTCCACCGATTTTGATAACAATATCTTGAAGGTGAACCCCAAATTTGAAGATGCATTCGATACTGAACAGATAACAACATAGTTTGTCAACCTGCTTGTCTTAAGCGCCCAAAGAATGAAAAGGCTCTATTTTTTTTTTGTTCCCCGATGCTCGGCCGCTTTTAGTGCTAAATGCGGCCGTGATCTGCGCCGAGAACCCACTTTGCAGCCCTCGAGGATAGTGGAAGTAGCACGCTCTGGTTGCCCGCCCGGAGCTTCTTCTACACCCTCCTCAGCAACGCGTGCGGCCATGGACCCCCGTCTCGAGCACCCCTCGCCGCATCGATGATGATAGAGGTCATTCGCCCTTTCACTCACCTCTGTAACCCATTTTTGTTCTTGCGTCGGTCGGGGAGCAAGTTAAGGCGGTGGGTAGATCAAATGGGCAGCACAGATTTGCAAATCTAAATGGAATCAAGGAAAAGGAAAACATGCGGCCCAGTTGGAGCAGCTGGCATGCAAGGAAAGGAGAGTTAATTATTTCTTTTGCAGCTGTCGGTTGAGCCACCCACCCCAACCATAATTTCAATATAGATTAGACTAGTAAACCACTGTTAGAATAAATCTTCTGACCTCTTGCTAAATTCCAATTATCCCTCTTCCTACTTCGCAGGTTTGATGCACCGGGACAGCAATGCGACTAAAAGACCACCAATCTTTCCAAAGGGCACGTGGTCTACGGCCCAAGTTGAAGTCTGGAAGAGAACAATATTAATATCACAATGGACGTTTACGTTCCACACTTTCTCAACGTTTTTTTTTATCAATATACGTAACTAATACCATTTTACATTGCAGTTCCCATACCTTCACGACGATTTGCTTCAGCTTTGACCTTAAAACGATTCTCTTTGGCGTAGAGCTTACAAGAAATGATGAGTGTATATATATATATATATATATATATATATATATATATATATATATATATATATATCATTATATAACACAATTATAAATTAACACAATTATAAATTAGCAAAGTTAGCAGAGCAAATAAATGAAACCGCACTTGAATAAACCAATAAAGGAGGAAAGGACTTTCCGGCAAATTGCACGTTTCGTTTATTAGACGATTTAGGACATCAGATAAGAATACAGAACAATTGTAATTTGATAGATCATATGGTATGACACCTAAAAAGACGTTTAGCAAACTTTTCTCAAATGAATGCTTGTCATGTTTCGTGGAAAACGAAGGTAAATAATTTGCAAAAAAAAAAAAAAAAAAAAACTTGTCACATTTTCGGGTCGTTTGTTTGTGGCGCGGCGTCATCGTCGTTGTCGTCGGGAGCGTGGCGTCATTGTTTTCAGCGGTGTTACACATGGGAAAAAAAAAGTTTGCAAAAGAAATGTTTAAAGAAAATCAATGTTATTCCTATGGGATTATTTTCATATTTCTTATAATCACTTGTAAAAGGAGATTGTATTTTTAATGCAACTGGTGCATTCACCCTATTTTCAACAGCTTTCAAGGGTTAGCAATTAAAATCCGAAATGTTTAGCATTTTTATATGTGCGTGAATGTTAAATAACAAACAATCTTTGCGAATATATATGTTTTTATATGCATAGTCTATTTTAGACATAAACTAGTCAATACATGCCAACAAAGGTGCAATGGAAATGTTGAAAGGGATGTATCAAGAAGTTAAACTTGAGGAATCGAAGCATTGCATGAGGAAGTGGGGCAATGAAGAAGGGGTTTTAGGAATGAGAAGTCCAAGGGTAGCGGTGTCATTATGTTGAGTGGAGATGTGGACGGAGTGCATGCACTCGGAACCATGGCCCCCTTGTCTATCATGTACTCAACAATGACCTAGTTTTTCCGGTAGGCCTCAACCATGGGTAGGCAATGTTATTTGTCTATTGAGCTAAGTGGTGAGAACATGGGTGGGTGGCATGATCTCGAGGGGCACATCAATGGCATAGATGAACATGTGACATTGTTCTCCTGCTCTTATCTCCTCGGGGTGCATGACGAGATGGGCGTGAATATCATGTGTAAAGTTGGGGTTATGATTTCCATTGTTGATGATAAATTTGTAGTGGTGGGCATAAACACCCACACCAATGCTCCATTGAAAAATGGCATTTCAAGCACTATGTGTGTGTTGAGAACATTATATCCTACATACACAAAAAACAAAGGACTCTTCCCACATGCAAGTTTCTCCAATTAAGGTTTGCCATGTGGATGGTAGAGATAGGGCCACAAGTCGGTGACTAAATAATTTGGAGCTATTACCATCTCCACCGCTCAAATTTCTAACATTTTCCACATGGTTGCAGTCATAAAGGCAAGGGTTTTCGCCCATAGTCTCTCTATTACCATTTATTTAGACCTTCAAACGAATCGGATGAGATACTCATTTAACGGTTTATTATTTTCTTGCTTTCCACTTGTAATGGATATTTAGTAATGTACATGATGTGAAAATTTGGCATGTAAAGTATCAAGGAGAAACAAGTTGAACCAACCTCAAGAATCCAAACATAACTTTCAAAGAACTCGAATGCAAAATATAAGATGTGTTGGAGCTCAATGATGATACCCATACAAACACCCTAAAATATATAGATGAATTTAGGAAATGAAAATGACTTTAATGAAGCGACTAAATAGCAACTAAACCATTTGGATCATATGAGTGTAACAATGGAACATTTTAAAGCATAAATGCAATCACTTTGACCATGAACTCACTTTGTTTGTGTTACATTCATGTTGATTATGCCATTTTTCCTACACCACACCATGGATGTTCGAGAGACTTAATTCATACCGTAAGCAATTCATTTATGCCTCACATGTTCTCACATTATTTTCCAATCTTATTATTTATTTACTATTGTATGCTATGCAAATTTAATTCAAATATCCCAGTGAGAAACATCAAAAGATAAGGAACTACTCTGGAGTTGTCTGTAGGAAATGGATATTATCTAAGGCCAACACCATCCGCCAACAAAGACAACCGTAAAAACATTGCCATTTATTTAGGTTACGGATCCCTCTGCGATCACAACGGAAGTCACGGCCAATCAAACACAGGCTAGAAGCCATCAGATGCTAACAGGAGCAGCGGCCAGGTAAGGACAACCACACGTCAGAATCCATTCTCTCACCGCAACATGGGCCAATCAAACAGAAAAAGTGAAATAGTGACACGGAACAAAATGGCGTAATTAACATAGCACGATGAAATTACAGAGGTTTCCTGCATTATAAAATTCCTACGAAGTAAAAATAAATAAAATCATCTCTAACAGCACACCACATGGACGACAAAGAAATATCCATACATCGATGACCAAATGTATCTCATTTGTTACTGTCTCTATCACATGTTAGAGTTAGCGCCCTGCAATCTAGTTTGGAGAAGGCCTTCAGTGTAATAAGAAGACTAGAATTATGCATTGAGTATATATTCTTAGGAATGTATAGAACAACAAGAACACAAGTTATATAAATTTTTAAAAAATAGCGAACTAAACTTATAATTTATTTTGCTTGATGGGAATATGTATAACTTGTGTATCTTGAGAGGAAGAACTAAAGAGGTTGTAAATAGGAGAAATCTTCAAACAATATGCATAATTGTTGCGAAAGTGAATTTGCATAATTGTTGCGAAAGTGAATTTTAATGAATTTTATTTGGTAATTTTTATTTTTATTTTTTCTAATTTTGATATATTCATTATCCTTCATTTTATATAGTATTCAAATCAATTTGCGGGGAGATATTGAGGAATTTTAGTGACCTAATTTTTGTTAAAGGTCAAGCTATGATGATGAATTTTGACAACGTATATTTAATCCCTTTGTAATGTCAAACCTTAGGATTTATCATTTGTTAAGGCATGTGCCTTCTTTAATAGAACATGTTTATGATTTCCACATGTTATTAGGGCAATTGGAGAAAACTTGTGATGGTTTACATCCTATGGTGGAACAATATATTTTACAAAGTTATCAACAACATATAGTGGTGTTAGACCCATAGTTTTGTATTCTTTGTTCTTAAAGTCTTGAAATGAATTATAATTTTTTATTCACAATAAACTATTCTTTAAAATGGCATGTGGATCTTTGTGGTGGATGTGTGCAATAGATAAGCATGAAGGAATTGTATGCTGAAAATAGAAGTATGAGTGCAAGAAATAAAGATAAGGGACAAGCACGTGACAAAGGAACTAAAGCCATGCAAGGGAAGGGCATCACTCATAAATATGGAAGAACATGCAATAACGATATGTTCAAATAAGGATAAAGATAGACATGAGTCCGAGGATAGATCTCAAGTTGCAATTTCGATCACTTACATGAAGCCAACAAAAGACACGATAGAATTATAACTTGGCTAAGGATAAGTAGCAATCTTCTAGGAGTATCACCATGTAGAGAAGGGGTATGGCAGTGAGTGGATATCTTTAGCCACCGCCAATATAGGGGTAACTCGATATGAGTAAGTTGTCTTGGGAACCCGTGGCCTCCCCATATATAGATAGGGAGCACTTTATGAGGCACCTTTGGATTCGAGGGTGACCTCTATAGAAATCCATAATCATGTAGAGAGATAGATATAGATATATATATAAAGAGAGAGAGAGAGACATAGATAGAGAGAGAGATAGAGAGAGAGATAGAGAGATAGAGATATAGAGTGAGATAGATAGGGTCTCGGTCACCGGATCTCTAGTCACACGATGTTGATGCCCTATAGATTTATAGGCTTTGACTCCACTCGGTCACACATATGGTCCCAATCTAGATTAGATGAGAGTGGTTTTTGTAATGCAAGAAAGTATTAGTGTGTTGAATGTGATAAAAAAAAAAAAAAAACTTGTTCTCCTAATCTAATATTCTAAAAAAATAAATCAAATAGAGCAATGTATTGAAAAGGCGAGAGAGACAAATACCAATACTTACCTACAAGTTGCAAATATCTTCCTTTGATGTGTTGGATTTTCTCTTGATTGATAGTTGGTTTCTTCATATGTTGGTGGAGACACACGAGCAAAACCTCCCCTTGATTGCCTTTGATTGTTGGATGAAGGAGGAAGGATTGGATTGAAGGAATGGATTGATTGATTGGATAAGAGGATAAAATGGATGATTGATAAAACAAATTGCTAGAGATTTGTTATGGATTATGAATCTTGGATCTCATGGAGGAGGAGAGATCAATTTATAGTTTATTTGTGGAGGATTCAATGGTTAGGACAAAGCCATTTGGATTTTGATCAATGATGGAGAATGCATGTGAGAATTAAAGGATTCTAGAGTGGAAAGATCAAGAATTTGAATTCTAAATTCGTGGAGGGAAGAATATTCTAAATTCAATGAAAGGAGAGATTTAGAGAGGCTTCTAGAAATAGAAGCCTCTAGATTTAGAGGTGGGAGGATGTGATTAAGATTAGAATTAGATTAGGTTAATAAATGATGATTAGGGGTGAGGTTACATGGAAAGGATAGGTGTAGGGATGTGTAGGGTAGGTGGGTAGGTAGATATAGGAATATTAAATTCCTAGAAAATGTTAATAGGGATTATAATAGGATAATATGATATAATAATGAAATAAAAGTGATTAATGATAAGATGGGATATAATGATGGATTAAAAGGATTTGGGATAAATGATAAATAACGATAAAGGGTAAATATGATAAAATGGATTAAATAATAATAATTAATCTTGTACGATTAATTATTATATGGATGATGTTGGGATATTTTTGGGACAAATTAATCATGTTGACATTTTATATGTCTACATTTTCCCCCTCTTTGAATGGTTATTATGTAGCAATGACCGTTCAAAGAAAAATAAGAGAATATGTTAGGATGGTGATATGATGCCCCCTCGAGGGGTTAGGCGGGGAGGAATGAGGTGGGTAGCATGCACGTACCCAAAATTGCAGTCTGTTGCCTTGCCACGGAACAACGTAACACGTGCCCCAATGATAATACAAGTCTCCTCGCAAGGTGTTTGGGATCCAGAAAAGCTCTCTAAACATGCGTTAACATCCCATGCCCGCTTACCCCTGCATCATTTGTTTTCTCTTTTTTCTCTTTTTTGACCTTTTACTCTTGATTCTGAAACCTCCGCCCCTGCAGCAAGGCTGGCGGTCTCGTGACCACGCCTGATCGGGCGGTGGTCCTATAACCGCCGCCGCTTTCAGTGGAGGTCCTTTACGCATTTTCGTAAAGCTCTTTTAACACGACTCGCGTAATTTCAACGTTTTCACAGCCTTTCTTTCACCGCCATAAGCTTGCATTTATGATTTTGGTTCCCTAGAATAGTGTTTTGCCATTGTTTATAGTTTAAGAGTTCAAATTGGATTTTACCTTGGGTAAATCCAAATGCTATAAATAGATGGCTTGTGCTCAACAAATGGCCCCTCAAATTTGCCTTTGAATTTCTCATTACTGATAGATTTAGTTTTCATTTTACTTAGAATTCTTAGTTTCTTTCATTGCATGCCTTATTAGTATTGTTTTTTGTTAAGCCACATATCCATCTTGTGGAAGTCTGCTATTATTTCATCAATCCATTGGAATAGGATAGTTTGTTTATCAATAGGAATCCATTAAAGTTGCAGGTTTTGCTCCTCAAATAGGATAGTTTGAGTTCTAGACATTTTATGTTTGCATGACTCGTAATAGATCCCATTAGGAATTACATAAGCCAAGCTCTCTACTCTTGCACTATCCCTCTCCTACTTGTATTGTATTCGATCTGTATTCTAAAGTTGTCCCTTGTTCCAACATCTACTACTTGTTGATGCAAGCATTACACGCTTTTTTGGATCCACGCGAACATGAAAGAACGAGGAGATCTTGCGAGGGGACAAAATCACACACACCATCGGATAAGCCCATTGTTCGCAGAATCCGGGTTCTAGCTTTCAAAGTTCTAAATTAGAAGCATATCAAATAGAGTAGCTAATCATTTCATTTGAGTCAATTTTACTTTTGATATTGCCGGGAAGTTTGTGGGGATTTATAGTTTAGAGAGAGACTATGATTCATTCCTCACTTTCGAGGTAGGATCGAAGAGTCTTGCAAATAGATTAGACTAATCATTTCATTATTTAGAATAGATTTACAAGCTATCTGAGACAAATATCTATACTCGGTTATCTTGTTTGTTTTAAAATTGTTATCTTAGTCATCAATTTCTAGATGTATTAAATTAGTTGCTCTTCTAAATCCATTCCAATAGTTCATCGAGAAAATACAAAAATAAACAAATCATATATACCATAGATATATTTCACATAATTAAAATTCACTTTGTTGCAGTTAGATTTACATTATTGCTTTTGTATGAAAATCACGGGACCTAGGGAGCTAGAGAATACGTATTTGAGCCAATCGTGCCTCAACCCAATCTCGTCATAGCAATAGTTGACATAGACTAGAATCTTAGAATTCAAGTCTTCCAAACAACAACAGACTTACAACAGATCAACTCTCAGTTGAGGAGATTAAACATAGAAGACAATCAAGCACACACGTTTTGGTCAAATCAACCAAATTACAAATTACCCTAGAAAAATATCCACATGACCGTAGAAGGGCTTGAAAGAGAGAAAACGTTCGGTTGTGATCCTTTGGTCCCATAGCCAGATGCAGGAGACATTCTCACAGACATAGATACTAGCCTAAGAATTCAGGTTGCAAGAATGCCTATGAGGTACTCGAGAAGATCGTATAGCTATTAATTTTGAATATAGAGGTTGAGAAAGCATATGATTATTGGATACTAGGGATCGGGACCTGAATTCGTACATGACCATAGCAGACCGCAACAACCAAGAGTCTATGGGTGCGATCCAAAAATCCCGCAACCCAACGAATCCGTAAGTGAATGGAGACATGACACTCGGCCTACACACACTAGTATTCAGATCCACTTCATTTCCACCTATCATCATCGCACAATTATCCTTGTTAGATATAGCGGCTAACGAAGCTAAGGAGTTCTCGAACTAGGCCAGAACCGCCCATAAAAACAACTACATCCATCATCCACTCTATGACCCTATACTGGGGATATACATGAAACTATCCTAGGACATTTTCCACGTATCCCACAACCTATAGATCGAATCATGCAGATCTCAATATTGATTGGAGCCTTGAGACGATCATCCTTGTTGATCGATCTATCACACCGATTCGAGTTAGGAGGGCCTTCTTTGCCTTAGATTCACAATTTCCACTAGTGCGCGTCGAAGACATCATATTGCCTAACCATTTTGTCTGCATCCCACGCATATCCCATCCGCACCGGCTATCTCGGCACGACCTCGGGAGGTCGGGTGCGAGGAAGAGTTACTTGTAGATTCCCAAGCTCGCTTGTCACTTTCCATCGTACAAAATTGGTGAATCCAACATGAACTTTCTACCTTCTGATTTGGAGTCAGATTTGTACTACCTCATCAGTTTTCACCATCACCTTCGCTCCTTCCCATTATTTCTGCGGGTATTCATATACCCCCCGAATATGTCGGGATTCGATGCGTATGGTAGACCCCTCTTAGGTCTTGAGGCATACTATGCCCAACAGAATAGGCAATCATCACCCTCACTCTCAGTATGGGGTGATAACTACTCAACTAACCAGTTGTCAACACAAACTCCAAGGATCAGATATAACTCATCTTTTCAAACTGAGGAGTTAGATCAGCTCGCTCAAACACAACAACGAGCCTTTGAGCTCGAATAATATGACGTTCACTGGAGAATCTAGTTCATCTCTTCAGGTGCTGCTTAGACCACAAATTAGTAGACAATTAGACCCATACCTAGTTTTAGATGATGAACGTTCGGTATACGTTATCCCAGGAATGAACAATGCTCTCGGAGTATGTACCCACCTATAGGAGTTTACAAACACAACCCGATGCCTCTTTTCAAGAAAATACCTCTATACCACTACATATAGGAAATACCCTTAAAGAAACTTGGCAAGACAATGGTCAGTTCATATCAAGATATCACAGACCTATACAACACCATGAATATACAACAAACACCACAAGGAAAAATATCGTGAATTCACCAATGAAGTCATTTCGACTTTAGTAGAAAAAGTTAGGGGATTAGAACTTGCCCAAGAAGTCAAGATTCTCAATTCATGCAAGCGGGAAGTTCAATCCCCCACACCATCCTAGTCAAGTAGACCTCCTCATAGGAATAGGCACGTTAGGCATGCCTCCTCGGTATTCACAACAAACGCCAACTAGACCCACCATCTCGACATCGTTCCTCCCGGTCTAGTACAAAACAATCCATTTTTGGACAATACCCCATCATACTTAAACATGTACTCCAAATCACCCCAACGGGATATGTTCTCCTCTCCCATCATGTTTGCTCAAACACAGTGTTTCCTTATGCCCCTACCAACGCATATGCTATGCCATATCAATAACCCATTCCACCACCACTCCCTCGTGCAAGCACCATCAATGGTCAAGACCTATGCGATAGGGACTTATTCGAGAATATTTGAAAGAGCCCTTAGACTTCACCATACTGAAGCGTCATGCTTCCAAGATCCCTTCTGATTTACCCAAGTACAAAGGTGAGGAGATCGAATGCACATATCAAGGCTTACGCTACAGCCATACGAGAACTACTCCCTTGGGATGGGGTTGTTGCTAAAATATTCCCCAAAACTTTGGAAGGCATCGCTCTCGATTGGTATTATAGAATACCTGAGGCTTCCATCCATTCATTTAAACAACTTCGTTTGAGTTCATTAAGGCATTTGACATGAACAAACTATTAAACAGGAATCGGGAGTTCTTACACATTAAGCAAGAACATAATGAATCTATCACTCATTTCATCCAGAGATGGCGTATAGTTCTTTATTCTTCAGCCAGTGCTCCAAATATGGACCAAATGGAACTATGTGATTTATTCCTTCATTCTCTCAGAGAAGTAAAGGAAGAATTCCAAAATTCCCACTAAGGACTTATGATGAAGTACTTGAGAGCGCTCTCCGAATAGATCAAGCGGTAATAGATAGTGATTGTAAGACATATGGAACAAATGGGAGGTTAATCACCTCCGGCCAAAACACTACAACTTATCCTACTACCACGAATGTCAATCAAGGACCTAAAATCCTTAATAAAAATCACGTGGGGTGTGACGAGATGGAGTAACCGATCAGCCTAAAAGGTAAATATTGTGAATACTTCACCACCAATGAACAATCAACGAAACAAAACTTTACCCCAACAATCAATATAGTGGATTTTAATCATCCACAACAACAACAACAACAACAATGGCAAAATCCTACACAAGGTCTAAGCCAAAACTCAATTAATTATCAAAACTAGAATTTAAACCAGAAACAGCAAATGCAAAACTTTAATCCTAATAGGCAACGGTTTGATCAAAGTTTTAGGCCACAATAAACACCAAACCAAAAAACTAGGAATTACAATCCTAATTCATATTGTGGTTTCCACAAAATTTGAGGTCATGACACTAGAACGTGCCATGACTACAATAAATTCATGCAACGTTTTCCAGAGGAACAAAGACAATTTTCACAGATATGTTCTTGGTAGATCCTATGTCACCACCACCAAACACTTTTCAGGGGTAGTTTCCCCTCAAAATGCACCCCTCAAGATCTTTAATGATCCACTCCCAAAGCACGATAATAATAGGCTAAGTCCAAATGGGACAAACAAAAGCATAATGATGGGAAAAATGATCATAAAGCCTCGACTTCACTAAATCCATCAATTGCGCCACAATTAGGAAGTCACCAAAACCCAAGATAGTCGGTTTAGTGGAGTTAGACACCGAACTACCCAGAAGCTATAAAGAACACAAGAGTATTATCTCGGCTAAGTCCAAGTCACTTGAAAGGAACAAATAAGATTAAACAAATATTAGAAAAACCCGTAGGTGCTTATGATTTAATTAGTGACCTAACAAAAACCTTCTCGCACATTTCATTTTTGGACTTATTGAAGAATTCTCCCCACCACAAGGCTGCTCTTTAGAGGCATTAGGTTTAGGTCATCTAATTAACATCACTCCACCTCCCGAAATTCAAGTGAACCATGTAGACTTTGATATCCACCCTCGGGGCAGCCGGATAAGGATGTCGAATTCATATTCGAAATAAAAAAATGCCTATAGATCTTTGAGATTGCACGCCGAGGTGATCCGGCCTTACACTTACAAGTATGGGTTTATAATAATACGTGAAACGAGCAATGGTTGAAGATGGGGCAACTGTTAACATAGTCCCCTTCTCTTTCCTTCAAAAACTAGGATATGGAGAAACAAATTGTTCCACGACTCAAAATACATTGAGAGGCTATGATAGCCTTAAGCCACTTCGATTGGGACTATAATACTACCAGTCACCTTAGGACCCAAAACAATCTTGATTGAGTTTTATATTATAGATCGGGAAACTAACTATAATATGATCTCGGCCGACCATGGATACACCGTATGAAGGCAATCCCTTCTACGTTATTTCAAGAAGTAAGATTCTTGCATTTAGGAAAGGTGTTCATGGCCAAAGGTGATCCAAAAAGCCATTCGATATACACCTAGCTAACTTAAAGAGAAAACCAAGCGTGCACTGAATTTGAACTCCCAACAAACCAACTTAATAAACCCACCGACACAAAACCGGAGGAAAATTTGGTACCTCTGACGGATCTTGAGACTATGAGCCTAGTCAAGACAATCTAGACCTCAAAGATGAGGCTAACATTATAGAAATAGTATCATTAGAAACTCTTTGCAAAAATCATTGAATTACTAGAACAAGATCTACCAATATTCTTACCATTTTGATTACGTAGGCATGGGATCTACTCTAGGTGTTGGTTCTCTTCATGCAGAGGATTTGTGGTGAAGTAGAGATGCACAAACACAATAGATATCCCAGCATCCATATTCCTAGCTAAATATCGGACTCTCCATTTTGATGGAGTTAGATGTCGTTACGGAGCGGGGCAAGTGTAATCTTTACTTCCCGAAGGAAAAGTCCTACCATTTTCCTTTAAGATAAAATTTGAATGCACTAACAATGGCGCTGAGTATGAAGCCCTTCTCCTTGGCCTCATCTTAGCTAAGAGAATCGGTGTTGATAACATCAGAGTGTTAGGAGACTCACAATTGGTAGCAAACCAAGTCTTTGAAGTATATGAAACCAAAGTGAGCACTTACGGACTCTACAAAACATTGTATTGAGTTTGAGCAAGGAGTTTGACTTCATATCAATTGAAGCAATCTCACGAGAACAAAATCTTCTCACCGATTCTATAGCAACCTTGGCATCACGCTTTACTCCAAACAAGTAAGTTAGAGGATACCCGTTTCATGGTATCCTTCGTGATGAACCATTAATTAAAAACAATGTCAAATTCTCTTTTAAATGGAAATGAAAACAAATCTACTATCCTAGACCACATCGATAGTGATGGCCAACCACTCTTGAATTTCTTAAACGCCTATGTGGCATTACATCTCACCCATCACGTAATAGATTTGTCTTTAATTCCACATTCATCTTCTACTTGGGAAACCCCATGATGGAGCTTCCCGTAAATGGAACTCGAGCGTATACACGAGTAGAAAATGAGGACGATTTGGATTTACCTCCAGCCCCACTTGAGTTTGAAGAAGGTAATGCCTCTTTAATCGAAGAAACAATTGATATTAACATCGGAACGGAGGATGAACCAAGGATCTTGAAGTTAGGATCTTCATTAACTCCAAGAAGTAGAAATACACACTCGGATCCTCAAGGAACATCGGAAAGGATTTTTGCATTTAATTATAAAGAAATACAGGAGTTGCGCCACACATTCGTAGTACACAACCTCGTTACTAAATCGGATGCAAAACCAATTAAACAAAATCGAGACCGATGAAACCTAATGTAGCTCTTATGGTGAAAGAGGAAGTAATAAAACTCCTCAAGTAGGATTCATCAAACCAGATCAATTACTCTAAATGGGTATCTAATATCGTCTGGTTCTAAAAAAGAATTGAAGATACGCATCTGCATAGATTTCGAGACATTAATAAAGCATGTCCTAAAAATGACTTCCCATTACCATCCATAGACATCATTGTTGATGCAACAAGCTGGATTTGAGCTTTTATCTCTCATGGATGGATTCTTGGGATACAATCAAATCAGAATATCTGAACAAGACCAAGCTAAAACCACGTTTATAACTCCTTGGGAACCTATTGTTACGCTATTATGCCATTCGGACTCAAAACGCTTTGGTGCCACATACCAACGAGCTATGACGTATATATTTCATGATCTAATTATAAAATTGAGGAATCTATCGTAGATGACTTGTTGGCCAAAGCCAAGAAGCGTTGTGACCACCCGAAGGTGCTCCGCGTCATTCTTTCACGCGTCGATAGAATACGGAGTCACGCTAAATCCGAGAGAAATGTGTTTTGGTGTGATAGGAGGAAAGCTCCTAGGTTACAGCTGGTTCTTGCTCTAAACTACCTGCCACAATCTACTCTAATGCGGGATAAGCTAAGCTATTCTAATCTAAATTTCCAAGGGACCGGGGAGAGAGAATGCATAAAATGAAAGCCTACACTAAAGCGGTGATACACCGAGAAAAGGAGGGTGTGAGAGTAGTCTCCAAATGTGTGAAATACGGAGGCAAAGTGCACACTAGAAGAGGTGATGATGAGTTCTCCATAATCTAGCAAAATGCATTCACAACAATATTCCAAGCATACACTGATGATAATGAATCCTCTGAGAACATAATAATAGACACAATATTCTTGTAGAAAGATAAAGGGGCAAGAAGAATGCAAGAAAACACGGCGGGGAAGATACATCCACAAAGCTTGTATTTTATTGCTTCATGATATATGCAGTTCAATCTATTACAAGATAAGGGCTGGATCACCATGCGAGGAGTCCACTACTGAGGGCTGCTGCAACACACTTGGCTTCACAAAGCAATTTTGGCGAGCTTTTTGCTACCCAAAAACTCTCTCCTTTCTGATGAGCCCAACACTCCGATTTATAGAAAAATGAGAAGGAGAAGAGAAGGAAAATGGAAATCCCGAAATCTGTCCTTGACCACTGTAAGAGGCATTAAATTGAGTGAAATGATTATATATTACTTGCTTGAAAAAGGCTCCCCATCTTGTCCCATGTGCTGCGGAGAGAAAGAATGATGACCATGCCTCTTAATTGCACTCCAACTACCAAATAAAACACTGTTATGAACCCGGCCACGTTTTCTTAAAAATCTCAATCAATTTCTAATCAAATCTAGAATTTCTTGATTTTTGTGCATCGGGCTCGGAACCACGATTCCAACGGTACCAATTTTGTGTGATTTCGTTGAGAAATGCAAAAGTTATGGCCTTCTGAGTGCGGGCAGCTATTTTGGGTCTGGCAGGCGTTTTCTGTCATTTGACGGGAATGAGCATTAATTGACTGGAGCCGAATATGTTTCTTTTATTTAAATATATCTACCCTCATTAAAAATAAGAAATCTAGTTTTTGTGGCGTAGAGGACGTCGTGCTCGTTCCAGAAAGTCCAATTTTGTGAAAATCGGAGCTCGGAGTCAAAAGTTATGGCCGTTTGAAGTTTCACGGGTCAAACGTTGACTTTTCTTCTCTGCCTTCGGCCGCTTCGGCTTTTCGCGTCCCACGCGTCCCTTTGTCCCATTTGTCCCCAATTTGTGCGTGGGACAAATCTCCGAACTCGCCGAAATGGGCTTCCATGTCCCCTTTTGCTGCGGTGACACGTGGCGTGATCGATTGGCTTTCGGCTCCTTCGGCTTATCCCGCGTCCCCGCGTCCCTTTGTCCCATTTACCGTGATCAGTTTGAAAGTTCCCATTTTTCGGCCGAACGTTCGGCGGTTCGCGTACTCGCGGCCCAGATGTCCCATTTCTTTCGGACCAAAGTTCTCATTTGGGACAAATTTTCCCGATTCGCCGGTTCGGCCGGTTCGCACTTTTGTCGCGTGTCGATTTTGAAAGTTCTCATTTTCGGCCCGTCCGATCCGGCGTTTGCGTAGCTACCTTGGCTGCCTTTCTTTTTCGGGCTGCCTTGACTTTTTCGGCCGATCCGGCGCTCGCGTACTTTGCCCGGATGTCCCATTTACTGTTTTTGATTAGTCAATTTTTCCATTTCGGCGATTCGGATTTTTCGCGTCCGCGCGTCCCTTTGTCCCAAATGTCCCAAATCTTTGCTTGTGACCGCTTTGGCGGCCTTTCGGCCGGTTCGCGCCCAGATGTCCCTCATGTCCCGACTATTGCGAGGACTAGGACTTAGCCATTTTTCATGATTTTTTCTGGCCCGAGCTTGTTTTTTTGCAAATTTTTTCACATTTTCTCAGAACTTGCTCTCTTCTTCTTGGACAGGGGAGTTAGAAAAATATGAGGGGACCCTAGAAACATGACTTTTTGCCCTGAATCAATATAATTGCTTGGGACTAAAGAATTTGATGCATGTTATCAAAATTACCTTGAGGGTGAATTTTGGATAACAATTTTGGCGACTCAGCGGGGTCATCTGCCTGCCAGATGAAGAACGGCCAGCTGCTTGTAGCAATCCATTGGGCATGGAGTCTGTTTGATAACCTCTCAGCTGATCTGAAATTTGAAAACCTGTGTCCTTGAGCCATTGAACATTCGTTGAGCTGGTTTTCCTGTGGCTGCAAATTCTTTTCAGGAGCTTGATGAACTGCAAACATGCACATACTAGAAGCAATAGGACATGTGCACAAGCACTTAGGGAAATAAAAACTACTCTATGATCTACAATGTGCATAAGCACTTAGAGGAATGGAAATTCTAAATTAATATTTCTGAGGGTGAAAATCTATCTTTCTAGTAGCAGCGTTTGAGATAGATCCCATTGGCGGAATCTGCAATTCTTCACCATCAACTTAGCGGTCGGAAAGCATTGCTACCTTTGCATTGATGATCATGTATGGGCCACTCGGATGGCATCAAACTTGGAGTGCTTTCTGGTTTTGCGATCGACATCCCACTTGTACCAAATCTCCGGTTTGTAATATCGGCCTTAGCTTTCTTGTCAAAACTCTTTTTGACCAATGCTTTATCCTTTTCTATAGTGCGTGCATTGCGTGCTCTCTTGTCTCTTCTAATTCCATCAGCTCTGCATACCTGATTTCCATAGGTTCAAACTCGGCTAGTTCATTGTTTCATGAGTTCAATCTTTGTGACTCAAGTGATATAGGTAGAAGCTGCTTCTTTCCGTATACACAAGCTTGTATGGAGAGCTTTCTGTAGATCTCTTGGGTGTGATCCTATCGGCCCATAGGGCTGATTTGAGCTTTGCGTGCCAAGTTCTTTGATTTTCATCGAGAGTCCTTGATGATTCTTAGTAGGTTCTTGTTTGTAGACTCGGCTTGGCCATTACCCTGAGGGTAATAGTTCGATGAAGTCTTTGAGATACACACAATTCTTGACAGCCCATTCGGTGATCTTTGTGCGAGGAATGCCGATGCATTATGCGATATGATAGTGGCGGGGGCACCGAACCTCGTGACTATCCTTCATAGAAATCTAAGATATTAGATTCATTTGCCTCCTTGAGTGCCCTTTGCTTGTCCACTTGGTGAAATAATACATTCTTTGTTAGTATCCACTTGGCCTTGACTTGAATTGGGATTGATGCTTGATGAAGTCAATCCCCATTGCATGAATGGCTGATTTTCTTGAAATTGGACGAAGGGCAGCGCTGCTTGCTTAACCTTTCTTTCCTGTGAAGAATGCACATTTCTTGCATTTCTTGACCCATGAGTAGCAATCATTGAACACGGTAGGCCAATAGTAACCAGCTTTCATGATTTTGAGAGAGATTTGTCACTCGTGGAGCAAAGTGGCCTCTGCTTCCCCGTCATGGAACTCGTGTAAGATCTTCTCAACTTGACTGTTCGATGCATCTTAATAGAACACCATTGATGTCCTTTTAAACAAAACTCCATCAACAAGCACATATGGAATGGCTTGTAATCTGAAAGTATCTCCTCTTTGCTTTGCTCACTTACGGAGGGCACAAGCTTTGTGGGAGGTAATGCCAAGTCTTGAGTCAACATGGGATGGGTGCATCATCATCGGTTGGTTGTTCTTGATCATTTTGTAGTAGTAAGACAACATCCTCTTCACTTTTTGACTCGTCGGTTGTTTGAGGCGAGCTGCTCACACAAGCCTTTGCCACGAACTAGCTTGGTCACTTTGATTTCAATATCATATTCCATCACCCGAGTGATCGACCTGCTCTCTTCTCATTTAAATCCTTGTTTAGGAGGAAGTCCTTGGCCTTGACATGAGACACCAGCGGTTGAATCTTATTGTTTGAGACCAAATGTCGAACTTCTTCAAGCTCGATGGCAATGAGGACATGCTTTTCGATGAAAGAATACTTTATTTCGTAATCTTCAAGGTTTGGTGAAGAATGCTATGGGCTGTTACGAACCTTCTCTATTCAATTTGTGTCGAGATATTTGAGATTGTATCGATCCTCCAAATGCATACAACATGAAGTCCTTTGAAAAATGCTGGGTTGATAAGAGTTGGAGCTTGTGATATTGCATGCTTGATGTTTTCAAAACTCTCTTTGCCTTCTGCTTTGTCCATTTGAATGCGAGACTCTTCTTGACATCATTGTTAGAGGCTTCACAAGAGTGGAAAAATTAGGCACAAATCTGCGGACAAAGTTTATCCTTCTAAGAAGCTTTGGAGAGATTTCTTGTGGTGTGGCAATGGAAGCGTTCGGATGGCTTGACCCTTTCGGGATCAATTGTTAGCCCTTCCCTAGAGACAATGTGGCCCAACAGTTTGCCTTCGTGTGCGAGAATACACACTTCTTTGGATTGATGACACTCAGAACCTTCTACACCTACGAAACACTTATGCGAGGTGAAAGAGATGATCTGCTTTGCATTCTTTGAGAAGCGGTGATATCATCTAGGTATACCAGCACTATATTGTTGATTAAGCCTTTGAATGCCATATCCATAGCTCATTTGAAATGTTGCTCGGCATTTGCAGTCAAATGGCATCTTCTTGTAAGCATCGTGCCCCATTTTGTAGTGAAGGCCGTCTTGAATTGATCTTCTTCTTTTACCATTATCGATTATAGCTGAATATCCATCTAGCAATGAAAACCTTTACGAACCATTTCTGACCTGCAATATTTGTTCCATTGATGGAAGCGGATAATGATCTTTGAGTGATGCTCTATTTAGATCGCGAAAGTCCACACACAATCTTATTTCTCCGTTTCTCTTTCTTACTGGCACCAAGTTTGCAACCCAACTTGAGTGTTTGATGGGGAAGATGATACTAGCCTCGATGAGCTTGCTTAACTCTTTTCTCATGAGAGGCTCGATATGAGGATTTCTTGGCCTTTGCTTTTGCTGCACGAGGCTTGGATTCGGATCAACTCAATAGTATGTTGTGCCTGACTTTGGGTTGAAACCTCTTAAATCTTTGTAAGTCAAGCAAAGACATCGGGAATTCTTGACAAAGGCTGAACAAAATCAGATTTCTCTTGTGGAGTACTTACTTTGCCAATTTGCAATGTCTTGCCTTCATCTACTAAAATAGGTTACGAATCTTCACCCTTTACTTGAATGTTCGCTTTCTCTTCGGGAACTGATCATTCGGGTTGAAGATTGACTCAAGGTTATGAGGCCTTTTGGTAATTTGTTAGTCTCGGCTGCACCACTTGGTCACCATACTGCTGCTCCAGCTTGTCTTGATTTCTCATGGAGAACTCAGCTTCTTCTTGTAGGAAATTAACAATTTCTTGATCATTCTCGAAGACTTGCCAACTTGTGTTGTTATCGGAACAGCTGGTCTCACTGACCACTTTGATATGAGGCTGAGTTTTCTCACTTTTGATACTTTCTACAACATCAAACGCAGCCCCAATTGCTGCCGATCTGTCAGTGGCTTCATTCTTTTTCTTGGGATGGAAATGATGCTAAAAGCTTCAAAATCTTGATAAGATCCCATACCCGATTTTTGTAGTTCTTCAACGAGATCATTTTTGGCAGCATTTTTTCCTTTGACTTGGTTTACGATCAGCTCACTATCACCAAATACTTGTAAATTCTGATGCTTTCTTCTTTGCCCGGTGCGATCCATGAATTAAGGCTTCATACTCAGCTGTGTTGTTTGAACAGAAAAGCTGGAAAGCGGAAGGCTGAGTAATACCTTATACCTTGCGGTGAAATGAGCATAGCTCCTCCTCCTGCACCTTGTCTACTCCTTGACCCATCAAAGAACAATTGCCATACTTCATTCTTGTCTTTATGATCTGGCTTGGTGATGCTGGGGAGAGGTTGATTCTCTTCATGTAAACAATAGACTCCTAGCTCAGATTCTTCTATTTCTTGATAAGGATCAAAAGCATGCACCTTGCTTGCCCATTCATCAAGAGTCAAATGCGGGATGCTTCGACCTTGGTGTCGGCTTCATCGGTGCTTGGATAATCTTCTTGATCAAGCTTTGAGCAGTTGGTATTGATTTGGCTTGGAGTGTAAGGCTCAATGTGAAAGTTTGCGATAGGTTCGGATCTGATTGTGGCTTTGGTTCCATATCTTGTTATGAACAACATGTGTGACCAATCCGCCGAAAGATAGCCTCCAATTTTAGCAGTGAAGTCTCTTGACAAGCACAATGCAAAGAGTGGTGGTAGGTCTATGACTGACACATCTTGTAACACTGTTACGTTGGGACATGCGTGCAGTGTGAGGCTCAAACCTTTGATTACTCCAACCGTTGTCATTGTTGTCCCATCTAATTGCACTACACCCTTGGAGATGACTTCATATTGGAGTCCTAGCTGATCAGCTATTTGCTTGGGCATTACTGAACTGCTTGCTCCCGAATCGATCATGCAATTATGCACCAACTTATCTCCTATGATCAATGAAACATAAAATGGAGGGCTTCAACATTTTACCTTCTTTGTCCTCCATGATTTCCTTGGTGGGCAGCATTTGTGAGTACCTTCTCTTGCATTTGGACTGTTGATTTGAAGTTGACCAAGTCCTTCATGGCAGCTTGTAGCAAATCTCTTTGTCCTAGGATAGATAGTGATTCCCACATTGATATGTTTACATTTGTCTTCTTCATCTGATCAATGATATTGAATGGAGATGAAGTATCCCTCTGCTGTCCCTTGGCCTGCACATTCATTCCTTGCACATGGGCAGCAGCAGCTGGCATTTGAGTTGGTTTAGGAGCTGGTTTGGATGCTCCTTGCATGTTTGGAACTACAGTTTGTTTGCCAGTGGCTTGTGGAGTGGTAGAAGGTTGTGGATTACTTGAAGCCAATGGCTGTTCTTCACCCAAATTTCTCCTCTTTGACCTTGTGTTGGCTATGACACTTTGAGAGGTATTTGATTCATACCACGAAATCTTGACTGCCCGATTGACAAGAGTAGTTTCGTTCGGAGATGTTCCTTCTTTGAGGTGCCCCCTTGCTGTTGGTCTTCTTCGTGCATTTGGACTCTTGCGACCCACGATGGTTTGCACCATTAGAGCGATTTAATGCACCGTTAAAGCACATTGATTGGTTATGGTGGTATTTTACGGGAAACACCAATCATATTCTTGGGCCATGTTATTTTGGTGGCACAAAGCTCGGATGCGAGATGCAACATTGGGGTTATAGGGCTGAAATGGTCTATTGGTAGGAGGCCTTGCTTGATTCTGATTTGCAGCTGGATTGGGTGGTCTTTGAGGTTGATATGGTTGCCTGTTAGGCTGAGCTTGAGGCTGATACGGTCTAGCACTTTGAGCTTGCTGTCTTTTGATAGTAACCAGCTCATTTCCCAAATTTTGCAATTGTTTCATGACCTCTTGGAGTTCATTTGAAGCACTAGAGGATGAAGTAGAAGTCTCATTTGAACTTTGATTTCTAGGGTGGGAATAGGAGCCAAAGTGGGTGCTTGACTAGTGCTTGGATTTTCTAAGTTTGGATATAAGGGCATGGGAGGCCTAGGAGCTAGTTTACCAGCTTGAATAAGACAGGTTTTCAGCTCTAATGGCAATCTTATAAGCAGCGAGTAAGGTTGTGCCTCCCATAGATTGAATTAACATAGAAATATCAGAATTCAAAGCTTTAAGGTAGTATAGAAAAGCACCTTCTTTTGCATTTTTATTGCCTTTGGAATCCTATCCCAAGACCTTTGAAATCTGAAGTTGAAGTCGAGTCATTTGCTCGTTGGGGCTCTCTTGATAGTTGTCAATTGTTCTAGAAGAGACAAAGTTGTCTCCCTTTCTCTCCAAGCTGCTCATGGAGAACTATGCATAAGCTGATTCCAATTTGTGATAGAACCCGCTTCAAGGCTCTGAACCATTGCAATGCCTTCCCTTTGAGCGATGATGCCAGTGGTTTGTGACCACATCCATTTCATTTATCTCATGGATTGCCTGAGGCGTTAGCGATGTCTTTGACATGATCACCGGGAGTGGTATGATTTTCTCGGTGAAAAATGGAATGTTCTTGATCTGCAATTGGGGCTGGATTACGTGCATTGAGGGCAAGTGGGCTCTTTGCCGGTGAAATTGACAAAGGGATTTAGTGGTTGCGCCATTCTGATTGGCTTTGAGAACCCTTGTTGATGCGAGAAAAGGTCTACCAGGTGGAGGTGTAGACAAAGTTCTATTAGGTGGAGACGTAGATCTTTGAGCTCTTCTTCCCCTTCTTCTCTGCCTGGAGATAGATGCAGATAAACAAACAATCCTTCCTCCCTAGTTCTTGACCCAGGTCTGTATTCTTCTCATAAATTTTCCAGGCTTGGACTGCTGAAACCAGTGGATTATGCCTCTTTTGGAGTCGCCAGATGTGTGATTTTAAAGCTCCTTCAAAGCTGGAACTTACAACAAGTGCACATCAATCTTGTTGCAATGAAAGTAAAGACCTCTAAGGTCCCACCAGGCGTGCCAGAACTGTTATCACCGAATCACAGCACCCTTGTGTTTATACAAGTGCATATACTTGAACTCACGGTGTGATTGGATAACATGGGTACTATCTCCAAGTTGTGGGACTTGCGTTACTTGAGATAGACCTCCGAGAGAAAAGCTGGTTCTTGCTCTAAACTACACTGCCACAATCTACTCTAATGCGGGATAAGCTAAGCTATTCTAATCTAAATTTCAAGGGACCGGGGAGAGAGAATGCATAAAATGAAAGCCTACACTAAAGCGGTGATACACGAGAAAAGGAGGGTGTGAGAGTAGTCTCCAAATGTGTGAAATACGAGAGCAAAGTACACACTAGAAGAGGTGATGACAGTTCTCCATAATCTAGCAAAATGCATTCACAACAATATTCCAAGCATACACAATGATAATGAATCCTGAGAACATAATAATAGACACAATATTCTTGTAGAAAGATAAAAAGGGGCAAGAAGAATGCGAAAACACAGCGGGGAAGATACATCCACAAACTGGTATTTTATTGCTTCATGATATATGCAGATTCGATCTATTACAAGATAAGGGCACGGATCACCATGCGAGGAGTCCACTACTGAGGGCTGCAACACTGCTTTGGCTTCACAAAGCAATTTTGGCGAGCTTTGCTACCCAAAAACTCTCTCTTTCTGATGAGCCCAACACTCATTTATAGAAAAATGAGAAGGAAAGAGAAGGAAAATGGAAATCCCGAAATCTGTCCTTGACCACTGTAAGAGGCATTAAATTGAGTGAAATGATTATACATTACTTGCAAAAGGCTCCCCATCTTGTCCCATGTGCTTTGCGTGAGAGAAAGAATGATGACCATGCCTCTTAATTGCACTCCCAACTACCAAATAAAACACTGTTCTGAACCCGGCCACGTTTTCTTAAAAATCTCAATCAATTTCTGATCAAATCTAGAATTTCTTGATTTTTGTGCATCGGGCTCGGAACCACGATTCCAACGGTACCAATTTTGTGTGATTTCGTTGAGAAATGCAAAAGTTATGGCCTTCTGAGTGCGGGCAGCTATTTTGGGTGCAGCGGGCGTTTTTGTCATTTTGGGAATGAGCATTAGCGTATTTGGAGCCGAATATGTTTCTTTTATTTAAATATATCTACCCTCATTAAAAATAAGAAATCCAGTTTTTGTGGCGTAGAGGACGTCGTGCTCGTTCCAGAAAGTCCAATTTTGTGAAAATCGGAGCTCGGAGTCAAAAGTTATGGCCGTTTGAAGTTTCACGGGTCAAGCGTTGACTTTTTTCTTCTTCTTGCCTTGGCCGCTTGGCTTTTCGCGTCCCCGCGTCCCTTTGTCCCATTTGTCCCAGTCTTTGAAATTTCCCATTTTGGGACAAATTCTTCGAACGTACGCCGAAATGGGCTTCCATGTCCCTTTTGCTGCCGGTGACACGTGGCGTGATCGATTGGCTTTCGGCTCCTTCGGCTATCGGTTCGCGTCCTTTTGTCCCTTTTGTCCCGATCTTGAAGTTCCCTGTTTGTGAAAGTTCTCATTTCGGCCCGATTTCCGCCCGGTTCGCGTACTTGCGGACCCAAATTTTTTCCCCATTTTGCGGTTTCTTTTCCCGTCCCGTGCCTTCGGACGGACTCATTTGCCCCCATTTGTGTACTTCCGTCGATCCTGCGCATTCGCGTCTTTGCCCCAGATGTCCCGGCGCACTACTTTCCCGGATGTTGATTAGTCAATTTTTCCATTTTCGGCGGTTCGGATTTCCGCGTCCCGCGCGTCCCTTTGTCCCAAATGTCCCAAATGCTGCATGACTTGCTGGCGGCCTTTTGGCGGTTCGCGCCCAGATGTCCCTCATGTCCCGACTATTGCGAGGACTAGGACTTAGCCATTTTCATGATTTTTTCTGGCCCGAGCTTGTTTTTGCAATTTTTTCACATTTTCGAGAACTTGCTCTCTTCTTACTTGGACGGGGAGTTAGAACATGGACCATATGTATCAGAAGGGGCTACCGCAACAAAGAAGGTGGTTATGCATTATTGCAGCCAAATACGTCATTATAGAGCAAGTGCTCTATCGAAAAGTGTTCGATGGAATGCTCTAAGATGTGTAGACACGAGAAGAATCCAAGAAGATTCTCCATGAATCTCATATGGAATGTGTGGAGGCCACCGATGGCCATGCCACCCACTAAAATACATCGAATGGGCTATTTCTCGGCCCACTCTAGAACACGATGTGATAGAGTTTGTACACGTAGGTGTCATAAGTGTCAAGAATTCTCCCACGAGATTCACATGCCGGCCTGACAAGCTCTCTGACCAATCGCTACTCGTGGGCCTTTTCCACATGGGGTCTTGATTTGATAGGGAAATTCTCTCCCTCCTCACATACGATGGCCATAATTTTATAATCACGGCCACCGAATATTTCACCAAGTGGGTAGAGGCTATGCCTCTTACTACTGTACTAGGTTCTGTAATCACCAAGTTCATTTTGAACCAAATCATTTGCAGATACGGTATCCCACAAGTCATTATCTCGAGATAATGGACTTCTTTTAAGAATGACGAAGTTCATGAACTATGTAATAAATTTAAAATAAGCCATCCACGGCTTCTTTGTATTACCCTCGAAGCCAATGGACAGTGAAGTGACAAACAAAAACATTAAAAGCCATTCTCCTTAAAAGCGGTGAAAAAAAAAAAATGAGATTGGCATTTGAATTTATATCCGGCCTTATGGGCCCACCGAACCTCAATAAGAACACCAACGGGAGGCGACTCCTTTCTCACTAGTATTCGGGAGCGAGAGCGGTTCTCCCACTTGAGGTTGAAATACCAATCTCCTATTTCATTACAAGGATTCTAGATGAAGATGCTTACAGAGAAGCACATCTCTCCCAACTAGAAATCCTAGATGAAGCTAGGTTAGATGTTGAACATCGGCACAAAGTCTATCTTTGACCGGATTTCCAAAGTATAATAAGAAGGTCTATGAATGTGACATATATGAAGGTGATCTAGTTCTAAGGCTAGAAAGTCGGATCGATAAAAAGACCGGTGAGGAAGAAAGTTTCGGCCCAATGGTTGGGCCCATACCAAGTCATGAAGGACTACGAAAATGGTGCATATCTCTTATATGCGCTGGAACGTGAGGAATTTGGTGAAGCAGTCAATTCCCTACACCTTAAAGGATTCTACGTGTAAGCAACGGCATAATATATAACTACATCTACATTGCATCTTCATATAGTTAGGATCATTTTGTCCGCATGTTTGTTTCATGCAATTTGTGATCAAGGAATTTATTCTTAAAGAAATTTATTACAAACTCAAGATGGTATTTGCATAAACACTCTAATCATACTTCTCCATTCCATGATATCATCAAGTTATTTTGGAATCATGTCATCAAATAAAGCTAGATATGACAAAGTCTTAAATGGTAACCATACCAAAATCTGCAGGTTTATTCTTACTTTTGGTTTCTTCTTAGGATGGGTGTCTTTTCTATGGTAGTGCATTCTAGAAGCTTCATCGTGTCACATCTATCCCATATGTATATCTCTTTGGAAATAAGAGCATGCTGACATTTTGCTTAGATAAACAAGTCAAACATATAAATCAAATAGAAAATTTTAAATTTACACATTTTCTTGCCTCACCAACCTTCGGTGATGAGCTTGCGTCTCTTACTAGTGACGTAGGGTTGGGAAAGGATGGAAATACCCTTACTCACCTATACCTTGCCCATGGTGATGAACCCTCACTTCTTACTAGTAGCATGGGGCAAAGTGTAGGGGGTCCTCTTGACAAACAAATGTTAAAGGTCATAAGCAAACAATTCAAATCTTGAAGTCTTAAGTCAAAAACAAATGAATTAGATGTTCAAAATTCCAAGAGAGTTAAAATCCTAAAAACCTAGATTTTGTCTACTATGTGGCCATCTATGGATCTAAGTCTAGATAAACCACAAATTAAGTAGCATTCTAAACTATGAAGTCACTCGGGTAGAGTAAGCTTGTAGCTTCCAATTTGGTTCCACCAAAGCTTTGTCTATCTTTCATCACTATCATTTCAGCATATTTCACAACTTGTGCCCTTTCTAGCTCTCGGTGATGAGCCCTCGCATCTTACTAGTTGTGTGGAGTTAGAGTAGGGGAAGGTGCAATTTATCTGCTCATCATACTAGTTTACCTTCACCACTCTGCCAAAACAAATATGAAGTATCAAAATTACTTAAAGAAACTAAGATTTAAAATCACATTGTATCTACATTATCATGTATCAACATCATAAAATACAAAAAGAAGTAAACACTTGCATCATTTGTTCTCCATTCTAAAATCATATAAACATACATCATAATCGTAATTTACATGAGAAAAAAATGAAGCAAATCCATAAATGCCAAAAATATGATCTAAAAATATATATATATATATATATATAAATTAATCAAAGACAATGCCATCATGCACTAAGCATGGTCAAAATGCTCAAAGAGCCGGGATATACAAAAGAATATATCATACAAAATCTACGAGAGCCAAGTGGCTTCTCAATCCCTATGAGACCCATCTGAAGGCGAACACCCACGCCTAGGACTCCGGCTATGCCAGCACTCTGAGTGCACGGAGGGCTCATGATCTCGAGTGGCAGCCACATTCTCACCATGAGAATGACTCCTCATAAGGCGCTCGGCTGTCCTATGCCCCGCTAGCTCCATGCGGGAGTCGATACCATCCGGCCACATGCCGGGGCCCGGGAAAAGACATCGTATGTCTACAGCATTTGCTTGAGGGCTCCCAGCATCCTGACAAACTCTGCATGGGTCCTCTCCATGGGGATCATTAAGGTATCGGTGCATACCCCTGCGAATCAAGTCTCACCACTCATCGGTGGTGGTAAAACAAATGAAATAAAGACAAATTATAAATAAACAAGAGATAAAACACAAAGGGTAAAAAAGGATAAATAGTAACTAAAGCAATCTTAATTAGAAGAAAACATTAAAAGGAAGGATGGTAACTTACTCGGATTCACGAGGCCTCCAGGATGGATCTCTAGGGTTAGTACCACCACAGATGTCCACCATTGAATGAGGTGCTCTCCGTGGGTCTGGAGCAACGTAATGTCCGTAATGGACTCATCCTCCCCACATGACCCTAGGAGAGTGGCTCCTCACAAACAAGAGTAACTCTTTCGCACTCTGCTCGGCCCTCGCTGCTGCATAATATCCCGAGTGTCATGCCACTCGGGAATATCCTCCTGTCCTCCTCCTGTCTCTCCCCTGTGAACTCCTCAGACTTGGAGTCTATGTCAATGGGGTCATCGCTGCTATGGGAAGGACCTGCAGCAATCTGAAGTAAGGGTGCCCGAGGAGCACCGGCTCTCCCTCGAGCACGTACTACCCGCCTGGCCGCAATAGGAATGCCAGGTGTCACCACTATCCAACCCCAGCCTCTAGAACCCCCTCTGGCCTCTCTGACTGACCTATATACTGGTGCTACCAGGGGAAGCATGCCCATGTAGGGTAGGCCAAACTGCTGAGGAACTCGGCCAAAGGGGTGTATCTCCACTCGCCCCACTCTATCAATAAGTTGCCCTGTGGTGGAGTAGGAGATCAAAGTAAGAGCCTCCTCGCCCCATATACCTGCCATAGTCTAATACGGTGTGGCCTCCATATCAGCAGTGGTTAGTGAAGCAACTGGCTGATGAGGTGCTCGAGAGCACCGACATATCTGTCCATCTAGCTGCCCTCACAACTCCGGGATCTGTCACCTCTACACCTCTACCATAAGGGATGAAGTGCTCATAAACCCAACTCATGACCAGGGTCGGGTGGCTCAAGGATTGCCCCTGTAAACGGACTACCCTGTATAAATCATGGTAGGTGGTCCCAGTATGTCTACTACCCTAGGCATATATCCGGCCATGTCTCCTCAATACGTGTAATAATGGGGGACCAACAATATAACAATGTGTCTCCTCCCTTGTCCCCGATCAATCTCGAGGCAAGGATCCCCATAATAGCCTAGCGAATCAGGGGGATGGGCAAGCTAGGAATAGATGAACTCGATCCCCTTCTTGAACCCGTGGAGATGATTACATCTCCCATATAAGTGGCCCCTTGTGCTCTCGGGGCCCGTGAACCTTTGTCTCTAGGGTGAGTCATCTCCCGATGATCGGGACCCCAAAATATGATAAACATCCTCTAAAGTGATGGTCCACTCACCGCGGACCCTTGGTAATGGAAGGTGTTCCGATCAACATCCCAATATGAGAATAAGTCACAAAGAATGTGGTGGAAGGTGTAACATGTGGGGCATGTGATATACGTAGTATCCGGCTCTCCGAAGAGTGTCCTCCTCATCCTGTGAGAGTGCATCTAACATTCTTGGGAGCCGATCGCACTCTCTCTCTCGGCTCCACCGAATGTACTCCTCTCTTGCCTACATACACCCAAAAAACACAAAATAGAGCAAGTTAGCATTTGAATGATATTACAAAAATCATGAAAACACTTAGAAATGCTAAAAATCCAAAAACAACCTTAAACAAATATTTTTTGGCATTCATGCAAAACCTCCACCTACGAGCAGGGATGCGGTTTTGCTTGCTGCCTTAAAGGCGGTGGTCGTGTAACCGCCGCCACAGGTAGGGCGGCGATCGTGGCCGAAAACCCACTCGAGTTTTGTAATCCTAAAAAAAAGCCTAAAAAACTAAAAAGGACCATTTTAAGCTAAAACAAAGCTACCCAATAGGTGCCCCCTAGATGGACCCTTTTAACCTAACATTTTCAAAAATTACCCCACCATGACAAAGATTTTAGTATTTTAAAATTAAGGGGGTAAAAGGATAAATTGGGAAAAACCAACTTGTGATCTCACGGGTCGATGATTTGCTCGTGGAGGCATGATCACTATCTCACCACAAACGTTTGACTCTACTCACGCAAGAAACCATCACGGTGGGTCCCAGAGCTCAGAATCAATCAAATCAACACGTGCGAATGAATAGGAAAATGGGCCCACTTTCATATATATAGCAACCTAACTTGTTTTAAAATGCCTTTTCGTAGGTTTGGAGCGATGAGTGAAGGTAAGTTTTTATCCTCGCACAAATCAGTACGTCCTCATTTCCTATTATTTTAGCGTTTATTTTCCGATTATTTTGTCTATCTCGCACTTGAGTTCTCTCTTCATTTTGCGAGTAGCGAGAAATTTAGATGGCGTCATTTCGACACACGGACGTATCGGGGATAATTTATAACTTCCCATTTTGGGACTACTATACTCGGACCCACCGTCTTACGCCTCTTAATGGCTAAAACGCTTCTACGAGGGGGAATATGTACGTACCCAAAATTGTGGGAGTCTTGCATCATCGGATCAACGTAACACATGCCCCAATGATGATACAAGTCTCCTCGCAAGGTGTTCGGGATCCGAAAGATCTCTAAACATGCGTTAACATCCCACATGCCCCGCTTAGCCCCCGTGTCCTTTGTTTTTTCTTTTACCTCTTTTCTTAAACTTTTGCTCTTGATTACTGGAAACCGCTGCCCTGCTTGGCGGTGGTCTTATGACCGCCGCCCGATTAGGGCGGCGGTCTCCGTAACCGCCGCCCTCTCGAGAGCGGCGGTCCTTTACGCATTTTCGTAAATCTCTTTTAACACGACTCACGTAAATTTCAATGTTTTACTGACTTTCTTTCACCGCCATAAGCTTGCATTTATGATTACGGTTCCTAGAATAGTGTTTTCCATTGTTTATAGTTTAAGAGTTCAAATTGGCTTTTACCTTGGGTAAATCCAAATGCTATAAATAGATGGTTTGTGCTCAAGAAAATGGCCCCTCAAATTTGCCTCGAATTTTTTCATTGCAATAGATTTAGTTTTCATTTTGCTTAGAATTCTTAGTTTCTTTCATTGTATGCCTTATTAGTATTGTTTCTTTGTTAAGAAGCCACATATCCATCTTGTGGAAGTCTGCTGTTATTATTTCATCCAATCCATTGGAATAGGATAGTTTGTTTATCAATAGGAATCCATTAAAGTTGCAGGTTTTTCTCCTCAAATAGGATAGTTTCGAGTTCTAGACATTTTATGTTGCATGACTCGTAATAGATCCCGCTTAGAATTACATAAGCCAAGCTCTCTACTCTTGCACTATCCCTCTCCTACTTGCATTGTATTGATCTATATTCTAAAGTTGTCCCTTGTTCCAACATCTACTTACATTGATGCAAGCATTACACGCTTTTTTTGGATCCACGCGAACATGAAAGAACGAGGAGATCTGCGAGGGGACAAAATCACACACACCATCGGATTCGCCCTTTGTTATCACGCAGAATCCAGGTTCTAGCTTTCAAAGTTCTAAATTAGAAGCATATCAAATAGAGTAGCTAATCATTTCATTTGATCAATTTTACTTTCGATATTGCCGGGGAAGCATGGGGATTTATAGTTTTGAGAGACTATGATTCATTCCTCACTTCGAGGTAGGATCAGTCTTGCAAATAGATTAGACCAATCATTTCATTATTTAGAATAGATTTACTTTGCATAGACAAATAGCTATACTCGAGTTATCTTGTTTGTTTTAAAATTGTTATCTTATTTGTCAATTTCTAGATGTATTAAATTAGTTGCTCTTCTAAATTCATTCCAATAGTTCATCGAGAAAATACAAAAATAGACAAATCATATATACCATAGATATATTTCACGTGAATTACTGATTCACTTTATTGCAAGTGAGTTAGATTTACATTATTTCTTTTGTATGAAAATCACGGGACTTAGGAGCCCAAAGAATATGTATTTGAGCCAATTGTTCCTCAACCCAATCTCGTCATAGCAATAGTTGACATAGACCGAGAATCTTAGAATTCAAGTCTTACAAGCAACAATGGACTTACAACAGATCAACTCTCGGTTGAGGGGATTAAACATAAAAGACAATCAAGCACACACGTTTTGGTCAAATCAACCAAATTACAGATTACCCTAGAAAAATATCCACATGTCGTAGAAGGGCTTGAAAGAGAGCAAAAATTTGGTTGTGATCCTTTGGTCCCACTGACCCGAGATGCAGAGACATTCTCACGGAGACATAGATACTAGCCTAAGAATTCGAGGTTGCAAGAACACCCGTGAGGTACTCTGAGAGAAGATTGCACTGTGCCTATTAATTTTGAATATAGAGGTTGAGAAAGAATATGATTATTGGATACTAGGGATCGGGGGTGAATTCGTACATGACCATAAGAAGACCGCAACAACCAAGAGTCTACGGTTGCGATCCACAAATCCCACAACCCGAATCTGTAAGTGAATCAGACTTAGAAAGCGGCCTACCCACACTAGTATTTAGATCCACTCCTTTTCCACCTATCATCATCGCACAATTATCCTTGTTAGATATAGAGGCTAACGAAGCTAAGGATTTCTAGACTAGGCCGAAGAACCGCCCATAAAAACAACTACATCCATCATCCACCGTATGACCTGTTTGGCGATATACATGAAACTATCCCAGGACATTTTCCACGTATCCCACAACCTATACACCGAATCACGCGAGCTCGATATTGATTGGAGCCTTGAGCATTCATCCTTGTTGATCGATCTATGATACCAGATTCGAGGTTAGGAGGGCCTTCTTTGCCTTAGATTCGTAATTTCCACTAGTGCGCATCGAAGACATCATATTGCCTAACTAGTTTTCTACATCCCACGCATATCGCATCCCCACTTGGCTGTCTCGCAGTGCGACCTCGGGAGGTCGGGTGCGAGGAAGAGTTACTTGCAGATTCCCAAGCTCGCTTGTCACGTTTTGGTCATACAAGTAACCACTAGAAAAGAGAACATGCCCAAGTTATTAGATGAGAGAGGATTAGAGGATGAGATTATTTGAGGATTCAAAGGATTAGGATTATAGGATTAGAAAATATAATGATTTAGAGGATTAGGATTAGAGGATTAGAATATATGAGTATTTAGAGGATTAGGATTAGAGGATTAGAAGATAGATTAGAGGATTAGAAGATAGGATTAGAGTATTAGAATATTTGAGGATTCAAAGGATTAGGATTAGAGGATTATAAGATAGGAGATTAGAGGATTAGTAGATATTGGATTTCTGAGTATAGGATGCCTTAATCAATGAATTATGATAAGGGTGAAGATGATGCATTAGAAGATGCCCTTAGTCAAGGGAATAGGTTTGAGGGTTTTGGATTATATGATGCCCCATTCAAGGGTTAGGGAGATTTGGGGTGTAGATTTGAGGATGTTGGATATGAAGATGTTAGATTTGAGGAGATTGGAGTTGGGGATGTTATATTTGAGGATTGATTGGTATTGGTGTATAAGATGTTGGATTTGGAGGATTAGAAGATTGAGGATGTTTGGATGAGAGAATAAGGATTGGTTTCTAGATCATTTTGGATGATAATACATTGATTGGGAGAGGATTGAGATGATGAGTGATGAAGAGATGAGTACAATTTTTATCAATGAGAGGATGTTAGATGATGCCCCAACAAGGGGTGAGGATTTTGGATGTGGATATTGATTGATTAATAAAGGATTAATTAGATAGGAGGATGAGGAGGTTAGATAGTTAGTTAGATGATGATGAAGATCATGTGTGGATGATGATAAGGTTAAAATATGATGATAGAAGGGGATGTGCTACCATAAAGTGCCCACGATTATCATCATTAGAAATATGATTAATTTGGCATAGAGCAAAATGCATCAAGGTATAAAGACCATGATGATTGAATTGCCAAAATCTTGTGTCCTCATATCGTTGGACAAATTAATATAAAAATGATGATCCTCGTGTCATTGGATAGTACAAAAGAAAAGGAAACAAAAAGGCCTCATAACATCAGCGAAATGTAAATGTAAATAAGAAAATAAATACAAAAAAAAGCACACATTGAATTTTTATATAGATTTTTATTTTTTATGAATGTTTGAATGTTTTGATTTTAGATGTTTAGGTTATTTGATGTTGGATGTTGAGATTTTAGAATTGGGCACTGGGGAACAGTTAAGGTGAGGTAGGATGAAATTATTTAGGATGGGATATCTCATGACAAGATGGGAAGGGATGTAAGGTAGGATGTGAATTTCTCCTATAAGTCCCAAAGTGTGTTTGGGTAGGATGAAAGGGAAGGATTGAGATAAATTGGATAGGTTGAGGATAGGGATTGGTTTATAGGTTAGGATTGGATGGGTTGTGCGATGGGAGATAGATAGGATGATGAAGGTGATAATATATGGCTCGAGTTATAGGGGGTGGATTGAGGGACAGATGTGGTGTGCCCCCAAGTGTAAAGTATGGTGGTCTCATGTCGATGGATGGATGGGTTTTATTTTTCCCCTAGGTGTAGGGTAGGATGTGAAGTGAGGGGTATCTAAAATGGATGATGCCCCCAAAATCTGAGTAGTAAGGCTACCCCTAGTTGTGATGATGATGATTAAAAGGGACATGGGGAGGATTAAATGAAAAGGAAAATATCATCATCTTCCAATGGATGTTCAATCAAAGGGAAAAGGATGTGAGTGTGATGGATGAAAGTAAGATGATATCAGTGATGAAAAAATATGATCCTAACGACACATGTTGTAAGGAAAGAGTTGGACTAAAAAAGTGTGACCAAGGTCTAAACAATACCTAGAAACATGCAAGCCCTATGTCTTTGCGATATCAAAGTGTGTGTGATTGTGATGGTTAATTACTACTTGAAGTGAAGACTTAATGGGTAGTATGTGAAGACAAACTATCCAATGTATAGGGAGTGATTAAGTCAAATAGGTGGATGGAGGGTGAACAGAAGGCTAAGCCGTGCATTGCTCTGCTTCCATCCAGTGTCCATAGCCTTGAACGGAGATGCATTTGATTCTTGTCACAACATTGCTCTACTACCAACTAGGCATCCATAGCCTTAGTAGAGATGCTAGAAACACCCCTAGAGAGAGTCTTGAGGTGGATTTTATTTGATATTTTTAATTTTGATATGATTTTTGCTTTTTGATATTTGGATTTTTGCATAAAGAGGTTCCACTCTCTTGAGAACTCTTAAGGGGTTAAGAATCACTAGTGGCTTGATGGGGGATGGAAATGAGTGTGGAGATGACATTGGCTAGAGTGTCAAAAACACAACCAAAGGTCTTCACCACAAGTTGATTAAGTGTGTTAAAGTGTGTGGATCTCTAGGAGGACAATTGTACTTGAATGTTGGAGGTAATGATAGATCAAGGTCACATGGTTGTAGTAGGTATTATTTTCTTATAACATATGTGTGATTAAGTTGATTGAGTGTTAAATGAATGGATTGGAAGAGGATATTAATGGATATGATGATAATAATAGATTATATGTAAAGGGATTTGGATGTTAGATGGAAGGAGGATGGGTGGGAAGGAAATAACATTCATGCGTAGGTGAAAAATTATGCAATCAATCCATTTTAGGTGTTTGGTATTTTTAGAGGGAGTAAATGATTTGTGATTGGGTTGAGTGGTTGGGATGGTAGGATCAATAGTATGAGTGGTATAAATGGGTTGTGATGGAGTAGTGGGAGGGAAGTTTTTAGTTTTAGGTTTATAACCTAAGCCTAAATGACCTAAATTTTGATGAAGGGAGATGGGTTTGTGAATGCCTTGTTAATGGATGCCTAAGATTTTTCCTCAATGTTTCATATTAGTGAAAATATTTTTATCTATAGGATATGAAGTGGATGGGGAAGATAATTTCATGTGGTCATCATGAGATTGGGGGTTGTATTTTTGTCATTTCTTAAGAGGTTGGACTAGAAAAAGGATGGGAGGTGAGATTTTTTTCATTTTTCATTAGTGAGGTATGTTTGGATGTATGATGAGATTTGGATGGATGATGAAATTTGGATGTCGAATGCGAATTGGATGGTGGACGTGGTTAGGGAGAGGATTAGGATTGAAAGGTGGTGGATAAAGAGGTACAAGGACAAGAAACCCTTAGTTAATGAGCTTTTGGAAACAATACCTAAATTACATACAACAATTGGTCGAATGTCCATGGGTGTGATGGAATTCACATTAATAGTGTTCCTCATACCAAGATGTTTTGGGAAGGTTTGGATGTGTAATTTGATTAGGGTATGGATGATGATGTTGAACTTTTTTAGATGATGGAAGATGGTGGTCAAGGATTATCCTAAAGGAGTGAAGTGGTTTGGGTTAAATGTTTGTGGGAGTAGGAAGTAAAGGTGAAGGATTGGGTGGATTATGAGATGTTTTGGCTGATTTGGATTAGATTCTTTTGTCTTAGAAGATTAAGTGGATTGATTAGGCCTAGAGGCCAAAGTGGATGGTTTGGGTTTAGAGGCCGAAGTATATTTGGTTTATTTTTGATTGGTTGGATTATGTGGTTTTGAGGTAGATGGTTTTGTCTTAGGATTAGATTGTTTGAGATTAGTAGACGTAGATGAAGGGGATGGGGTAGATTTATATTAAGAGGATGGGTATGATATGGGGTTACATTAGAATTGGGTGATGTTGGGGATGAAGGATATTTAGGATATGGGTGTGGTGGAGGAAGCACATTAGATTCATTCAATTTAGGGGATGAAGTAGATGAAGGTGGCATAAGAGCCTTATTGGATTAGGTATGAGATGGGGTGGGGAGAGGATTAGTATTGGATTCTTTAGGTTTAGGATTTCGTGGCTTAGGATTCACATTAGATTTTTTAGGATGGGGGATGGTTGATATGAAATAGAATTAGAAGATATGATAATGTTAGGTTTAGGTGATGACGGGGTAAGATAGAATTAGGTGTGGATGAAGAGGACGAGGGTGGCGTAGGATCCACATGATATGGTTTATGATTGGGGGTAGAAGGGAAGGAGGGTGGCTTAGGATTCATGGTGGATAAGATAGTTTTGATAGGATTGGGAGTAAGTGATGGAGGGTATACAATAGGCTTAGAGGTTGAATTTGATGGTGGATTAGGGATGTGGGACTATCTAGGAGAATTTCTATAGGATTGGATTGGGATGATGAAGATGAAGAGGATGGAGGACTAAGATGAGATGTGGGGATAATAATTTTGGGTTAAGTTGTTGGGATTGTTGTGGATATGTGAATGGGACTTGATTATAGGTTTTACGATGATTAGATTTAGGAGTTGATATTTTGGATGGTGGTGGATTATTCACATGAGTTTTGATGGGATGAAGGTGTAGGTCACGATGATTGATAATGGATTTGGAGGTTGGAATTTTGGATGGTTGTGTGGAATTGGGATTGGTGCCGGAATAGAGGGGACATAAAGGAGGTCCTCTTGATCTAGGTCAAAGTTAGTAATGAGGTCAAAATTGATGAAATTGGCTTATGGGGATAGTGGTTTATGTTGATTAGGTTACCGTGTGGATTGGGATGATTTGGGTTCATTAAGGAGAAAGTCAATGGGGTAAGGGGTAGCGATCTTAGGAAGGGAAAAATTTGGATGGGGTTGGTTTGGAGATGATTGTTTAGAGCATGATTGGTTAATTGAAGATTGAAGATCGGATATTTGTTGATTGAATTGTTGGATGGTTTTTAGGATGTTAGGAAATCAACATAGGATGGGTTATTCGGATGACGAGGATGGGATTGGCTGAGGTAGGATGTGAGATTTTAGATTTTTTTGTTAATGTGTTGGATAGTGTGTGGGACTCCATGGTCAAAGTAATATGGTTGGATTTGATGGGTGTGGGATGATGGGATAACTTGGTTTATGGATTTAAAAAGAGATAGGGGTTTGGATGTTGGTTTGGAGAGGATGGTGATTGAGGAATAAAGGACATGGTTTGATAGGGTGTGTGGGTGATTAGATTTGGATGAGATTGGTTGATTAAGGATGGTGATGGGATTTTGATTGGGATTTTTAATTAAGGATGTATGTTTGATTGATTAAACTTTTAATGTGATGGGATGGTCAAGGGTGTTAAAAAAGTAAAAACATACAACACATGACCTAGGTAGTCAAGTGGGATTGTAATAAATCTATATCCTACTTTCAATCCCACACACCGAGAATGGTGCTAGAATTGAATCTCCACCTATGTGTCAATGTGGGGTCAGCTAGCGAGTGATCTTAGGGAGCGTGACCTCATTGTACTATAGCTTGGTATGTGGCCAAAAAGATTACCTAAGCTAGGATATTAGAGCTCACTAGGGGATTCCTTGATATACCTTGCGATACGTGGGGCCTAAGTTTATGTCGCAAGGATGTTTTCTAAGGCCTAGTTATTGGCACTTGGAATCCCGTCACCTCACCACACTGCTCTTAAAGAAATATAGCACTTAGCCAATAATGATAGGTGTCTAAGATATTATATACACCACCGAACACGGGTTTGTCTCTGTGTGTGGAGATGAAGCCCATGGTCACAAGACCCCTAGGACTATGATAAGTGTGTGGATATCACTACCACATCACGTTTCCCCTACCAAATAAAAATGGGAAGGATATCCACTTTTGATCCTCAAGATCATCTTAGGACATGAGAGGAGAGCATAGATGGTTTTCCTCGGGAGAAAAACATGAAATAATCCAAAACACACAAAGGATGATATATGAAAATTAATAATAAAAATTGATGATAAATATTTTATAATGGGGTCTTCAAGATGAGGCCTTGCAAAACAAAGGATTAGTATTTTTTAATTTATAACCTTGATATTCTTTGGACTGGTCATCTATAAAAAAAGATGGTTTAGTAGTTTTTGATGAATCAAGATCCTACAACCAAAAATGTTAGAAAAAAACAAAATGAGTATTAAAATGGGAATATTTTTCCCTTATCCTTGTGATATTTATACAAAAACATAGTATGAAACCTATAAATCATCCCCAAAACACCAAAAAATGTGATTAGATTGATTAGTACCAACATAAAATTATAATACATCAAAGATGTTAATTTTCTAGAGAAAAGACACTACTTCAAGTCAAAGGCACCAAAAAGGCACTACAACAAAGGTGTTAACCTATCAAAAAAACTATTAAATTATCATCATAAGCACTAAACTACCAAATGAAGGTGCCAAAACAAAAAAGACAATGTTAACATAGTTTTGTTTTAAATACTAAGCATATGCATTGGAATAAAAATAAAGGTGCCAAAAGAAAGACAAAGGTGTTTATCCTACACAAAACAAGGTTAGACAATGAAGTGTTATTCGAAATCATAGCACTCCTAAATTTCTCGATTTGAGATGGGGCAAGCTGATCAGTGTGTTTACATAACATGGAGCTATCATGATTGTGGGACGTTTCAAAAATAGGATAGCTCTTCGGAGAAGGTCGGTTCCTACTCCTAACCTACCTTCCACTAAATACTCCTAATATAGGAACAAATACTGAATAATCCTAATCTAATGCTTCTAAGGGGAAAAGGAAAGAAGGAATGTATGAAATAAACCTACACTAAGAGCGGTGATACACCAAGAAAGGAGTGTTGATCACTTCTCCAACTTGCAACAATAATGAATAAATGAATCTAGAAAGGGTGATATTGCACCACAAAATAGATCACACTCGTACATCATTTCCGAAATGAGCACAACACACTCAAATCTATAACAAACAAGGATATACACAACCATCTATTTGCAATGAGAGGCAAGAAAAAACAATAAAATCATGTAGAGGTCAGAACAATCAACATAGAACATAATTTTATTGCTCCTTAAGATTTACATAGTACATTGCATGTAGAGGAAGGCATGAATCTATTACAGATCTTGAGAGGAAGGCTTGAAGCCCAAAGAATAATTGGGTGCATGGGAGGAAAGAAAATGACCAACCCTTTATAGATGCAAACCCCTTACATTTTATAGAGGAATGAAATGAGGAGAGAGAGGAAAAAATCTAAAAATGCACTCCAATCTCCTACAAAATCCATCATTGTCCTTGTGGGAGTGATGGGAAAGTCTTCAAGCCCATACTCCATTGTACCTTGCTTGTTGGGGAAGAAAAGAAGCCCATACCTCATCATTTTAGTAGGTGATAAATCTACAACCATTCCTCTAAAATGGCAGACTATACTTCCATATTTTGAAATATTTAAATTTATTAAAATTGATAAATCAAGTTGTAGTTACAGCGTAGAAGACACTCATAGCTTTCCATAAAGTTTGATTTTGTGTAAATCTGATCCCTCAATCAAGCGTTATGGTCATATGAAGATGAGCGTGCCATTCTATGATAAATACGGGTGGTTGATCTTCTTTTTCAGAATCTGAACCTGCATCGGACTCTCCAAAATCAATTTTTTTTTACATTCAGGACTCAGAACATTGGGCATTTCCATTTCAGAGGTTTTTGTATTATTCATTTGGTTGAGTTCGTGAAACCTCTGAAATGCCAAAACCAAGTCTAAAATTCAAACTTGAGTTTTGGGCTTCAAGTTATGACTTACATACACTAGGTCTTCAATGTTCCATAATGCGAAAACCCCAAAGTCTAAAATTTTTACATTGGGTTTAGGACCTTTGTGTTTCGGGGTTTGGGATTCGGGATCTAGGGGTTGAGATTTTGGGATTTGAGGGTTTGGGTTTCAGGATTTGGATTCTTTGCTCATGTATCGGGGTGACGTAAAACCTCGAAATCTCAAAAGCCTAAAGTTTTAATTTTGGACTTTAGTATTCAAACCTTTTCCTCCCCACATGGCAATGTTCATCACTCAACCCCACTTAATGACTCTAAACTCCCGAATGTCCAAATTTTTAATTTTGGACTTCATACTTTGATGTCCTTGAACCTTTTGATTTTACCACTTTAGAATCACACCGAGCTCAAGTTCCTATGAATTTGAACTGAAAGGGGAGTTGATCCCGAAAACCCCCGATCCCTTTCAAACTTCATAATTTGGACTTGGACTTTCGAGGTTTTGGGATTTTAGTTCATTTTTGCATTTTGCGTGGTGATAACTCCAAATTGCTCAATCCGAAGTAAAAACATTTTAGACTTCATGCCTTTTCATTTCTACGAATTACTTTCTCGGCTTGATCCACAGGCATTCGTTCCTTCCTTGCTTGGTGGACATGGCCCCTCATTTTGTGAGTCCCTTTCGAGATCTCCTCCATAGCTCGACCATCTTTACACTACCGGATCCTCATGCCTTTGGCTTAAAAATTAATTACTAACCCAATCCCGAACCTCTACGATCATTCTATGTCATTCTCCAACTGATCCAAGCCTCAAGTTTCCAATGCGAGATCCCATGGTTGAATCGACCCCTCCATTTATTACGTGCGAAGTCATATTTGTCCAATTTCTCACAAGTAAAAATTAGATTACACAAAGGCATTAAATTATGCCACAAAGGCACCATAGGTTTGAAAAAGGTGCCAAAGTATAACCCTCTAACCACATAACTCAATGTATTGTGCAAAAGCATTTTTCAAGTCAAAGGTGCCACTTATTCTGCATAGGCACTAAATGACAGTCATAGGTGCAATACAAAAAACTATCAGAAAATTTAAATTTTAAGGTGTAACGAAATGAAATTTCATAAAATATTAGTAGCTTGTTCTAAATATGAAATGGTATTAAAACTAATAAATATTTTGGGGATAAGCCCCACGGAAATGTAATGCAAGAAAAAAATCGAGTGAGTTGAATGTGAGAAAACAAACAAACTTGTTCTCTTAATCTAATCTTCTCAAACAACACCTCAAATAGAGAAATGGATTAAAGGGGGAGAAGAAATACCAACACTTACCTATAAGTTGTTAATACCCTCCTTTAATGTGTTGGATTTTCTCTTTATTGATTTTTGTTGCTTGAATGTTGGTGGAGACACATGAGAAACACCTCCCCTTGATTTCCTTTGATTACTTGGTGAAGGATGAATGATTGGATTGAAGGAATGGATTGATTGATAGGATAATAGGATAAAATGGATGATTGATGAAACAAATTGGTAGAGATTTGTGATGGATTATGAAACTTGGCTCTCATGGAGGAGGAGATCTCAATTTATAGTTAATGGGTGGAGGATTCAATGGCTAGGATGAATCCAAGTTGGATTTGGATCAATGGTGGAGAATGCATGTGAGTATTAGAGGATTCTAGAGTGGAAGGATCTAGAATTTGAATTCAAAATTCATGGAGGGAAGAATCTTCTATGAAATGAGAGATTAAAGAGGCTTTAGAAATAGAATCCTCTAGATTTAGAGGTGGGAGGATGTGATTAAGATTAGAATTAGATTAGGTTAATCAATGATGATTAGGGGTGAGGTTATATGGAAAGGTTAGGTGTAGGGATATGTAGGGTAGTTGGGTAGATGGATATAGGAATATTAAATTCCTAGAAAATTTTAATAGGGATTATAATAAGATAATATGATATAATACAGAAATAAAAGTGATTAATGATAAGATAGGATATAATGATGGATTAAAAGCATTTGGGATAAATAACGATAAAGGGTAAATATGATAAAATATATTAAATAATAATAATTAATCTTGTGATTAATTATTATATGGATGATGTTGGGATATTTTTGGGACATATTAATTGTAACTAATCATGTTGACATTTTAGATGTCTATAGTTTCTTACACTTGTAACTTAACAAATCTTATTAGCTCTTAAAATACTAGAGAAGTTTAATTCCCTACTAGTATAAATACCCATGAGCAATACATTATAGGAGGTGTGTGTGAGAGTTTGAGGGAGAAGGATTTGTATATTTTGAGCTTACTACTAATATAGTTTAATTTTGTAGGTCACTATAATTCCATGAATGTAAGTGTGAAAGCTATTAATTAATATATGAGTAACATGTGTTTTTGTCAATAATTATATTTTCTACTTGTTTATGTTAAAGCACTTATGTATTCAAGTTTGTTTATATGTTTACTAACCCATTGCAATTGTGCTAACCTTGATGGGACATAGAAACCTTCCGCACTTTGGGTGATCGTGCCCTACATTACACTACGATGTGATAGGCCGATATGAAGGGTAGGGAACGTGCACTTCTTGGTTAGCATAATCTTGTGCACATGAGTACTAAGTAAAAGTACATCTAGACACACAACATTTTGGTTCTGTTGTTGGTACTTTCATGAACATGTAAGGATGACATGGAAAGAAGATGATCCATTTAATATAATAGATCATTGAGGATTGACTACACATAGTTGAATATGCCTTTTCACAAAAGCATCGATCCACAAATATTGTTCGCCAAAAACATGGGTAAAAGAAAAACTTTATGATGCATTATATGAGACATTTTTCTACAAACTTGAACTATGCCAAGGATTCTCTGAATGATCACACCCTAAGGAGGATGTAAATTGAAGAACAAAGGTGCAAGGTATTAGAGAAATATTATCTCCCGCATCTCTAAAACTCAACTCTAGGAACTACGGGGATAACCAACAACATTGCTGAATGTAGGGTGAATGAAGTGAGGAGATGGAACATAGAGGAGAAGTAACACTACACTAAGAGTTGATAAGATATCTAGAGGATGATGAAGGAAAGTATAATGTTGATTGTATGTGAATCTAGCCTATCATTCCTTCTCATACAATTGGGCCATCTAATACAAGAGAACAATACTAATAAAAAGTGATAATGATGAGAAATTTGAAAAATAAGGAGAAAGAGACTTCAAATAGTCATTACATGTATTCTCTACAATCACTAATACCAATGCTACATAAAATACAACTCAATCCCAATATTTTGACAACATATATATTTGACATGAGTTCAAATACAACAACACCAACATCAATGGACATGCAAGAAAATGCACCAACAAATTATATCATTGGAAATAATATCTCAACTACCGGTGAAAGTGGGAGTGGAAATGTAGCTCTCGATAACTAATATGGTAGGCCAAGATAGGGTTGTGAATACTGCACAACAAATAGTTGCACCAAATATATTCCATGAGATTTAATTGCACTTACCAAAGTACCATGGTATCAAAATTCTATGGATAATGTCCAGAAGTGTGAAATTATCGGTGAGAAAAGGGGATAATTTATTACGAAAAAAGAGTGAGCTAATTCTTGAAAACATAGCTTGATCGCACCCATACATGGTATACAAAACATGATCCATTACAAGATGCGCTCTTTTTGTGTGGATTAGGATAAACTAAAGGTGACATTCTTATTAAGAAAATATGGAAATAAATGCCTAAATCTGAGTTCTATGTATAATCATATGAGAACATAAATAAATAATTAAGTATAAAATAAACCCAAGCAAATTAAGAAATTATGTATTAAAACCCTAGTTGCAAAGAGGAGATAAGATGACTTAATTGTTTCACAATTAATCCTTGATTGTGCTAAAGTGATGGTGAGGTGAAGCGAGAGAGGAGAAGATCTATAGAAAGACTTAGAAAAATGTGTGAGATGATGATCTGCAAGGAATGGGGTACTGGAATGGAGCAAGGTCACTTGCGGGCACCCTTGACCTACTCTTTGGGTTTTTATGACTGCTAAAAACCTCATAAAACCTCCTTCAGTAGGGTCACGTAGATCAAATATGTTCACTATCCTTCTCCTTTGGTCACTAGTATGTCGCATGATGATCTATGAGGTCGTTGATAACTTTGTAATAAGGAATGCATGACTCGGCATTTCACTACATTTCAAACCCGATGTAGTTCTAGATGTGTGTGTGTATGTGTGGAATTGTGCCCTATGTGGCTCTTGTTTGTCTATTTTCACACTTGATAGCAAGAAAGTAGCTAGATGTAAATAAATGTAATAGATATGTGCATGAAATACAAAAACCTCCTTCTATGAAGTATATGTAGAAGAATGTAGTCCACTTGCCCTGGAATGGATGTTTGAATGCTCTTGAATAGCCTTTGGCTCTGACCTTAGGTGGTGATAGTTAATGCTTAGTGCTAGGTGCCTTATTTATAATCACATAACTTATTAATTCGGTTGCAAACAAGTAAATATCGGGCTTGGAAGTTTGGAATTTGCTCTTTATTTGATTCATTTTCTTTTATTTCATACTTAACTTAGAAAAGGCCGACTACCAAAAATATAAGATGCTCAAATGGTTAAAAAGGACCCAAAAGATGTGAGTAAAGTATAAAGAGTTGGGGGGCACCTAAAGGGGATGGCAGCTCACAGGGCTGGGTGTCTGAGACTCGAGAGAAATTGAAGGGTCATATGTTAGATTGGGAAAGAAGGTGTGTAAGGCTGAAAGATGGCCAAATACATGGGTTTATTAGTACTCTTCTTACTTAGTAATCATATGAATTGAAGTATGTGATCGGGACTACATATATACTCAAAGTGCATGATTTTGTGTCTATATTTTCCCCAAATTTATGTTGTTGAGTAAATTCGTGATAACATAAAGTATATAAGAGATGTGTACACGATAGCTACTACTTATATCGGATGACGAAAAATTGTCCGAGAGAGACAAGAAAAAGTGTGGAGTGATAAAAATGTGAAGTGTGGATCTTAAGGAGGAGAAACTCGACAAACAGGAGGTCTTTGTAAGGAAAGAACCCTGGGGGCTTTCCTCCTTCTCTTTATTATTTATTACTCACAAACGTGATGATGAAAATAAAATTAGGGTGGAAATCCATGTGTAGATGTCTCAATTGTACCTATTGTTGATGTCTATTTTTGTCGATATGTTTTTGATGTGTTATTATTGAAGTGTGTGACTACCACTTCCCATAAGGGATAGACCTACAAAAGAGAAGAATGAACAAGTAGTCAAATACGTGTGTACATGATCAAAATGTACAAAAAGTATGTAATGAAGTATGTGAAAGTGTAAAAATGTGAAAAAGGAACATCAATGCTTTGATTCATGGCGAGTAAAAGGGTGTAGAAATGATCATCATGATGAAATATGCCCCCATGTGTGTGATGATGAACATGATCAATTAATGTCATCTAAGAGGTCGTCATTGTCATGATCAAAACCAAATGGAGATGCATCGAGAGACTTGATAAGCAATTGTGTCAAGTACATTAAGTAAGGATCCATTGAGGCATAAATTATACTTTTCCATAGCATATTCTTCATCGATGAAGGGATGAAATGGAAAAATGGGGCATACCAATGAGTAATATTTTGCGAATAACCAAGAAATGAATCATTTTGATGAAAACACAACCAAAAACATGGGAAATGATATATCAATATGATCGAGATCTAACATTCGCCCAATGTAATCAATTTAATATTTTCCAAGTGTAGGTGGATGAGTATGGGAGCACATGCAAGAAATACTATGAGATAAAAGACTCAAATACCATAAGCAATGATAATGCAAACAAATCCATGGTAGAGATGATGATCATGAGGTGGAGGAAATATGTTGTCATTGTAAATCCTAAGCAATTCAACCCATCATGTGCATATAACATTGGAACAAGTAGTATCAAATGGAATGTGCTTCAAGAAGAGTCATTGATTAAAAATGTACATGTAAATGGAGGTCATGCTAATGGATGTTCCTCATGAGATGGTGAAGGAGATGAAATGACGTCTAATGTCTATAAGACAATCCCACGATAAAGAATCATGGAAGTAGTAGAATCGGCAAGAGGAGGCATCGATGTAGATGAGGTCATATCTAACATGCAAAAATCACCTTCAAGTGCTAGAAAATGAGCCACAGTATCCATAGGTTATGGTTCATCGGTGGTAGTAGATGTTGGAGTAGGAAGTGTAGTATTGGGATCATGGTTGTAATATTTGAATGGTTGACGATCACTATGAATTATATATTCTACCCCTCATGTAATAATTTGACACATCGATGTACCATAGAAGGAAGCTGTCTACATGGCATGAAGCCATGGTCTACCAAGTAAATAATTATACTGAACTAGGAAGTCAATGACAAAGAAGACCATATTAAGATTTTTTTCCAAGAGTGATAGGAAAAGTAATATGACCTATACATGGGAAAAAAAAGAGCCATCGTAAGCGTGAAGAGAAAGAGATGAAGGACTAACATTAGCAATTGAAAGACTGATATTTTCAAGGAATGACATAGTGGAAAGATTTAGCTTAGATCCATTATCAATAATGGTAGTAATAATTGACACACCAATGTACATTTAACACCCACATTATAAATGTGGAGCATGATGTATAAAGGTGGATCATTGTCGAAAATAGCAAGATCAACATTAGGATTTGATGGAAAAGTAATGTCTAAGAAAAGGCATATGTAAATGTGTTATATATTATGTCGGAGGAATATCAACAGGAATGCGAGTAGTAATTTCAAGAGTTCTAATTTTATCTCTTAATTCATGATTAATGAGCAGGAAATCATTAATAGAGATACTCGTGATGAGAGGATCCAAGAAAGATAAAATAAATATATATATGAGGACCCTAGGAGTGTTGAGATCAAGTTCGGGTTCACGAAAATGATTAAGAAAATATTTTGAGAAATTCATAAATTTGATTGCAATGTAGTAGTAAATTAATAAACAATTAAGCATAAAATAGACCCAAGAAAATTATGCGATTAACTATTGAAACCCTAGTTGGAAAGAGGAGATAAGATGACTTATTTGTTTTGCAATTAATCTTGGATTGTGCGAAGCGATGACCAAGTCAACAAGAGGAGAAGAGCCGCACAGAGCATCAGAAAAATGTGCGAGTTGACAATATTATTGAACTAGGGCACCTATGGGTTCCATAGACCTATTTACAGGTGTCGGTATTTGTTAAAACCCTAAGAAAACCTCCCACAAGGTCACGAAATGTTCATTTTACTTAACCTTTTTTGTTAGTATGTCACACAATGATCACCAAGGTTCTTGATAACCTGTAAAAGGAATTAAAAACTAAGTGATGCACTACATTTTATACCCAATTTAGCTATAGGTGTGTGTGTGTGTGTGTGTGTGTGTGTGTGTGTGTGTATGTGTGTGTGTGTGTGTGTAATTTTGCCCTATGTGTGTCGCACTTGATAGCGAGCAAGTAGCTAGATGTAATAGATGTGTGTGTGGAAAAGAATAGACTTACCCTCCTAAGAAGTGTATGCGAAGAGTGCATTCCCATAACCTTGAGTGGATGTTATAATGGATGCTTGAATGCTTTTGAATAGCCATTAGATGCGACCTTAGGTGGTGATATTCAATGCTTAGTTCTTGGTCCCTTATTATGATCACATACCTTTATTTTTACATTATTCTTTTACTTATATTTCATAATTAACCCCAAAAAGAATGACTACCAAAAAGATAAGATGCCCAAATGGCTATAATGGACCCAAAATATTTGAGTAAATTACAAAGAGCTAGAGTGCACCTAGAGGGGATAGGGGTGCACAGCATTGGCATCCTAGTTGGGCTTTGGTGTCCAGACTCGAGAGAAATTGAAGGGTTGGAGGTCAAATTGGGAAAGAAGGTGTATAAAACCAAAACAGAAAGAGAAAGAAAAGAAATATGGCCAAATACATGTGTTCATTAGTACTCTTCTTACATAGGAATCATATGAATAGTAGTAAGTGATCGGGATTAGATAGATACCCAAAGTGTGTGATTTTGTGTCTACACATTCTCAAAAGAATTTGACATTCGAGTTTGAGTATTAAAAGGATTTCGGTGCTCAAGGAGATGAATAAAAGACACAATGAGACTATTTTGATTATGATGTGTGTTTCAAGACACACATTTCCAAACTTTCATATGAGATACATCCCATCGGACACATGTAATGGTTTGTAGGGGGACTACAAATTCCATTCAAACATGCACTATTATACAAGACCTTCACCAACGCCCGGGAAGATTTAGAAGTAGCATTTCCATCACAAATAGTTGGTAGTATTGATACGGTCATCGACCTATTCATGGAAGCACATATCACATCCATGGTGACCTAGCTAGAGAAATTAATAGCAAACAACGCAAGAGAAACCCAAATTGGGATCAAGTGTACCAATTTTGAGGTTAAAGGCCACACCAAAAATACATATCACATATAAGTCTAAAAGCCATGCTTCTAACTTATGAAATATGTGAAGCATGACATGATGCTAGAAATTTCCCCTATTTCATTGCACCAAGTAGGAAAAGTAGTTACTTATTGCAAGATATATAACGCACATACACATGACATATCAAACTTTTGTATCATTCATCAAATCCATGAAGTCTATTCATTATGACTTTGTTAGGATATATTATACAATACTAATGAAGGATGTGGTGAATATGGATGAGGTAGAAATGGTCGATAATGAGGAGGTCATGGAGGTGGAATATTTATACCCATAACTTTTACAAGTGTGGGTTGCTTTAGACAATTACTAACATGATTACCCAACATTTTCATTCTATTTACATTGTCAAAAGGAGCACAAGGTAGAATATTTCTCAAATCTATATACTCTCATGAAGGTAAAAGGAGTGAAAGGCATGAGAATGATTGAAAATTTGTGTAATATGGTGGAGGAAGCTAAGTCAAAATCTATTCAAACAAAATAACCTTTAGCTAAGTTCAAGTATTTACATGCACCATTACACATGCCAAAGATTCATCTTTGGATAAAATGAAACTATCAAAAATCAATATTGACAAACTATATCCCCATTGGAGGAAATAGAAGGAAATACTCCAAAAATAGAAAGACTTGATATGAGAAATTCAAGGATAGATAGAATTCCTCATAAATGAAGCAAGGTTGTAAAATGAAATGCTTAAATATTACGAGGAAGATAGATTTAATGAAAACAAGTTCCAAGATTTTTTTACAAGCTACGTGCATAGAGGGAATAGTATTGTTACTTAGGACAATAGTTGACACATAAAATATGGAATATAGTGTTAGGAAAATAATTAGGAAGGCACCCAAGAAGAATGTGAAATAAAAAAAAGATGGAGGGATATGATAGAGAAATACTAATTTATTTTGGTATAGATGGTTGGAACATTAATGACCGATGGTCAACACATGTGTAGAAGTTAATATAATCACTATGGATGCTTTGAATAAAATAGGGTGACTAGCATTGATCCATTTCACGTGTATTGTTTAAGGAAAAAAACCATTGGTAGTTCTATAGGGATCCTAAATAATGCCATCATTAGTATAATGGGAATAAAGTTCCATGGATATTTCATAGTAATACCACTTTGGTGGTAGTGACCAATTTTCCATCTCTACTAGGAAAGAAGTCCATGCTATGCCAATAATGCTAACTTACGATTCAAGAAAAGGTGTTTCGAGTTTTGAGAGTGGAACCCGCGTGTAACCTTTACAATGGACCCAAAAAAAAAGGCACCATATGTGGAAAATGTGGAAGAATAAAAGAATTGGAGCACATATACAACATACAAGATATATGGCTAGAAAAGTATGAACCAACACTAGAAGGTGAAATCATATGGGGTTATGACCAATCGATGTTTGATCTGACTAACATGGCATGTGAAAATTGGGTGGATGATTTGTATGAACTGTTAGGGTGAGAATGTGGAATGACTACAAGCGCATCAAAGTTTTCAATTATCTAAGCTCCTAACATTATTGGAAAAAATATTGGAAGTATAAGTAATAAAAACACACAAAACCCACTAGCTTTGGTGTAAGTGAAAATGTACGATATTTCATCAACGAAATAAAATTTTATATACAACCTAAAAAATGAAAAATTAATTTTTAATATAATTTTCAAAGGGAACCAACACAAGATGGATTCTATGGATATCATCAAGTCAAAATAAAAAATGAATATATAGGGAAAAGACAAGTTTTTTTATGGGTGGGGTTCATTTTCATATACAGTCATGTCATTTAGACTTAAAAACATACATGTAGTCTTTTAGCACATCGTTGTAATTACATTTGAAGATTTACTACTGATGTTCCTTCATTTATACCTAGATGATTGGATGGTATATGCCTTGGTATAGGATCATTGTGATAATTTAATACTAATGTTTGACCACTATAGACATTTACATACGTTCCTCAATTTATATAAGTGTGTGTTCACAAAACACTTTGGTATATTGTTAGGACATATAATATGCAAGGATGGATTGTTGGTGGATCCATCTAAAATCATAGTAATAATTCATCTCAAGTTGCTGCAAATAAAAAAGAATCCCACACATTCTTAGGACATTGCAGATGGTATAGAAATTTTATAAAAGACTAAAAAAATTGCAACACCATTGGAAAAGCTATTGGGAATAATAGGAGAATTTGAGTGGGGTGCATAAAAAAATTCATTTGAACAATTGAAGGAAAAATTAATATAAGCTCTCATTTTACAATTCCTATATTATAATACACCATTCCATGTGCACATAGAAACATGAAGAAGCTGTTGGAGAAATATTGGTGTAACTAGAAGAAGGGACTTTGGACTATCCGATATATTTTCCAAGTTGTAAATTGGCACATGCGTAAAGAAATTATAGAACAACATAGAGAGAACTCATATCAATGGTTTATGCACTTCAAAAAATTAGACACTATCTTTTGGCAACTCCATTTTTTCTCTTTACGGATCACATGGCTCTTAAACACTTGGTGAATAAAGTAGTCTTGCATGGGAGGATCTATATATGGGTTATACTTTTCAAGAGTTCTAATTATAGATGGTTGTAAAACCGGGAAAAATAATGTAGAACCTAATCATTTTTGTGCATAAAGGCGCGAGAGGCTAGAACCAATAGAAGAAGGAATGCAAGATGCAAAATTGTTTCAAATACAAAGTACTCTTGATGAATTGGAAGACATAAGATATTTTCTACAACCTAGAGTCACATTAGAGAACTATACTGATGAGTAAAAGGAAGCATTTAACTCTTAAAGTCACATCATATCGCCAATACAAGAAAAACTCTACAAGATGGGGCATGATGAGATATTATGGCGATATGTAATGACTCATGAAAGGAAAAATATTTTATGTGAAAGACATTAAGGTATTGCATGAGGCCACTATGTTGGTAATGAAACCATGAGGAAAATTCTTAATATACGCCTATGGTGGCAATTTTTAAAAAATATTCTAAGGAATATGAAAATTCATGCTACCAATAAAACCGATTGAAAACCCCAACAAGTGTGACACAACTCCTTTAATTCCCATAACCATGCAAGAACTATTTTCTAAATAGAAAAGCGGCTTTTGGGTCCAATCAATCCTACTATGCCAAAAACTAGAGCACTAATTACAACAACATACTATCTAACCAAGATGGGTAGATGCCATGCCAACAAAATATTGCAAAATAGGTACCATGGACAGATTCCTATGGGAAAGTAGTTCTAGAAGGAAAATTGAGATGAAGAAAGAGCGGGACCAAGCACATATAAGATGATCTAATGTCTCATTTGGGGGCTGTTGAAGGAGCTATTGAGGAAGGGACTAAGAGTGATTTTGAGCAAGGAAGAGAGACAAATCACCTGTAAGAATCCTTAGTGATCACACCACTTTGCAATAATTTAGCTTTCATTATAAAATGCTCAGAGCAGCCCCATTCAAGAAAATTTTATTGTAGATGTCATTTAGGATTTCAAGGTAAATTTCTTACATTTTTGTAGCTGAATTAATTTCTTGAATAATTAACTTATATTCAAGGTATTTATTTACATTTCCATGGTTCTTACTAGACATGATTTTTTTCTAGTAATAACCATGAAAATAAACAATTACTTGAAATGAAAAATGAATCTAGATTGTGAATTACAAACAATAAACTAATCAAGCAAAAGAAGTTTTTAATTATCTCAATTATTTTAAAAAAGAAAGGTGAAATGTGAAAAATGGTTGTCTATGGTTTTAGGTGATGTTGAAGGTTGGAGTCCTCGATATACACAAAGGTATGTGAGGCATGAATCTTTATTGGTGTTGGTATGGGGCTTGGTATTTGGGTCTAACCCCTCGCTTCAAGGTCCCACAACGGTAAGGAAGCTGGGTGCTTAGCCAATATACCATCCATCAACTTCTTTATATCTTGGGCGTAACAACTTGAGTTGGCTTATCCCCTTGATGATGAAATCCAAGTGGGTGCACTTCAATAGATGTTTTTAGATTCAGTTTGTTTTTTATGTGATATAGTTGTGAGTAGGGGAAGTTAAGTGAATGCAATTTGTTAACCTCCTAATTAGACTATGTGATTAGGAAGAAATGATATTTTCATTTTAGATCCAAAATAAATGTTGATTTCGATGGGAACAATAAATAAAATGCAATACTTTTGAAAGAAAAAGAAAGGTGGATTGTGGACTTGTAAACACTTCATTTTTTATTTTGGATGTTTTTAAAACAAAATAGTGCAACAAGAAAAACATCCCAAGGTAGAAAATATGCAAGGGTTAGAAGAAGACAAAAACAAAGAGAAAATGGATGTTAACGGTGACTTTACGAGTAATAAAAAAATCATAGAGATGATTGGTGATTTAAAGCGAATCATTGGCGATGCACTAAAATTGTTGGTGATTTGACCGATCGCTAATGATTACAGAGAAAAAGGCATATGATGAATATAAATTAATTTTAAATAATAAAAGGGAACTAAGACCCCACAAGGCATGTTAGAATGTACTAGAGAGTTTTTTCTTTCCAAATTTAACTTAATAAAATTAAATAATAAAAAAACTAACCTCGAGAAGACGGGGTGATGAATATTGATGCTAAATGGACAACACACTCCTCCTTCTTCTCAATGAAGAGACTTGCATATCGAGACATATAAACAAAATGGATTAGATAAATGGGATAATGAGCTACCGGAAAAGGAAAATTCTACGAATCCAAAGGGACTTCCTTGGAGGATGTCAATCCATTTTAATATAATTAAAAAAATTCAATAATGGTAAAGGTAAATGAAAAACTTCCTTGGATGATGTCAATCCATTTTAATATAATTAAAAAAATTCACAATAATGATAAAGATTTGTAAATGAAAAACATGGATCAATAATGGATAAAAAGATTTAGAACTGAATATCAAAGGGTAAGTCCTATGCTGACTTCTAATGAGGCACATGCGAGAGTGGAAGTAATCTGGATAGATTCAATGCAATCGCGTACCAAAATTCCTCTATTTCTTTTTGGATCTCATGAAGGAATTTAAATTGATCTTCAATGTCTTTGATGTCAGTGGAAAATCGGATTGCGCACAAAATAAATTTTTGAAGATGTTGTATTGTTCGTAGAATAAGGGTTGTTGAACTATTGTAAGGTCGTAGATACTTGTAATAAGATGGGACCAGCAAGGTACTGTCATCTAAAGTAGAGAAAATTAACAAGGATCACAGGTGATTTAGAGGAATAACAAATGATTTGGAAGGATCACTAGCAATCCAAGAGAATCGTGGGTGATTTACATAATCATTGGGGATTCTTGTGAAAATCATTAACTTTTCTATAAATGATAAACAAATGTTTTGAATGATTATTTTTATTTCTTTTCATGTTTTATGAAATGAAATAGAATAATACCTTGTGATGTTGAGATAAGCTGCAAAATGCCTCCAAACATTAGATGAAACTGATTGAAGTTGATGACCAATTGTTGAGGTTCCTATGAAGATGATTGATGAAAATTTTGTTCAAATGAATTTTTGCAAGAACTTGAGGTTGATGTAGGGCTTTGATGATCTCTAGAGTGATGGAGATTTGTTTTGGGTCAAAAAACAAAGTGCAAGTGTCATGAAAAATATTCGAAGATCTTTGGTAAATGATCAAAAACTACTTTTTATAATCGCGGCGATTGGTTAGAATCATTAGTGATCCGGAATTTTTGGGAGAATGTTTAGGAAATTGTTAAAACCACTTCCTAAAAGGGTTTTTAGTTAAATTGGAGAGACAAAATGGTTAGGAGGAGGTTAAGGTCAAGTTTGGTAGGTTAGGGTCTTAAGATAAAATGGGTTTGAGGTGGTTTTGAGATGGTTAGATAGTTTAGGATAGATAAATGTAATTTAGGATGGGTAGATAGTAATTTATGAGGGCATACAAATTTAGTTTACGGGATGAGGAGGTGACTTAGGATATTGATATAATAATAGGATTTAATTAAATAATGGTATATCGAAGGAAGGAGGTGGGTGATGAAAACTCGGTGTCTCTGCAATCGACCAATTCATGGAAGCACATATCACATCGATGGTGACCCGACTAGAGAAATTGACAGGAAAAATTCAAGAGAAACCCACAATGGCATGAGGTGTATAAATTTTGAGGTCAAATGCCACACGAGAAATACATGTATGTGTAGATGTATGTAAGCCATGCTTCTAGATTATGAAATATTTGAAGGAGGACATAATGCTCATGAAGCTTGCCCCTATTACATCGTGCAGTAGGCAAAAGTACTTACTTATTATAAGATATGTAGTGCACATACACATGACACATGAAAATTTTGCATCATTGATCAAATCCATGAAGTCTGGTCATTTGGACTTCATCGGGCTGCAATAGAAAATACTAATGAAGGATGTGGTGGATATGACTAAGATAAAAATGGTCGAGGACGAGTAGGTCATGGAGTGGAAGATTTATAGGAACTTATTAACTATTATTAGACCATAACTAACAGATTAACCAAACATTTTTCAAAAGGAGCACAAGGTAGAATATTTCCTAGATCTATATGCACTCATGAAGGTAAAGGAGAAAAGGGCATGACAATGAGAAAAGGGGACGAAGCTAATTCAAAGTCTATTCAAACAAAGCAACCTTTCACTAAGTTACAAGTAATGACTTGCACGCCTTTGCGTAGGCCAAAAGATTTATCTTTGGATAAATGAAATAAGCAATTATCAATATTGAGAAATCGTATCTGATGGGAGGAAATAGAGGGAAATCCTCCAAGAAGAAAAATACTTGGTGCGAAAAATTCAAGGATAGATAGAGTTCCTTATAGATGAAGAAAGTTGTGAAATTAAATGCTTGCATATTATGAGGAAGATGGAGTCAAGGAAAATGAGTTCCATGAGGTTTGTAAATTGTTGCACATAGAGCGAACAATCTTTGCTCCCAGGACAATAGTTGACGCATAAATTACACAAGATAGTGTTAGGGAAAAATTATGGAAGGAACCAAAGAAGAATGTGAAATCAAAAAATATGGAGTGATATGATAGAAAAATACTAATTAATGCATGCATGTATGGTTTGCAACATGAATGCCCTAATTGTTAACACATGCACATAATGTGATATACTCACTATGGATGCTTTGAATAAAATGGGGTGACTAGCATTGAATCCATATCCACATGTATTGTTTATGGAAAACAAAACATGTGTGTTCCTATAGGGATCCTAAAGAATTCCATCATTATTATAATGGGAGTGAATTTCCATAAATATTTCAAAGTAATACCCTTTGTTGGAAGCAAATAATTTTCCATCTCTACTAGGAAGGCTTTGGTGTTATGCCAATTTAATGCTAACTTATAATTCAACAAAAGGTATGTCAATTTTGAGAGTGGAACCCAATGTGTAACCTTTACTGATGGACCCAAGACAAAGGGCACCATATGTTGAAAATGTGGAAGAATATGAAGACTTGGAGAGCATATACAACATACAAGGTACATGGCTATAAAATTCTAAATCAACACTAGAATGTGAAATCATGTGAGGTGATAACCAATCGATGTCGGATACAACTAATGTGGCATGTGATAATTGGGTGGATGATTTGTATGAACTGTTAGGGCGAGAATGTGGAATGATCACAAGCGTGTCAAAGTTTCCAATTATCCAAGAGCCTAACACTATTGAAAAATGTTTTGGAAGGATAAGTAATAAAACACACACAAACCCACTATCTTTCGGTGTAAGTGAAAATGTACGATATTTCATCAATGAAATAAAAGTTTATACGCAACCTAAAAACACAAATTAATTGTTTAATATACTTTAAAGGGAACCACCACAAGATGGATTCTATGGATATCATCAAGTCAAAATTACAGAGGAAGATAGGGCATGAAGACAACTTCTATGACCAAATGGTGATCATTTTTCTATATAACCATGCCATTTAGACTTAAAAACGTACCGTGGTCTTTTCACACATCATTATTCTGCATTTGAAGATTTAATATTGAAGTTTCTTCAAATATACCTAGATGATTGGATGGTTTATGACTTTGTACAAGATCATTGTCATAATATGAGACAAATGTTTGAGAACTACGAGACATTTACATATTTTCATCAATTTAAAGAATTATGTGTTCGCAAAACAATTTAGTACATTGATAGGACATATAATATGCAAGGATGGGTTGTTGGTGGATCCGTATAAATTCATATTAATAATTCATCTTGAGCTGCTGAAAATAAAAAAGAAGCCCACACATTCTTAGGACATTAAAAATGTTATTGAAAATTTATCAAAGACTTCAAAATTTTTAGTACCATTAGAAAAGTTTCTAAGAAGAATAGGATAATTTGAGTGGGGTACTGGACCAAAAACATGCATTTAAACAATTGAAGGATGAATCAATAGAAGCTCCCATTTTACAATTCCTAGATTAGAATACACCATTCCATGAGCACATAAACACATGAAGAACTATTGTTCGAGAAATATTTTTACCTGTAAGAAGAAAGGAATTTGGACTATCCTATTTATTTTGTAAAAATTTAGACACTATCTTTTGGAAACTCCATTTTTTATATCTACGGATCACATGGCTCTTAAACACTTGGTGAATAAAGCAATCTTGCATGGGAGGATCTATAGATGGATTATAATTTTTCAAGAGTTCTAATTTTTGGTGGTTGTAAAACTAGGAAAAAAATAATGCAAAACATGATCATTTGTTGTGCATAATGACCATTGAAAGGGTATAATCAATAGAAAAAGGAATGCAAGATGCAAAATTGTTTGAAATACAAAGTACTCTTGATGAATTGGAAGATAGAACTTATTTTCTACAACAAGGAGTCACGTCGAGAGAACTATACAATGAGCAAAGGAAGCATTTAACTATTACGGTCATACCATACTAGCTAATAGGAAAAAAAAACTCTACAAGATGGGGTGTGATGAGATCTTGTGGCGATATGTAATGACACATGAAAGGATAGATATTTTGAAGCGAGGCACATGAAGGGATTATATGATGCCACTACATTGGTGATGTAACTACATGGAAAAATCTTAATACGTGGCTCTAGTGGCAAATTTTGTTGAAAGATGCTAAGGAATATCCTAAGCATGCGATAATACAAGCGTTTTAGAAAACTGAACAAGTGCGACACAATTCCTTAAATACTGTAAAAATGTAAGAACCATTTGCTAAATGGATAATTGAATTTGTGGGTCCAATCAATCCTATTGTACAAAGAACCAACATGATATATAATTACACCAAATTATTATCTAACAAGATGGGTAGATGCCACACAAACAAAAGATTTCAAAATAGCTACCATGGATAGATTCCTATGGGAAAATAGTTCCATAAGGAAATTTAAATGAAGAAAGAGAGGGACCAAGCACGTATAAAATTTGATCTAATGTCTCATTTGAGGCCTATTGAATTATCTTGATGAAGAAACTAGGAAGTGACTTTGAGTAAGGAAGATAGAAAATGATCATGTAAGAATCCTTAGTGTTGACACCACCTTGTAATAGTTTAGCTTTCTATTATAAACTATGTAAGAACCCCGTTCAAGAGAAGATTACTATAGATGTCATTAAGGATTTCAAGGTAAATTTCTTACACTTTTCATAGCTTCAATTAAGTTCTCGAATTATTAACTTATATTCATAATTTTTTTAATCACGAGATACCTCCATTATCATGAAGCCTCTGTGATTTTAATCTAAATCTCATCTTCACTCAGGATTTTGGCTTGTCAATATAAAATTTGCGAGATGAAATTGTAAAAGTCACTAATTTGGCTTTGTTTTGATGAATTCCCCGAACCCGTAAAGGGTTTTGTTGTAAAGAGAAAATTTTCCACTAAGATGTGATTGAGTAGATGTCGAAAAATCAAAAAGAAAGAAGGTAAGTTAGTACAACACTTAAATAAATTAGTGTCCAAAGGAGCAATGGTAAGAGGAATACCTTGCATTAAATAATTATCATTCAAGGAATTGTTGGTTAATCGAGAATACCACTCCAAAATATTCACCATGAGGAATATCTCAACAATGGAACCCAAATGTCAACACAAATGTGGCAATAGGATAATATTCTATCATGAATTCCTCGTCTTTATGATTGTTTTAGAAATGCAAAACTTTTGGTTTGATGGCATTAATCTACAAACATAATAACATGCACACCACAAGAATGCCATGAAATATAATACGAAGGATAACAAGAGAACTAAAATATAAATAGAAATTATATTATTAACAAGATATTGTTAGAGTATCACCCGAGAACTACTATGAGTGTTACCAACTTCGCATGCATTTCCAAGCTGTAATTCTAGGAGAAACATCACAATTATGCCTCTTGATGGCTTCCTTAAAACACTGCACAAGGATATGGAATCTTTAATACTTGCATATAATAATCCTCACAACTTTCGTATGTCTTAAATGAGAGGAAGGCTCTCTATTTATATCACTCTAGAGCTTATCCACCCTATCTCTAAGATAAAATAAGAAATCTCTTCTACCCAATCATTTAAATATGTCAACTCTTATCTTTACATGTAGGCTTATCACTTAGGATGGGAAAAACCTTATCATTTACACATGAGATTCTACCTTTTCTAAACTTTATCTCAAAATACAAATAAAATATTCAAAATATTTATAACATCACTCTTTTGTCATTAATACAAATATAATATTTCTAATTTATGGCCATGTAGACCCTACTTACCTATTAGTATGACCTTTGACACTTTTATATTATTGTGACCGTTTATGAAAAATATTTATCTTTTACAATTGAATATCACTTTTAGAACGTCTCTAATGTACTTTGATTGGAATATCTACTAGTTACATTATACCTTCTATGATGTACTTTAGTGGCAAGCAATGTTAACTTCTAGTGGACACTACTATTAACTACACTTAACAACCTACCATTAACAATATATATATATATATATATATATAAAATTCTTGAGAAAAATTATAGTGTCAATAGTCCATAGTGTTGACACCACCTTAGAATAGTTTAGATTTTTTGATAAACTCTATAAGCGCCCCATTTAATGAAATATAATTGTATATGTCATTAAGGTGTCAAGGTAATAGAAGAACTTGTCTTAAATGTCAATTCTATTCCAATGCATGATGGCTTAGCAAGGTGAAATAGATTGTACATCAAATGATATCGAGTGTGGCTACAAACCTTAGAAAGAGGTTAAGTGGTGTGGAGACTAGTACAATACTAGCCATGAGGTTAGAACTCTACACAACTTAAGAATTTTGACTAAATTTCAAAGTGCACACAAGGTTAGGAAAGGAGCATAAGGAAAAGAGACGCAACAAAATATATCGACAATTGTATGATATTGCATAGAATTTTTTTACACAATGTTCTTTATCTGTTGTAAAGTGCACGATAGAAATGTAGTACGCAACAAGATTGCGTGGAAGGACACACACAATGGTTGTGCATAATATTTTGGAGTGTGTAGGAATTTTAATGAGGTGCAAAGGTGGCACGTGAGGATTGCTCAATAGAGAAAGGAGTGCACGGATATTTTCGAAGGTCATTGCGCGAAGTTAGGCAAATGAAGGATTACATGGAAGATCAAAGAAACTAAAAGGAAAAAAACCATAAAATGACAAACGGAGTAGGTGGAGAGCAACATGTAGCATACGTGGTAGATAGGGGACAAAGTGTCGACCGAGCAGATGACCTATTTTATTCTAGATGGATTTCTCACTTACCAGATTTTGGTAGTTCGATGCTATTAATGAGAAGAATTAAAATTAATTTTTGAGAGGGCTGAGGAGATAGTTCAAAAGGAAATTTGAAATGAAGAAACAACGGGACCAAGTACATATAAAAGACGATTCAATGTCTTATCGAAGGCTATTAAGGAAGGAACTAAGAAGCGAGTTTGAGAAACAAAGAGCTAGACCAGTGAGTGTGTAAGAATCCTTAGTGTTGACACCACCTTGCAATAGTTTAGCTTTATGTTATAAATTCTGTAGCAGCCCCATGATTTGAGAGAAGATTATTGTTAAGGCTTTCAAGGTAAATTTCTTACAATTTTTGTAGTTACAATTAAATTCTTGAATTATTAACTTATATTCATAATTTTTTAAATTACAGATATCTTCATTATTATGCAGCCTCTACAATTTGCACAGTCTAATCTTTGTTAGATATGTGCCAACCAAGTTAGATTTTGGATCCCTTTGCGGTATGGTTTGTACGTCATTTCTTAAAGGGGGTGTGAGGGGGCTTGTCACCCCACTCTTGTAGCAGGGGGTTTCAAGAGGGGGCAGTGACATGTTATGGAGCCCCTCTGGCGGGAGTTCCAGGCGGAGCCCCTGAAGCAAAAATTAAGGAGTCAATCCCTTGTTTCTAGAAAGATGAATTCAACTGAATTCTATTTTTAGAAAGGAAAATCCTAATGACATTTTTCCACTCTATTTTTAGGAGGAGGAATCCTAACTGTACTTCGCCAATTAGGTGTATATATTTTTGTGGAGATCTAAAGTTTCTCATAACAAGTTTGCATGTAATCTGTTCATCTTGAGTTAATAAAGCTTGATATCTTGCATCGTGGATGTTTCCCTAAGCACTCAACTGGGGTTTTACCACGTAAATCTGGTGTTTGTCTCTTGCATGTTTGGTATTTTGTATATTTCATTTATCTCTATCTCTGTAAACTGTTATTTTGTTATTCAACTTTCTGCATATTCATTGCTGCATAATCTGTGATTTCCTAACAATCTCATCTTCACTAAGGATTTCGGCTTCTGTCAATATAAAATTTGCAGATGAAACTATGACAGTCACTTATTTGGCTTTGTTTGGATGACAATCAAAGGGTTTCGTTGTAAAGAGAAAACGCAGCACTAAGATATGATTGAGCAGGTGTCCAAAAAAAAGAAGAAGAAAGAAGGTAAGTTACTGCGGTATTTAAATAAATTAGTGGCGAAAGAGCAATGATAAGAGGAATACACGTAAAAGGGAAAGTAATATAAGGGTCATCCAACATGGGACACTTTTCACTGTGTTTGCATTGAGTAAATAGGAAGACCCTTTCTATCTGGCCAGGAATAAATTGCATCATTACCGTGGAGATTGAAAGGGACAATTCAAGTGGAATTGTTTTCACAAAATAGAGAATATTAAAATATCTGTATGAAATTTGAATTTATTAAAGGAGTCATCAATTAAGAGGGGTGGAGATAGTTGTGGTGGTTGATGAATTCTCCAACAATAGTTTATAGTTATTTATCATTGATTAATTTAAATTATTAATATCTGTTTCATCTTTAGATTTTATTTGGAAATGTATTCACATATTAATTAAAATATATTGAGAAAGTATTTGATGGTTTAAAAAAAGGGGGTGGTTCAGTTGTTATTTATGGTCTACATACATTAAATTTTAACTAGAATTATATTGATTGGTTTAGGTTTGGAGAAGAAATTATAGAGGGTAGTAATTCTTGTCGATAAAAATCTTTAAGAAACATGTCTTACTAATAAAACATATTTTCGATATCTACATGTCTTTAGTTGTGAAGCTAAATAACATACATGCATGTGTGTGTGTGAAGTGTGCCGAAAAGGTATATGTTGAATTAGATGAGCGAAAACACGTGTCTGAATTCAAAAAACTTTAATGAAAATGAAAGAAAAGAAAATATAAAAATCCAAACTTCAAGAAAATTAGATCAAATAAGAAGTGTACACTGAAAGGTATAGTCCACATGATTTTCATTTTATATTTTTAAATAACTTTAAATTAATTACTAATAAAGACTTGAAGACAGTGAAGGAGGCACTTGGCTTAAACAAAAATAATGTTTGAAGAAGTCCATAAATGAAAAATAGATTCCTTAGTTAAAAATAAGACATCTTCCTAAGTGGAATTGTCTCCTAGTAGAAAATGTGCTAGTTGTAAATGGATGTCCAAAAATAAGTACAATGTAAAAGTAAAATTGAGAAATATGATTTTTTTGGGTAGAAAAGAGGCTCTCTCAAGTAGATGGCATTTATTTTGGTGATAGAATTCCCCTATTGCTAAGTTAGCATAAGTTAGATTGTTTTTTGTGAATACAATTTTTTTAATCGTAAAATGAAACATATAGATGTAAAGACAACATTTCTACACAAAGAGGTTGAGGAAGAAATTTATATGGTGCAGCTTTTATTTTTTAAGGTATGAAAGAAAGGAGTCCAATTGCTATGTAAGTACGTTGTTCAATAATCTAATTACAAATTGAAGCAATGCCAAAAGATGTGGATTCAAAAGTTTGATAGATATATATTGGGACTTGGGATCGCATAAAGAAAACCCGATCCTTTAGTGTATTTCAAACTTGACTAGGTGATATTCTTGTTATAATCTTTTGTATGTGTATGATATGTTTTTAATTGGTAACAACAAGTACCTAATGATCGGTCAGTCTTGAGTCTTAGTTATCATCTCAATTTGATATGAAGGATTTGAGAGTTTGAGTAGTAAAATATTAATTTTGGGCATAAAAATTAAAAGAGATCATATAAATAGGAATTGGTTGAATCAAAGAAAACATGATGAGACGATACTTTATAGGTTAAGGAAAGTAAGCATGATATTAGTTCCTTCCATGTTGGTCAAACATTATCTATTGAATAATGTTGCAAGATTAAAGAGGAAATTAAGGATGTGTATTAGGTTTTGTGTGCATGGGAGCCTAATGCATGTTATGGTTTGATGCGGGAGCATAACTTGCAGAGACCATAAATTTTGATCCGACCGTTGGATCGTCCTAAAATTTTACAGGGTGGTTGATATACATTAGTACTATGCTTGGGTCAATTTTCCTACAAGGTTATGCCCATTTTGGCATGTTTTGGGCTTGGATTCCTTCATCTAGTGGCCTAAAATTGGCTCCGAATGTTTTTTCCGCTTTTGACTAGGTCTTAGAACTTTAATAACTTTTGTTGTGCTTGTTAGAATAAGTCCAAATTTGTGTGAGCCTTAATTTATGAATGCATATTTGGCACACAAATTTTGGGGTCATTCTGAGTTGTTTTGCATTTTAGGGTTTGTTGGCATTTTAGGGTTTTAGAGTAGTCTTGAAATAAAAGGAGGATTGTAATGATGTAATAGATTAGTGTGAATTCCAGAATGAGAAGTAAGCTATTTTGAAACTCCTGGTTTTATTTACAAAGTTGTTTATGTGTGTTTTGGAGGTATTTCAACCTCTTGCAGTTGGATTCACATCAATTGGTATCAGAGCTGGATTTTGATCTTGTGGAAATAGTTAAGGTAACATATTACATTTTTGTGTAGTTTTTACCTCTATTTTATATAACCATGGCTAGACATAGGAGGGGAGGTTATGCCCAAATGAATAGGCATATGCAGGAGCTACAAAGACAAGTTGTTGAGCTCGGGAGAAGTTACCCACCTTAGAAGGAGACATGCAAATGGGGATGCAAACCCAGATAGTGATATTGAAGAAGACCTCCATTAATGAATGAAGGAGGAGATGAAGAAGAAAATGAGAGAGATGAAGAAACTTGAATGAGAGACCATTTGAGGAGAGATTGATCAAGGCTTTAGAGGGAAAGAATGATGGCATCAAGATTAATGTTCTGATTATGGTGGAGGGTTACTGACCAGAGGAGTTGATTGACTTGTTGAATCACATGGAAAAATTCTTTTGAGTGGAAAACCCTTTTAGAGGAGAAGAAGGTTAAGTTTTCATGCACTAAGTTGGCTAGACATGCATTGATCTAGTGGGATCACCTACAAAATGAAAGACAAAGGAATGGAAAGGGAAAGATCTGAAACTGGAATAAAATGGTAAAGAAGTTGAAAGAAAATTTTCTTCTGTAGATTATTCTAGACACTCTTTGAAGGTTCCAAAACCTAAGACAGAAGGATCTCAACATTGAGGAGTATACTAATGAATTTTATAAGTTATCAATCAGGGTGGAACAGGGAGAGTTTGAAGAACAAAAGGCTACATGGTACATAAATGGGTTGAGTTACACCATACAAGATGAGCTGAGTATGCTCATATCCATAGCCTAGATGATGCTTATCAACTTGCATTAAAGGTAGAAGAAAAGAACAAGAGGAATAATTTTAGAAGAGGTGTGAAGAGAGGTCCATCATCATCTCCAATGAGAGGAAGGGTAGATTTGAATCTACAAAAGGTGAATCCTCTAATACAAAAGGGCATGAAGATTCTGGTCAAAGCCATGGTAACTACCAAAGAGGTAGGGGGTTTCAGAGGGGAAGAGGTTATAATGGAGGATAGGGTTGGAATAGCCCCAAAAGGCAATATACATGTTACAGATGTGGTGAAGAGGGGCACAAGCTTTTGAGTGTCTGCACTATCCTACACAAGATAGATGGCAAGGAGAAAAACCACGAGTAAATCTAGTTGAAGTGAAGAGGAAGAAGAAATGGAGGTTGCTGCAGACTTGGGTGAAACCCTCATGATAAGGAGGACGATGATTGTCCCAAGGAAGGAGAAAGAACATGATGTTTTGGAGCTTGATTCGTGGCTGCGAACAAATATATTTTGAACAAGATGCACCTCTGGAGGAAAGGTATGTAAAATTATTATTGATGGTGGTAGTTGTGAAAATATGGTTTCAACTATGATGGTTGATAAACTCAATTTGAAATGTGAGAAGCACCCATATCCCTATCGTATATCATGGTTCAAGAAAGGAAATGAAGTAACCATAGATAAAATATGCCTTATAAAGTTTTCAATTGGGAATACCTACAAGGATGAGGTGTGGTGTGATGTTATCCCAATGGATGCATGTCATATATTATTGGGAGGCCTTGGCAATATGATAGAAAGGTTACACATGATGGAGGAAAAATACATATACCTTTTGGAAGGATGGTGTAAAGGTGGTCTTGTTACCCTTCAAGGAAGAAGAGAAGAGTGAGGGCTTATTGGATACAAAAGAGTTTGTTATAGAAATGGAAGAAGTTGGCTGGTGTTATGCACTAATGTCAAAGAAGGTGGAAATAGAGGACTTTAATATACTGTTTTGCATAGAAAAGGTACTAAAAGAATACAAAGATGTCATACCAGATGAGCTACAGATGATGGGTTACCTCTAAAGCAAGATATTCAACACCATATTGATTTGATCCCAGGATCGGCCCTTCCAAACCAGAAGCCTATCGGATGAGTCCGACACATAGAGTGAAGAGTTGAACAAACAAGTGACAGATCTAATACATAAAGGGTTAGTGAGAGAAAGCATGATTCCATGTGCAACTCCAAGCGTTATTGACTCCCAAAAAATATGGAGACTGGAGAATGTGTGTGGATAGTAGAGCCATAAATAAGATCACAATTAAGTATCGGTTCCCAATTCCAAGATTGGATGATATGATGGATGTGCTAGTGGGAGCCCGATATTTTAGCAAGATTGACCTGGAGTGGGTACTACTACCAGATCTCGAATCCGTGAAGGGGATGAATGGAAAATGCTTTCAAAACAAAAGATGGATTATACGAGTGGATGGTGATGCCATTTGGGCTATCTAATGCACCCAGTACATTCATGAGGTTGATGAACAAAGTAGTACTCGAGAATACAATGGTAAGTTTGTTGTTGTCTATTTTGATGATATTTTGATATTCAATAAGACAGTGGAAGAACACTTGTTACATATGAAATTGGTGTTAGACTTGTTACGTAAAGAGAGTCATGTATGCAAACTTAAAGAAGTGTAGATTTCTTCAGAAAAGTCTTTTTTTTTGGGATTTTTCATATCAAAGGATGGAGTGAGGATGGATGAGGAAAAGTAAAGGAAATTTTGGAATGGCCTATTCCAAGGAATGTGACAGAGGTTCATAGTTTTCATGGATTGGAAAATTTTTATAGGAAGTTCATTAGGAATTTTAGTAGCATTGTTGCACCCATAACAGTGTACAAAAGGGAGGGAGTTTGTATGGACCAAGACAACAAAAATAGTTTTGAATTGTTGAAGAAGAAAGTGTCAGAGGCACCTTGTTTTGGTATTGCAGATTTTAGCAAGGTCTTTGAGGTTGATTGTGATGCCTCACATGTTGGGATTGGAGCTGTATTGAGTCAAGAAGGATGACCTATGGCATTCTTTAGTGAAAATCTAAATGAAGTCAGGGAAATATTCTACTTATGATGTGGAATTTTATGCTATTGTTCAGGCATTAAGGCATTGGAGACATTACTTGGTAGCTAAGGAATTTGTACTCTTTACTGACCATGAAGCATTGAGGTATGTAAAACACAGAAGAAGAAACTAAATAGTAGGCATGCAAAATGGGTTTCATTTTTGCAAGAATATACTTTTGTCTTAAAGCATAAGTTTAGTAAAGTAATCAAGTTGTTGATGCCTTGAGTAGGCGTGTAGCACTTTTGACAACAATGGAAAATGAAGTAGTAGGGTTTGAGGTAGTTAAGGAATTGTATGAAGGTGATCCATATTTTGGTGATGTTGTGAAAACTTAAGGACCCTATAGTAGGTAGTGATTCTTTTGATTATTTGATGCAGGATGGTTATTTATTTAGGAAAACAATTGTGCATCCCTATTGGTTCAATGAGAGAAAATATTATAAGAGAATTGCATAGTGGGGGTTGGTTTAGACACTTTGGTATAAGTAAGACAATTTCTCTTGTTATAGAAAAGTATTATTGGCCAAAGGTAAAGAGGGACATAAGTAGGATTGTAGCAAGATGTAGAGTGTGTCAAATGGCTAAGGGCCATGCACATAATATTGGGTTGTATATGCCATTACCTATCCCTACAGGGCCATGGGTTGATTTGAGTATGGATTTTGTGTTAGGACTTCCTAACACATAATGAGGAATGATTCTATATCTTTTTGTGGTTGATAGATTCTCTAAGATGGCACATTTCATTTCTTGTAAAAAAACTAATGATGCTTCTAGAATTGCAGATTTTTTTTTTCAGAAGTGGTTAGATTGCATGGAATTCCAAGAACGATCACTCAGATTAGGACACATGAAGTTTTTGAGTCACTTTTGGAGGACTCTGTGGAAGAAAATGGGACACAACTACAGTTCAGTAGTGCATATCACCCCTGAAATTGATGGGAAGATGGAAGTAGTGAACAAAAGCTTGGGAAATCTCCTACATTGTATAGTTGGAGAAAAGCCAAAACAATGGGACTTAGCTTTACCTCAAGCTGAGTTTGCATATAATAGCTTGTAAAAAAAGGTCAATAGGGAGGTATCCTTTCCAAATTTTATATGGTAGGAATCCCAAGGGGTCCTAGATCTAATTGTTCTACCCATGGTGAAGATGAAACTAGTGATGATGTGAAGAAGCATTTGCAGAACACATTCTACAGATTGCAAGATGAAGTGAGGGAAAAGCTAAAAGTGAGTAATGCACAATATAAAAAGCATTTGAGATGGTAGAGAGTAAGTGTATTTGAAGAAGGAGATATGGTGATGGTTCATCTTAGAAAAAGAGGTTTCCAAAGGGACATATAATAAACTCAAGTATAAGAAGATTGGGCCATGTAGGATTCTGAAGAAAATGAGTGATAATGCCTACAAGGTGGAGCTACCTGAAAACTTTGCTATCTCACCATTTTTAATGTTTCTAACTTATATAAGTTTCCAGGTCATGATGAAAATGTTGTAGAGGAGGAAGAAATAAACTGGAAGCAATGCCGAAGAAGAAAAAGGAGAGGGTAATGTGTGTCTTGGACCAAAAGACAATCACTACTAGACATGGGAGCTACAACAAATATTTGGTATAAGTGGGAAGGTTTGCAACAAGAAGAAAATACTTGGATTCTGAGTGGGAGTTGAAGAAAATTTGATTGCAAAATTAGATGAATTTATGTTAACAAAATTCGCGTAGGAGCTGAATTCTTTTCAACCAGGGGAGAATGATGTGGGAGCATAACTTACGAGAGACCATAACTTTTATCCGAATATTGGATCATCTTGAAATTTTGGGGTGGTAGATATACATTAGTACTATTGGGTCAAAATTTATTCACACAAATTTGTGCCCATTTTGGCACATTTTCAGGCTTGGATTCCTTCATCTAGTGGTCTAAAATTGGCTCTCGAATGTTTTTTCCGCTTTTGACTAGGTCTTAGAACTTTAATAACTTTTGTTGTGCTTGTTAGAATAATTCCAAATTTCATGTGAGCCTAACTTATGAATGAATATTTGGTACACAAATTTTGGGGTCATTCCGAGTTGTTTTGCAAGGTTTTTTGGGGTTTGTTGGCACTCTAGGGTTTAGAGTAGTTTGAAATAAAAGGAGGATTGTAATGATGTAATAGATTAGTGTGAATTCGAGAATGAGAAGTAAGATATTTTGAAACTCTGTTTTTTTAGTAAAGCTATTCATTGGTGTTTTTGGAGGTATTTCAACCTCAAATGGATTCACATCATGGGTTGTACCATAGTTGATATTTCCCATGTAGTGGGAGTAGTGAAGAGATATATGACTAACCCACAACACGACTAGTATGAAAATGAATTTATAAATATTTGTATAGCAATTCAAATTATGTAATTTTCTACCAAGGTAAATTGGGTGAGAATAAAAATATGAATCTACAAATATAAATTCAATAAGTTTATAAATACATGAGTGCATAATGCATTATACAATCAATCATAAATTGAATTTCTAAAGAAAATTGTTACAAGAATGATATTGAAGAACTATAAGAGTAAACTTATGAAGTATCATATCTTTCCATTGTGTTCATTTTTATGGCAACATGTAAATCGTGGTTGTTTTTAACACTTTATAATGTGTAATAGTCATGTTAAACAATAATGCTAGTCATCACTTTTCAACGCTAACATACCAACATATTACATTCAGTAAGTCTAAATTTATTGTTTTAAAGAATATGCTCATGCTAAAATTTGATTCAAGCGTTTAAAAAGTGTCATATTAAACAAGCCTCAAACTCACATCTCACTCCTGGTTTTAATGGTTTTATATTATTAAATTGATTAAGGATTTTAACAAATCGCAATGATTGGATATATGATTTAGTAGGTTATATTTGTTTAGATATTAATCGTAATAGATGTGGTTAGTTTAGTCTATATGTTATTGAAAAAACACTTTCCACGTTTACAAATGGCACAATCGTAGAATAATGTAGAAAATAGGGGTGTATTTATATTAAAACCTATGCTCGTGAAGTGAGCAAAATTACAAAATACAAAGATCTACACTAGTGTTATTAACAACTCCAAAGTAATGTCAAAATATATCACGGTTTCAAACTTCATCCTACCAATAAAATTCTTCAACCACCATGAAATTAGTTGTTATAGTTCAGGTTGTTGGAAGGATTTTTACAATAAATTTATAGGGTTATTTACCATCGATTAATTTAAATGATCAATATATTTTCTATTTTTATATATTTATAAAGAACCTTGTGTTATTATTTTTAAATTTTAATATATAAAAAGGAATAATTTTTTAGGTCATTACCATGGAATTTAATATTTATCATATTAATTTATTTTAATATTAATAAACAAATAAATCAACATTATAATAATTAACTATGAAAAATATGTTAAATAGATTTATTTGAAAAATATAGATAAATAGCAATCTCAAAGAGTTTAGCTTAGATTTTCCCATACCATGCGGTTGAATTCTCTTTGTATTTCATATTAATGACAAAATTGTTTTCAAGAAAAAGGGCTCAAACCATACCATATGGGTAACATACTACTATTTTTATTGATTTCTCAAACTAATCTAAATAAAAATAAAATTATTTGATGGTCAAATGGATATCAAATTTAATGTACAAAACAAAATGTTCACAATCAAACTATTAGATCCCATCCCTTTGCTACAATTCTATAAATATTGCTTTGCTAACAAAGAGATTCTCTCAAGTAGAGGGATTTGTTTTGGTGATATTTTTTTCTTTTTTGCTAAGTTAACATCAATTTGATTAATTTTGGCAATTAGTGCTCCTTTTGATCTTAAAATAAAAGAATAGATGTAAAGACAACATTTTTTTGTAAAGAGCTTGAGGAACAAATCTATATGGCACAAATTAAAAATTTGAAAGGTATGAAAGGAAAGGAAGAATCACTACTCAAGGTAAGGAAATCTACATATAAATTGAAGCAATCACTAAGGATGTGGAATCATAAATTTGAGAGGTGTGTGTTGGCACTTAGTATTGCATGAAGAAAAATAAATTCTTTAGTGTATATCAAACATGGCTTTGTGTGGATAATACATTTTTAATAGGTAATGTCAATGTAATGATAAATTGGTTATGTCTCAGATTATCATCTCAATTTGATATGAAGAATCTAAGTGCTACAAAATTAATCACACCCATAGAAAATAAAAGAGATCATATAAATTAGAATTTTGGTTGAAAAAATGAAAGTATGCTGACTTTAGATGTATAAATTTAGGATGTGTAAAAAAAAATTGATAAAACTCCCTTCAATATTAATTAAAATTTATTTGTTAAACAATATTGTGAGATAGAAGAGGAAATTAAGGACGTGTTTAAAGTTTCTTTTTCATGTGTTATTAGGATCCTAATATATGCTCTGGTTTTACCATAACTAATATTTCTCATATAGTGGGAGTAGTGAGCAGATATATGACCAATCTTGAGAAGGAACATTGGAATACTATGAAAAAGATTTTCAAATATTTGTGTGGTACTTCAAATTATTTAATATTCTACTAAAGAAGCTCCGGTGAGAATACAAACATGAATCTTTAACTTTTGAATTTTAAAAAGGATAAATATTTTTCTATCAAATATCTGAAACTTTTTAGGTGTTTAAATTTTTGGTTGAGAAATGAGTTGAATAAGAAAAAGGTAGGAGATTTTTGTAGTATGTACAAGAGACATAGAGTACACAAAAACCATTCATGCATGTACGGAAGTAGTATAGCTAAATTGGTTGTGTTCAATTGATCGTATCTTACCAAAAATTTTAAGGATGGAATATGACAATTAAACTATAATATATTTAGTAAAGAATGGTTCTTATCATTTTAGATAGAAGCATGTCGATGAATGATACTAAATTGTTAGAGAAAAGGTTAAATCTACATGAAGATATACTATTGGTAAAAGTGAATACGTATGACAATGTTACTAGTTTGTTGACGAAGGATGTGGGTAGTGAGGAATTGTATTGGTGAAAAAATCAATGGGGATGGCTATCCTTAGAAGCCAAAAGTTTGAATCTATTCCCTTACGGAAAGTATTCAACAAGTGGGAGAACGTAGGAAAGGTGTTTTATTCATATAATCTACTTGATTTATATTTATATTAAGATTGTAGATCTGTAATAAGGGATTTTTTAGGAATCCATCTTAGTTAGCTTTGGTGGTTTTAGCCCATTTTTATATAGACAATTGTTTTGGTACCTATAATATTATGATAAGTTGCTTGAACACTTTCTTATTGATGTAAATTTTTATGGTGGCACATGAATTAGTGTAGAGTAGAAATTTAAATTATATTATTGTATTGTAACCAATTAAGTTAAAGTAATAATGAAGAGGATATATGTAATGGATTTCTTCATGGAAGGGTTTTCCTATGGGAAATCTTGTGTATTGTGTGTATGTCAAATTTTCTATTTTGATTATAGTTTAAAGATTTAGTTAATATTGCTCATTTCATGTTATTTTTCAATATATTTCTCCTCAATCGATACATACTCAAATCATATTTAGATACATGTGTATAATTTTGAGACATGTTCAAATTTATATTTAGTGCATATTACGAGACACAAGCTCATAGAGAAATTTTACCAATTTTAAAACAACCAAGTGTATTCATTCCTATCATCTTTTCTATATTTCACCATCTTGAAATATATATATATATATATATATATATATATATATATCTTTGTTGTTTGAGCATAAGTTTCCAAATTGATGAGTACAAACACTAGCAACATGGTCATACAAACTTAGCTTGGGAGGTAAGGTGATTTGAATTTCAACTTGCTTTAGTTATCTTACTAATTTAGAGAAATCTCAATAAATGGAAAGGTGATTGTAGATAAATATTCTTAGGTAAGTGTTTCTTTATTCTACCAAATAATATATATCTACACAAATACATCGAAGTGAGACATTATGTAGACACCTAATTTAGTATGGGATTAGTTCACTTTTATCCTAGTGTGTATGTGTGTGAGTGTGTGTGCGCACGTGTGTGGATTAGTGATCCAATTTAGTCTCCTGTTGCAAAGTGTTTCTTTTATGTCATTTGACTTTGATTTATCTCTCGTATGTCCCTTGGTTCTTTCAATATCTTCAACCTCAAGTGTCCCCTTTTGACTTTGTGCTTCTCATTTTTGTCCCTATTTATGCATATTCCCTTCTTTTCACGGGTTTCTCTCTCCACCATATTCTACTACAATGGCATTTTTTTACACTATCAAATTGGTCATGCAATTTTCTCACCCATTATGGAAATGGTTTCCTTTCTTTTAGGTTTACCAATGATTGTGTGTTAACATGTGCATCAATAAAATCTTAATTTAAATTCAACAATTTTATAAATAGTGAGTAAATTAGTGCATTTAGACAATCAAGCACAAACGGAATTTACAAAATAAAATCTGTTACAAGAATGATATCGAAATTGTAATAACATTTTTTTTTGTTTGGAATAACATCTCCATACTAAAAGTTGAATTCAAACATTTAAAAGGCATCCTAGTGTAATCGACACACGTTTCAAAAAAAAAAAAAAGAAAGTTTTCGAACACAAATATACCAGATTGCTTGTTGATCTGCATCCAGTACCGTTTTCGATACTTTTTCTTTAAAAGGGATTTCACTAAGACAAGCTTCCACATTCTAACGTCGCTTTTATTGCTTTGTATATTAACGCCGTCAGATTAAGCTTTTGAGCGAAGAACAGATTCCATTTATTAACTATGAATTGCAATAGATGCTCGGTTACTTTAGTGCACATATTATTGGAAAAACACATTCCACGTTTACAAAGGACATAATTCTTAGATTAAAGTAGAAATTGGGGACAAATTTATATCAAAAACCATTCGTTGAAATCAGCAAAATTAGAAAATACAAAGATCTACCTGACTGCTAATGACAACTGCAAAGTAATGAAATTCTCCTAACATTAGCTCTACCATAGACTCCATTCAATATAAAATTCTTCAACCACCATGGAATTAGTTGTTATTAATGTCAGCATTCACTTGCAACTCGTGGATGAGCGTTGTAGAACCCCAAGCTATCCTTGCCTTTCTGTTAATGGCAGAACACTGCTGCTTCTTCCTCACAATTTTCATGCAGCGTTCATAGCAGCAATTAAGTGCTTGAATTATTAACTGATATAGATAACTCTTTATATCAGAGTTACCAACATTGTAATATATCCTCTGCAATTTGCCCATTTCTGCTTTTATCTTGAAATAAAAATTTAGAGATGAAATTATGAAAGCCACTAGTCTGGCTCTGTTTGGCATGGGTTCATCTGTTTGGATGGTTTCTTTATAAAGAGGGAAAAAGGCTCTAAGAAGGTGTCAAATAATATGGTAAGTTATTGCCACATAAAAGTAAAGGTGACCAATGCTGAGAGGAATAAACGTAAAAGAGTAGATATGGAAGTCCCTTTCTATCTGGAATACTTTTTCCATGTTTGCTTTGAGTGAATATGGAAGTCCCTTTCCATCTGGACGATAATAAGTAGTGTGGAAGTTGAAAGGGACAATTCCAATAGATTTTTTATCACGATATAAATGAGCCGTAGTGGTAGATTTGGAGCATTTATGGAGCGCACACAGTTTAAATTTTCATAGTATGTTTATCAAGGTTCTAAATTTTCAATCCCACCCATTACTCTTGTATTTATACAATCCGTTGAGAGGATTCACTTTGAAGTATACCAGGTGGTTGAGTCACAATAACTCTTACCGTATCATAAAATAAAATTAAAATTCTTCTAAACATATATTAGTAATTTAGGCAGAATTATTTTAATAGTTAAATATTTTGTATATTTTAGATTTAGAATTTTTGTAGTGTATTTTTTTTTTGACTTATGTATAATACAAGGGAATCTTTTGTTTTATGGGTTATTTACAATCCATTAAATTATTAAAAATATATATTCTACATTTTTTTACCTATTAAGTGTAGCTTTATATAATATTTTATGGATGTAATAATTTCAATGCTTTAATCAATTATTACTTAATCTTTAAAACAATCAATATATTTTTCAAGGTATGGTGCAGGATCCGGTAAAGGTGCTCCTGCCTCTGTTGCGTCTGCACTACCTTCAGCTGGGGTTCTTCCTTCCTCGCTTCAGATGTCCGGGACAAGGGTTTTGGCAGGGCACTCTCGACCCGCCTTCCCTTGCCGCGGTCAAATCCACCATCATTTCCCCCTTGTTCTGGCTCATCTATGGTTTATGAGTTGTTGCCCACCATTGTTCTTTGGTTTGATTGATGATGGCTGCCCCAAGGCAAAGATTGTTTACAAACCTCTGACCAACCCCATGGTCTAGGGCAAAGGTTGTGAAATAAAAAAAAAAAAATCACTAAAAATGGCTTGATTTACAGATTTAATAATTTATGTCCAAGGTTGTCTACTCTTTATGAATGGATGTCAAGCCATTGGAGCCCCATCAAGGAATGTAAGTTGGATATTTAAGCTACATCAATGGGGGGTTTTTTATTGTAGTTTTTGCTGAAACTTCAAATAGAGACTTGATATTATGAAAAGTTTGGGAACTCTGGTCCCACTTGCTTTTAAGAAACCATGGTTTCCTTTGTTTAATCTAATGACTGAGACCTTCCAAGTGAAACTGGGTTGGATTCGTTATCTCTATATTCCCATCCAATTTTGGATGAGGAGTTGCTTAACCTCTATAGGTAACACTCTAGGAAAATTCTTGGATATTGATGAAAAGATTGAATATTATGAGCACACCACATATGCAAGAGTTTTGGTTAATATGGATATTGTTGTAGACTTTCATGCCACAATTGAAGTTAGAGTAGAGGATAGAATATGGACACAAAATCTGGATTATGAAGGCTTCCCTTTCAGGTGTAGAACTTGTTTTTCTCTTAGTCATTTAGCTTCTAAGTGTCATATGGGGAGAAAGATTGTTAAAAATAGAAGTTCTTGGGGGAATAATTCATATTCTAGCCACTTGGTTGTGAATGAACCAAAGTGATAGTGCTTCTGAGGCACATTCAAAGCAATTGGATCGTGATGCATATCAGGATGAAGTGTCCCTTCCTACGCAACAAGAGCATGTGCAATTGGAAAGTAAGAATGATCCGGGTCCTTTGGTTGAAACTGAAGACATGGTGCATTCAACAGGGATGCAAATCTATGAGGATCTGATTGAAGTGATGATTTCGCCTCCCAGAATATTGAAAATGTTAATCCTAACAATGAATAGGACTGGACCGTTGTAAAGTGGAACAAGAAAGGGACTATCTCACCCCTTAAGATGCAATTAAGATTTAAAGGGAAGGGTTTTAAGTTTTGAGATTATTTTTGGTTGGTGTAGATGTTAACGGTTGGTTAGCTATTATTTTAGCTTTTGATTCGTTGTTTGTTTCGCTTTGTTTGCTTTTTTTTGTTGTGCATTTGGTAGAGCGGTATTTTTTTCTCCTTATCGCTTTACCCATAATAAAAAAGAGAGATCATATAAAGAATAATTTATGGTTGAATAAAATAAAGTATGTTGACATAATATTGGATACGTTTAGGATGTATAAAATCAAATCCAACATTACTCCCTTTCATGTTAGTCAAAACGTATTTGCTAAATAGTATTGTGGGATAAGAAGATGAGATTAAAGACATGTTTAAGGATTTGTTTTCACCTCATGTTGGGAGCCTAATGTATGTTATGGTTTGTACCATAACTAATATTTCCCATGTAGTGGTGGTAATGAGCATATACATGACCAACTCAAAGAGGGAACAATGGACTATTATGAAAAAGGATTTTCTAATATTTTTGTGGCACTTCAAATTATGTAATTTTCTACCTAGGAATATCCGATTTGGATAAAATAACATGAATTTTCAACTTTTTGAATTCTAAATTGGCTAGAGAATTTTTCTCTTGAATACCTATAAGTTCCTATGTATTTAACTTTTTTGGTTGAGAAGTGAGTTAGATTGGCAAAAAAATATGTTGATAATATATTACATAGATTTAGGATGCATAAAAGAAAACCCAATAGTATTCCTTGTCATGTTGGTCAAATGTTACTTGTTAATAGTGTCATGAGATAAAAAAGGAAATTAAGGACATGTTTAATGTTTTTTCATATTATTTTGGGAGCCTAATGTATGTTATGGTTTGTACCATAGATAATATTCTTTGTCATGGATTATTGATCCAAGTTTGTACCATAGATAATATTCTTTATTGCTTATTGTCTTTAATTGATAATTTATAGTTTTGCACACTAGTGACATCTTACTTAGCTCAATTCACCGCCTAACCTTTTGAGCACCTTGTATAAGACCATCCATTAATGACAGGAGCACCCGGTGTTAATGTCCCTCCGGGCATATGTGTCCTCTTTACATCTTTTAGTGATTTTCGAATGTTACTTCTTTCTTGTCTTCTTTTATCACTCTGGTTAGTTAGCCATTTACTTGTTAATGATGAAACTTAATCAAATATATATATATATATATATATATATATATATATCTTAAGCTCATTAGGGTGGAAAGCATTTCAAGAGGCACATACATCTACAAGGAGCTAATATTTTCTATCTACTACATCAAGGACTGAATTTTAGACTACATACTTCACTACATAAGAGGGTTTATTCTAAATTTCATATCACACATTTACATTTGGGACAAATTAGTTGTAGCCTAATATCACTTTGTGCGACTGGCACTAGGGCATCCTAGCTCAAGGGACATTATTTCAATCACACATTCACAAGAACTACATAGATTATGAAATGTAGTGCAATGTTTGGTTAAAATCACATTGGGATGACCGTCAAGGTCATTCTAACTCAAGAATATGCATTATTTTATTCATCTAATGTGGTTTTGAGTATTGTACATATATTTAAGGTTTATTTTGTAGGTTACAGATGTGATACGGTGATATGATGTGACACACAATGAATAAGGAACAAAACTAAGTGCAACACATAAATAACCATTTCTTGAGCACTCTCGTAGACACTAGTGCCTAAAATAGACGCTAGCACATTGGCGGCCTTGTCTCCTTATGAGTGCTCCTATCCCTGATATTGTCAATTTCCATAGTCATACACAAAGCTACTATAGTCCAAAATCTAACTTTCCATCATGTTCATCAATCCATAATTAGTTCATACATATAGATACAAGTTGAGTCATTCTCCAAACTCTATATATCACTCTTACTTGTATTTCCTTTTCTTGATCTTGCTTGGTTATTGTTTCATCTATCTAATCAATAATGTCCTTACATTAGATTTAATTTCATTAAATCACTTTCACTATTCCAAAATAATAATGATCTCTTTATTATTAGATCATCCTTCCATGATCTCCCCCTTAGCTTAGGGTTTATTTTTTACTTATGTAACTTATCTTTTAATGTTTCTTTTCACTTGTGTATTACTTCATTTCTCATAGCAACTCTTTCTACAATATGGTCATTCACTACGTGGTCACACTCATGAGAAGGTAAGTATACAAGTAGATATTCTTTTATTGGAGTACATGTTTTTATTACTTATCATAATATACATCTATTTCAATTGGTTTGATTTTGGATTTGTATTTTCTTTTCACAAAGATCCTCTCATATACACTTTTTGTGACACGTGATGATATTCAGTTGGGTCATATGTATTACCTAATATTTACTTTATTGAATTTTGTTCTTCCCAAGAATTACTTTCACATTGGATTCCTCGAAGTGGTTTCCTCAAGGATACTACCAGGAGTGGAGAGTAACTAGTTTATGGTTACGTGTAACCTTCACTACTTGCATTGGGTTGGTTAGAAGTGGTACTTATGAGAAATGCTTGATGTGTATCCTGATTATATCATATTTTACATGCTTTTATACCCTTTGAGTCATATTTTTAATATTATCCTTATAACATCACCTTACCATCCTCATACAACCACCTCCATAACTACTTTCACCACTCACATATCTTCATCATGAAATCCTTTTAGAACCTTTGAGTTTCCTCCATTAGTCAAGACCCTCTTTATGACCCCCATGATCTTGCATTTTTTCTAGCCAATGATATCAATCATAGTCGATACTATTGGGTGAATTGATTTTCACAGTTGATAGTATTAACCATAGTTGATATTATTGGGTGAATTGATTTTCATTGTTGATGGTATCTACCATAGTTGATAGTATTAGTTAGAAGAAAATATAAATGTCGATCATGCTTACTATTTATGCTAGGCATTTGAGTGGTAATTCAAACATATCATCATCACCCATTCATTCTATTGGAGGTTTTTGGTCTTCCCTTAAAGCATTATAGGCTTTGAAGTTTGTTTTACTTGTCTTCTTTAGAGTCTACACTTGGAGTATTGGATACTTATGATCTTCAAGCATAATAATTGCACTTACTATGGTTTGTCTAGCATTTGGATTTCTTTAGATAAAATTTTTCCTATGTCTATTGATATTCGTTTGTGATTCCGCACATCAAATCTCTCATAAGGTGTTGCTAACCTTGGGGGAATTTATTGCACCAATGGTGTCTACAAGAAGGTAAGTATATCTAACCTCTATTTTCTATTATGTCATTTCACATTTGGATGTTTATTTGATGTGCTCATGAATAGGTTAGAATAGAGTAACATATTATTGATCTATAACATTATTTATCTATCGACCCCCTTTGGGATTTACAACCTATTATAATTTATATTTACAATCCTAGCATAAGCTTCATTATCTTGTTATAACGTGATTATTATCAATTTGCTATCGGATCTATTTAGACATTGTTATCCTATCCAAGATCTAGGATTTGTAACCCTACATTTCATAAAGAGTATGGACTATCACCTTCCTAACTCCACGTATTTAGCAACTTACAACCTCAAGGTGTGCATATTTAGTATGGTCTCTCTCATTTTCTTAGTCTAGATCACCATTATAGAGAGAAATAAAGGATATTTTATTATGCCATTTTTTATTTGCATACACTATACACCCCAAGTACATACCTTAATAGACAAATAATTCATCCTAACTATTGATATTTCACTTAAATTCTCCATTAAATGTTGACCCAAAGCAATGAGATCCCAAACCTTTTTTTTATTTTGGTGTATTGGTATCACCAAGGGTCCTAACTCTATTAATGGAGCTCAATCTAATCTAGGCATATTTATAAGAACTAGATCTATCTATTAACTTATTAAAACCCATACATAACCAATACTATCAACCCTATATAATATTCATACCATATCATTGAAATCATAGAAAACACTACATACATTTTTATATGTCAAAGAAATTATCCCCATCAACATCTTAGGTCTATATATTTCTTCCACTACTTTGAAATTTAATTCTTATTACATCGGAAGGCGTTGCCCCTATGAGAAAGAGCCTCCACTTGTTCATGTCATGAGCTTAAATTTGATAGGCATTTACACATTTTTCATTGGCTTAAATTTGATGGAATTTACTGTTTTTTTGTTGTTAGTCTTTCCACGAAAACAAGGAGGTTGCATGCTGAATGCGGTGGAACTCCAATAATTAGATGCTTTGGACGAACCCTTGAGCAGTATATTGTGAAAGACATTGCTAAGGTTTTCAACGAACGAAGCAAGAGGGCCTCTTACCAGTTTCTACAAGTTTTGAGCCCATTCTCTTAGGGTTTCTTCATTTTCTAAGTCCATTTTGAAGGGATTATTTTACATATCAATTTAAGAATGATAATTGATTACTTGAAAGACCCAATGCTGATTATTCCCTGCTGAAGATTCCACACCCTTAAAGATTTATGTGATGTTTATGGATTCTCGAGCTGTCAAATTTTCTTGATTGCACTATTAAACCCTAACAAGAATTTTTTTGCATTGGTTTAAAAATCTATATTGTAGTTGTGTTATCTTTTAGCATTTTTTTCTTTTATGAATATTCAACAATGATTTCTATCTAACACTCAATACACTTGGCAAAACACTGGAATCGGCTTTGTGTCTTTGCTTCATCTAGATAACACCTATTACAAGTACAATCTTCACATTTTTCTATCATTTTATGAAAATTTTATTATTTGCTAAGTATGTAATATCATATATTTTTGTTTACTTTAAGGTAATTTTGTAATAGTCAATTCAAATCTTAAAGTTGGATTTAGGTGATCTTCTATCTATGTGATTAATAATGATTACTCTATCTTCTTCTTCTTTGCATTCCTTCAATTTTACTAATCTTGGTTGTCAAATGTTTGATTTTCAAATCTTTTTTGTAAACCACATGGAACTGGCCTTTCCGACACAACCAGAGCATTTATGCCACTCTGGACCACCTCTTGGGTGTCTTGAATTCTTTGTTATTTTCCTAGAAATCACTAGGTAAGGCTTGGACCTAGATTTGACCCCCTGTAACTATCCGGAACTGTTACTTGGATCACTGATGGAAAGATATTGGATCACTTCAATTCAAACCCCTAAAAGCGTGTTCCACCTACTTACTACATGAAATGACCATTCAATTTGCATAGTAGAGACTAGATGCACTACACGGGCTCTATAAATTGTTGTAGTAGATGCTTTGGATAAACCCACATATTTAATCTTTCCTTCTTCCATAAGTTTCTTCAGTTCACCCATCTAAAGAAAAGGATTCAATTGCTTTTTATCAAACATTTCTTTTTATTTTGAGTGGTAAGGTTCAACACTCAAAGAAAAACCTTGGCTTATTACTATCCTTAGTTCAACTTCAAACTCGAAGCCATAGAGGTGCAAACTATCTTCTAAAGCCATATAACCTTGATGACTCAGTCTCACACCTAATTGTAGATGAAATCACTTCAACATTGCTAAGAGACTCTCCATAAACCCTTGTGAGGACTTTAAATAGGGGACGGTTGTTAGTTACAATTTTGATTGAAATGAAAATACATAACATATAAGGAAACTCCATAAGCCTAATAATGGCGTCTACTTAAAAAAAAAAGTGCACAAACTAGTCATTGTTTACTTGAAAATCAGCTCATCCATTGAGAAAAGCAAACCATGGGATAGGGATGACTCATGGCTATGCAATGTTTTTCTGACACAACATTGTCCCAATCTCAATCCATCAAACAGATATTTGTGAAATAAACTCACCAAATCACAAAAACAAATACCCATTAGAAGTTTTGCGTGTGCTCCCTGTAACAACTATGTGCTTACCATCTGTATATTCATCTAAATACCTCATGTAATTATTACTACGAGTCATTTGGTTTGTTCGGATATTAGGAAATTTATTAGGACCAGGCATTGGAAACATTGACTTTAGAACTCTGGCAACTTCATGCATGGTGTGTAATGAAATTACTAGTATAATTCAGATTATGAGCAGCAATAGAACACCAAATAACACAATATTTTAGAATAATGATCTCAATATGCAATTATAATAGTTTTGCCACTTCGAGGGGGAAACCTCTAAACCATATAATAAGACTCAAATGCTCAAATGATAATCAACTACTACCTACAATCCCCTATATATATTATTCATATGTTATGGCCATCACCCAGAGCCGACCTATTAAGCATGAGAAAGTATAAATGATATAATAAAATGATATGGTAAGCCACAAGTCGGCTACTCATATCCTAATACAAGCCATAGGTTAAGGGCATAACATGCCCTTCCCCTTCAAACCAACGTTATCCTCAACATTGGATAATCCTAGATGTTGCTGCAGAAAACCTTCATCCTCCCATGTTGCATCTTCTATGCTCAAATTCTTCCACTTGATCAGATATTCCTTAATGTCTCTGGTTCTCAACCTCTTAGTACGTGTTTGCAGAATCTTCTCTGGCTCCAAAATGATTCTTCCTTCCTCATCAAGTTCTAGTAACTCTGTCTGGGCTTCAAATTTTTGTCCAATAACCTTCTTCAAGCATGAAACATGGAATATTGGGTGTATGTGTGAAGATGGAGGCAACTCTAGTTTATAAGCAACACTGCCAATTTTCTGTAGAACCTGATAAGGGCCATAGTATTTAGGAGCAAGTTTTTTGTCCTTTTCTATTGCTTTAGAGACATTTGTTTGTAAGGTTGGAGACGTACAAAAACCCAGTCACCAATTTCAAAATTTCTTTCACTACGAAGTTGATTTGCTTGTTGTTTCATCATGTTTTGTGCTAATGCTAAATTCTCCTTCAAACTAGCCAAAACCTGTTGTTGATGTTGAATGTGTTCCTCAACATCTCTGACCTTAGTTTGTACCCTCAAGGAGGAAGTGATAGAAGGTGGATGGTAACCAAATAATTCTAAAAATGGGGTCATTTGAGAAGAGGTATGAAAAGATTTGTTATACCACCATTCTACAAGTGGTAGCCATTTAATCCATCTTTCCTACTTATCTGATACAAAACAAAGTAAATACCCCTCTAAGCATTTGTTTACCACTTCTGTTTCCCATCAGTTTGAGGATGATAAGATGAATTGTGAGCTATTTGAGTACCCAAACATGAAAATAATTCTGTCCAAAAATTACTTGTGAAAATAGGATCATGATCACTTACAATTATCTTTGGGGTTCCATGTAGCCTTTGAACTATCTCCAAAAAAATAGTTGCAATTGTACTAGCTGCAAATGGATGTGATAGGGCACAAAAATGGGCATATTTTTGAGCCTATCCACAATCACGAAAATAACATTCTTACCCTCTGAACAAGGCAATCCGGTGATGAAATCCATGGGACCTCCTCCCATCTCTGGCTAGGAATTGGTAAGGGTTACAACAGACCTAGTGTCTTAATTGTTTCCCCTTTGTTCTGTTGGCACACTAAACACTCTGATACAAACTTTTGTACATCCCCTTGAGTCCTTCCTAAAATAATTCTCATTTTATTCTATGATATGTCTTCAAAACCTAGAGTTTCCTCCAACAAGTGAGGCATGTAGCTCTGCAAGAATCTTATGCTTCAACTAGAATCTTTACTCAAGTATAACCTGTCCTTATACCATAGGGCATTACCTTTCCACTCAAATTTGTTAGATGTCATAGATCCTTGCTTTATATTTTGTATTAGAGATTGTGTATCCTTTTCTTGATCCCATTCCAATCTTGCTCCATCCACCCAATCGGTCATCAACATGGACATTCCACATAGTAAGGCATCTACGGATGTATCCCTTCTGAACAACACATCAGCTACTACATTTTCTTTACCCTTTTTGTATATGATTTCAAAATCATAACCCAACATTTTTGTTACCCACTTTTGTTGTTCCTCAGATGATAACCTCTAATCCAAAAAATATTTGAGACTATCATGATCAGTTTTTACCTTAAAAGTGTTTACCCATGAGATAGGGCCTCCATTGCTTGACTGCATGAAGAATAACCATCGTTTCTTTCTCATAGACAGGTTTGAGTAAATCTTTTCCTTTGAATTGGAAACTCTCAAATGCAATTGGTCTTCCTTCTTGCATTAGAACTACTCCCAATCCTAATCAAGTGTCACATTCAACAATGAAGGTTTTTGAGAAGTTGGGAGTAGCCAAAACTGGGGTGCTACACAAGGCTTCCTTCAGCTGCTCAAAGGATTTAGTGGCTAAGTCTGTCCAATGGAAGGCATCCTTATTTAGCAATGCAATGAGTGGGGTTGCTATTCTACCATATTCCCATACAAATCTTCTGTAGTACCCTATTAGTCCTAGGAACCCATGAATATTTTTGAGAGTTTTGGGCCTTAGCCATTCCACCATAGCTTTGATCTTCTGAGGATCAACTTTAACACCTTCATGGGATACAATGTGACCCAAGTACTCTAGCTCTTTTACACCAAAATAAAATTTAGATGGCTTTGCATAGACAGTATGTTTCTCCAAAACTTCCAATAGTTTATTTACATGTTCTAAGTGTTCTTCCCATGTCTTCTTTGTAAATCAATATGTCATCAAAGAAAACTAATACAAATTTCCTTTAAAATGGCATGCAAACAATGTTCATCAAGCTTTGAAATGTTGAAGGCACATTTGTAAGACCAAAAGGCATTACCAAAAACTCATAATGGCCCTCATGAGTCTTGAAAGCCATTTTATGAACATCTTCCTCTTTTATTCTAATTTGATGGTACCGAATGAAGATCTAATTTTGTGAAATAAATAGCACCATGTAATTCATCAAGTAAATCATCAATTACTGGAATAGGAAAATTATCTTTGATGTTGTGCTTGTTGAGTTCTCGGTAATCTTGACACATCCTCCATGTTTCATCCTTCTTACGTACCATGACCACTGGTGAAGAATATGCACTCTGGCTAGGCCTGATGATACCTGCCTTCAACATTTCCTAAACCATTTTCTCGATCTCACTTTTATGGGAATATGGGTATTTGTATGGTTTGATGTTAGGTGTTTGGCTCCCTGGAATCAACTGAATGGCATGATCATGATCCCTAACTAGTGGTAGTCCCTTTGGAATTGCATCAAAAATAAATGAGTGAGCATCAACAATATTTTGAAGATCGGGTGGCATTGAAGACTCTGTATTTTGTACTTCTATGGAAGATAAATTTGCTATAAATCCATCTACTCCATTTTCGAAAACCTTCGCATCGATGAGAGATAATAATCTATGGAGACTTAGCTACAATCCCATTCAATTGTATTGTCCTTCCATCTGAATGAAATCGAATGAACAATTCTTGGAAATTCATCTCTATAGTACCTAAGGTTGTGAGCCATTGGACACCCAAAACAATATCTTCCCCTCCCATAGAAATAGCAAACATAGGTGAGTCTAACATGTAGTCTCCCATGGAAAGCTTCATACTATGGCACTTTCCTGTGCACTTGAATGTCCCACCATCGCAATCATAACTTGCATTTCTGGAGTTGGGTAAATAAAACAATTGAGGCGGGCAGCTAACTTACTATTTATGAAGTTATGAGTACTCCCCAAGTCAATCAACATTGTCACCTTCTGCTTTTTGAGATAGACAATAACCTTGAGTGTTTGAGGATTACTAATACCTGACAATGCATGGTAAGAAATTGTAGGTTGGTGATCCTCTAATTCCTCTTCTACTAGTTCCTCAACCTCTCCTATAATTTCAGCATCCTCATCATCCTCATTACCTCTGTCAATATAGAACAACTTCTTCTCAACACATTTGTGTCCCGTTCCATATTTGTTATCACAGTTAAAACATAATCATTTTTCTCTCTTTTCTTCCATTTGTTGAGGAGTCAGTCTAATTGGCCTAGAAAATGAAGGGGAAGAGATACTACGGTCTTTGGTGTTAATGAAAGGTGGCCTCCTACTACAAAGAAATTTTTCCTCTCGCCGACGACATGCCATGATAATAGAATCAAAAGCTTGAGTGGATTAAACATACATACCTCATGCTCGATGTGGTCCTTAAGACCCCCCCAAGAAATAGGTCATTGATTCTCTTCCAAAGATATTCTCTACCCTTAAGGATAGGTTTTGGAATTGATGCACATAATCTTTGATCGATGATGTTTGTCGTAAATTTGCTAATTGACTAAAGTACTTTCTCGAAACATTGAAATTATAGTGCAATTGCAACTCCTCGGTAAAAACTATCCAAGTGACATCGAGACCATTCTTTTTCCTTTGAGCATATAACCATCGATACCAAACAAATTGGTCTAGTTCAAGATACAGGGATGTCAATGTCACCTTTTGTCCTTATGATGTTTGATTTAGCTGAAAGAAGTTTGTCCATTTGATTTATCCAATTCAGGGGATCTTTACCATCAAATTTGCACATATCCACTTTCGGCATCATCTTCCATGGTTGTGAATAAGTTGGATTCTGATTGGGACTAGAAAAGTGATCCAACATGGTTATTTTGTCCATGATTTGGAACTTAAGATCATCCTTGGTTGATATGGTATGGATTTTGGCCATACTATTTACCCTTTACATGTTTCATGATATCATCCAACTGATGATTGATTTGGGCTATGTCTCCTTTAGAGGCCATCTCAGATTGTACATTTCACAGCTCATACTCAAGTTGGCTCACCTTGTGATCAACTGAAGTAAACCCTAGTGTTGAGGAATATGTATTTACCTACTCTGAATCCATCTCTTCAATCACTATCCCATCCTTATCTAGGGTTTTACCCGAAGTAACTGGATTCTTTTTTGCTCTTGTGGAAGGCCCCGCCATGATATCAAACCTTAGGGTTTAGGGTTTTGATACAACTTCGGCCTAACAGAAAAAAACACAGAGAATATACTAATACAATTTTTTTCAGTGATTTCGACAATGTAAGGAACTTGAAACAATTCCACAATTTGCACCCTAGGGAGCAATTTTATGAAAATCCCTAAATTTGTAAAAACTTGTGCAAAATAAATCAAAATAGTTTGAAATTCTCGGGGAACCTTACTTGAAATGTTTCACAACTTTGGTAAAAATATATCCCACAAATTCGCTTTGGTTCAAAATATATTATGCAGAAACAAAAATTAGGTTTTTGCCCTAATTTTGGCCCGTGATCAGACTACGATACACACTTGTAATGAAATTACTAGTATAATTCAGATTATGAGCAGCAATAGAACACCAAATAACACAATATTTTAGAATAATGATCTCAATATTCAATTATAATAGCTTCGCCACTTCGAGAGGGCAACCCAAAGCATATAATAAGACTCAAATTCTCAAATGATAATCAACTACTACCTACAATCCCCTATATATACTATTCATATGTTATGGCCATCACCTGTGCCAACCTATTAAGCACGAGAAAGTATAAATGATATAATAAAATGATATGGTAAGCCACAAGTCGGCTACTCATATCCTAATACAAGCAATAGGTTAAGGGCGTAGCATGGTGGGTCGATCAGAGGGTTGTTTCTTGGTGTAAAGAAAGGCCAACTAGAATATTTTTCTTACAATCCCAAGATCCCTACAAGTTGCTACAACTTCTTTGTTAGTAGTTTCCACACCTGTGTTGTGGTATGCTTTTGATAGGATTTATGTTCACATGTTGGCCAACTATCTTGAATTAACACGGAAACAAACCCATTTCAATCAAATGGGCTTGATAAAACATGAATAAGAGAGGCCAAAGTCTTATTTTTTCAAGAAGTTTCCTTAATTTTTCTATTTTTATCCTTCTCTATTCTTTCCACTCACCCCCACTTCTTGTTATCGAAAGAAAAATATTAATTCAATATGTCTTACACTTAAACAATGTGGTGTCTACTAAAGTACTGTTGTGCTCACTACCGAAATTTAACAATAAGAATACATGGTGGCCAACTATCTTGGAGTATTACATCATTATACTTTTTTCAACTCCACCACACTAAACTTTAACCCTTTTACCATAGGTATTGAACCCCTAGATGCCCCTATACAAAATCGTTTACAAGTGGTATTCTTTTTTTCTATAACTATGGAAACAATTTTTTTCTCTGTTTTCTCCTCAAGTCTAACAAAGTTTGTCAGACTAGCATAGAGACTTACCTCCGAGAGGGAAAATATTTTTTTCACTTCCTCTTGTTCCATATTTTTAGTGACATCTTCATTCTCCATCACGATCTCAACCCCAACTTGTATTTAGCCTCATCTTCATGTATGCATTCAATAACACGCACCTCCTTGATTGTTGTGCACTTTTTAATTGCATCACTCTTCTCTGAATAGTAATATAGTTCTGCCATGTCCATTTCAGAAAGACAATTTGATCCAAATACCATTTCTTCCACTATTACACCTTTTTAAGGTTGAACATCCACATCAACAACATATGGGATTTTTCTCCTATGCTCTATTGATCATGTGAAGCTTTTTTGACAATTGATTTGGTACTTTCAACCTTTCAATGTGTTCCAATGAATGATCATGAGTTCCTTTGGTTATTTTCTTCTTGAAGCATCCAACCTTTGCTTTGTGTTTGCTATAGTGTCATGTTGAAGTCTCGCACTGGCACTACCTCAGCTATGTGCAAAAATGCACCAAAATTCTTTAACAAGATAACTCTTATTTCCTTTCTATATGTCTAAATTATTCCATCTTTCTTTAAGCTTCTACAATGCACTTCTTGAGCACCAATACTCTAGAACAATTGGCCACTAAGTAATTGTCTTATCAATTTGCCATTGGTTGTTAAAGGAAAAAATGGTCATTAAGCCTTGATGTTCTTGCATATTCAGGGTCAATGTAACCAATGGTACCCATAACATAGGTAGAGGTTCTTTACAATGTTTTGTGAATTTTTTTAAGCTAGAGTTTCAGCTTTGGAATACCAAAATATGATCAACTTCGCTACTACACATTTCATCATCATTATTTATTCAATCATCAAGTAGGGCCTTTGCTGGTTTTGGCTTGTGATATATGCACCTGATCTTTGGACGTGTCTACTTTACTTGTTTCTAAAAAAAGATACCATACTTTGTCTGCAGAAAAGATACTTATGTGTCAATGTGGGGTCAGCTAGTGAGTGATCTTAGGGAGCGCGACCTCATTCCACTATAGCTTTGTATGTGGCCAAAAAGATTACCTAAGCTAGGATATTATAGCTCATTAGGGGAGTCCCCGATATACCTTGCGGTACGTGGGGCCTAAGTTTGTGTTGCAAGGATATTGTCTAAGGCCTACTTATTGGCACATGGAATCCCATCACCTCACACTACTCTTAAAGAAAGATAGCACTTAGCCAATAACGATAGGTGTCTAAGATATTATATACCCCACCGGAACACAGGGTTTGTCTTTGTGTGTGGAGATGAAGCCCATGGTCACAAGACCCGTAGGACTATGAAAAGTGTGTGGATATCACTGCCACATCACATTGCCCCTACCAAATAAAAATGGGAAGTATAGCTGCTTTTGATCCTCAAGATCATCTTAGGACATGAGAGGAGAGCATAGATGGTTTTTCCTTCGGGAGAAAAACATGAAATAATGCAAAACACACAAAGGATGATATATGAGAATTAATAATAAAAATTGATGATAAATATTTTATAATGGGGTCTTCAAGAGGAGGCCTTGCAAAATAAAGGATTAGTACTTTTTAATTTATAACCCCGATATTCTTGGACTGGTCATGCTATAAAACAAGATGGTTTAGTAGTTTTTAATGAATCAAGATCCTATAACCAAAAATGTTAGAAAAAAACAAAATGAGTATTAAAATGGGAATATTTTTCCCTTATCCTTGTGATATTTATGCAAAAACATAATATGAAAGCCTATAAATCACCACCAAAAAACAAAAAAATGTGATTAGATTGATTAGTACCAACGTAATATTACAATACATCAAAGACGCTAATTTTCTAGAGAAAAGGCACTACTTCAGGTCAAAGGCACCAAAGTACAACAAAGGCACTATCAGAACAAAGGTGTTAATCTATCACAAAAACTATTAAATTATCATCACAAGCACTAAACTACTAGCAAAGGTGCCAAAACAAAAAAAGACAATGTTAACATAGTTTAGTTTTAAAGACTAAGCATATACATTGAAATAAAAATAAAGGTGCCAAAAGAAAGACAAAGGCATTTATCCTACATAAAACACGGTTAGACAACGAAGTGTTATGTCGAAATCACAACACCCCCAAATTACCCGGTTTGAGATGGGGCATTCAGTATAATTGCATAACATGGAGCTATCCTAATTGTGGGATGTTTCAAAACAGGATAGCTCTTCAGAGAAGGTCGGTTCCTGCTCCTAACCTACCTTCCACTAACTACTCCTAATGCAGGAACAAATACTAAATAATCCTAATCTAATGCTTCTAAGGGGAAATTAAAGAAGGAATGTATGAAATAAACCTACACTAGGAGCGGTGATACACCAAGAAAAGGAGTGTTGATCACTTCTCCAACCTACAACAATAACGAATAAATGAATCTAGAAAGGGTGGTATTGCACCACAAAATAGATCACACTCAGTACATCATTACCAAAATGAGCACAACACACTCAAATCTATAACGAACAAGTATATACACAACCACCTGTTTGCAATGAGAGGCACGACAAAATAGTAAAGTCATGTAGAGGTCAGAACAATCAACATCAAACACAATTTTATTGCTCCTTAAGATTTACACAGTACATTACATGTAGAGGAAGGCATGAATCCATTACAGATCTTGAGAGGAAGGCTTAAATCCCAAAGAAGAATTGGATGCATGGGAGGAAAGAAAATGACCAACCCTTTGCAGATGCAAACCCCTTACAATTTATAGAGGAATAAAATGAGGAGAGAGAGGGAAAAAATATGAAAATGCACTTCAATCTCCCGTAAAATCCATCATTGTCCTTGTGGGAGTGATGGGAAAGTTTTCCAAGCCCATACTCAATTTTACCTTGCTTGTTGGGGAAGAAAAGAATCCCATACCTCATCATTTTAGTAGGTGATAAATCTACAACCATTCCTCTAAAATGGCAAAGATATACTTCCATATTTTGAAATATTTAAATTTATTAAAATTGATAAATTAATTTGTAGTTACGTAGAGGACACTCGGATATTTCCAAAAAGTCTCGATTTCATGGAAATCCGATCCCTCAATCAAAAGTTATGGTCATCCGAAGATGAGCATGCCATTCTGCAATAAATGCGGGTGGTTGATCTTCTTTTTTAGACTCTGAACCTACATCGCACCCTCCGAAATCAGAAATTTTGGACATTCAGGATTCAGAGCTTTGCGCATTTCCATTTCAGAGGTTGTTGTATTGTTCATCTGGTTGAGTTCATGAAACCTCTGAAATTCCAAAACCCTGAAATCTATAGTTCAAATTTCAGGTTTTGGGCTTCAAGTTATGACTTGCGTGCACTGGGTCTTTAATGTTCTATAATGCCGAAACCCCAAATACTAAAATTTTTAATTTGGGTTTAGGACCTTTGTGTTTTTGGGGTATGGGTTTCAAGATTTAGGGGGTTCGGATTTTTGAATTTCAGGGTTTGGGTTTCAGGATTTCGGTTACTGTTCATGCATCGGGGCGAAAAAACCTCCAAAATCTCGAAAGCCTGAAGTTTGAATTTTGGACTTCTAGTTTCAAACCTTTTTCCTCCCCATATGGCAATGTTCATCACTCAACCCCACTTCCAACTCGAACTCCCGAATGTCCAAATTTTGAATTTTGGACTTCATACTTTGATGTCCTTCAGACCTTTTGAGTTTATCGCTTGACTTCACACCAAGCTCTGAAGTTCCTATTCCCCGAGCCCTTTCGTGACTTCAGAATTTTGGACTTTAGACTATCGAGGTTTTGGGCTTTCAGCTCATTTTTTCATTTTGCGTGGTGAGAACTCCAAATTGCTCAATCCCTGAAGTCTAAACATTTCAGACTTCGAGCCTTTTCATTCTCTGAATTGCTTTCTCATCTTGAGCCTGGGCCTTCATTCCTTCCTTGCTTGGTGGACATGGCCCCTCATCTTTTTTGAGTCCCTTTCGAGATCTCCTCCATAGCTCGACCATCTTTACACTACCGGATCCTCATGCCTTTGGCTCAACAATTCATTATTGACCCAATCCTAACCCTATGTGATCATTCTATGTCATTCTCCCACTCATCCAAGCCTCGAGTTTCCAATGTGAACTCCCATGGTTGAATAAACCCCTCCTTTTTCTCTGTTTGAAGTCATGTTTGTCCAATTTCTCCTAAAGGGAAAATGGGATAACATAAAGGCACTAAATTATGCCACAAAGGAACCACAGGTTTGAAAAAGGTGCCAAAGTATAACCCTATAACCACATAAGTCAATTTATTGTGCAAAAGCATTGTTTCAATTCAAAGGTGCCACTTATTCTGCATAGGCACTGGATGACAAGACATAAGCGCCAATACAGAAAAATGTCAGCAAATTTAAATTTTTAAGGTGTAACTGAAATGAAATATCATAAAATTTTAGTAGCTTGTTCTAAATATGAAATGGTATTAAAACTAATAAATATTTTGGGGGATAAGCTCCACGGAAATGTAATGTAAGAAAAAATCAGTGAGTTGAATGTGAGAAAAGAAACAAACTTGTTCTCCTAATCTAATCTTCTCAAACAACACCTCAAATAGAGCAATGGATTGCAAGGGGGAGAGAGAGAAATACCAACACTTACCTATAAGTTGTTAATCCCCTCCTTTAATGTGTTGGATTTTCTCTTGATTGATTTTTTGTTGCTTCAAATGTTGGTGGAGACACATGAGAAACACCTCCCCTTGATTTCCTTTGATTGCTTGATGAAGGATGAATGATTATATTGAAGGAATGGATTGATTGATTGGATAATAGGATAAAATGGATGATTGATGAAACAAATTGGTATAGCTTTGTTATGGATTATGAAACTTGGCTCTCATGGAGGAGGAGATCTCAATTTATAGTTAATATGTGGAGGATTTGAGGGCTAGGATGAATCCAAGTTGGATTTGGATCAATGGTGGAGAATGCATGTGAGTAATAGAGGACTCTAGAGTGGAAGGATCTAGAATTTGAATTCAAAATTCATGGAGGGAAGAATCTTCTATGAAAGGAGAGATTAAAGAGGCTTCTAGAAATAGAATCCTCTAGATTTAGAGGTGGGAGGATGTGATTAAGATTAGAATTAGATTAGGTTAATAAATGATGATTAGGGGTGAGGTTATATGGAAAGGCTAGGTGTAGGGATGTGTAGGGTAGGTGGGTAGGTAGATATAGGAATATTAAGTTCCTAGAAAATTTTAATAGGGATTATAATAAGATAATATGATATAATACAGAAATAAAAGTGATTAATGATAAGATGGGATATAATGATGGATTAAAAGCATTTGGGATAAATAACGATAAAGGGTAAATATGATAAAATATATTAAATAATAATAATTAACCTTGTGATAAATTATTATATGGATGATGTTGGGATATTTTTGGGACATATTAATCGTAACTAATCATGTCGACATTTTAGATGTCTCTGATTTCTTACACTTGTAACTTAATAGATCTTATTATCTCTTTAAATACTAGAGAAGGCAAATTCCCTACTAGTATAAATTACCCATGAGCGATCCATTGTAGGAGGTGTGTGTGAGAGTTTAAGGGAGAAGGATCTGTATATTTTGAGCTTGCTACTAATATCATTTAAGTCTGTAGGTCACTATAATTCCATGAATGTAATTGTGAAACTATTAATTAATATATGAGTAACATGTGTTTTTGTCAATAATTATATTTTCTACTTGTTTATGTTAAAGCACTTATGTATTCAAGTTTGTTTATTTGTTAACTAACCACTTCAATTGTGCTAGCCTTGATGGGACATAGAAACCTTCCACACTTTGGGTGAGCGTGACCTACATTACACTACGATGTGATAGGCTGGTATGAAGGGTAGGGAACGTGCACTTCTTGGTTAGCATAATCTTGTGCACATGAGTACTAAGTAAAAGTACATCTAGACATGCAACATTTTGGTTCTGTTGTTGGTACTTTCATGAACATGTAAGGATGACATGGAAAGAAGATGATCCATTTAATATAATAGATCATTGAGGATTGACTACACATAGTTGAATAGGCCTTTTCACAAAAGCATCGATCCACAAAGATTGTTCGCCAAAAACATAGGTAAAAGAAAACCTTTGTGATGCATTATATGAGACATTTTTCTATGAACTTGACACTATGCCAAGGATTCTCGAATGATCACACCCTAAGGAGGATGTAATTTGAAGAACAAAGGTGTAAGGTATTAGAGAAATATTATCTCCTACATCTCTAAAACTCAACTCTAGGAACTACATGGGATAACCAAAAACATTGGTGAATGTAGGGTGAATGAAGTGAGGAGATGGAACATAGAGGAGAAGTAACACTCCACTAAGAGTTGATAAGAGATCCATAGGATGATGAAGGGAAGAATAATGTTGATGGTATGTCGATCTAGCCTATCATTCCTTCTCATACAGTTGGGCCATTTAATAGAAGAGAACAATACTAATTAAAAGTGATAATGATGAGAAATTTGAAAAAATAAGGAGAAAGAGACTTCAAATAGTTATTTCATGTATTTTCTACAATCACTAATACCAACTCTAGATAAAATACAACTTAATCACAATATTTTTAAAGCATATATATTTGACATGAGTTCAATACAACAACACCAACATCAATGGACATGCAAGAAAATGCAACAACACATCATATCATTGGAAATAATATCTCAACTACTAGTGAAAGTGGGAGTGGAAACGTAGCTCTAACAACTAATATGATAGGCCAAGATAGAGTTGTGAATACCACACAACAAGTAGTTGCACCAAATATATTCTATGAGATTTCATTGCACTTACCAAAGTACCATGATATCAAAAATTCTACGGAACATGTCCATAAGTGTGAAATTATGTAGTGAGCAAAGGGGATAATTTATTCTGAAAAAAGAGTGAGCTAATTCATGAAAACATAGCATGATCGCACCCATACATGGTATACGAAACATGATCCATTACAAAATGCAGTGGATTAGGATAAACTAAAGGTGACATTCCTATTAAGAAAATATGGAAATAAATGCCTAAATCGAGTTCTATGTAGCAAGTAAATAAATAAAAATTAAGTATAAAATAAACCCAAGCAAATTAAGAAATTATGTAACTAAAACCCTAGTTGCAAAGAGGAGATAAGATGACTTAATTATTTCACAATTAATCCTTGATTCTGCTAAAGTGATGATGAGGTGAACAGAGAGGGAGAAGAGCTGCAGAAAGACTTAGAAAAATGTCCGAGATGACGATCTGCAAGGAATGGGGTACTGGAATGGGGCAAGGTCACTTGCGGGCACCCTTAACCTACTGTTGGGTGCCTATGACTGCTAAAAACCTTAGAAAACCTCCTTCGTAGGGTCACGATATGTTCACTATCCTTCTCCTTTGGTCACTAGTATGTCACACGATGATCTATGAGGTCATTGATAACCTGTAATAAGGAAGGAATGACTAAGAATTTCACTACATTTCAGACCCGATGTAGTTCTAGCTGTGTGTGTGTATGTGTGGAATTGTGCCCTAGGTGGCTCTTGTGTGTTTCACACTTGATAGCGAGCAAGTAGCTAGATGTAAATAAATGTAATAGATGTGTCCATGAAATAGAATAAACTTCCTCCTATGAAGTATATGCAGAAGAATGTAGTCCCTTGCCCTTGAATGGATGCTAGAATGGATGTTTGAATGCTCTTGAATAGCCTTTGGCTGCAACCTTAGGTGGTGATAGTTAATGCTTAGTGCTTGGTGCCTTATTTATGATCACATAACTTTATATTTATATGATTCCTTTTCTTTTATTTCATACTTAACCCCAAAAAGGCCAACTACCAAAAATATAAGATGCTCAAACAGTTAGAAAGGACCCAAAAGATGTGAGTAAAGTATAAAGAGTTCGGGGGCACCTAAAGGGGATGGCAGCTCCTGGCGCTGGTGTCTAGACTAAGAGAAATTGAAGGGTCATATGTTAGTGTGGGAAAGGTGTGTAAGACCAAAAGAGGCAACACAAAGCAAAGAAAGATGGCCAAATACATGGGTTTATTAGTACTCTTCTTACTTAGGAATCATATGAATTGAAGTATGTGATCAGGACTAGATACATACTCAAAGTGCGTGATTTTGTGTCTATATTTTCCCGAAATTATGTTGTTGAGTAAATTCTTGATAACATAAAGTATATAAGAGATGTGTACCTACAAACTATTTATATCGGTGATGAAAAGGTGTGCCGAGAGAGACAAGAAAAAACGTGGAGTGATAAAAATGTGAAGTGTGGATGCTAAGGAGGAGAAAGTGCAAAAAGTGATGATGAAAATGAAACTAGGGTGGAAATGCATGTGTAGATGTCTCATTTGTACATACTGTTGATGTCTATTTTTGTCGATGTGTGTTTGATGTGTTATAATTGAAGTGTGTGACTACCACTTCCCATAAGGACAGACCTACAAAAGAGAAGAACGAACAAGTAGTCAAATACATGTGTACATGATCAAAATGTACAAAAAGTATGTAATAAAGTCTATAAAAGTGTAAAAATGTGAAAAAGGAACATGTGCACCTGATTTGTGATGAGTAAAAGGGTGTAGAAATGATCATCATGATGAAATATGCCCCCAACATGTGTGATGATGAACATGATCAATTAATGTCATCTAAGAGGTCGTCATTGTCATGATCAAAACCAAATGGAGATGCATCAGAGACTTGATAAGAAATTGTGTCACGTAGAGCAAGTAAGGAGCCATTGAGGCATAAATTATACTTTCCCATAGCATATTCTTCATCGGTGAAGGGATGAAATGGAAAACCGTGGGCATACCAATGAGTAAGATTTTGCGAATAACCAAGAAATGAATCATTGTTGATGAAAACACAACTAAACAACATGGGAAATGATATATCAATATGATCGAGATCTAACGTTCACCCAATGTAATCAATCTAAGATTTTCCAAGTGTAGGTGGATGAGTATGGGGAGCACATGCAAGAAATACTGTGAGATAAAAGACTCAAAGACTATAAGCAAGGATAATGCAAACAAATCCATGGTAGAGATGATGATCATGAGGTGGAGGAATTGTGTTGTCAACTGCAAATCCTAAGCAAGTCAACCCATTATGTGTGCATATAACATTGGAACAAGTAGGATCAAATGGAATGTGCTTCCAAGAAGAGTCATTCATTAAAAATGCACATGTAAATGGAGGCCATGCCAATGGATGTTCCTCATGAGATGGTGTATGAGATGAAATGATCTCCAATGTCTGGACAGGCCCTTGATAAAGAATCATGGAAGTAGTAGAAGCAAGGGGAGGCATCAATGTAGATGAGGTCATATCTAACATGCAAATATCACCTTCAAGTGCTAGAAAATGAGCCACAGTGTCCATAGGTTACGATTCATCAGTTGTAGTAGATGTTGGAGTAGGAAGTGTAGTATTTGCATCATTGTTGCAATATTTGAATGGTTTACAATCACTATGAATTATATATTCTACCCCCTCATGTAATAATTTGACACATCAATGTACTGTAGAAGGAACTGTTTGTATGGCATGAAGCCATTGTCTACCAAGTAAAAAGTTATACTTGAATTGGGAAGTCGTCGATGACAAGGAAGACCGTATTAATAGTTTTTTTCCAATAGTGATAGGAAAAGTAATATGACCTATACATGGGAAAAATAACCATCATAAGCATGAAGAGAAAGACATAAAGGACTAACATTAGCACTAGAAAGACTGATATTTTGAAGGAATGACATAATGAAAAGATTGAGCTTAGATCCACTATCAATAATGGTGCATTTAACACCCACATTATAAATGTGGAACATGATTTATAAAGGTGGATCATTGTCGAAAATAGCAAGATAAGAATTAGGATTTGATGGAAAATTAATGTCCTAAGAAAAGGCATCTGTAAATGTGTTATATATTATATCTAGAGGAATATCAAGTAGGAATGCGAGTAGTAGCTCCAAGAGTTCTAATTTTATATCTTAAGTCATGATTAGTGAGAAGGAAATCATTAATAGAGATACTCGTGATGAGAGGATCATAGAAAGATAAAATCAATATATAAGTATGAGGACCCTAGGAGTGTTCAGATCAAGTTCGGGTTCATGAAAATGATTAAGAAAATATTTTGAGAAATTCATAAATTTGATTGCAATGTAGTAGTAAATTAATAAACAATTAAGTAGAAAATACACACAAGAAAATTAAGCAATTAAGTATTGAAACCTTAGTTGGAAAGAGGAGATAAGATGACTTAGTTGTTTTTCAATTAATCGTGGACTGTGCCAAAGTGATGATCGGGTCAACAGAGAGGGAGAAGTGTCACACAGAGCATCAGAAAAATGTGCGAGTTGACAATATTATTGAACTAGGGCACCTATGGGTTCCATAGACCTATTTATGGGTGTTGGTGACTACTAAAACCCTCAGAAAACCTCCTCCACAGGGTCACGAGATGTTCGTTGTCCTTAACCTTTTGTCATTAGTATGTAACACAATGATCAAAAAGGTTCTTTGATAACCTGTAATAAGGAATTCAAAACTAAGTGATGCACTACATTTTATACCCAATTTAGTTATAGTGTGTGTGTGTGTGTGTGTGTGTGTGTGTGTGTGTGTGTGTGTGTGTGTGTAATTATTCCCTTAGCAAGTAGCTATATGTAATAGAGTAGCTACTCACCCTTCTAAGAAGTGTATACAAAAGAATGCATTCCCATAACCTTGAGTGGATGTTATAATGGATGTTTGAATGCTTTTGAATAGCCTTTGGATGTAACCTTAGGTCTTTGTATTCAATGCTTAGTGCTTGGTCCCTTATTATGATCACATACCTTTATTTTTATATTATTCTTTTGCTTATATTTCATAATTAACCCCAAAAAGGATGACTACCAAAAAGATAAGATGCCCAAACAGCTATAAAGGACCCAAAATATTTGAGTAAAGTACAAAGAGATAGAGTGCACCCAGAGAGGATAGGGGTGCCTGACGTTGGCGTCCTAGTTGGGCACTGGTGTCCAGACTCAGAGAAATTGAAGGGTCGGAGGTCAAATTGGGAAAAAAGGTGTATAAAGCCAAAAGACGAAACAGAAAGAAAAGAAATATGGCCAAATACATGGGTTCATTAGTACTCTTCTTACATAGGAATCATATGAATAGTAGTATGTGATCAGGATTAGATACCCAAAGTGCGTGATTTTGTGTCTACACATTCTTAAAAGAATTTGATATTCCACAGTTTGAGAATAAAAGGATTTCAGTGCTCAAGGAAATGAGTAAAGGATAAAATGAGACTGTGTTTGATTATGATGTGTGTTTCAAGACACACATTTCCAAAATATCATATGAGATGCATCCCAGTGGACACATCTAGTGGTTTGCAGGGGGACTATAAATTCCATTCAAACGTGCACTATTATACAAGACCTTCAAAAATGCCAGGAAGATTTAGAAGCAGCATTTCCATCTAAAAACATTTGGTAGTATTGATACGGTCATCGACCTATTCATGGAAGCACATATCACATCCATGGTGACCTAGCTAGAGAATTAATAGCAAACAATGCAAGAGAAACCCAAACTAGGATCGGGTGTACCAATTTTGAGGTTAAAGGCCACACAGAAATACATATCTACGTAGAAGCATAAAATCCATGCTTTTAGATTATGAAGTATGTGAATCATGACATGATGCTTGGAAATTCCCCTATTGCATCACGCCAAGTAGGAAAAAGTAGTTACTTATTACAAGATATATAATGCACATACACATGACATATCAAACTTTTGTATCATTCATCAACTCCATGAAGCCTAGTCATTATGACTTTGTTAGGCTATATTATACAATACTAATGAAGGATGTGGTGAATATGGATGAGGTAGAAATGGTCAATAAAGAGGAGGTCATGTAGGTGGAATATTTATACCCACAACTTGTTACAAGTGTGGGTTGCTAGAAAATTACTAACGTGATTACCCAACATTTTCATTCTGTTTACATTGTCAAAAGGAGCACAAGGTAGAATATTTCTCAAATCTATATACTCTCATGAAGGTAAAAGGAGTGAAAGGCATGAGAATGATTGAAATTTTGTGCAATATGGTGGAGGAAGCTAAGTCAAAATATATTCAAACAAAACAACCTTTAGCTAAGTTACAAGTAATGACATGCACCTATCATTGCACATGCTAAAGATTCATTTTGGATAAAATGAAACTATCAAAATCCCATATTGAGAAGTTATATCCCGATGAGAGGAAATAGAAGGAAATACTCCAAAAATAAAAAGACTTGATACGAGAAATTCAAGGATAGATAGAATTCCTCATAGATGAAGCAAGGTTGTAAAATGAAATGCTTAAATATTCGAGGAAGATAGATTCAACGAAAAACAAGTTCCAAGAGTTCTACAAGCTACTGTGCATAGAGGGAATAGTATTATTACTAGGACAATAGTTGACACATAAAATATGGAATATAGTGTTAGGAAAATAATTAGGGAAGGCACCCAAGAAGAATTTGAAATAAAAAAAGATGGAGGGATATGATAAAGAAATACTAATTTATTCTGGTATAGATGGTTGGAACATTAATGACCTGATGGTCAACACATGTGTAGAAGTTAATATACTCACTATAAATGCTTTGAATAAAATAGGGTGACTAGCATTGATCCATTTCCACGTGTATTGTTTAAGGAAAATAAACCACAGGTAGTTCCTATAGGGATCCTAAACAATGCCATCATTAGTATAATGGGAATGAAGTTCCATGAATATTTCACAGTAATACCACTGGTGGTAGCAGCCAATTTTCCATCTCTACTAGGAAAGAAGTCCTTCATGCTATGCCAATAATGCTAACTTACGATTCAAGAAAAGGTGTGTCAGTTTTGAGAGTGGAACCCCATGTGTAACCTTTACAATGGACCCAAAAATAAAGGGCACCATATGTGGAAAATGTGGAGGAATACAAAGACTTGGAGCACATATACAACATACAAGATATATGGCTAGAAAAGTATGAACCAACACTAGAAGGTGAAATCATATGGCATTATGACCGATTGATGTTTGATACAACTAACATGGCATGTGAAAATTGGGCGGATGATTTGTATGAACTGTTAGGGTGAGAATGTGGAATGACTACAAGCGCATCAAAGTTTTCAATTATCTAAGCACCTAACATTATTGGAAAAAAATTTGGAAGTATAAGTAATAAAAACACACAAAACCCACTAGCTTTCGGTCAAGTGAAAATGTACGATATTTCATCAATGAAATAAAATTTTATATACAACCTAAAAAATGAAAAATTATTTGTTTAATATACTTTTGAAGGGAACCAACACAAGATGTATTCTATAGATATCATCAAGTTAAAATAAAAAAGGAATATAGGAAAAGACAAGTTTTGTTATCGAATGGGGTTCATTTTCATATACAGATCATGTCATTCAGACTTAAAAACATACATGTAGTCTTTTAGCACATCGTTGTAACTACATTTTAAGATTTAATACTAAAGTTCCTTCATGTATACCTAGACGATTGGATGGTCTATGCCTTATTACAGGATCATTGTGATAATTTAATACTAATGTTTGACCACTACTGAGACATTTACATACGTTCCTCGGTTTAAATAAGTGTGTGTTCGCAAAACTCTTTGGTATATTGTTAGCACATATAATACGCAAGGATGGATTGTTAGTGGATCCATCTAAAATCATAGTAATAATTCATCTCAAGCTGCTGCAAATAAAAAAAGAATCCCACACATTCTTAGGACATTGCAGATGGTATAGAAATTCTATAAAAGACTAAAAAATTGCAACACCATTGGAAAAGATATTGGGAATAATAGGAGAATTTGAATGGGGTACATACAAAAAAATTCATTTGAACAATTGAAGGAAAAATTAATGGAAGATCTCATTTTACAATTTCTATATTATAATACACCATTCCATGTGCACATAGAAACATGAGGAACTGTTGGAGAAATATTGGTGCAACTAGAAGAAGGGACTTTGGACTATCCGATATATTTTTCAAGTTGTAAATTGGCACATGCATAAATAAATTATACCACAACATAGAGAGAACTCATATCAATGGTTTATGCACTTCAAAAAATTAGACAAGTATCTTTTGGCAACTCCATTTTTTCTCTTTACGGATCACATATCTCTTAAACACTTGGTGAATAAAGTAGTCTTGTATGGGAGGATCTATATATGGGTTATACTTTTTAAGAGTTCTAATTTTAGATGGTTGTAAAACCGGGAAAAAATAATGTAGAACCGATAATTTTTTGTGCATAAATACTGACGAGAGGCTAGAACCAATAGGATAAGGAATGCAAGATGCAAAATTGTTTCAAATACAAAGTAATCTTGATGAATTGGAAGACGTAAGATATTTTCTACAACCTGGAGTCGCACTGGAGAACTATATAATGAGTAAAAGGAAGCATTTAACTCTTAAAGTCGCACCATACTAGCCAATAGGAGAAAAACTGAACAAGATGGTGCATGATGAGATATTGTGGCGATATGTAATGACTCATGAAATGAAAAATATTTTACGTGACACACACTAAGGTATTGTAGGAGGCCATTATGCTGGTGATGAAACCATGAGGAAAATTCTTAATATATGCCTATGGTGGAATTTTTTTAATATATTCTAAGGAATATGCAAATTCATGCGACCAATAAAACCGATTGAAAAACCCCAACAAGTATGACACAACTTCTTTAATGCCCATAACCATGCAAGAACTATTTGCTAAATAGAAAACTAACTTTTTGGGTCCAATCAATCCTATTATGCAAAAAATTAGAGCACTAATTACAACAACATACTATCTAACAAGATGGGTAGATGCCACGCCAACAAAAGATTGGAAAATAGATACCATGGACAGATTCCTATGGGAAAATAGTTCTAGAAGAAAAATTGAAATGAAGAAAGAGTGGGACCAAGCACATATAAGATGATCTAATGTCTCATTTGGGGGTTGTTGAAGGAGCTATTAAGGAAGGGACTAAGAAGTGAGTTTGAGAAAGGAAGAGAGACAAATGACCCTGTAAGAATCCTTAGTTTTCACACCACTTTGCAATAATTTATCTTTCTATTATAAAATTTGTAGCAGCCCCATTCAAGAAAAGATTATTGCAGATGTCATTAAGGATTTCAAGGTAAATTTCTTACATTTTTCGTAGCTACAATTAAGTTCTTGAATAATTAACTTATATTCAAGTTAATTATTTACATTTCCATGGTTCTTACTAGACATGATTTTTTTCTAGTAAAAACCATGAAAATAAACAATTACCTGAAATGAAAAGTGAATCTAGTTTTTGAATTACAAACAATAAACAAATCAAGCAAAATAAGTTTTTAATTATCTCAATTATTTAAAAGAAAGGTGAAATGTGAAAAATGGTTGATGGGGTCCTAGGAAATGGTTGTCTATGGCTTTAGGTGATGTTGAAGGTTGGAGTCCTTGATATACCCAAAGGTATGTGAGGCTCGAATCTTTATTGGTGTTGGTATGGGGCTTGGTATTTGGGTCTACCCCCTCACTTCAAGGTCCCACAACGGTAAGGGAGTTGGGTGCTTAGCCAATATACCACCCATCAGCTTCTTTATATTGGGCCAGAACACTAAGTTGGCTTATCCCCTTGATGATGAAATCCAAGTGGGTGTGCTTTGGTAGAAGTTTTTAGATTCAATTTGTTTTTATGTGATATAGTTGTGAGTAGGGAAGTTAAGTGAATGAAATTTGTTAACCTCCTAATTAGACTATGCAATCGAGGAAGAAATGAGATTTTCATTTTAGATCCAAAATAAACATTGATTTTGATGGGAACAATAAAAAAATGCAATTCTTTTGAATGAAAAAGAAAGGTGGATGGCGGACTTGTAAACGCTTCATTTTTAATTTTTGAATTTTTTTTTTAAAATTAGTGCAACAAGAAAAACATCCCAAGGTATAAAATATGTAGGGGTTAGAAGAAGATGGAAAACAAAGAGAAAATGGATGTTAAAGGCTGATTTTCTGAGTAATAAAAAAATCATAGAGATCATTGGTGATTTAAACGAATCGTTGGCAATGCACTAAAATCGTTGGCGATTTGACCCGATCGCTAACGATTACAGAGAAAAAGGCATATGATGAATATAAATTAATTTTAAATAATAAAAAGGGAACTGAGGCCCCACAAGGCATGTTAGAATGTACTAGAGAGTTTTTTCTTTCCAAATTTAACTTAATAAAATTAAATAAAAAAACTGACCAAGATGACAGGGTGATGAATATTGATGCTTAATGGACAACACACTCCTCCTTCTACTTAGTGAAGAGACTTGCATATCAGAGACATATAAACAAAATGGAATAGATAAATGGGATAATGAGCTACTCGGAAAAGGCCAATTGGGAATCCATAGGACTTCCTCGAGGATGTCAATCCATTTTAATATAATTAAAAAATTCGCAATAATGATAAAGATCTGTAAATGAAAAACATGGATACATAATGGATAAAAAGCTTTAGAGCTGAATATCGAAGGGTAAGTACTATGCAACTTCGAATGTGGCCCATGCGAGAGTGGAAGCAATCTGGATAGACTTAAAGTAATCGTACCAAAATTCCACTATTTCTTTTTGGATCTCGTGAAGGAATTTAAATTGATCTTCAATTTCTTTGATGTCAGTGGAAAATTGAATTGTGCACAAATTAAATTTGTGAAGGATGTTGTATTATTCATAGAAGAAGTGTTGTTGAACTATTGTAAGGTCATAGATACTTGTAATAGGATGGGACCGGCCAGATACTATCATCTAAAGTAGAGCAAATTAACAAGGATCGCAGGTGATTTAGAGGAATCACAAATGATTTGGAAGGATCACTAGCGATCCAAGAAAATCATGGGTGATTCACATAATCATTGGCGATTATTGTGAAAATCATGAACTTTTCTATAAATGATAAACAAATGTTTTGAATGATTATTTTTTATTTCTTTTCATGTTTTATGAAATGAAATAGAATAATACCTTGTGATGTTGAGATAAGCTACAAAATGCCTCCAAACATTGGATGAAACTGACTAAAGTTGATGACCAGTTGTTGAGGTTCCTATGAAGATGATTGATGAACATTTTGTTCAAATGAATTTTTGCAAGAACTTGAGGTTGATGCAAGGCTTTGATGATCTCTAGAGTGATGGAGATACGTTTTTGGTTCAAAAAAAAAAGTGCAAGAGTCATGAAAAATATTCTGAAGATCTTTGGTAAATGATCAAAAACTACCTTTTATAATCGTTGGCGATTGGTTAGAATCATTAGCGATCCGGAAATTTTGGGAAAACATTTAGGAAATGGTTAAAACCACTTCCTAAATAGGGTTTTTGGGTAAATTGGGAGGGAAAATGGTTGGGAGGAGGTTAAGGTCAAGTTGGGGAGGTTAGGGTGTTAGGATAAAATAGGTTTGAGGTGGTTTTGAGATGGTTAGATAGTTTAGGATAGATAAATGTAATTTAGGATGGGTAGATAGTAATTTATGAGGGTATAAAAATTGATTTTACGGGATGAGGGGAGGTGACTTAGGATAATGATATAATGATAGGTTTTAATTAAATAATGTGTATATCGAAGGAAGGAGGTGGGTGATGAAAACTTGGTGTCTGCAATTGGCCAATTCATGGAATAACATATCACATCGATTGTGACCCAACTAGAGAAATTGATAGGATAAAATTCAAGAGAAACCCACAATGGGATGAGGTGTACCAATTTTAGGTCAAATGCCACACCATAAATACATTTATGTAAGCCATGCTTCTAGATTATGAAATATTTGAAGGAGGACATAATGCTCAAGCGCCCCTATTACATCACGTCAAGTAGGAAAAAGTACTTATATTATAAGATATGTAGTGCACATACACACGACACATGAAACTTTTGCATCATTGATCAAATCCATGAAGTTTGGTCATTTGGACTTTGTCGGGCTGCACTAGACAATACTAATGAAGGATGTGGTGGTTATGGGTAAGGTAAAAAATGGTCGAGGATGAGAAGGTCATGGAGGTGGAAGATTTATACCTAGAAATTGTTAAAACTGTTGGTCGATAGACCATTACTAACATAATTAACCAATATTTACATTCAGTACACATTGTCAAAAGGAGCACAAGCTAGAATATTTCCCAAATCTGTATGCACTCATGAAGGTAAAGGAGAAAAGGGCATGAGAATGAGAAAAGGGGACGAAGCTAATTCAAAGTCTATTCCAACAAAGCAACCTTTCGCTACGTTACAAGTAATGACTTGCACCGTTGCACATGCCAAAGATTTATCTTTGGATAAAATGAAATTAGCAATTATCAATATTGAGAAATCATATCCTAACGACAGGAGGAAATAGAGGGAAATCCTCCAAGAAGAAAAATAATTTGTGCAAGAAATTCAAGGATAGATAGAGTTCCTCATAGATGAAGAAAGGTTGTGAAATTAAATGCTTGCATATTATGAGGAAGATGGAGTAAGGAAAATTAGTTCCATGAGGTTTGTAAACTATTGTGCATAGAGCAAACAATGCTGCTACCAGGGCAATAGTTGATGCATAAATTACACAAGATAGTGTTAGGAAAAAAAATTGGGGAAGGAACCAAAGAAGAATGTGAAATCAAAAAATATGGAGGGATATGATAGAAAAATACTAATTGATGCATGCATGTACGGTTGCAACATGAATGTCCTAATTTGTCAACACATGCACAAAATTTAATATACTCACTATGGATGCTTTGCATAAAATGGGGTGACTAGCATTGCATCCATATCCACATGTATTGTTTATGGAAAACAAAACATGTGTGTTCCTATAGGGATCCTAAAGAATGCCATCATTATTATAATGGGAGTGAATTTCCATGAAGATTTGAAAGTTATACCACTGTTGGAAGCAAATAATTTTCCATCTCTACTAGGAAGGATTTGGTGTTATGCCAATTTCATGCTAACTTACAATTCAACAAAAGGTATATCAATTTTGAGAGTGGAACCCAATGTGTAACCTTTACAATGGACCCAACACAAAGGGCACCATATTTGAAAAATGTGGAAGAATATGAAGACTTGGAGAGCATATACATCATACAAGTTACATGGCTAGAAAATTCTAAATCAACACTAGAATGTGAAATCATGTGAGGTGATAACCAATCGATGTTGGATACAACTAATGTGGCATGTGACAATTGGGTGGATGATTTGTATGAACTGTTAGGGCGAGAATGTGGAATGATCACAAGCGTGTCAAAGTTTCCAATTATCCAAGAGCCTAACACTATTGAAAAATGTATTGGAAGGATGAGTAATAAAAATACAAAAAATCGACTATCTTTCAATGTAAGTGAAAATGTACAAGATTTCATCAATGAAATAAAAGTTATACGCAACCTAAAAACACAAATTAATTGTTTAATAATATACTTGCCGAAGGAACCACCACAAGATGGATTCTATGGATATCATTAAGTCAAAATTATAGAGGAAGATAGGGCATGAAGACAACTTCTATGACCAAATGGGCATCATTTTCCTATATAACCATGCCATTTAGACTTTAAAACATATGTGCGGTCTTTTCACATATCATTATTCTGCATTTGAAGATTTAATATTGAATTTTCTTCAAATATACCTAGACGATTTGGATGGTTTATGACTTTGTACAAGATCATTGTCATAATATGAGACTAGTGTTTGAGCACTATAGACATTTACATATTTTCATCGATTTAAAGAATTATGTGTTCGCAAAACAATTTGGTACATCGATAGGACATATAATATGCAAGGATGGATTGTTGGTGGATCCATATAAATTCATATTAATAATTCATCTTGAGCTACTGAAAATAAAAAAAGAAGCCCACACATTCATAGGACATTGAAAATGTTATAGAAAATTTATCAAAGACTACAAAATTTTTAGTACCATTAGAAAAGTTTATAAGAAGAATAGGAGAATTTGAGTGGGGTGCAGACCAAAAACATGCATTTAAACAATTGAAGGATGAATCAATAGAAGCTCCCATTTTACAATTCCTAGATTAGAATACACCATTCCATGAGCACATAAACACATGAAGAACTATTGTTCGAGAAATATTTGTGCAACCGAGAAGAAGGGAATTTGGACTATCCTGTTTATTTTGTAAAAATTTAGACACTATCTTTTGGAAACTCCATTTTTTATATCTACGGATCACATGGCTCTTAAACACTTGGTGAATAAAGCAGTCTTGCATGAGAGGATCTGTAGATGGATTATAATTTTTCAAGGGTTCCAATTTTTGGCGGTTGTAAAACTAGGAAAAAATAATGTAGAAAATAATCATTTGTTGTGCATTAAGACCGATGAAAGGGTATAACCAATAGAAAACGGAATGCAAGATGCAAAATTGTTTGAAATACAAAGTAATCTTGATGAATTGGAAGAAAGAACTTATTTTCTACAAGAAGGAGTCACGTCAGAGAACTATACAATGAGCCAGAGGAAGCATTTAACTATTACAGTCATACCAACTAATATGAAAAAAACTCTACAAGATGGGGTGTGATGAGATCATGGGGGGTTCACTTAGTAAAAGTATGGTATAGCACGTATGCGTTCAAGGGTATTAAAGAATACCCTTAATTCTAATTTTTACCTCTAGTTATTCAATTGATAATACCCCTCCCGTTATATTATTAGAATGAAAATACCCCCTATTTTTTCCATGTACCTTACCCATTTTTCCATGATAATTTTATTTACCCCTTTTTATTTCTACCCTAATATATTGAACAAAAAATATATCATATTTCTCACTCAATTTTTTTCAATATGTGTTTTCTTTCGAAATATATTTTGAAGCCATTCGAGACCTCTTACAAATTACCTTATAAATGTAAATCTTTAATCATTTATTAATAGTTCTTCAAATAATTAAAATGATGAAATAATATCACTTGTGTTGAAAAGCATACTCAATCCTAGTTTTCTACCATCTTATTATTTCTTGGTTAAGAATCTCTTAATTGAAATTTCTTTATTCAAAAAGAGATTATAAAATTATGACCACACTCATTAAATTGCAATGTTAAGGTATTTAGTTCTAAAAAATAGGGTTCAAATGTTTTAGTTTTATATTAAAATTAAAACTCCTTTTCCTTTGGCCCGCTTATCTAACCTACCCCCAATACCTGATTCAGAATATGAATAAATTAAACCCTTTCACCCCCTCATGTCTACCAATATATTGACTTTACTTTTATTAATTTTAATTACCTCAATATGAACCCACGTGCTAGGATATTGCCTAGCTAATGAACCCCCCGTGGATGAGATCTTGTGGCCATATGTAATGACACATGAAAGGAAAGATATTTTGAACAAGGTGCATGAAGGGATTATAGGATGCCACTACACTAGTGATGTAACCACATGGAAAAATCTTAATACATGGCTCTTGTGGCAAATTTTGTTGAAAGATGCTAAAGAATACGCCAAGGCACGAGACCAATACAAATGTTTTAGAAAATTGAACAAGTGTGACACAATTCCTTAAATACCTGTAACCATGCAAGAACCATTTGCTAAATGGAAAATTGAATTTGTGGGTCCAATCAATCCTACTATACAAAGAACCAACACGATATATAATTACATCAACATACTATCTAACAAGATGGGTAGATGTCACACAAACAAAAGATTGCAAAATAGCTACCATGGATAGATTCCTATGGGAAAATAGTTCCATAAGGAAATTTGAAATGAAGAAAAAGTGGGACCAAGCACGTATAAAATTTGATCTAATGTCTCATTTAGGGCATGTTGAATTATCTTGATGAAGAAACTAGGAAGTGACTTCTGAGTAAGGAAGATAGACAAATGATCATGTAAGAATCCTTAGTGTTGACACCACCTTGCAATAGTTTAGCTTTCTATTATAAACTATGTAACAGCCCCGTTCGAGAGAAGATTACTGTAGATGTCATTAAGGATTTCAAGGTAAATTTCTTACACTTTTCATAGCTACAATTAAGTTCTCGAATTATTAACTTATATTCATAATTTTTTTATGAATTCCTCATCTTTATGATTGTTTTAGAAATGCAATTTTTTTGGTTTGGTGGTATTAATCTACAAACATAATAACATGCACACCACAAAAATGCCATGAAATATAATATGAAGGATAAAAAGAGAACTAAAATATAAATAGAAATTATATTATTAACAAGATATTGTTAGAGTATCACCCAAGAACTACAATGAGTGTTACCAACTTCGCTTGTATTTCCACAAGAATTCTGGGAAAAACATCACAATTATGCCTCTTGATGGCTTCCTTAAAACACCTACACAAGGATATGAAATCTTTAATACTTGCATTATAATAATCCTCACAACTTTCTTATGTCTTAAATGAGGGGGCAGGCTCTCTATTTATATCACTCTAGAGCTTATCCACCCTATCTCTAAGATAAAATAAAAATCTCTTCTACCCAATCATTTACATATGTCAACTCTTATCTTTACATGTAGGCTTATCACTTAGGATAGGAAAAACCTTATTATTTACAAATGAGATTCTACATTTTCTAAAATTTATCTCAAAATACAAATAAAATATTCAAAATATTTATAACATCACTCTTTTGTCATTAATACAAATATAATGTTTCTAATTTATGACCATGTAGACCCTACTTACCTATTAGTATGACCTTTGACACTTTTATATTATTGTGACCGTTTATGAAAAATATTTATCTTTTACAATTTAATATCACTTTAACATCTCCTAATGTACTTTGATTGGAATATCTACTAGTTACATTATACCTTCTGTGATGTACTTTAGTGGTGAGCAATGTTAACTTCTAGTGGACACTACTATTAATCGCACTTAACAACCTACCATTAACAATATATACTTTAATGAAATAGGAATTCTGAGAAAAATTATAGTGTCAATAGTCCTTAGTGTTGACACCACCTTAGAATAGTTTAGATTTTTTTATAAACTCTATAATAGTCCCATTTAATGAAAAATTATTGTATATGTCATTAAGGTGTCAAGGTAATAGAAGAAATTGTCTTAAATGGCGATTTTATTCCAATGCACCGATGTTATAGTAAGGTCAAATAGATTGTGCATCAAGTGGTATTAGAATGTGGGCTACGAACCTTAGAAAGAGGTTAAGGGGTGTGGAGACTAGCATAATACTAGCCATGAGGCTAGAACTCTACACAACTTAAGAATTTGAAAACTAAATTTTCGGTGCACACAAGGTTAGGAAGGGAACATAAGGAAAAAGAGACGCAACAAAATATATCGACAATTTTATAATATTCCATAGAATTTTTGCACAATATTCTTTATATGTTGTAAAGTGCATGATAGAAATGGTACACAACAAGATTGTGAGGAAGGACACAAAATGGTTATGCATAATATTTTAGAGTTTGTAGGAATTTTAATAAGGTGCAAAGGTGGCATGTGAGGAATTCCCAATAGAGAAAGGAGTGCATGGACCTTTTTGAAGGTCATTGCATGAAGTTAGGAAAATGAAGGATTATATGGAAGATCAAATAAACTAAAGGAAAAAACCAAAAATTGACAAACGGACTAGGTGGAGACGACATATAGCATACATGGTAAATAGGGGACAGTGTGATCGAGAAATGACCTTGTTTGGTTTATTCATTTAAGATTTTCCTACAACCGTTTCACATTGTCTAGGCTCTAAAAATAGAAATAGGAGTTGTCAAAAGATTCCCATATGATAGTATATCATGGAAGGACTATTTTTAGAGATATTATGACAGATTTTATGACATCCGTAAGGGTCAAAAATAGGGAGAATATTGTGGACGTGGGAGCCTAATTTTAGACCGAAATCTTGCTCTTTAATGCTATCCACCTCATGAGAGGTTTGGCACATGGTTTTGTAAACCATAGATGGTTTCTTGTATAACCGGAGGTCTATAAATTGAAGGCTTGGAGAAGCAATTGAAGTAGTGAGTTTTAATCCTCCTAGAATTGTTTCTAGTGATACTCTTGTAAGAAACTTGCTCTGCAAGTGTATGTAATCTTGTTATTAGATTTGAAATACATTGAGTGGGCTTTTGGAGTGTGGGTTTTTTATCCGAAAGGATTTTCCCCACGTATATCTGGTGTTTGTGTTTTGTTATGAATATGTTGCTGATATTTCTGTAATTGTTTTACTATGTTGAAAGTTTTGCATAATATCTCTCCTCAAAGATTAGCGTAGGAAGTTGTTTCCACTACTCTTAATTTCCTATCAAGTGGTATCAGAGCCTGATCACCTTTGGTTTCAGTTGTGGGTTGTTGGGTTTTTTGTGCTAATCCGGTTTGAGTGGGAGCTTGTGCAGAGAATACTTTGTTATCTGGTTGCAGATATTTTTCAAATGGCGAGCACATCTGGGAGGATTGACGAGAGAAGTTTTTTGGCACAAACTTTGAAATGTGGAAGCTGAAGATGGAAGATCTGTTGGTTGATCGAGATCTATGGGATGCGGTGGATGAGAAGGTCTATAGGCCTACGGATCCAGTTTTGGCTGCACAATATGATGTAATGGATAGAAAAGCTAAAGGTCTTATTAGACTATGTCTTGCAGATTCTATCCTGATAAATGTCCATGAAGAATCCACTTTGAGAAGCTTTGGAAAAATTTGGGTGAGATATACCAAGCTAAGTCTCTAGTAAATAAGATTTTCTTGAGGAAGAAGTTGTTTTCCTTGAGAATGGAAGAAGGTGGACAAATATCTGAGCATCTGGAAACATTCAATATGTTGGTGACTCAGTTGAGCTCGGTTGGAGTTAAAATGGATGAAGAAGAAAGGTGCCAAATGTTGTTGGTTTTGCTGCAGACTCATGGGACAGCCTAGTCATGGCCATTGGGAGCACTTCAGTCACTCTGAAGATGGAGGATGTTGTTGGTTCTCTACTCTCCGAAGAGATGAGAAGGAAGGTCTCTCTGAATGCCAAAGAGGCTTTGAGTGTTCGAGGAAGAACAAAAGAATGAGGCAAAGATGAGAAGAAGCGTGGCCATTCCAAGAATAAGGGGAGATCAAAATCCCCTGGTAAGTCCAAGGTGATATGCTGGAACTGTGGAAAACTGGACACTTCCGAAGGGAATGCAAAGAAGAAAAGAAAAAGAAAAAGAAGAAGCATGATTTTGATTCTGAGTCCGAAAAAGAAGATGGAGATGCCTTTATTGCAGCTTTGGCCACTCGTGCAAGTGATAATGCATGGTTGATAGACTCAGGTGCATCTTTCCACATGACTCCTAACAAAAATTGGTTTAGTAAGTATGAAAACTATGATGGTGGTAAGGTGTATTTGGGTGATAATTCTTTCCTTGAAATTGTTGGTCGTGGTAGTATTCAGTGAAATTTTCTGATGGTAGAATTAGAAGATTTGATGGTGTCTTGCATATCCCAGGACTAGCAAGAAATTTATTATCTGTTAGCAAGCTAATAGATGCGGGTGTGCATGTACAGTTTTCTGAAGCAGGTGTGAAAATGGTGAGAGGTGCTATGGTGATAGCAAGAGGAAGTAGATTGGGTACATTGTACCAACTTGATGCATGCATGCACGGTTGAGTGCAATAGCACTTCGGATAAAACTAAGCCAATAACTATTTCACTGAAAAAGGAGAGGGTTTCCTCCTCTATGGATGGTCGTGGCTTCTGGGTACCCAAGGGTGCTCTGTCTACCGAATCAAAATTACCTGCAGAGAAGACCATGTTATGGCACCAAAGGCTTGGCCACATGGAGAGAAGGGTTTAAAAGCCCCTAAAAAATAAGAACCTCTGCTGAGGGGTGAATGATTGCAACTGGAGTTTGATTTCGTGAACATTGTATTTATGGCAAAAAATGTAACCGCTTAGCTTTTACTCATCTACTCATAAGTCTTCATGTATCTTGGATCTAATCCATTCGGATGTATTTTGTCCTGTTAAGGTTGCTTCTATTACTAAATCAGTTTATTATGTTACTTTCATTGATGATTTTAGTAGGAGAACATGGGTATATTTTTAAAAAGTAAATTTGAAGTTTTTAGTCATTTCAAGGAATTTAAGGCTATGGTTAAAACTCAAACTGGGAAGAAAATTAAGTGTTTGAGATCTGATAATGGTGGTGAGTACTGCTTCGCAGACTTTGATAGATTTTTTTACAGATCATGGGATTAAAAGACAAAAGACAACTTCGTATTCTCCGAGAGTAGTAATGGAGTCAGTAGAAAGAATGAATAGAACGTTGATGGAGAAGGCTAGAGCATGCTTATTGAGCTGGTCTAGAAAAGAGGTTTTGGGTCAAGTTGTTACCACCGCTTGCTATTTGATAAATAGATCTCCTACATCAAGCACTTGTTGATAAAATGCCAATGGAGGCGTGGTCGGGAAAAGCCTTCAATTAGACATCCGAGAGTTTTGTCATGAGGCATATGCACATGTGCCTAAGGAGAAGAGAACAAAGTTGGATTCTAAGGCTGTCAAATTTATCTTCATCGGATATGGCTATGGTGTGAAAGGATACAAGCTTTGGGATCCTATTGCACAAAAGGTAATATACTCTAGAAGTGTTATTTTTAGAGAGATTAAATCTTTCCCCGTTAATTTTCAGCCGTAACAACATAAAGAAAATGAACAAAAAGGATGTGGTTCAACTTCCTTCTACACCCGAGAAAGTCAATCGAGACCCCAAAATAGACAAGAAGTCGAGGAGAGCTCACCAAGCTCTGAATCTTAAGAGGAAGAAGAAGAGGAAGAAGTGGAAGAATCTCCACCTCAGCTTGTTCGAAAGTCTACAAGGCAAAGGCAACCACCTGAAAGGTATGGGTATTCTCCTGATGATTGGAAGTGTATATTTGCTTTGAGTACTAACATTGATGAACCGAGATCTGTACAAGAGGCTTTGGGTATGAATGATGCAAAGTCCTGGAAAATAGCCATGGATGAAGAGATGGCAGCCCTTAAAAAGAATGATACATGGGACCTTGTACCATTTCCTGAAGGTCGGAAACCTGTTGGATGTAAATGGGTGTTTAAGAAAAAGATTGGTTCAGATGGAAATGTTGAAAAGTATAAAGCACGGTTGGTTGCGAAGGGTTACTCTCAAGTTGAGGGTATTGATTATGGTGAGATATTCTCTCCTGTTGCTAAAATGACATCCATTCAGTTTTTATTATCTATTGCAGCAGCTTATGACCTAGAGGTTGAACAAATGGATGTGAAAACTACTTTCCTTCATGGTGATTTGGAGGAAGAAATCTATATGACACAACCAGAGCACTACATGGTGAAAGGTAAAAGCAATATGGTTTGTAAGTTAAAGAAATCCCTGTATGGCCTTAAACAAAGTCCTAGGATGTGGTACCAGAAGTTTGATTCATATGTGTTGAGTTTGGGGTTTGTGCGGTCTAAATCTGATCACTGTGTATATTTTAAATCTGATGGTGATTGTTTCCTGGTAATTACTTTATATGTTGATGACATGTTGTTTATTGGGAAAGGAAAAGGTTTGATTGCAGAATTGAAATCTCAGCTCTCTCGTGAAATTTGAAATGAAAGATCTTGGTGCAAAAAACACATACTTGGGATGGAGATTAGAAGAGATCGTGAGAAAATAAAGCTATGGCTTGGCCAGAGTAAGTATGTTTGTTCTGTTTTGCAAAGGTTCAACATGCAGGATTGTAAACCACTTTGTGTTCCTGTTACTTTGGGAACGAAGCTCTCCATTTCACAATGTCCATCATCCCCATCGGAGATGGAAGAAATGAGCAGAGTGCCTTACCAGAGTGCAGTTGGAAGCTTAATGTATGCTATGGTCTGTACAAGACCAGACATTGCCCAAGCAGTGGGAGTTCTTTCTCATTTTATGTCTAATCCTGGAAGAGTGCATTGGGATGCAGTTAAGAGGGTCTTCAGATATTTCATGGGGTACATCAGAGTACTCTATATGTTTTCATGGAAGAGGAGATCAACATTCCCTACGTATTCATGGTTTTGTGGATTCAGATTGGGCTGGTGATGTCGATAGCAGAAGATCCACCAATGCATATGTGTTTACTCTTAATGGTGGTGCAATTAGTTGGATGAGCAAGCGACAAGCTGTGGTCACTTTGTCCACTACTGAGGTAGAGTACATGGCAGCTACTCATGCCTGTAAAGAAGCCATTTGGCTGAAGCGTTTGTGTTCAGATATTGGATTAAAACAGGGTGCAGTTACAATATACTGTGACAGTCAGAGCGCAATCTGCCTTGCGAAGAACCCGACTTTTCATGCCAGGACCAAACACATTGATGTTCAGTATCACTTCGTGAGAGATATGGTCGAGGATGGAAGGGTGAAGCTGGAAAAGGTAGAGACAGTTGCGAATGTTGCAGATGCATTAACTAAGCCCGTGAGCACAACAAAATTTAGGTGGTGTTCCGAGTCTATGGGCCTCTCGGCCCCTAGAAGTTGATCCATGATGGTATCTTTCCCTTGGCCCTTGCAAGGTATTCGACAAGTGGGAGATTGTTGGAAATGAGGTGTCTCAACCTTGTTTGGTTTATTCATTTAAGATTTTCCTACAACCGTTTCACATTGTCTAGGCTCTAAAAATAGAAATAGGAGTTGTCAAAAGATTCCCATATGATAGTATATCATGGAAGGACTATTTTTAGAGATATTATGACAGATTTTATGACATCTGTAAGGGTCAAAAATAGGGGAGAATATTGTGGACGTGGGAGCCTAATTTTAGACCGAAATCTTGCTCTTTAATGCTATCCACCTCATGAGAGGTTTGGCACATGGTTTTGTAAACCATAGATGGTTTCTTGTATAACCGGAGGTCTATAAATTGAAGGCTTGGAGAAGCAATTGGAGTAGTGAGTTTTAATCCTCCTAGAATTGTTTCTAGTGATACTCCTGTAAGAAACTTGCTCTGCAAGTGTATGTAATCTTGTTATTAGATTTGAAATACATTGAGTGGGCTTTTGGAGTGTGGGGTTTTTTATCCGAAAGGATTTTCCCACGTA